>JASDDO010000014.1:478632910-479364552 GCA_030015575.1 Agapanthus africanus | reverse complement strand
TTTCTCGCCGGCGCCCAAGCGTTCAAGCGCCAAGCGCCCACGTACCGACGCGTGGCGCGCTAGCGCTCGAGCGCAAGGTGCACACGTGGCGACACGTGGCGCGCTGGCGCTCCGGCGACACGTGGCGCGCTGGCGCTCCAGCGCCCTGCGCTCAAGCGCAAAGCGCCCACGTGGCGCGCTTGCGCTCAAGCGCCCAGCGCAAGCGCAAAGCGCCCACATGCCAATATGTGGCGCGCTTGCGCTCCAGCGCCCTGCGCACAGGCGCAAAGCGCCCACGTGCCGGCACGTGGCGCGCTTGCGCTCGAGCGCCCAGAGCTCAAGCGCAAAGCGCCCACGTGCCGACACGTGGCGCGCTAGCGCCTAAGGGCACAGCGCTCAAGGCGCTGACCCCACGCGTCCTTTGGGCGCTTTTTCCCTTTTATACACACACACACACACATGTATATATATGTACAGATACATACACACTCCACAACACTATCCCCCCCCCCAAAAAAATTTTGGGCCGGGGCGCTGCACCGCACCCCGCAAGGGGGCTGCTAGCCCCCTTGACCCCCAGCCCGCTATCTGTGCAGCGGGACCCCCATAAAAACTCTGCGTAGCTCCCGATATATCCAAACCCCCCTTTCAAAACAACACACACGTACACTGCACATTGAGTTTGCATGACTGGTTTAACCCGTTAATCGGAGGTTCCCTCATCCCAAAGGCGAAGGGTAATTAACGGCAGCTTAGTCTGCGGCTGCCGGAGATTCAGATCCCCACAATCAATAACCCCTGGCCTACCCTAGGCAGGGGAAATCTGTAGTACGCCTGACAAGCTCGCGCGTATTCCCATCTCAATGGGGTGACGAAAAACACCCTACACTAAACATCTATCCATATAGTTTAATACCAAGAACTCGTGTCAGTGCCTCAGGTAACAACATGTCACTAATATGATGTACAAATGTCAGGTAGCAATATATCACTAAAATGATATGCAGATGCATATAATGAGAACAAAGTATATCATGAATCAAAGAACTGTTTTTCTTTATTTAATGAGATTTCTGTATGTATATAAATAGAGATATCATCAATGAACTCAACATCAAATCCGTGTCAAGCATCGACACAAAACATAAACCCCAATATCTCAGGCTCCGGCTATCCGGACTGGCCTGTATCATCAAATCTATATATCTCAGTGTCTCAAATCTCAATACCTAGGGCTCCATCAATCCGGATCGGCCCATATCATCAAACACATGACCACGAACGGTATCCTCCGGATATCCACCGCGCCAGGTAAAATCACCGGTAGGCAGTCTGCCCCTGCCGGACTCATCGTCTACAACTCGAGTTTCTTGCCCTGGGGTACCTTACCGTGTCCACCATTTACCCGAGACAGTTCATCCAACTCCTCGAATCGGGTCTCGGAAACATCTCAGAACCGAGAAAATATCATGGTGGACGATACTCAACATATCAAGGAAAACCGCATTTTTTCTCTTTAAATTGGTTCATCAGTTTACAAAACTTTCACATGCGGTTTCGAAATCCATAAAATATCAAGAAGAATCCGAAACCATCACGTCACCATGTCAATAACAATGAAAACCAGCATAAATCACCATAATACCGCATAACCAATGAATATATGGATGCATCTGATATCATGCAATAATTAAACTAGCATATGAAAGCTATAACATGTTGCAACTATCAGTTAGCAAGCTATGTTAATAAAATTGTATTTTCTAAAGTGTACGTGACATGGCAATTACCGATGATGATGTGTGTGAGCCGGCAAGTAAGTGCATGTAGAACATACACATCATCGATAATGGTGCTGGTGTTCTGACAGCTTGGTTCATAATCACTAAGTACACAATAAACATGCACTGAGACGATAACAACATGATAAATGGCAATGAATAGTAATTGCTACAATAATATGCGGAACATGAATGATAACGTAACAATAAGGAATCTACATCGCTTCACCTGTGTTATACTGATTTGCCGTTTGAAATAGTACGAATCATGGCGTTTTGAAAATAAGGGCTATGGTGTTTTTAAGAAAAGGTACGTCTTTTGAAATATCCGTAGTATCCCTTAACATATCTTTAAAAACCTCACGATTCGTTAGTTTTGAAAATAGGTATGACTCGGGTCCAGTCTAACATCTACTAGGTAAGCTACAGGTCTAACTAACAGCCAATCTAAAGGGGTATGGAAACTACCTAAATCTAAGTCGATATATATATATATATATTCGGTGATCCCGCCTCAATAATATCACGTACGATACAACATATCATATGACATCCTCGAGTCAAGAGTGCGGATCTATCGTCAATATATAGATCGTACGGTAAATCCATCGTACGGCATCCCAATCTGAAATAGGTCAACTACCACATCAATCTCATCATTTATCTGGTATCCTTATCATCACATCATGAATTAGGGGTACTGACCTACAGTCTAGTACAATACGATACCATCAACATATATGTAAATGCGTGTGTATAAAACACAGCGCCTACCAATCCGCTATCATCACATGTCGTACCTCATAATATGATCCCAATCACATCACCGATCTCGTGGCATCAAGCCCAATCTCATCGACTCATCCCCAACTATCATCCACTATCCTCATTATCCATGTATAGGGGGTGTGTGTGTGTATATATATATATAGTGCCATACCTATGTGTATATAAATATATACATATCCCATTTACGCACAAGTACTAAAATGCATTCAAGTGTGTCGGGGTGCGTGTATGCAAATCTTTACTCTAGGGTTTCACGACAAAAATCAACTAAACCACTTTCCACAAATCTCGCTAAAACTAATCCATGATCTCCTAAAGCTTGCTTTCTAAGTATCCATATCTCGCAATCACACATAAATGTATAGCTAAACTACATCACATCATTTCTTACGAATTTGCAGGGGTGCTATACGCTATCCACCCGACTTCTCCCATAGATAAAATCAACTCACCTGATTTTCGCTTGCCGGTACCGACGTCGCCACTCGCTTGCTTGTCGTCTTGAAGTCCACATGGTGGTACCTACATGTCACAACGTATCGTCTCGTATAAAAACCCAATTCGAAATCGAAACGGCATACGAAAACCAAATCGGCACGCGTATCACGCATAGGTCAAAAGCTATCGCCTACGCATGCAAGAATAGCCAAACCAACCTTCGATGTCGATGTACAAACGTCAAACCATCGAGAAGAACCCAAACACCCCAATCGTGTTTTCACAATCACTAATTATATAAGAAATAGGGTTTAATTCATCAATATCTTAAAATTAATCAAGTCGTTTTATTTCCCAAAAACCTAGTAAGCGGTCTTTAACCGTTTCACTTCAAAACATGATGTTTTGGCAAAATTAGTGGTCACACTATTCACTAATTATCTTAATTAGTCCACATAAACATTTACTAGATTTTTATCACACCATTTTGTATTAATCGATAAAATTTAGTTTGCGAATTTATCCAATTTTAACCATTTTAAAGTAATAATACACTATTTAACAACTAAACTAGGTTTTGCATCAATTAAGATGTTAAACTAGACATCATAACTAGCACCAAGTGATCAAACCCAAATCTTGAATTCATAAAACCCTCACTTGAATTTTTATCTCTCCTATTTATATTATTTAAAAAACCCTAGTTTGCAATATTTTGCAAATTGGACAATTTTAATGTAGCAATTTACAAATAAGCAACAAGATTATGTTTTTTGTGTCCTAGAATGCTAACTACACCATGTAATCATAAATATTTTATAAAACCCCTAATTGATTTAAAAACCCTAAATCTTGAATTACCAAATTAACAACTAAACCTAATTAAACACCTAATTAGCTTCAATTGAAGTATGATAGCAACATATTAGTAACTTGGTTAGGATTTATACCTCACAACCATCTTAAGATTAACATGAAACTTGTCCCCAAAATGCAAGCTTTTCTCCAAGATTCAAGTTAGAAAGGGCTAAGGAAAAATGGGCAGGGCTTGGATTTGAATTTTAGCTTGATTTTTGATGGAAATTTGATGAATTTTTTATGGAAAAGAGTGGGATTTTGGGGGAAGGGGGCTGCTGCAGTTGGAGAGGGGGCTCGGCCTGAAGAGGGAGGAGAGGGGAGAGAGGGCGTGGTGATGTTATGAAGTCAAGAATTGACCAAAGTCAACAAAGCCCATACTTATATATATTTATTCTTTCCTTTTTCTTTTCTTTTCATTTGTTTTGTTTAATTGGAGGGGAGAGTGGGGAGGGTCTGCTCAAGGTGGGCTCGGCCAAGCCATAGGGAATGGGTGTGTGTGAGTGTAAGTGAGTGAGTGGGTGCACACACAAGAAGGTAATTACCAAACCTCAATTTCTATTTAATTTATTTTCACACTTTAAGCCTTGTTCTTCGATATTTTCTAAAACCGTTTGACAGTTTAATTTCATTTCAAAAACAATATTTTACATGTTAGTTAAATGTGTCATGTTGTACAAAATTTGTTTCAACCCATTCCAATTTATAATTTTCCCTAATTAAATATATTAGTGACGCCTTAAAATAATATTAAAATAATTAATTTCGGAAAATTTTGAGTAAATTAGAAATTTTACAAGTGGCTCAATAAACACCAAATACTAGCAATTACATAGCTCGAATATGTATATTTAATTTTTATATTAAAAGATATTTATATCTTAATTTTTACGGAAAACACCCGTTATTTTACCGATTTCCGAAATTTCACCTAATCGATTTTCAAAACGTTACAATATAACAGTGGAATGAGACACTGCTATATATATATATATATATATATATATATATATATATATATTAGTGGAATGAGAAGCTAATATATATGTATACATATCAATTTATATACATCATCATAATTATTCATGCAAATATACTTAGGATATATGAGATTCACTTGATATTGGATTCAGGATATATGAGATTCACTTGATGTTAGATACAGGATATATGAGATTTACTTGATTTTGTAAATTCAGGATATATAAGATTTATTTGATATTGTACATTCAGGATTTGTGGGACTTACATGATAAGAGATCCAATTTGGGGGCTGATTTGAGAAAATTGGGATTTGGATTGTCTTGATAGACTTTGGTCCTACCACGATGTCAGGATTCTGTGGAAATGACATGTTTCATCCCATACTTCACATTTATTGTTTATGCACTGCTTCATGTATTAGTTGTACCTGTTAGAGTACCTTCCATGACTGTTGCATTTACATACTTTTATTTTATATGCATTGCTTCATGTATTAATTGTACCTGCTAGAGTACCTTTTATGACTGCTGCATATATACATTGTCATATCATTGTTCATGTATTAGTAGTACCTGATAGAGTACCTTACATTCCTGTTGCATACATATTGCCATTTATTGTTCATGTGTTAGTAGTACCTGATAGAGTACATTACATGACTGTTGCATACATATTGTCATATTACTGCTTCATGTATTAGTTGTACCTGCTAGTGTACCTTTCATGACTGTTGCATGCATATGACCATTTATTGCTTAGCTTGCGTATGTTAGTTTCGCGTTGTACGTGCATGCTTACGATTACCAGTATATGTTATTTACTATTCACGAGTTGGCAACACACCCCCGTTGTGCCACAGGGTTTTGTAGGTTGTTTCCCAGAGTAGTCGAGCCAGACTATTCATCTATCTTATCATCTTTTGCTGCGGATACAGCTTCGGCTCACGGTGTGCAGTTTTGCTTTAGGTGGGTTTTATGGTTATCCGTTCATACTCATTGTATATTCGTTGTATCCTGTACTCTCCATCTACCACTTTCATGTGTATGACTTAGAGACTTGATATGAGGACGATATTGTATATTTTGGTGACTTGGATGTCTTTTATACAGTTTTACTTATATAGTCTTTTATTTCATCGCTACGGCGTTGTATATCTGTTGTGGTGGTTGTTTTCCGCCGTTGGGCGTGGATTTGCTCCCTTTGGGGATGCTTTACTTATATTTATATTGTACCCATTTTTAGGATTGGTTTTTACAAAGGAGGTGCTGCCGAAATTTTTAAGAAAGTAAAATTGGACTTTAAAGAATTTGTTTTGAGATTTCAAAAGTTTTGAAAATGCTATTATCACTTACTACTTTTGATGGTTTAGATTGCTGGGTTTTCGGCTTACTTATATTGCGATATGCCTGTATACGTTGCGTAGTTTAAGGGCCGTCACGTGCAAATTTCGGGTCGTGACAGAACTAGTACCCGATCCTTCGCATTTGTGAATTATTCGAGCAACTCAGTGGCGCGAGGGTATTCTCGATTTTGCGGTCCGGATATCATCAGATCCGAGTTAAATCAGAAGATATTTGCAAGACTACGTTCCAAACTCGATATGGACATTACGAGTATTTAGTGATGCCGTTCGGAGTCACGAATGCACTATGGACTTGATGAACCGAATCTTTTCACCATTCTTAGACCAGTTTATTATGGTGTTTATCGATGATATTCTGGTCTACTCGAGGAGCATTGAAGAGCATGCGGAACACTTGATGATCGCACTGCAGATATTGAGGCAAGAAAGATTGTATGCAAAGATGAGCAAGTGCGAGTTTTGGCATGAAGAAGTGAAGTTTTGGGGCATGTTGTTTCCGGAAATGGAATCGTCGTTGATCCCGAGAAGATTGCTGCAGTTCAAGATTGGACGATTCCGAAGAACGCAGCAGAGAGCAGAAGTTTTCTTGGGCTTGCCGGATATTACAGAAGGTTCGTGGAGAATTTTTCCCGTTTGGCTGAGCCTTTGACCAAGCTTACACGGAAGGAGGTACCATTTGTATGTACGGATAAATGTGCGTCAGCCTTTGATGCATTGAAGCAGAGATTGATAACCTCTCCTATTTTGACCGTGCCAGAAAGTTCAGGAGGATGGGTAATTCACAGCGACACATCTGGGAAAGGTTTGGGATGTATTTTGATGCAGCATGGGAAGGTTATAGATTATGCATCGAGATAGTTGAAGACACATGGGAAGAATTACCCAACTCATGATTTGGAGCTTGCAACAGTAATTTTCGCTTTGAAAATTTAGAGACACTACTTATTGGGCGAAAGTGTCGAAGTATTCACCGATCATAAAAGCCTGAAATACGTGTTCACACAGAAAGATCTTAACATGAGACAACGTAGATGGTTGGAGCTGATGGCTGACTACGATCTTGATCTTAAGTACCATCCGGGGAAAGTTAATGTTGTGCCGAATGCGCTTAGTCGGTTGCCAGCGATTCGGATATTGACTGCACAGAAGGAACTTTTCGAAGATTTTCGGAGATTCGAGTTGGAGATCGTGCTACCGCATTCTTCAGGACAGTTGATGAAGCTACAAGTACAGTCATCAATGATCAAGAATATTAAAGCAGCGCAGTTACAGGACCCAAGATTGCAGAAGTTTCGACAACATGTTGAAGCTGGACTTTGAACGGACTTGTTGATTCATGAAGATGGTTCGTTGCGATATGGTAGCCGTTTGTGTGTGCCGAAAGGAGATATTCGTGAAGGAGTTATAAAGGAGGCACACAGTTCTGCATATTCCGTACATCCAGGAGGCACGAAGATGTGCCGTGATCTACGACAGCATTTCTTATGGGAAGGCATGAAAATGGAGATTGCTCGCTTTGTAGCAAAGTGCATGGTCTGTCAGCAAGTTAAGGCTGAATATCAAAGGGTTGCTATTTTATTGCAACCACTTCCGATTCCTAAATGTAAGTGGGAACATATAACCATGGATTTCATGACAATTTTACCGTGGAGTCCAAAGGGCAACAATGCAGTTTGGGTGATTGTTGATCGATTAACCAAGGCAGCTCATTTCATACCATTTCGAGTTGGTCAGTCAACGGAAGCGTTGGCGGAACAGTATATGCAGAAGATTGTGAGATTGTATGGAGTACTTGTGAGCATCGTGTCCGACCGTGACACCCAATTCTTATCACACTTCTGGAGGAGTTTACAGGAAAGCTTGGGACGTGATTGAATTTTAGCATAGCTTATCATCCTCATACAGGTGGCCAGTCGGAGAGAACGATCCAAACTCTTAAATATATGTTGAGAGCTTGCATGTTAGACTTCAAGGGTTCGTAGGAGAATCATCTACACTTGGCGGAGTTTGCGTACAACAACAGTTTTCAGGCGACTATTCAGATGGCTCTATTCGAAGCATTGTATGGTCGTAAGTGTCGTTCACCTGTTTGTTGGGATGATGTTGGAGAACGAAGATTGTTGGGACCGGATTTGATCATGCAAACCACGGAGAAAGTTAATACTATCCGGAATCGTATGAAGGTAGCACAAGATCGACAGAAGAGTTAGGCCGACACATCGAGAAGACATCTAGAGTTCGCTGTTGGTGATTTGGTATTCTTGAAGATATCACCTAATAGAGGAGTGATTCGTTTTGGGAGTCGAGGCAAGCTTAGTCCTCGA
This sequence comes from Agapanthus africanus, assembly GCA_030015575.1. Lineage (NCBI taxonomy): Eukaryota > Viridiplantae > Streptophyta > Magnoliopsida > Asparagales > Amaryllidaceae > Agapanthus > Agapanthus africanus. Next base: position 479,356,039 of record JASDDO010000014.1, on the reverse strand, counting down.
TTCGTAGGGCCTTTCGAGATTTTGGAGCGTGTTGGAGAAGCGGCTTATCGATTGGCGTTACCACAATCTCTGGCAAATGTTCATGGCGTGTTTCATGTATCTCAACTCCGTAAGTAAGTTCAAGATGAAACACACATGCTAGATCATTCGGAGCTGACTTTAAGAGAAGATTTGACCTATGAGGAACGACCGATGTCGATTGTGGATCGAAGAGAAAAGGTCCTTAAGAACAAGGTTATCCCTCTCGTACTTGTTCCATGGGGAAATCGCTTGCACGGAGAATTGACTTGGGAACAAAAAGACGAGATTCGACAGAAGTTTCCATACCTATTCTTGTAGATTCTTGATTGTTTATCTTTTCTTGTTCCTGGAATTTCGAGGACGAAATTCTTTTTGTAGTTGGGTATAATGTAACACCCTAGTTCATTTATACCAGTTCTATTTCATGTATTTCTTTGTTTATGGTATTTTTCTGATTTACTGTGTTTTGGTTGCGAATAGTGTTTTGACATCTGTATTTGCATCCGACCCGACCCGCATGCTTGAAACTTGTCTTGATTCATGTTTATGATTTATCCTGACTTGTCACGTGGACTCGTGCACTTTCATTTGCATACTGCATACTGGTATTTTATCTGGCATCTGCATTTTTTTAATATAAAATTTAAAGTTACATAAAATATTTTAAAAATACATTGCATGGCCTGCATGATACCTCTAACCCTGTGGTAGCATCCCCGCATCTTGTTCTCGTCCCGTTCAGTGAAACGGGCTTGTTTGGATGGTTACGCGCACGTGCGTGCATCCGTTCTTGGGGGTATGCATTTTCGTTACCCGGATATCTAATTTTAGTTTTGGTCGACATGTATATTTTTTGTATTTTGAAACTGAATTTTAGACCCGTCCCGAATGTGTTTTGGACTAAATTTGTATTTACCAGAAAAAACCAATTTTAATAATTTAATATTTTTATTTAACACAGTTTAAATTTTATAACTAAACATATATATTTTTAAATTTAAAATCATAACTTTTACAATAACCTTTCTCTCTCTCTCTCTCTCCGCGGCACTCTCTCTCTCTCTCTCTCTCTCCCCACTCAGCACTATCTCTCTCCCCACTCAGCACTATCTCTCTCCCTGTCTCCCTTTCTCTCTCCTTTCGCTCTCCTTTCTCTCTCCTCTCGAAAACACTGTTTCCTTCTCGATTCTGGTCACCTCCTCTCTCCTTACCGTCACCACCTTTCTATTCTTTCTTCTTCTCTTCTTTAAAACCCTGAGCCCTCCACGAGAAACCATCAACTCCTTTGCCTCCTCAAACCCTAATCCTAACTCCTCTGCACCACTACCCTCGACATCGCCTCCATTCTCATCTCCATCCTCTCCTACTCCTCGTCATCATCTTCTTCTTCTCCTCTCCTCTATCCCCGAGCAAAACCTGCACACCCAAGCCCCGTGAACCCATATCCAAACCCTAGCCTCGCCGCCGACCATCTCGTCGTCTCCAGCACCTTCTTCTCTCCTCATCTCCATCATCTCCTTCTTCTCTCCATAACCATCTCCTCTTCCCTCTTCATTCCGTGTACAACCGAGCTAACCCTAACCCACCAACCCATAACCCTTGCCTCACCTACACCTCCATCGCCGGCGATCCCTCGTCGTCGCCATCCTCACCACCATCAACCCTTCTTCTCCCCTGCACACTCCAATACCCCAGACCTTCTTCTCTACACAAAAAACCTCACCCGACTTCTTAAAACCACATCCCACTCCTCTCGCCGGCAAACCCTATCGCCGGTGACCCGCGACTCATCATCACCCCCTTACAGCCTCCTCTGACCCCAGAAGACCATAACAACACCAACCATCTACTCACTTCCTCTCTTCTCTTTCTTCTTATTCTTGTTCTTCTTGCTTTCTTGATTTCCATTTTCTGGTCACCCGCCGGAGCCGTGACCGTCGCTGCCGATCCGACGATCCAGTGAACGTACCTTGCTTGCGTGATCACCCTCTTGCCTTGCCTGGACCCGTCCGGCGTGCCGCGTGTGAGTTACGACGATTTACCGACGTCGGGCGTGCCGTGCGTATCCGTCGTGTGATCTGATCGAGGCAAGTTAATCTTGATACACGCTATAATATAATATACTGCACCTATTTGAATAATAATATTACATATTGTTTAGTTATGCATCCATTTTACAGTTTTACTGTTTTCGGATACCCGTTTGCATCACTTACATAAGTAAAGACAAATAAAGGGATTAGTAAGAGGGTAATGTAAATTGCGACTGCTATTCACGACCAAACCAAGTATTTCATCGCCACTCCTACTTCACCTTTGTATTTCTCCAGGACACTCCGTATCACTACGAAGATCCACAGTTATTTTGATACTTCATCGTATGGTTATATACGAACTCGAAAGGAACTTGTTCCAGTTCGGGGATGGATTCTGGTTCAGGAGAAATACGAATAAGGTTTATTCAGTTGTCTTTTATCTTTACCTTCTCTCGCGTTGCGAGTGCTCCTAGGATTAGGACAGTACACCTATTATGCTTATTGGATAGTCTTCTTCCAAACCATAGGCTGGTGCCGAATGGTAGGGAAGGAAGAAAACCATTTAGCCAAACGATGATGTGCAGAAGGTAGCGACTAAAGACAAATAAATGGATTTGGAGAGATGGCAATGAAATGTACGGTTACAGTCATGAATCTGGATAATGGAAGAGGCATTACTAGGAATATCCGGATACCCCTTCGAAACATTTACATGTTTTCAGTTTCACTGTGTATTGTTAAAAGAAAACTGATTTCCCAATTAGTCCTTGCTCCAGGGTATGTATTTACCAGGTTTGATTCTCACATCTGTATGGTTTTTACAAATGATGAGTGGGAGTAAGTTGTTGGGAATTAGGTGATCATCCTCATTATATCAGGATTCGTTGTAATTGGTGATATTTGAGGAAATCGCCTGGGTTGTTTGTCGGACGACAAATATTTGGTTTTGAATATCCGTTGTTATGCACCACTTTCAAATTGATATATCTGTACGATTATTTTTATAAAGTGAGATATAACTTTTTGAAATTATGTCTATGATATTTACCTATATCAGTAGATGGTCAGGTAAGGAGAATTAAACAACGGTGTAATTCTTCTTAACCATAAGTACAGTTTTCAACCTACAACACACAGGGATTGAGTTATTAGACTCAGAGGACTTATACAGAGTATTGTATGTTGCCCAGTGTTCATGAGGACAGAGGGGTTGGTACTCGTACTATATTCTGTTTACTTATGACTTCTCTAGTTCTTAGACAAGTGTTTCGTAGAAACACAAGGTCCAAGTTTTGAGAAGTTATAGGTATATGAATAAAGTAGAGAACCAGGTGTTGCAAGTATCGGGATTCATCAAGGTGATCGAAGATGTAGATACTTGTGTATGGTATCAGTTGATAGTAATGGTTTTGAGAAACTTGTTTCTTTTTCAGGTTACTCATAATTGGATGCACTCCTAAGTTGAGTAATGCTGATCAGCCTCTCTCCATTTAGTTGACATGCACTGGAGACAGCTGCATGATTTGAATCTGGTTCTAATTAAATCAGTGCCTCTGTTTCTATATTGGATATAGAACGGTTCATATTTTAACGATGTTAAGGTACGGGGAGTTTTCCGACTTATGCTTAAAACTAGACTCTGGATAACTCAAGGCACGTTTCTGTAATGGCTGTTTGTGGGTTGACCCGGGCTATGACGAGGGTTGACTTTCTACCATCTGGAAGATCAATAGTGATATTTTTCTTGACTCGCCACAGTTTTAGTAAAATGGATTTTTTTTCAGAAACAGAAGTGGGAGTATGGTAGAAATGGAAGTGATTCCAGAACCGCAAATGATTACTGAAAATTTGATAAGAACCTAAAGATTCAATCTGGTTTGACATTCGATTGGCCACTCCACAGATATGGTGGGTAATCTCAGGCACCCGAAAGGTACTCTGGTAGCTTCAAAGACGGTGACATGGGGGTTCTTGTTTACCCAGACTTGACACTACTGTTGTTACAGACTATGAGACCCGGCAGGAGGATGAGTATAGCGTCGTTCTAAACTGGCTTTAGAAGTGTACGTGTATATTATTCTGCCAAAGGGTTGTCGTAGTCAGTGGGAGCAGTGGAAGCATAATGGACAAGTAGCTTATATCTATTTATGGACTAAAGCAGATATAGCGGAGATAAATCATCTATTTCTGATGTGACAGTCATAGGATTGACTTCATCATAATAGGGGATGGATCTGTTAAGAAGGTAGTAGGGTGTGATGTCCTGGTATTTGGATGACATACACAGAGTAGGAAGTGAAATTTCTATACTATGATGGGTTATACTTTGGTTGTCACACAGTGTTTTCTCCACATAGTATATAGATATAATATCAGACATTCTGGTTACTAGATCTAGATTTGGGAAGTGTCCTAATCAGGGTACTTAGACAGCATTCTAAAGGTATTTAGAATGGACGACTCCAGGTATGGTAGTATACCTGCAGGTGATGGAGTCACCCTCTCTAAAGGTGTCTTACAGACTAAAGGGGAGAGGTATGTGCATGATTGCCAGATCACTTGCTTAGGCAATTGAGTCAATCATGAGATGTCAAGTACCGCACCAGACGTTGTTTTTTCCACTAGATGCAATAAGTTGATATTAATCTTATCCTGGAGAAACGTTCGGAAGCAGTTTTAGATCATAAGTGGATATTCTAGGGAAATGATAACGGCAGCCTCCTTCGGGAGATGGTTGTCATTCCAGGCTTCCAAGGTGACTTGGACGACAGAGTGATTGTCAGAGTTATAGTTTTTCCTCTGATGAGGGGCAGTTGTTTGGACAGGATGTCCAAGCGGATACTGAGGGAGCCACGGCGCAGGATACTGATTAAATTCAGTTGACGATACTGTCTAAGAAGTTTGGATTTGGAGTTCATTTATGAACTAGGTCCCATCAGACATCCAAACATATTCTAAGACAGGTATTGCTCATTTCGGGAGATGGCTTTCTCCCCGAACTTGAGATAAATAGAGACATAGAAAGAAACATCAGGGCGGATCCACTCACTGAGGCTATTTCTCGAACGCAATAGTTTCGCAAACGGGGTTTGTGAGACTGATTAGTAGAGGAGTTGGGTGTTCGGTATCACACGGGCTGTGAGTATGCGACATCGCAATAATTAGCCTTCAGTACAAGTGGGAGATTGTTTGATATAGTGCCCTCAGAGTAAATTATTAGATCGCAGGCACGTCATTGCAATGATTGAGGGATGACCTATACCGGTAGGACAGTCTTACTCGAGAGGTTTATATACTATCTGGTTTGTCTTTATCATCGTGTACATGCTTTAGGTGACATTTGTAGTGTTAGTGTATATGCCCTAGGGGCCATTATTGTATCATACTAGGTTGTATATTACTTAATGGAAGCTTGGGATATTCAAAGTTGTATATATCAGTCTTGCTAAAAATGGTAGTATGCTACTTGGTTTGTGTCTACTTTAATATGTGCATATGTTTCTTGTAACGTATCACTTATACATATTAGTAGAGCCCATAGGAGCTTTGCTTGATTACCAGCGTTGTGATGGCAGTCACACTAGTGGGGGCTGGGTAGTCTATAAGCAACATCCTATACTTCTCCTTAGTCATAGGATTATCGAGACAGGGCATCGATATTCCGGAGTAGACTAAGTGTGTACGCTTATCATCCCAGTTAGGAAGATGGTCTGTCCCACAGCCATCAGTACGTCGTACTGGAGATAGTATACAGGTGCTCGTTAGGTTATGGGTACACCGGACAGGACTCACAGGGGAACTGATTAGTTGGTATTATACCCATTGTCAGTTAACAGTTCCCAGGTGACATGAGTACAGCATAGTCCGCAGACTTGACACTGCTACTTCGCCTCGAGTGTGTCCCACTTTTCTTAGATTGCTACCCTACCACGGCTCAAAGGAGTCGTGCAAACAGGTAGCAGTTGGGTGCAGTCCCGAGCACTTGGAGGCAGCGGCGGTTAGATAGGATTCGTCACTCCCGGTATTAGGAGTTGATATCGCGCTGTGTCAGAGAGCCATTACGCAAAGTACCTGGCCAGGGCAAGCGAGATATACTGGTAGGTTCCAGTAGCTTCTCAGGGCATAATGGGCTTCGCTCCGACACGATTTATACAGCTATTAGGGGACTGACGCTTGCCGCCCACTAGGCTTGATATGCGATAGGCTTAGACGAACCGACCGGACTGTACGGAGATTGTCACATCAGGCTCAGTGGGAGTTCGGATGAGTTTACTCATCGGCCTTCTTATCGACATCTACCTGGGGACCGTTACGTACAACTAGTGCCGCTTGTGGTCTGTGGTTAAACCCACTGCCAGCGTAGTGTCTAGTCTTTAGAGTCCCACACAGAGAGTTTCCCAGCTCCAGGCGAAACGATATAGTGGTCGTATGGTTTTACGACAAGGGTTCGGATGCATACGTGTGTTTACGCACGTACGAATTTTCGGACAGGTTTTACTAGCCGGCTTTGGTTTAAGCCGTTTTTCTGTGTTTTCACGGATTGGAGGGGCGTTCTCGTAATTTTTCGGGAAGCTTCTAGAAGAGTGGTGACTTGGGGGGGTAAGGTGGCATTGCATTAAATGAGATTAGTGACTCATTTGTGTGATTCATCCATGTCATTAATGCATCATAAATGCTTAATGACTCATGGAGATGAATCACTCATAGATATTTATGAAGCATGGTTGTTAATTCTATTATTTCATTTTTGGATAAATAAATAATTCTTCATATATATTATGATATATCATTATCTTATTTGATAATCATCTTCACCTTCTCTCTCCTCAAGCTCACTCTCTCTTCAAACCCTAGCCCTAACCTCTCATGTATTGAGATCAAGGGTTAGCTAGACTAATACATCCATAACCTCACTCTATATTCCCTAGGTAGCTTAGATTAGCACTTTGAGCAACCTAGTGATCTCAAGTTAGAGATAAAGCTTGGCGTAGGAGCTCTCGGGTCTATTGCCTTTGACTTGAGGAGGACGTTGAGGTACCGATGTTCCAAGGAGCCTATGAGGAGTGGAGGACCGCGATGAAGACCCGAAGGACAAGTAACGTGAGGTATAACTTCGTATCTGAGTAGTTAAACCTCTAGTAGATTGTTAGCAATGGTTTAGAAACGATTCATGCGCTCAAGTCCGTGTTACGAAACTTTGATATTCGTTTTTCATATATTCCGCCTCCCCGCAAGTTCGTGGGGTATGTGACATGGACTTACAGTGGTATCAGAGCCAACTAAACCATTACTAGCTTGTTAGCAACTGATTAGAAGTTCGATCGACAGAAAAACACGAAAACAAAAATTCGAAACCCTAAGTTTCTATTAATTTTAAAAGTGTCTGAAAAAATATTTGACATACCTTAAAATTCACAGCTGGGAAATTAATGTATACTGCGAAAATATGAGGCAGTAACTCGGCAAAACGGCCGTGGATCCGCGGCAATAGAGTGCTTCTGCCGCGGACCCGCCGCCGAGTCAACGCCGAGTTGACTCGGAGTTTCACAGTAATTCATAATTTCTGGTTTTTTGTTTTCCTGTATGTTCTGTTTCTACCCAGGTTTCTTCAGTACAGGTTTGCTTTTTGGGTAGACACGGATAAAGGTTGTCGATCGATGTTCTAAGTTAATTGCTAATTGGGTTTTTATCTGTAATGTTTAATGTGTTCGTAAACCTCCCCTAACTGCTAGTATGTCGGTTGGCAGGGGGTTGCACATTTCTGCAATGTTTACTGTTTGCGTATATGGACTTGATTGGAATGTTGTGATGATTAGCCGGGGTTTTGAGATGGGTTTAATATTCATTCATTCGATGTAAATGTAATATGATGTAATATTCTTTTGCGGGGCACATCCAGGTTGCGGTTGTAGCCAACGTTGTATTATTTCTTTTTACTGTTTTTGCTCCTAGGATAGACCCAAGGCGGGGTACACAAACTACCGGGTACTTTGAAGTGTTTAGTGGCCTACTCACTTTGTTGAGGGAGACCGCTTCACTTCGGGTACTTGGCGGGTAGTTTTCCGTACCCGTAGGGGTCTAGGGTGGGGTAATGGCTATTCATCACAACTGTGTAATCCGTCTTTTATTGCAGGCTCAAAGCAAATGCGGATTGCTAGTATATCCAATAAAGTTCATCAGTGATCTGGAATGCTTATTATTGCGTCTGACGAATGTACAATATCTATATTTGATAGCTTTTAGACGTCACTTATGTTTTACACCCGCGCTAGCCCAGCCCCCACTCTGTCGTTAGTTAAGTAACCTAACGGGAGATGACGGGACCCCGTGGCAAATGCGGATGGCATAAGAGTACGTGGTATTTTCGTTGTTTTCTGCAATGATAGGATAAATGATGGGACGCATTATTATAATGCAAAGAAAATAAGCCATAGTTTAATCATTGGAACAAATTTAAAAGAAACCACTCGGTTATTTTAAAAGATCAGAATTTTTAAAATTACGGAGCTTTAACCACTCCTTTTAAAAAGTATCAGGTTCCTTCGATTATATCAGGTTCCTTCGATTATATCAGGTTCACTACGTTCACGGTTTTGCCAAAACCATTCGTAGCCCTCCGTCATTTCTTATGGATGGTCAGTAGTATTCAAGCTATGTTTGTTGGCCCTTAGTCAAGGCATAGTGTTTGGTAGCTGCTGGGGTATTCATTTGTTGCATAGATAGATGCGTTGGTTTGGGACAATCGTATTACTTTGTTGGCCCTTAGTCAAGAGTATGTACGGGTGGGTTCAAATTAACCTGGACAATGACGGGTAGAACTTGACATGTGACTTATGATTTGTTGGCACTTTGTCAAGGTCATAAGAGCATTGGGCAAAAATCCACATCGGGAATTTCTAAAGAAACAGAAATTTGCAGAGAGAGCATACCATTTTGGAGTTTGATGAATGTTGGTAGGATACCTTCAACATTATCATACGATGATATTTTGGATCCCGATCCTACTGTGAGTATATACTACTTATCAGGAGATTCGTCACTTAACGATCAATGCTATAAACCAAGTAGGTGCGTAGAAAAGTGTCAGCGGGGTTACGCCCCAAGAGAAAAGAGGTTATTTAATTAAGGAACTTCGCGAAAGCATTGGAAAACCTCCCTCGAAGTATCGACACTGACCTGGCTGAACGGTTAAGCAAGAATTGTACGGTGAGAATAGTCCTGGATAATTCTCCTTTTATGGTTTGAGGAGGAATTCGAGAAACAGTGGGAGCCATCCTGTTTAGATAAATTAAACCACTCTAAACTTGCAAGAGCATCATGCTAATAGTATTTTCATCTCTCTCTTAAATTGCAGCGACCTTGTGACCACACAAAGGTTACATCTAGATAACAAATTGACTGAATCTGACTTATATGACTGGCAAAGGTCTGTCCAGATATCCATTACCTATGACAAGCTGGACCACCCTATTACTACTCAAGATCCCGCCATCCCAGGTCCAGTTTCCACTGTCGCGGATATGGATATCCGTCAGACAAGGGGAAAAGATAAAGCGAATGCTAAGTGCCTCATGTTAGCTTCAATTGATGGTGTATACCAGAAGCAGTACGAGAAGATGGACTTAGTTTCCGTCTTTCTCCATTACAAAGATTTATATGGAGAGCAATCTCATATCACAAGATATGAGACCTCGAACGAATTAATTCAAGCGAGGTTGGATGACGGGTAATCCGTAGGGGACAACGTCCTTACAATGACTAGCTGTATTGATGAGCTCCAGGACCTGGAGACCGCGTTGGGAAATGAGTCAGATACAGTCTCGATTCTACAGTCTCTGCCTCCTACCATGAAGGAAACCAGGGAAGCAGAAGGAAAGAGAACGGCAAAAGTTTCGGGACTGGATATAGTAAAAGAGGGACATTCCTATTGTTACAGGAATGAACATTGGCAGAATGATTGCAAGGCTAGGAAAGCCAGTAGCCAGGATTCGAAGCATGTTATGGCTTCAGCCTCAAGTGTGTTTGTGATAGAGAACTGTATGTCAGTTAACCCTACTTCCTGGGTATTGGATACCGGGACAGGAATGTCACGCCCTGAAAGTACGGAACATGACCGGCACTTAAACTACGAACGTCTCGAGACGTACGTAATCTGAGTGAGCCGAAAACCCAGAAATCCAAACCAAGAAAAGTAGTAGAGTGAAGGAAAACCAATTTAAAACAAGTAGTTTTAATAGCATAAGCCGAATTATGCGTTTTAAAAAAAACATCAAACATTTCCCGAAAATTTCGGCAGAGTCTCCTTTGCCAATACTGTGTAGGGTTCCTAGGCACTCTTGTGAAGGTTCATAAGGCATCAAACATGCCCGGATTAAATTTTAGACGTGCCGAACAACCCAAAGCCGGGATCTTTGCTAGATTATTAGGGTTTAACATGCAATAAGATAACTTTTATCTAAGTGTGAGGGATTACAACCTTTGTAGTCCGCTCCTTCACTTCACAAGCTCCGAGTAGAAGTCCCTTTGCCGCGATCCACGATCTCCCGGACTCATGAGAGGCTCCACGACTCGAACGATCCATTCTAGTTTGTCGTAATCCAAATCTCCGATGATCTACCTTGAAGTTGCTTCGACTCAAGCTTTCTCACTCAAAAGAGAAGAACGCACTAATCTCAAGGGCTAGATGAGATGAGGATGAGAGAGTAGTAATTTTGCTTTCTTTTTATATCATTTTCTCATATTTTATCATCACTTTAGGATTTTCAAGAGAGCTTCTTCAAGAGAGAAGAAGAAGAAGATAATGGATAATCATAATATGAATTAATCCTTTTGTGATGAATAGAAAATAAAGTATATGATTGATATGTGAACCATGGTCAAGGATGAATGGATAAGAATGAGTAGAGAAACAACTAGGGTTAGAGTTTGGTTAGGTTAAAAGAATGTGTCATTCTAAATATCTTAAGAATGACAAAAGAAGAAAGCTTCTAGAAGGAACTTGAAGCATCCAACCCTAATCAAACCTTAACCTTAATTAATCATCCTTAAACATGTTTAACAATTAATCATATCATGTCACAATAATATATATCACATATATATTATATATTTGCAACAAAAGAAAATAATACAATTAACATATATCGCATATATATCAATGTATCATCCACTGAGAAAATGAAATAATAAAGCGAGCCAATATTAGATAATGTAATACAATATATCATATATATCATTATACATTAAATCATCGAATTAACACTTGATTCGACGATCCGGCTATATCGAATATTACCGACTAATATATCATGTACCGATTCATCGAATAAACACTTGATCCGATGACCCGGTTCATATCCATATATCGCGAGAATATAATACGGTATCCCATATCGCATTATTCTCGTTCCTGCGCATATCACATATGTGCCTCTACCCCGTTTCGCCTGAGCCAAGAAACCTCTGTGTAGGACTCTAAAGAATTGTCAATACGCCGGTAGCAGGTGATGATCATATCAAACACCCACAAGCTGCAAGCGGTCAGCTAAACGTAACAGCCATCCAGGTATTGAGCGATCAGAAGATCAACAAGCTAGCCTGTGCGTTCTCTGTGAATCCAACCAGTAACACTTCCGTACAGTCCGGTCTGTTCGTCTGATATGTCGCATATCAAGTCTAGGGGTGGTATACGTCAGACCCCAGTAACCGATAAGTCGTGTCATTGTGTGGCTCATAACGGGTCGAGAAACTACTAGTAACACTTACCAGTAAATCTCTATATCAGCCCTGGCCAGGGACTTCCAGTTATAGCCAATCGAACACAGCACAACATCAACTCCCTATACCGGGAGAGACGAATCCCCTCCCATCGCTCATTGCCTCCATGTGATTCGGGACTGTACCCAAAAGCCACCGTTTTGCACGCCCTCTTGGACGTGGTAAGGTGGAAATCAAAGCACAGTGGGAATCACACAAGACTCTATGACGATCTCGGGTCTTCAGACTACCCTGTACTTGTGTCACCGGAGAACTGCCATCTGACGTGTGGTATATCACCATCTGGGAGTTCTCGGAGAGTCCGTCCAGTGTACCTGGTCCCCACTGAGCACCCGTACACCATCTCGGATGTCAAACACCGATGGATATGGGATCATCCATCGCCCCATCATATGGGTCAAGATGCGTATACGCTAGTCTACTCTGGTGTATCGATGCCCTGTCTCGATATACCCTCGACTAGGAACAGTTATAGGATGTACTCATCGACTACCGCTGCCCCACTAGTATGATCTCATCATACTCCCAGTAGTCGAGTACAGATCCTAAGGGCTTTATCAACATGTGAGAGTAAAACAGTAAACCAATACTAGTCAACATGTTAAGATAAACTGAAACCAAATAACATACTATCATGACGAGCAAGAAAGTCATCTCTATATATAACCAAGCATCCATTATAATACACATCATATGTACCACAATGGCCTCTAGGGCATATACATAACTAACAATCTCCTACTTGCACTAAGGCCAGCTGCTGTAGTATCGCATACCTAGCATCCCGAATAATCTCTCAAACTGTATCTGGGGAATAGCCTTCGTGAATGGATCCGGAGTGTTGTCCTTCGTATCTACTCTCCTGACCTCGATCTCCCGGCGATCAACTATCTCCCTGATCAGGTGATACCGCCTCAGAATATGTCTGGACTTTTGATGGGATCTGGGTTCCTTGGCCAATGCCACAGCTCCATTGTTATCGCAATACAGAGGTATTGGATGCTCAATGGATGGAACCACACCAAGTTCACTAATGAACTTCTTGATCTAGACAGCATCTTTGGCAGCATCGTTGGCAGCGATGTATTCAGCCTCCATCGTTGAGTCTGCAACGGTATCCTGTTTGGAACTCTTCCAACATACCGCCCCTCCATTGAGGGTAAAGAAAAAACCCGAATGCGACTTAAAGTCGTCCTTATCACTTTGGAAGCTGGAATTGGTAAAGGACTCCACCTGGAGTTCTCCGTAACCATACACCAAGAACATCTCCTTAGTCCTTCGTAAGTACTTGAGAATGTTCTTCACTACTGTCCAATGACTCTCTCCAGGATCTGCTTGATACCGACTCACTACACTTAGTGAGTATGCAACATCGGGTCTGGTACATAGCATCGCATACATGATAGAGCCTACTGCCGAAGCATAGAGTATCCCTTGCATGCGAGCTCTCTCCAAATCAGTCTTGGGAGACATCTCTTTAGAGAGAGTGAGTCCAGAGATCGTGGGCTGATTCCCACGCTTGGATTCTTCCATACTAAACCTCTTTAGTATGGCGTCAATGTACCTGGATTGGGACAATCCCAGTATCCGTTTAGATCTATCTCTATAGACCATGATTCCCAATATGCAGGAGGCATCACCTAGATCTTTCATTGAGAATCTCTGTGATAAGAAGAGCTTGACTGATTGCAGCATAGGAATATCATTTCCTATCAAGAGTATGTCATCCACGTACAATACGAGGAATACAACCTTACCCTCTGCTACCTTTTTATAGATACAAGGTTCATCTATATTTTTGATGAAGTCAAACTCTTTGACTACAACATCAAAGAAGATGTTCTAACTCCGCGATGCTTGCTTTAACCCATAAATGGATTTAAGCAGCTTGCACACCTTTCCGCTGCTCCCACTATCTACGAAGCCCTCTGGCTGAGTCATGTACACGCACTCTTCTAAATCACCATTTAGAAAGGCGGTCTTAACATCCATTTGCCAGATTTCGTAGTCATGGTATGCAGCAATGGCAAGTAAGATCCGGATGGACTTAAGCATAGCCACTGGAGAAAAGGTTTCGTCATAATCCACACCTGGTCGTTGACGAAAACCCTTCGCTACCAGTCTAGCTTTGAAAGTCTCAACTTTTCCATCCACACCAAATTTCCTTTTAAAAATCCACTTGCTCCCAATGGGTTTTACCCCTTCAGGAGCATTTTCCAAGATCCATACTTTATTGGTGTACATGGATTCCATCTCAGATCGCATTGCATCCAGCCATTTCACAGAGTCACTACATGTGATGGCCTGTTCGAAACTAGTCGGGTCATCATCATCTATGATGCAATCCTCGCTTCCACCATCAATGAGAAAACCGTAGTATCTCTCAGGTGGACGAGAAACCCTACTAGATCGGCGGAGAGGCTGGGGTTCGTTGGGTACTATTGAATCTTCTGGTTCCATCAAATCATCAGTTGCAGTTTGTGGTGCTGGAACCTCTTCCAGTTCTACCTCTCTGCCACTAATTTCTTTTGCAAGAAATTCCTTTTCTAAAAAGGTGGCATATTGAGAAATAAACACTTTTTGTTCCTCAGCATGATAGAAAATATATCCTTTAGAATTCTTAGGATATCCCACAAATTTGCAAAGAACTGATCGTGCCTCGAGTTTGTCTGGATTTTGTCTTTTGACATAGGCCGGACAACCCCATATCTTAACTCGTTTAAAATATGGTCTCTTCCCACTCCATATCTCATATGGTGTGGTAGGTACAGATTTAGACGGAACTAGATTCAATATGAATATGGCTGTCTCAAGCGCATACCCCCAGAAGGAAATAGGTAACTCAGCTTCGCTCATCATAGATCGCACCATATCTAATAGGGTCCGATTCCTTCGTTCCGATACACCGTTGTGCTATGGTGTATAAGGAGGAGTAAGCTGAGAGAGAATCCCATTCTCTTTTAGATAATCTAAAAACTCACCGCTTGATACCACTGTAAGTCTACGCTAGCGCCCCGGCCGTCTACAGACGCCAAATGCGGAACAAAAACTTTTTAACTGGCGCTATCGAATACTTTAACCCGGATCTGCCATTATTGCTAAACTAACAAACTGTAAAGAGTGCAGAAAGGTTATACCGAACGATCCGAGTCCTTCGTTCTTTAACCATCATCCCACGCTCCGTTGCGGCTGCTCCGATCTCGTCGATCTCCGATATCCTCGTCGAGGTGGCACCACGTCGACGATTCTTTAAACGGGCTCCCGCCTCTGACTTGAGGCAACTCGGTCGTCAAGTTTGCTAAAAGAGACGACCAAGAATGATGTAGAGAATGAGTAGATGACTTTGTCTCACTTCATCCAAGTCCGTGGACGATCGGTTAATGAAGTTGCCGAGGGAATCGGGTGATGGAATGAAATGAGCTGTGAATTCCATACACCCCAAATATCTATCATAATCTTTTTTCCAATGAAAAACCATCAAGTAAGTGAGAGAGGAAGGGGGCCGGCCACTTTATATGCAAGAGGGAGGTGACCGTAGGAGAAGGGGGGTGACTATATGAACAAATATCATGAAGAAATATCCTTAAGTAAACAAAACCTCATTAATGCAAATGGTGATTCATTAACCTAGTCACCATTGCATTAATGGATCCATTAAAGCACTAATGACTCACTAGCCTCATCACCACTTCTAGAAGCTTCTAGAATGATGACTCACCTCAACTGAAGAAAAGATAAATCCTTCTTTAACCGAATGTTAAAAGACGGCTGATAGAAAACTGGAAACTGGCAACTTCCAAAAGTGATCCTGAAACGACTTTCAGGATAACCCCGAAACTGTATAAATATACCCGCATTTGTATTACGACCGAATACAAATGCAACTGAGACAAAGATATTATACCTACTCAATATAATACTCGGATCCGGCTTAAACCAAAGCCGACCAGTATCATCTGCCCGAAAAATAACACGTGCGTAAACGCACGTGCATTTTCCGAACCCTGCCATAAAACCATACGGCCTCTACAACGTTTCGCCCGAACTTGGGAAACTTTCTGTGGGGGACTCTAATGACTCGTCAGTACCCTGGTAGTGGGTTTAACCATAAACCGTCAGCGGCACTAGCAATGCGTAACGGCTGCCCATGGACTGACCTCAAGGGATGCCGATGAGCGCACTCATCCGGAAAACCCTACTGAGCCTAACAGTGACAATGTATATACAGTCCGGTCCGTTCGTCTATGAGTATCGCATATCTGCCTAGGGGGCTAGTAACGTCAGACCCCCAAAAGCAGTATAAGTCGTGTCGGAGTGAAGCCCAATAACACCCTGAGATACTACTGGAGTACCTACCAGTAAATCTCCTGCCACGGCCGTAGGCTTTGTGTAATGGCTCTCCTAGACACAGCACGATCTCGCCCCCAATACCGGGAGAGACGAATCCCCTGCCGATCCGCTCACGTGCCTCCATATGGCTCGGGACTGTACCCAAAAACTACCTGTTTGCACGACTCCTTTGAGCCGTGGTAGGGTAGAAATCAAAGCACAGTGGGAACTCACACGAGACAAATGACGACCTCAGGTCGATGAACTAACCTGTACACATGTCACCAGGGAACTGCTATCAGACGATAGATATAATACTAACTAGCAGATTCCCGGCGAGTCCTGTCCGGTGTACTCATAACCCAATGAGCACCTGTATACATCTTAGGTGATCCAACTGACACCAGTGGCTTGTGAGACCGGCCACCGCCCCTCGTCGGGGTCTCTACTGTATACAGTAGTCTACTCCGGAGTATCGATGCCCTGTCTCGAAACTCCCACGACTAGGGACCACAATTAAGGATATGCGTATAAACCACCCAACTCTCACGTATATGATCGCCATCATACTGTTGGTGGTAAAGCAAGATCCTAAGGGATCTATCAAAGTGTAACATGTAATCAGTCACCTGAACATGTACACGACTGATAAAGACAAACCAGATAGCATACTATCATCTTGAGTAAGACTGTCCTACCGGTATAGGTCCTCCGCAATCATTGCAATCACGTACCTGCGATCCAATAATTGACTATGAGGGCACTATCTCCAACAATCTCCCACTTGCACTCAAGGCTATTTATTGCGATGTTGCGTACTCACAGCCCGTGTGAATCCAACACCCAACTCCTCTACTAATCAGTTTCACAAAGCCCGTTTGTAAAACTATTGTGTTCGAGAAATAGCCTTAGTGAGTGGATCCGCCTAGAAATTTCTTTCTATATCTCTCTTAATCTCAAATTCACGGAGAAAGCCATCTCCTGAATCGAGTAATACCTATCTTAGAACATGTCTGGATATCTGATGGGACCTAGTTCATAAATGAACTCCAAATCCAAACTTCTTAGACTGTATCGATCACTGAACCTAATCAGTATCCGGCACCATGCCACCCACAGTATTCTCTTGGACCACCTGTCCACAATACTGTCCCTCTTCGTCAGAGGGAAAAACTATAACTCTGACAATCACTCTGTCAACCATGTCACCTTTGAAGCCTGGAATAATAACCGTCTCCCGAAAGAGGCTGCCGTCATCAAATCCGTAGAACATGTACTTATGTTCTAAAACTGCTTCCTTATGTTTCTCCTGGATTGGATTAATACAAACTTATTGCATCTAGTGCAAAAACAACATCTGGTGTGGTACTTGACATCTCATGATTGACTCAATTGCCTAAGCAAGTGATCTGCCAATCATGCACATCCCTCTCCCCTTTAGTCTGTAAGACACCTTTAGAGAGGGTGACTCCATCACCTGCAGGTACACCACCATGCTAGGAGTCAACTATTCCAAAAACCATTAGAATATCTGTCAAAGTACCCACATTGGGAAACTACCCAAATCCAGATCTAAAACCATAGATCTAGAAACCAGAATGTCAAATATTATATCCATATCCTGTCAGGAGAAACAACTGTGTGACGACCACAGTACAACCGATCGTAGTATAGGAATTTTACTTCCTACTCTGTGTATGTCATCCAGATACCATGACATCACACCCTACTACCTTCTTAACTGATCCATCACCTATTCTGATTGAAGTCAAACCCATGGCTGTCACATCAAAATTAGATGATCTATCTCCGCTATAACTGCTCTAGTCTATAAATAGACATAAGCTACTTGCCCACCATGCTTCCATTGCTCCCACTGACTACGACAACCCTCCTACCGGGTCTCATATCCTGGAACAACAGTAGTGTCAAGTCTTGGTAGATAAGAACCTTCCTGTCACCGTCCTTGAGCCTACCGAAGTACCTCTCGGGTGTCTGAGGTTACCCACCAAATCTACGGAGTGGCTATTGGAATGTCAAACCTGATTGAATGTATAGGTCCTATTAAATTTTCCGTAATCGTTCGCGGTTCTGGAATCACTTCCATTTCTACCATACTCCCACTACTGTTTTCTGAAAAAGATCCATTTTACTAAAACTGTGGCGAGTCAAGAACAATATCACTATTGATCTTCCAAATGGTAGAATATCAACCCTCGTCATAGCCAGGGTCAACCCACAAACAGCCATTACAGAAACGTGCCCTGAGTTATCCACAGTCTGGTTTTAAGCATAAGCTGGACAACTCCCCGTACCTTAATAACTTTTAAGGTACGAACCATTCTATATCCAATATAGAAACTTTGGCACTAATTTAATTGGAACCATATTCAAATCATGCAGCTGTCTCCAGTGCATATCATCTTAATGGAAAGAGACTAATCAGCATTACTCAACTTAGGAATCCATCCAATTATGAGTAACCTGAAAGAGAAACACGTTTCTCAAAACCATCACTATCATCTGAATACCAATCACAAGAATCTACATCTTCGATCTTTTTGAAGAATCCCGATACTTGTGATACTTGGTTCTCTACTTTATTCTTATACCCACAACTTCTCAAAACTTAGACCTTGTATTTCCACGAAACACTTGTCTAAATACTAGAGAAGTTATAAGTAAACAGAACATAGTACGAGGACCTACCCCTTTGTCCTGATGGACACTTGGACAACATACAATACTCTGTATAAGTCCGCTGAGTTAAACAACTCAAAACTTATGCTTCGTAGGTTGAAAACTGTACCCTGGCGATTTCCTCAAATATCACCAATTACAACGAATTCCGATATAAAGAGGATGATCACCTAATTCCTAATATCTTACTCCCACTCATCATCTGTAAAACCATACAGATATGAGAATGAAACCTGGTAAATACGTACCCTTGGAGTAAGTGTTTAATCGGGAAAACAGTTTTTCCTTTAACAATGCACTGAAACATGAAAATGTTTCGTAGGGGTATCCTGGTATTCATAGCAATGCCTCTTCCATAATCCAATTCATGACTTCAACCGTATATTTTATTGCCATCTCTCCAAATCCCTTTATTTGTCTTTAGTCGTTACCTTCTGTACACCATTGTTAGGCTAAACGGTTTTCTTCTTTCCCTACCGTTCGGCACCAGCCTATGGTTTGGAAGAAGACTATCCAGTAAGCATAATAGGTGTACCCTCCTAAACCAAGGAGTACTCGCAACTGAGAGAAGGTGATGATAAAAGACAACTGAATAAAACCTTATTCTTTTAAAGGTGAAATAGGAGCGGCGATGAAGTACGCGGTTTTGGTCGTGAATGATATCAGTCGCAATTTACTTTGCCCTCTTTCTAATCCATTTATTTTGTCTTTACATATTACCTTCTGCACACCCTACTTAGGCTAATTGGTTTTCTTCATTCCCTACCTTTCGGCACCAGCCTATGGTTTGGAATAAGACTATCCAATAAGCGTAATAGGTGTACTCTCCTAAACCAAGGAGCCCTCGAGAGAAGGTGATAATAAAAGACAACTGAATAAACCAATTCTATTTCTCCTGAACATGGATCCATCCCCGAAGAAGTCCCTTCGAGTTCGTATATAACCATACGATGGATCTATCCAATAGAAGTGGATATCCGTAGTAATACGGGTGTTCTGAGAAATTCAAAGGGTAAAAGAAGGAGTGGCAATGACTTATGCAACTCAGACAATCCAAAAGCCAGTATTTTTAAGAAGGTTCGGTCAACTTGGTCACTGAGTCATAGTCTAGGGTCGGTCAAAGGTCACTGCCAAAGAGAGAGAAAAGAGAAACACTCTGCGTGCACTCTATCCTAGATCAGAATGGTCATCACTTTATCTAATCCGGAAACCTCCAACTGTCCTGTCAAATTCTCCTCCAAACCTAAAGAAGAATCAATCGGAATCACCCGAAGAGTAAACCAACTCATCAGTGGGAATCGGGATCCAACTCTCATCGCATGATAACGTGACGGAATCCACTCGCGTTATCATACTCCAGAAGGTATGCGCATGCCTGGCAAGTTTCAGTTTCTTTAGAAACTCCCGATATGATTTTTGCCCCATGTTCTTATGACCTTGGCGAAAGTCAACAAATCATAAGTCACATGTCAAGTTCTGCCCGTCATTATCTTGTTACTTTGAACCCACCCGTACATACCCTTGACGAAAGCCAACAAGGTAATACGACTGTCCCAAACCAACACATCTATCTATGCAACAAATGAATACCCCAGCAACTACCAAACACTATGCCTTGACGAAAGCCAACAAACATAGCTTGAATATTACTGACCATCCATAAGAAACGACGGAAGGCTACGGCTGGTTTTTGGCGAAAAACCTTTAACTTAATGAACTTGATCTCGTTGAAGGAACCTGATAGCTTTTTAAAATATAGTGGCGAAAACCTTTTGCTAAAGAGGTCACTCCCGGTAAAGGGATCTCGGATCTTTCCTCGTGGAATGAGGTGCAGGATATTCCACTGAATACCGCTATGCAAAGCAACATGTAATCAACTATAGTGAAGTTATTACCCTGACGCAAACTTCTGCCCAAGGGGTCAGTCTCGGTGAAGGGATATCAGCCCTTGCCCCGTCGAATGAGGTGCAGGATATTCCAACCGAATATCTCTATGCATAACAAAAGAAAACGTCTTTGCAATAACACTTTTTAAATTGTTCCAACAACATCCAAACAGGTTTGTTTTACTTTGCATTGATCAGAATCAACGCAGTCCCATCATTCAATCACACCAGAAAAGAACGAAAATAAAATGTACGTATATGCCATCCGCATTCGTCACTGGGTCCCGTCATCACTCGTTAGGTTACTTAACTAACGACAGAGCGGGGACTGGACTAGCGCGGGTGTAAAACATATACAACATCTAATAGTATATAAACCAATATACAATAATCGCTCCAGGCGTGATAGTATGCAACATTACAGAAAAGTAATAGGCATCACAGAACAATACAGATAATCTGGGATCCCCGAGTTTCACAGAGCCGCTGCTGAAACTCGACGTTCCCCTGTCGTGTGGATAGCCTGTGCAATGAAACCTAGACCCCTACGGTTGCGGCAAGTTACCCGCCAAAACCTGAAGCGAGGCAGCCCCCTACAGCATGGTGAATGGACCACCCATCACTTCACGGAATCCGGTAATCTTGGGCACCCCTCCTTGGGTCAACCTGTACCCCCTACGAGTGCGGCGAATAGTCTGCCAATTCTAGAGTGGGACCCCTCTGCCTCTCAAAGCCATGAGATGCGGACCTGTTGCCCCCCAGAACCCGGCTATCCGTGCACTCCGTCGCGGGGCAAAACCTAGTACAATAATGAAAAATAGTACAATAGGTACATCGACCGCAACCTGGTCGTGCCCCAAAAGAATATTATACAACAGGCAGTGACGGCTGTCCACAAGTTGGACGCTCGCCCCGCAATATCAAATGTACAAATAAACTCAAACTGTACTACCATTGCACACTGCTATCCACCACGACAAATCCGCAACATCACAGCACAACACAGAACATCAACGCGAATGTCACGTTCGCAAACCCGTCTAAAAGAACTATAGCAATCAGACGCGGTTTACCGATCAAATGACATTCCCGGTCGGAGATATAATGTAAGCACCGTAAACTAACATGTTTAAATCTTGATCGACCAAATATCAAGAAGTGGGCCCTACGACTTACTAGTGAACAGTAACAAAACCTGGGCCCAAAAGATATATACCAAAAATCCCAATTTCCAACAGAGAACCCACTGTACAAATTTGGAAGCACGAGCTCACCACGTGGCCGCGGATGCGCGGCCAAACCATGGGTTTGGCCGCGTTTCCGCGGCTCTTTGGTGGAGACACGTGCCCAAATTTGGTCGTGGTTCTTAGAAAAGCCTGCACAGATTTTTAAGACATGTAGAAAAATTTTATCAGACTATTTAAAATCGACAGAAACTGTTAGGCTTGGATTTTACAATTTTCGATTTCCGGTCGGATCGATATTTTAAAGCGTTAGCACAAGTTAGTATAGCAAAATGGTGAGGCTCTGATACCACTGTAAGTCTACGCAAGCGCCCCGGCCGTCTACAGACGCCAAATGCGGAACAAAAACTTTTTAACTGGCGCTATAGAATACTTTAACCCGGATCTGCCATTATTGCTAAACTAACAAACTGTAAAGAGTGCAGAAAGGTTATACCGAACGATCTGAGTCCTTCGTTCTTTAACTATCATCCCACGCTCCGTTGCGGCTGCTCCGATCTCGTCGATCTCCGATATCCTCGTCGAGGTGGCACCACGTCGACGATTCTTTAAACGGGCTCCCGCCTCTGACTTGAGGCAACTCGGTCGTCATGTTTGCTAAAAGAGACGACCAAGAATGATGTAGAGAATGAGTAGATGACTTTGTCTCACTTCGTCCAAGTCCGTGGACGATCGGTTAATGAAGTTGCCGAGGGAATCGGGTGATGGAATGAAATGAGCTGTGAATTCCATACACCCCAAATATCTATCATAATCTTTTTTCCAATGAAAAACCATCAAGTAAGTGAGAGAGGAAGGGGGCCGGCCACTTTATATGCAAGAGGGAGGTGACCGTAGGAGAAGGGGGGTGACTATATGAACAAATATCATGAAGAAATATCCTTAAGTAAACAAAACCTCATTAATGCAAATGGTGATTCATTAACCTAGTCACCATTGCATAAATGGCTCCATTAAAGCACTAATGACTCACTAGCCTCATCACCACTTCTAGAAGCTTCTAGAATGATGACTCACCTCAACTGAAGAAAAGATAAATCCGTCTTTAACCGAATGTTAAAAGACGGCTGATAGAAAACTGGAAACTGGCAACTTCCAAAAGTGATCCTGAAACGACTTTCAGGATAACCCCGAAACTGTATAAATATACCCGCATTTGTATTACGACCGAATAGAAATGCAACTGAGACAAAGATATTATACCTACTCAATATAATACTCGGATCCGGCTTAAACCAAAGCCGACCAGTATCATCTGCCCGAAAAATAACACGTGCGTAAACGCACGTGCATTTTCCGAACCCTGCCATAAAACCATACGGCCTCTACAACGTTTCGCCCGAACTTGGGAAACTGTCTGTGGGGGACTCTAATGACTCGTCAGTACCCTGGCAGTGGGTTTAACCACAAACCGTCAGCGGCACTAGCAATGCGTAACGGCTGCCCATGGACTGACCTCAAGGGATGCCGATGAGCGCACTCATCCGGAAAACCCTACTGAGCCTAACAGTGACAATGTATATACAGTCCGGTCCGTTCGTCTATGAGTATCGCATATCTGCCTAGGGGGCTAGTAACGTCAGACCCCCAAGAGCAGTATAAGTCGTGTCGGAGTGAAGCCCAATAACACCCTGAGATCCTACTGAAGTACCTACCAGTAAATCTCCTGCCACGGCCGTGGGCTTTGTGTAATGGCTCTCCTAGACACAGCACGATCTCGCCCCCAATACCGGGAGAGACGAATCTCCTGCCGATCCGCTCACGTGCCTCCATATGGCTCGGGACTGTACCCAAAAACTACCTGTTTGCACGACTCCTTTGAGCCGTGGTAGGGTAGAAATCAAAGCACAGTGGGAACTCACACGAGACAAATGACGACCTCAGGTCGATGAACTAACCTGTACACATGTCACCAGGGAACTTCTATCTGACGATATATATAATACTAACTAGCAGATTCCCGGCGAATCCTGTCCGGTGTACTCATAACCCAATGAGCACCTGTATACATCTTAGGTGATCCAACTGACACCAGTGGCTTGTGAGACCGGCCACCGCCCCTCGTCGGGGTCTCGACTGTATACACTAGTCTACTCCGGAGTATCGATGCCCTGTCTCGAAACTCCCACGACTAGGGTCCACAATTAAGGATATGCGTATAAACCACCCAACTCTCACGTATATGATCGCCATCATAATGTTGGTGGTAAAGCAAGATCCTAAGGGCTCTATCAAAGTGTAACATGTAATCAGTCACCTGAACATGTACACGACTGATAAAGACAAACGAGATAGCATACTATCATCTTGAGTAAGACTGTCCTACCGGTATAGGTCCTCCGCAATCATTGCAATCACGTACCTGCGATCCAATAATTGACTATGAGGGCACTATCTCCAACAATCTCCCACTTTCACTCAAGGCTATTTATTGCGATGTTGCGTACTCACAGCCCGTGTGAAACCAACACCCAACTCCTCTACTAATCAGTTTCACAAAGCCCGTTTGTAAAACTATTGTGTTCGAGAAATAGCCTTAGTGAGTGGATCCGCCTAGAAATTTCTTTCTATATCTCTCTTAATCTCAAATTCACGGAGAAAGCCATCTCCTGAATCGAGTAATACCTGTCTTAGAACATGTCTGGATATCTGATGGGACCTAGTTCATAAATGAACTCCAAATCCAAACTTCTTAGACTGTATCGATCACTGAACCTAATCAGTATCCGGCACTATGCCACCCACAGTATTCTCTTGGACCACATGTCCACAATATTGTCCCTCTTCGTCAGAGGGAAAAACTATAACTCTGACAATCACTCTGTCAACCATGTCACCTTTGAAGCCTGGAATGATAACCGTCTCCCGAAAGAGGCTGCCGTCATCAAATCCGTAGAACATGTACTTATGTTCTAAAACTGCTTCCTTATGTTTCTCCAGGATTGGATTAATACAAACTTATTGCATCTAGTGCAAAAACAACATCTGGTGTGGTACTTGACATCTCATGATTGACTCAATTGCCTAAGCAAGTGATCTGCCAATCATGCACATCCCTCTCCCCTATAGTCTGTAAGACACCTTTAGAGAAGGTGACTCCATCACCTGCAGGTACACCACCATGCTAGGAGTCAACTATTCCAAAAACCATTAGAATATCTGTCAATGTACACACATTGGGAAACTACCCAAATCCAGATCTAAAACCATAGATCTAGAAACCAGAATGTCAAATATTATATCCATATCCTGTCTGGAGAAACAACTGTGTGACGACCACAGTACAACCGATCGTAGTATAGGAATTTTACTTCCTACTCTGTGTATGTCATCCAGATACCATGACATCACACCCTACTACCTTCTTAACTGATCCATCCCCTATTCTGATTGAAGTCAAACCCATGACTGTCACATCAAAATTAGATGATCTATCTCCGCTATAACTGCTCTAGTCTATAAGTAGACATAAGCTACTTGTCCACCATGCTTCCGTTGCTCCCACTGACTACGACAACCCTCCTACCGGGTCTCATATCCTGGAACAACAGTAGTGTCAAGTCTTGGTAGATAAGAACCTCCCTGTCACCGTCCTTGAGCCTACCGAAGTACCTCTCGGGTGTCTGAGGTTACCCACCAAATCTGCGGAGTGGCTATTGGAATGTCAAACCTGATTAAATGTATAGGTCCTATTAAATTTTCCGTAATCGTTCGCGGTTCTGGAATCACTTCCAGTTCTACCATACTCCCACTACTGTTTTCTGAAAAAGATCCATTTTAATAAAACTGTGGCGAGTCAAGAACAATATCACTATTGATCTTCCAAATGGTAGAATATCAACCCTCGTCATAGCCAGGGTCAACCCACAAATAGCCATTACAGAAACGTGCCCTGAGTTATCCACAGTCTGGTTTTAAGCATAAGCTGGACAACTCCCCGTACCTTAATAACTTTTAAGGTACGAACCATTCTATATCTAATATAGAAACTTTGGCACTAATTTAATTGGAACCATATTCAAATCATGCAGCTGTCTGCAGTGCATATCATCTTAATGGAAAGAGACTAATCAGCATTACTCAACTTAGGAATCCATCCAATTATGAGTAACCTGAAAGAGAAACACGTTTCTCAAAACCATCACTATCATCTGAATACCAATCACAAGAATCTACATCTTCGATCTCTTTGAAGAATCCCGATACTTGTGATACTTGGTTCTCTACTTTATTCTTATACCCACAACTTCTCAAAACTTAGACCTTGTATTTCTACGAAACACTTGTCTAAATACTAGAGAAGTTATAAGTAAACAGAACATAGTACGAGGACCTACCCCTTTGTCCTGATGGACACTTGGACAATATACAATACTCTGTATAAGTCCGCTGAGTTAAACAACTCAAAACTTGTGCGTCGTAGGTTGAAAACTGTACCCTGGAGATTTCCTCAAATATCACCAATTACAACGAATTCCGATATAAAGAGGATGATCACCTAATTCCCAATATCTTACTCCCACTCATCATCTGTAAAACCATACAGATATGAGAATGAAACCAGGTAAATACATACCCTTGGAGTAAGTGTTTGATCGGGAAAACAGTTTTTCCTTTAACAATGCACTTAAAGTACGGAACATGACCGGCACTTAAACTACGAACGTCTCGAGGCATACGTAATCTGAGTGAGCCGAAAACCCAGAAATCCAAACCAAGAAAAGTAGTAGATTGAAGGAAAACCAATTTAAAACAAGTAATTTTAATAGCATAAGCCGAATTATACGGTTTAAAAAAAACATCAAACATTTCCCGAAAATTTCGGCAGAGTCTCCTTTGCAAATACTGGCTCCCAAACGGGATACTACAAGAATAGTATACGAAATCAATAAAAAGGCATCCCCAAGCGGGAGCTAACTCTTCGTCAATCGACGGTCACAACCACACAAGCAATATAACATACAACGCCAACGACGAGGATCAAAATTCAAAAGGAAACTCAAAACCACAAGAAAACCACAGAAATATAACGCACGACTCTAAGGTCGAAGGGATAACATCACTGGTCTCTATCTCAAAATAAATACATGTTTGGTTGATGGAACTACTAGATACAACAGAATAATGATATACAAGATATAATGATGGGTACGATACAAATAAACCCTCCTACTAGCAAGTCGCCAGAACGAAACTGTACCCGCAAAGCCGTAAAGAAACCTGTACGGCGAAACCTGCAAGAAACTGGGGCACAACGGGGGTGAGTTGCCAACTAGTGAATAGAAAAACATCTACGAATAGAAATCGCTTGTATGATGCAATCCTAGGTCATACGATCAATATATATAATCCTCAAATAAAACCAGCAGTCTATAACAAAGACTAGGGTAAATATCTAACCCGAGTATAATCTCATGTGCCCGTGTCAGTGCCTCAGGTAGCAATATATCATGAATGAGGTATGAATGCATGAAAACAGATTACATGTAAATGAAGAAACTGTTCTCATAATTTAGTGAGATTTCCTTTGTATTTTTTAAAATGAGGTATCATAAATGAAATCAGCATCAACAGTGTCTAGCATCGACACAAAACATAAATCTCAAAGTCTCGACACCTCAGGCTCTAGCTATCCGGACTGGCCTGTATCATCAAATCTCAGTACCTCAATATCTCGAAATCTCAATGTCTCAATCTCAATATCTAGGGCGCCGTCAGTCCAGACCGGCCCCTACCATCCATCTCAAGACCACGACGGTATCCTCCGGATATCCGACGCGTCGTGTAATATCACCGGTCGGTAGTGCTCTCCTGCCAGGCTCAACGTCAACAACACGATCCTCTTGCCCCGGGGTACCGCACCGGGCCCACCATGTACCCGAAACGGTTCATCCAACTCCTCGAATCCGGTCTCGAAATCCATCAGCAAACTCATGGTGGACGACACATACATCATGGGAAAACCGAATTTTTATTTAAAAAGAGAGAAAGCAGTTTATATATGTTTTGCGGTTTTCCTCCAAATCCAGAAAATATCATGGAAATCCGAATCATCAATAGCATGTAAAACCATGAATATAAGCATGAGAATGAATAACAGTATGCATGAAGCGACAAGTAATAACTACAATATCTAAGCTGGCATATAAGGTATGTACACTAATATTATGTCAAACTACTGGCTATCAAGCTAAGTTAAGCAATAATATATTCTAAGGTGTACGTGACATGGCAATTACCGATGAAGATGTGTGTGAGCCGGCAAGTAAGTGTATGTGGTACATACGCATCATCGGTAAGGGTGCTGGTGTCCTAACAGCATAATGTCAACAATGCAATATGAAATAACAATGTAAATATGCGATGCGGAGTGAGCAACCAAAATGAGCGGGAGCTAAATATTAAACAATGGTGCCATTTGAAATAACACGAATCGTGGGGTTTTGAAAATAGGGGCTACGGTGGTTTTTAAGAAAGGATACGTTTTTTGAAATATCCGTAGATCCCTTGACCTATCTTTTAAAATACCCACGATCCGCTAGTTTTGAAATAGGTAGGAGTCTAATCTAATCTAACAACTACACTAAACTATACGGCTGAACTAACAAGCTAAACTACAGGTACGGAAACCGCCTATCATCTGAGTCGATACATATACATACCTGTATATGTATAGTCGGTGATCCCACCTCAATAATATCATATCCAATACCATATCTATAATCAGGCATCCCAAGTCAAGAGTGCGGATCAATCATCAATATAGCTCGTACGTAAATCCGTCGTACGGCATCCCAAATCTGGGTACGGGTCAATATCACATTCATCATACTATTCACCTGGTATCCTCTTTATCAAATATCATGATCGGGGTACTGATCTACGTCTAGTAAAATACTGATACCGCCTGAGTATGCATGGACGTGTGTGAAACACTACGTCAAGGACCCGCTACAACGTCATGTCGTATCTCAAATACGAATCCTGCCATATCACCGAATTCACAACCTCAATACAAATCTCATCGACTCATCTCAAACCCAAGTATCATCCTCAAATCCGTATGTGAACACATAGTCCCATACCCATGTGAACACATAACTATGTATTCCCGTATAAGCACAAATGAAAGAAGAAAGTATGCGAGTATGGGTGGGTGTGTGCATGCGTAGTGCGACCACTACTCTAGGGTTTCGCGACACTAAATATCCAAGAACACCAAATATCCATATTATCAATAATGTACTCAAACAATATATAAACAATATATATATGTGTGTATACGTATTCGTATACATCACCACGAACTGCGGGGGTGCTATACGCCATCCACCCGACTTCTCCCCGTAGATATAAATCTACTCACCTGGTCCTTGCTAGCCGGTGCCGACGTGGCCACGCGCTTGCTTGTCGTCTCGAAGTCCATATGGGTTACCTACATATCATAACGTACCGTGTCGTATTAAAATCCGACTCATGACCCAAAACGACACGTGAATCACACATAGGTCAAAACCTATGGTTGCTTTCACAAATCAACCCAAAAACCCTCGACGTCGGCGTACAAACGCCAAACAATCGATAAAACTCCCAACACACTCATTTGTACAATTACAAGCACTAATTATAATATAAAATAGCTTAAAATTCACAAAAACCCCAATTTCACTTAAAAGGTAATTTTTCCGAAAATATAGCAAGCACAAATTACCGTTTTTGTACAAAACATGATGTTTTAATAATTCTAGTGACTAAGATGATAACTTAATATCTTAATTATGCCATAGAAACCATTACGAAAATTTTAATCCCACAATTTAATTCGATTTCAAAAACCTAGTTTGCAATATTAACCAATTTTAACAATTTTATAGCAAAAATGCACAAACTACAATCTAACTTGGATTTTCATGAACTAAAGTATTAAACTACACTTTAAAATGTTAATGATATCATGAATACCCTAATTAGATTTTTCTCTCAATTAATTAATAATTTTCCCAAAACCTAGTTAACAAAATTAGCATAATTAGCAAAATGATAAACTAACAATTAGCAACTAGACTAGGTTTTTACATGACTAGAAATATTAATCTACACTTACAAACTTGATTTATATAAGAACCAAAACCTTAGTTCAAACCCTTTTCTTGAAATATAATGTTAAAATTAAACCCATACTTAAACACTTAAATATCTTATATTACAACAATACAAACAAGGTAACAAATTGAGTAAGATTATACCTCACAAATCTTGTAGATCTCATAGAAAACTTAGCCCCTAATAACCCATCTTGCTCCAAGATCCAAGCTTGATTTGGCCAAGGAAAAATGGTTAAAGTTTAAACTAGGGATTAATGGGACTTGAATTGATTTTTAATGCAATTTTTGGGATTTTTTTGAAGTGGCAAAGAGGTGAGGAAATGGGGAGGGCAGCAGCAGAATTTCGGCCAGATGAGGGAGGAAGAGGGGTGTGTGTGTGTGTGGGAGAGAAAAACATAAGTCAAAGAACACCATACATCACATGCACAAGCCCATGCTTCATTAATTATTGTTTTCTTTTCATATCATTGACCTTTGGAAGAGGCAAAGGAATGGGCTGCCCCCCCCTCTTTTGGTCGGCCAGAAATGTGAGGAGAGAGAGTGTGTGTGTGTGGGGTGAGTTTGGGTGAGGAAAAATGATAAATGTTATAACCCATTCTCCATTAACACTAAATTCACAAATTAAGCCTTTTCTTTTCTTTTAAATTTCTAACCCGCTTTGACAAATTCATTTCAACTCAAAACCCACATGATAAAATTTTATTTAATGTGTTAAGATGCACAAAATTTGTTTCAACTCATTCCAATTTGTAATTTCCCTAATTAAAATATATTAGTGACGGCTTAAAATAATATTAAAATAATTAATTTCGGAATTTTTTTCAGAAAATTGGGAATTTCACCAGTGGCTCAATGAACACCAAATACTAGCAATTACATAGCTAGAATATGTATATTTCATTTTATAATAAATTTATTTGCATTTTGACTTTTTACAGAAAACCCCATTATTTTACCGCTTTTTTCGAAATTTCACCGAAACGATTTTCAAAACGTTACAATCTTCCCCCCTTAAAGAAATTCGGTCCCCGAATTTAAATTAAAACTCCCCCCAAATACTAAAATATTTCAGCCAAAACCATCAAATCGCCGGGGCTCCGAAATCATGAATACATAAACGCATCATAGCGCAATGCATGCGCATGAGTAATGAGTAGATAACTCGAAATCAAAACTCCGTCAAGCATCCCGCAATCATCGGAGTCAAGGTGAAGACACGAATGCCAAATCTCAAGCAAGACCGATATGCTATAAATCGGAACTATACATGTAAATATCAGGAGGAAATGCATGCCAAAGCCATTAAGTTGCTGTGCAATGCACATAACACTGCACAGTGGCGGACATCTATCATAAGAAAATAACTATATACATATATACCTTTGTTTGAAATGTACGTTCCGCCGTTTTGCGAAACAATTTAGAAGGGTTTTCCTTGTTTTAAACGTTTCGCGTCATATCAGACACGTAGGTAAATACTGAGACTATAGCTCGCTTTTTGGAATTCCCTTCAATAGCTATCAATGCTTGCAAAATACATTCAGGTACTGTCCTCTGACTAGTCCTGCTTAGTACGAAAACACATCGCAATTATCATAAAAAAACGTACTGCTCTAGAAGAAATCAATCCCAAAATACGCGTATGAATACTATGTGCGTCTGGTGCGCACGACAATCAAAATCCATATACGTGCCATACAAGTGCACAGAAACAAGATCTAAGTGCATCGGGTGTGCACAAAGCATCTGTCGTAGGCAACGTGTGTGCCTGACAGCAAAATCAGGTGCATCTGACATGCACGAAGAATCTCGATTTAGTGCATCTGGTGTGCACCAAAATCGCACCTCAAAACATGCGCCCAATATGCGCGAAAATCCAAATCCGGTGCATCCATCGTGCACGAAATCATGAAATCCAATATCAAGCGCCGAATATGCGCAAAATCAAATCAGGTGCACAAGGTGCACAAAACAAATATCGAGTATCACAATCGAAATCGAAGTCCAGTGCATCTAAGTGCACAAAAGGCGTTTCACTGCACTGCAAGCATATATAAACTATATAGAGTGCAGGAACCAAATCGTGTGCGTGCATACGCACAAAATCAACTCAAATGTCTAAAACCATAAAATCACAAACATGTGAAACCAAAGCACGAAAACGATATCAAGTGCAACACTGTGCAAAGATCGTAAATCCTCAATCATCAAAATCAAATCATGCGAATAAATCACCCAAAACATCGAAATCAATAATGGCGGAATAGTACCGGTCAAGCACATCCTCTAAGAATCTTGGGCCAACTGTCGCGGTCACTACTGGGACGTCTCGTCGATGATCATGAACTCTGGCATGCTGGTGTGCGTAACAATGACCACTCCTGGGTTAAGGTCTTCACTGTGAATTACCAATCTCTCGGTCCACCGGCTCATCGGCCCTGTCAGGTGTGCTAACGGGGATGATTCCGTTCTGGCACTTCTCTGGTCATCTCTCGGTCAATCATCGCGACCACTCGTAAGACAGCATATCACAGGCGTCGGCCTCTGGCTCTCTGAATGTACGTGACACATCTGATCTTGGGTGCAAGTATCATTGCAGCAGTGTTCTGGAAGGAATCCTGCTCACGGTCTCTTCCATGTCTCGTCTCTGCCAACTGTCCGGAAGTCATCGTCCTTTCCTATATCTGCATCTGGCTCTGGAACGACTGCATACTCATCGCGACTCCTTCTGGAAGGTAAATCCAAGTACAATGCCTCGGCATGCGTACCGCATCTCTGATGTCGGCTGAGTGGAACGTCGTCTCATCAAGATCTCGTACGAACCTCTTACTTCACTTTTCTCTAACGTCGACTGTTTCGGACTCGTCTCGTCGTGGCTGTATGGACTGAGCTCCAACGGCTATCCTCGTATCGGGAGTCTCCCAAGAAATGCATCTCACCACCTAGCATCCGAATTAAGTCGATCCATCCGATCGAGTCGTCAAAACCTCATAATCCCCTAAGAGCTCAACATCTTGGGCACAGTTTAATAGTATCGAGTACATACTACAGCATCGGTGGTCCAGCCGTAGAAGGGCAAACCCAAGCCTCACTAATGGCGCCGTGGAACTGCCGAAACCCGAAGGTTCAAAGGCTTTCACACGGTCATTATGTCGAGTTAGGGTTTCATTCTTCTAGAGGGACCATAAAATTGCCTGCATGTCTTTCCGACTACTTTAAACTTGGAATAATAGGTTTCTGACATTCGATCGTCTCTGTCGACTCTCAACGTCTCCGTGTGAAGTCGTCTCTAGCTGGAATCAATCAATCTGATGACCTCGAATCGGGGTAGCGAACGAAACACATGTCCTAGTCATTCATCCTCGGTGACTAGCGACCTTCTATCATCTCTTAGTACAAGTCGTACTGCAATAGCTCCAACATCTGGGACGATATCTCGTTGTTCGCAGCAATAGCTGACTCGCTCGTCTGCACGCTAAACAGTGCCTCGACCATCATGAATAAGAAATACACCAACGGTCATCAAAATCTGGTTGGCCTCTATCAGTGGCTCAATCCTCTAATGTCGATCAGCACATCCGAGTAACCTCATAAAGGCGATCCGCCAAATGCTCGTGGCGCGGAAATACAGTAAAAAGACACATCTCCGCAATCGTGTGTCGCCGGAATTCGCCCTGGTCAGTCCTCATTCGTGACGAGCTCGTGCTGACCACGACTCTAGCTGTAGCTCTCCCTGCCCGTAATCATGGCAGCAAAACCATAACTGGTACTGATGAGGCTAGATCGGAATGAATATAATACTGAGCAAAGAAATGTACATCCTAAGGCTTCATAAGTAGGGTAGTGGATCGTAAGTATGCCGCGGAACATACCCACGGACGTCACTCTACTTTAGTCACCTATTCCATCAACCAAGGGTCATCCTACGCTCCGAAGGTAAAACCTAACGCTCTGATACCAACTTTGTCACGCCCCGAAAGTACGAAACATGACCGGCACTTAAACTACGAACGTCTCAAGGCATACGTAATCTGAGTGAGCCGAAAACCCAGAAATCCAAACCAAGAAAAGTAGTAGAGTGAAGGAAAACCAATTTAAAACAAGTAATTTTAATAGCATAAGCCGAATTATGCGGTTTAAAAAAAAACATCAAACATTTCCCGAAAATTTCGCCAGAGTCTCCTTTGCAAATACTGGCTCCCAAACGGGATACAACATGAATAGTATACGAAATCAATAAAAAGGCATCCCCAAGCGGGAGCTAACTCTTCGTCAATCGACGGTCACAACCACACAAGCAATATAACATACAACGCCAACGACGAGGATCAAAATTCAAAAGGAAACTCAAAACCACGAGAAAACCACAGAAATATAACGCACAACTCTAAGGTCGAAGGGATAACATCACTGGTCTCTATCTCAAAATAAATACATGTTTGGTTGATGGAACTACTAGATACAACAGAATAAAGATATACAAGATATAATGCTGGGTACGATACAAATAAACCCTCCTACTAGCAAGTCGCCAGAACGAAACTGTACCCGCAAAGCCGTAAAGAAACCTGTACGGCGAAACCTGCAAGATACTGGGGCACAACGGGGGTGAGTTGCCAACTAGTGAATAGAAAAACATCTACGAATAGAAATCGCTTGTATGACGCAATCCTAGGTCATACGATCAATATATATAATCCTCAAATAAAACCAGCAGTCTATAACAATGACTAGGGTAAATATCTAACCCGAGTATAATCTCATGTGCCCGTGTCAGTGCCTCAGGTAGCAATATATCATGAATGAGGTATGAATGCATGAAAACAGATTACATGTAAATGAAGAAACTGTTCTCATAATTTAGTGAGATTTCCTTTGTATTTTTTAAAATGAGGTATCATAAATGAAATCAGCATCAACAGTGTCTAGCATCGACACAAAACATAAATCTCAAAGTCTCGAAACCTCAGGCTCTAGCTATCCGGACTGGCCTGTATCATCAAATCTCAGTACCTCAATATCTCGAAATCTCAATGTCTCAATCTCAATATCTAGGGCGCCGTCAGTCCAGACCGGCCCCTACCATCCATCTCAAGACCACGACGGTATCCTCCGGATATCCGACGCGTCGGGTAATATCACCGGTCGGTAGTGCTCTCCTGCCAGGCTCAACGTCAACAACACGATCCTCTTGCCCGGGGTACCGCACCGGGCCCACCATGTACCCGAAACGGTTCATCCAACTCCTCGAATCGGGTCTCGAAATCCGTCAGCAAACTCATGGTGGACGACACATACATCATGGGAAAACCGAATTTTTATTTAAAAAGAGAGAAAGCAGTTTATATATGTTTTGCGGTTTTCCTCCAAATCCAGAAAATATCATGGAAATCCGAATCATCAATAGCATGTAAAACCATGAATATAAGCATGAGAATCAATAACAGTATGCATGAAGCGACAAGTAATAACTACAATATCTAAGCTGGCATATAAGGTATGTACACTAATATTATGTCAAACTACTGGCTATCAAGCTAAGTTAAGCAATAATATTTTCTAAGGTGTACGTGACATGGCAATTACCGATGAAGATGTGTGTGAGCCGGCAAGTAAGTGTATGTGGTACATACGCATCATCGGTAATGGTGCTGGTGTCCTAACAGCATAATGTCAACAATGCAATATGAAATAACAATGTAAATATGCGATGCGGAGCGAGCAACCAAAATAAGCGGGAGCTAAATATAAAACAATGGTGCCATTTGAAATAACACGAATCGTGGGGTTTTGAAAATAGGGGCTTCGGTGGTTTTTAAGAAAGGATACGTTTTTTGAAATATCCGTAGATCCCTTGACCTGTCTTTTAAAATACCCACGATCCGCTAGTTTTGAAATATGTAGGAGTCTAATCTAATCTAACAACTACACTAAACTATACGGCTGAACTAACAAGCTAAACAACAGGTAAGGAGACCGCCTATCATCTGAGTCGATACATATACATACCTGTATATGTATAGTCGGTGATCCCGCCTCAATAATATCATATCCGATACCATATCTATAATCATGCATCCCAAGTCAAGTGTACGGATCAATCATCAATATAGCTCGTACGTAAATCCGTCGTACGGCATCCCAAATCTGGGTACGGGTCAATATCACATTCATCATACTATTCACCTGGTATCCTCTTTATCAAATATCATGATCGGGGTACTGATCTACGTCTAGTACAATACTGATAGCGCCTGAGTATTCATGGACGTGTGTGAAACACTACGTCAAGGACCCGCTACAACGTCATGTCATATCTTAAATCCGAATCCTGCCATATCACCGAATTCACAACCTCAATACAAATCTCATCGACTCATCTCAAACCCAAGTATCATCCTCAAATCCGTATGTGAACACATAGTCCCATACCCATGTGAACACATAACTATGTATTCCCGTATAAGCACAAATGAAAGAAGAAAGTATGCGAGTATGGGTGGGTGTGTGCATGCGTGGTGCGGCCACTACTCTAGGGTTTCGCGACACTAAATATCCAAGAACACCAAATATCCATATTATCATCAATGTACTCAAACAATATATAAACAATATATATATGTGTGTATACGTATTCGTATACATCACCACGAACTGCGGGGGTACTATACGCCATCCACCCGACTTCTCCCCGTAGATATAAATCTACTCACCTGGTCCTTGCTAGCCGGTGCCGACATCGCCACGCGCTTGCTTCTCGTCTTGAAGTCCACATGGGTTACCTACATATCATAACGTACCGTGTCGTATTAAAATCCGACTCATGACCCAAAACGACACGTGAATCCTATATAGATCAAAACCTATGGTTGCTTTCACAAATCAACCCAAAAACCCTCGACGTCGGCGTACAAACGCCATACAATCGAGAAAACTCCCAACACACTCATTTGTACAATTACAAGCACTAATTATAATATAAAATAGCTTAAAATTCACAAAAACCCCAATTTCACTTAAAAGGTCATTTTTCCGAAAATATAGCAAGCACAAATTACCGTTTTTGTACAAAACATGATGTTTTAATAATTCTAGTGACCAAGATGATAACTTAATATCTTAATTATGCCATAGAAACCATTACGAAAATTTTAAACCCACAATTTAATTCGATTTCAAAAACCTAGTTTGCAATATTAACCAATTTTAACAATTTTATAGCAAAAATGCACAAACTACAATCTAGCTTGGATTTTCATGAACTAAAGTATTAAACTACACTTTAAAATGTTAATGATATCATGAATACCCTAATTAGATTTTTCTCTCAATTAATTAATAATTTTCCCAAAACCTAGTTAACAAAATTAGCATAATTAGCAAAATGATAAACTAACAATTAGCAACTAGACTAGGTTTTTACATGACTAGAAATATTAATCTACACTTACAAACTTGATTTCTATAAGAACCAAAAACCTTAGTTTAAACCCTTTTCTTGAAATATAATGTTAAAATTAAACCCATACTTAAACACTTAAATAGCTTAGATTACAACAATGCTAACATGGTAACAAATTGAGTAAGATTATACCTCACAAATCTTGTAGATCTTATAGAAAACTTAGCCCCTAACAACTCATCTTGCTCCAAGATCCAAGCTTGATTTGGCCAAGGAAAAATGGTTAAAGTTTAAACTAGGGATTAATGGGACTTGAATTGATTTTTAATGCAATTTTTGAGATTTTTTTGAAGTGGCAAAGAGGTGAGGAAATGGGGAGGGCAGCAGCAGAATTTTGGCCAGATCAGGGAGGAAGAGGGGTGTGTGTGTGTGGGAGAGAAAAACATAAGTCAAAGAACACCATACATCACTTGCACAAGCCCATGCTTCATTAATTATTGTTTTCTTTTCATATCATTGACCTTTGGAAGAGGCAAAGGAATGTGCAGCCCCCCCCCTCTTTTGGTCGGGCAGAAATGTGAGGAGAGAGAGAGTGTGTGTGAAGGGTGAGTTTGGGTGAGGAAAAACGATAAATGTTATACCCCATTCTCCATTAACACTAAATTCACAAATTAAGCCTTTTCTTTTCTTTTAAATTTCTAACCCGCTTTGACAAATTCATTTCAATTAAGAACCCACATGATAAAATTTTATTTAATGTGTTAAGATGCAAAAAATTTGTTTCAACTCATTCCAATTTATAATTTTCCCTAATTAAAATATATTAGTGACGTCTTAAAATAATTTTAAAATAATTAATTTCGGAAAAAATTTCAGAAAATTTGAAATTTCACCAGTGGCTCAATGAACACCACATACTAGCAATTACATTGCTAGAATATGTATATTTAATTTTATAATAAAGATATTTGCATTTTGACTTTTTATAGAAAACCCCCTTATTTTACCGTTTTTTTCGAAATTTCACCGAAACGATTTTCAAAACTTTACAAGGTACTCACATTTGTAATTCTTTACAGGCTCTGAGAAACCGTAAGGTTATCGGGATAGGTGATATGACCCTCACAGTTGCTAACGGAATGAGCATGGACGCTGAATCCGTTGGGGAATATCATCTTGGACTGACAACTTGGCAGATATTGATTCTGCGTAACTGTTTTTATGTACCAGGTACAACTTGTAATATCATATATGTATCCTTACTTTCTAAGGAAGGATTTGATTTTACTTTTATAAGCGATATGGTTCACATCCACCTAAATCAAGTTATGATTGGGTCAGGTACATTAAAAAATGGGATATACGTATTAAATCAAGCTCAGATTTTCAGTATCCAGAACACATTTAAAAGAAAGTCTCCGGAAATAAATCATGCTTTCTTATGGCATTTAGACTGGGTCACATCAATGAGAGAAGGTTAACTAAGTTACATAGAGAATGATATTTGAATCCGTTCGAATATCAATCTTATGCTACTTGTGAATCTTGTCACATGGGAAAGATGAAAAAAACTCCGTTTACTGGACACGGAGTTGTTAGTGTATATGCCCTGGGGGCCATTATTGTATCATACTAGTTTATATATTACTTAATGGAAGCTTGGGATATTCACATGTATATAACAGTCTTGCAAAATATGGTAGTATGCTACTTGGTTTTTCTATCTTAATATGTGAGTATATGTATTGATAGAGGTCTTAGGATCTTGCTTGACTACCAGCGTTGTGATGGCAGTCACACTAGTGGGGGCTGGGTAGTCAACAAGCACATCCTTATTCAGGTCCCTAGTCGTAGGATTATCGAGACAGGGCATCGATACTCCGGAGTAGACTAGTGTGTACGCTTCTCATCCCAGTTGGGGAGATGGTCTGTCCCACAGCCGTCAGTACGTGGTACTGGAGATAGTATGCAGGTGCTCGTTAGGTTACTGGTACACCGGACAGGACTCACAGGCAACTGATGGTTGGTTTTATACCAGTCGTTAGTGAACAGTTCCCAGGTGACATGAGTACAGCATAGTCCGCAGACTTGACACTGCTACTTCGCCTCGAGTGTGTCCCATTGTTCTTAGATTGCTACCCTACCACGGCTCAAAGGAGTCGTGCAAACAGGTAGCAGTTGGGTGCAGTCCCGAGCACTTGGAGGCAGTGGCGGTTAGACAGGATTCGCCTCTCCCGGTATTGGGGGTTGATATCGTGCTGTGTCAGAGAGCCATTACGCAAAGTCCCTGGCCAGGGCAAGCGAGATTTGCTGGTAGGTTCCAGTAGTTTCTCAGGGTGTAATGGGCTTCGCTCCAACACGACTTATACCGCTATTAGGGGACTGACGCTTGCCACCCCCTAAGCCCTATATGCGATAGTCTTAGACGAACAGACCGGACTGTACGGAGATTATCACATCAGACTCAGTAGGAGTTCGGATGGGTTTCCTCATCGGCCTTCTTATCGACATCTACCAGGGGACCGTTACGTACAGCTAGTGTTGCTTGCGGTCTGTGGTTAAACCAACTGCCAGCGTAGTAGTCGAGTCTCTAGAGTCCCACACAGAGAGTTTCCCTACTCCAGGAAAAACGATATAGAGGTCGTATGGTTTTACGACAAGGGTTCGGACGCATACGTGTGTTTACGCACGTATGACATCCGGACAGATTTTACTAGCCGGCTTTGGTTTAAGCCAGTTTCTAGTATCCGGTTATTGGATTTATACAGTCTAAAGTTTTTCCGTGTTTTCACGGATAGGAGGGACGTTCTTGTAATTATGCGAGAAGCTTCTAGAAGATGGTGACTTGGGGGTTAAGGTGGCATATGCATTAAATGAGATTTGTGAGTCATTTGAGTGATTCATCCATGTCATTAAAGCATCATAAATGCTTAAAGCATCATAAATGCTTAAAGCATCATAAATGCTTAATGACTCATGGAGATGAATCACCCTCTTGTATTTATGATGCATGATTATTAATCCTTTATTTTCTTTTATTGGATAAATAATAATGCTTGATATATATTATGGTAGATCAATATCTCATCTCATTCTCTTGCTCAATTTCTCTCTCCTCAAGCTCTCTCTCTTCAAACCCTAATCATCCCCTCTCATGTGTTGAGACCAAGGATTAGAGTAGACTACTTAATCCTTAACCATTATCTATATCACCTAGATTACTTAGATTAGCGATTTAAGAAACCTAGTTACCTCAAGTTAGAGGTGAATCTTGTAGTAAAGCTCTCGGGTGGATCTTCTACTACATAGAGAAGACCGGAGAGGACGTGGAGAACGACAAGACGAAGGACTCGGTTCTTTAGGTATAATCACTTATCATAGTAGTTAACCCTTCTATGGTTTCTTGTTAGTTATAGTTTAGCAAAGATTCTCGGTTAGTCGATGTTTACGCCTAAAACAAGATCGT
This sequence comes from Agapanthus africanus, assembly GCA_030015575.1. Classification (NCBI taxonomy): domain Eukaryota; kingdom Viridiplantae; phylum Streptophyta; class Magnoliopsida; order Asparagales; family Amaryllidaceae; genus Agapanthus; species Agapanthus africanus. The sequence continues at coordinate 479,315,073 of JASDDO010000014.1, read as the reverse complement.
TTTTCATTATTCCGCCTCCCCGCAAGTCGTGGGGTGTTGTGCATCGACTTACAGTGGTATCAGAGCCTCGCTAAACAATAATTAACTCATTAGCAAAGTCGTAAGAATTCGTACGCAAAACGAACCGGAAAAATCATCGATTTAATACAGTTTCTGTCGAATTTAAAATGAGGTCCAAAAATTTTTCAGGGACCTGCAGAATAACAAGAAGAGAATAATAGGGCTACTGAAGAAATTTGGACTCCTAACTCGGCTAACTCACCGCTGAACCGCGGCGGATCCATGCGATCCGCCGTGGATCCGCGGCCGAGTTGGGGCCGAGTCAGCCCAAATTCCTTCAGTAACTCTCCTGTGTTAATAGTGATGTTTCTGAAATATTTTATTTTCTGCTCAAGTCTCAGGTGCACAGAGAAGTTTTGGGAGTAGAATCTGATATGTTTGCTCGATCAAAATTATACGATGTTTGCTAATTTGATTATATATGCGTTTGTATAATGTGTCCGTAAATCTCCCCTAACTGCTAGTATGTCGGTTGGCAGGGGGTTGCACATTTCTGTAATGGTTTTTACTGTTTGTGGTTGTGAACTGTATTGGACTGTTGTGATGTTTAGCCGGGGTATGAGATGGGTTGTTATATTCATTCATTCAATGTAATTGTAATATGTTGTAATATTATTTTGCGGGGCGCATCCAGGTTGCGGTTGTAGCTACCGTTGTATTATTTCATTTTACTGTTTTTGCTCCTAGGATAGACCCAAGGTGGGGTGCACAAACTACCGGGTACTTTGAAGTGTTTAGTGGCCTACTCACTTTGTTGAGGGAGACCGCTTCACTTCGGGTATTTGGCGGGTAGTTTGCCGTACCCGTAGGGGTCTAGGATGGGGTAATGGCTATTCATCACAACTGTGTAATCCGTCTTTTGTTACAGGCTCAAAACAAACGCGGATTGCTTGCAAATTCAATAAAGTTCATCTGAGATCTGGAATGCCTATTATTGCGTCAGACGAATGTACAATATCTATATATGATAGCTATTTAGACGTCACTTATGTTTTACACCCGCGCTAGCCCAGCCCCCGCTCTGCCGTTAGTTAAGTAACCTAACGGGTGATGACGGGAACCCGTGGCGAATGCGGATGGCATAAGAGGACATTGTATTTTCGTTGTTTTCTGCAATGATAGGTTAATGATGGGACGCATTATTTATAATGCAAAGAAAATAAACCAAAAAGATGAAGCGTTGGAAAAATTTAAAAGAAACCACTCGGTTATTTTAAAACAGATGATATTTTTAATTGCTGAGCTTTAACCACTCCTTTTAAAAGTTATCAGGTTCCTTCGGTCATATCAAGTTCACTACGTTCACGGTTTCGCCAAAACCATTCGTAGCCCTCTGTCATTTCATTTGGATATTCAGTAGTATTCAAGCTATGCATTTTGGCCAAAGTAAAGGCATAGTGTTTGGTAGCTGCTGGATTTTCATTTGTTGCATAAGATAGATGAGTTAGTTTGGGACGGTCGTATTATTATTTGACCAAAGTCAGGGGTATGTACGGATGGGTTCAAATTGACAAGATAATGACAGGTAGAACTTGACATGTGACTTATGACATTTTGACCAAAGACAAGGTCATAAGAGCATGGGGCAAAAATATATATCGGGAATTTCTAAAGAAACTGAAATTTGCAAAGAGATGCATACCATTTGGAGTTTGATGAATGCTGGTAGCATTCCTTCAACATTATCATACGATGATATTGGATCCCGATCCTACTGTGAGTATATGCTACTCATCAGGATATTCGTCACTTAACGATCAATGCTATAAACCAAGTAGGTGTCAAGAAAGGTGTCAACGGGGTTACGCCCTCAGAGAAAAGAGGTTATTTAATTAAGGAACTTCGCGAAAGCGTTGGAAAACCTCACTCGAAGTACCGACACCAGCCTGGCTGAACGGTTAAGCAAGTATTGTACAGTGAGAATAGTCCTGGCTAATTCTTCTTTTATGGTTTGAGGAAGGATTCGAGAAACAGTGGGAGCCATCCTGTTTAGATAAATTAAAAACCACTCTAAACTTGCAAGAGCATCATGCTAAAGAGTTTTCTTCTTTCTCTCCTAATTGCAGCGACCCTGAAAATAACTGGACTTAAGTTACTTTTAGAGAAAAATATACTGACTGGGCCAAACTATAAAGATTGGCTGCGGAATGTTAAAATGGCTTTGACCTATGAGAAATTGGGGTACGTCCTCACCGCTAAGGCACCTGCAGTCCCAGGTCCCAAATCCAGTAATGCGGATAAGGAAATCCGCAAAACCTGGGAGTATGATTGCGCGAAGGCCAAGTGCATCGTGCTTGCCTCGATGAACAATGAACATCATAGGAGGCACGAGGATATGGAACTAGATGCCATATTTCTCCATACAAAGGAACTTTATGGAGCGCAATCTCGTATAGCAAGATACGAGACCTCTAAGAAATTGTTTCGAGCGAGGTTGGCTGTCGGGTCATCGGTAGGAGAATATGTCCTAAAGATGATCGTCTATATAGAAGAGCTCGCAGACCTTGGGACGACTTTGGATAATGAGCTCTATACAGACCTTATTCTCCAGTCCCTTCCTTCCACCTACGCCCAGTTTATTCTGAACTTCAACATTCAAAGAAAAGAAGTTGAACTTCCGGAACTCCTTAACATGTTGAGGAGTGCAGAGGGCACCTTGCAGAAGGCAATGGAAACACCCGCTATGTTTGTTAGCGGTGCTTCTTTTTCCGGGTCCAAGGCTAGGGCTAATGGAAGGAAAAAGAATGCCGCCACCAAACCTAGAGGAGGTGTAAGTAAGGTGGGAGGGAAGGGAAAGAAAAAGTTTACGGTACCGGTAGTGGCCCAGGATGAGTGCTTCCATTGTCACAGGAAAGGGCACTGGAAGAAGGATTGCAAGGCGTGGAAAGACAAGAACCAGGAACCGAAGCAGGCTGTGGATTCGACTTCAGGTGTGTTTGTAATTGAGAATTGTCTGTCAATCAACTCTACTTCCTGGGTATTGGATACCGGATCAAGATCTCATATTTGCAATTCATTGCAGGCACTGAGAAACCGTAGAGTGCTGAAGGAAGGTGATATGACCCTGATGGTTGCTAACGGCGCTAGCGTGGGAGCTGTGTCCGTAGGGGATTATCACCTGGGATTGACGAGTGGACACATTTTGGTTTAACATAACTTTTTTTGTGTACCCAGCTTAACGTGTAATATCATATCTGTTTCCTTCTTATCAAATAAAGGTTATGATTTCACGTTTGTAAGTGATGTTGTTAACATCCACCTTAATCAAAGTTTGATTGGGTCCGGTACACTGGATAACGGTATATATGTGTTAAACCAACTCCAAATTTTCAATGTCCAGACCACACTAAAAAGAAAGTCTCCAGATTTAAATAAAGCTTTCTTATGGCATTATAGACTGGGTCACATCAATGAGAGAAGGTTGACTAAGTTTCAAAGAGAAGGATATTTGGACTCGTTCGAATATCAAACTTATGCCACTTGTCAATCTTGTCTCAAAGGAAAAATGACAAAGACTCCATTTACTGGACATGGAGTAAGAGCGAGCGAGCTCTTAGGACTCATACACAGCGATGTATGTGGTCCAATGTCTACACATGCAAGAGATGGTTTTTCCTATTTCATTACTTTCACGGATGATTACTCAAGGTACGGATTCATTTATCTGATGAAACATAAATCCGAGGCTTTTGAGAAATTCCAAGAGTAGAAGAATGAAGTAGACAACCAAACCGGCAAAAGTATCAAGACACTAAGATCTGATCGAGGTGGTGAATACTTGAGTGCCGAGTTCCTAGGTTACCTAAAAGAGAAAGGAATTCTCTCTCAGCTTACTCCTCCATACACTCCACAGCATAACGGTGTATCGGAGAGACAGAATCGAACCCTATTAGATATGGTACGTTCCATGATGAGTAATGCTGAGTTACCGCGATCTTTCTGGGGTTATGCGCTAGATTCAGCGGCATATCTTGTGAACAGGGCTCCTACCAAGACTGTGCCTACCACCCCATATCAGATGTGGAGTGGGAAGAAACCCCATCTTCAGCATATGAAGATTTGGGGATGTCCAGCTTTTGTTAAAAAGCAGCATGTGGACAAGCTCGAGGCATGATCAGTAAAGTATAAGTTTGTGGGATATCCAAAGAACTCCAAGGGATATTATTTCTATTACGCAGAGGAACAAAAGGTTTTTGTTTCTCGTAATGCCTATTTTCTAGAACAACAGTTTTTAGAAAAGGAAATAAGTGGGAGAGAAATAGAACTGGAAGAAATTCCAGAACCACAAACTAATACTGAAAGTTTGGTAGAACCAGTAGTTCAAGAAGAACAGGACATTCCCGCACCCCTCCGCAGGAGTAGTAGGCCGTCTCATCCGCCTGAGAGATATTTCGGTTTTCTCATAGATGGCGATAGAGAGGATTGCATCATAGATGATGATGAACCTACTAGCTTCCAGCAGGCTATCCAGAGCGGCGACTCGGTACGATGGCTAGATGGAATGCAGACCGAAATGGAGTCCATGTACACCAACAAAGTATGGACATTGGACTTTGCTCCAGATGGGGTAAAACCCATAGGATGCAAATGGATCTTCAAGAAAAAGATTGGTGTAGATGGACAGGTGGAAACCTATAAGGCTAGACTTGTTGCAAAGTGTTTTCGTCAAAGACTAGGTTTGGACTATGACGAAACTTTTTCTTGGCTATGCTCAAATCCATTCGGGTCCTTCTTGCTATTGCTGCCTTCCATGATTGTGAAATCTGGCAGATGGACGTAACGACGGCTTTTCTGAATGGAAATTTAGAAGAATGCATCTATATGGATCAGCCAGAGGGTTTCAATCACAGTGGGAGCAGCGGGAAAGTATGCAAGTTGCTTAAGTCCATTTATGGAATAAAGCAGGCATCGCGGAGTTGGAACATCTGTTTTGATGAAACAGTCAAAGAATATGACTTTATCAAAAATCCAGATGAACCGTGCATATATAGTAAAGTTGTAGCAAGAACTGTCGTATTCCTCGTCTTGTACGTGGATGACATTCTATTGATAGGAAATGACATTCCTATGCTACAATCTGTCAAAGGATTCTTGTCACACAGGTTCTCCAAGAAAGACCTGGGTGATGCCTCTTACATTCTGGGGATCCGGATCTATCGTTATAGATCCAAGAGGACGTTGGGACTTTCGCAGTGTAGGTATATCGACACTATACTGAAAAGATTCAGTATGGAAGATTCTAAGCACGGTAATCTACCGGCTTGTCACGGAATCACCATATCCAAAGAGATGTCTCCCAAGACTGATTTGGAAAGGGAACGCATGTCTATTATAACCTACGCTTCTGCGGTAGGCTCTATAATGTATGCGATGTTGTGCACCAGACCAGATGTAGCTTACGCACTGAGCGTGGTAAGCCGGTATCTGTCAGACCCAGGGGAGAAGCACTGGATAGCAGTAAAGAACATTCTCAAGTACCTGAAGGGGACTAAGGAGATGTTCTTGGTTTACGGCGGAAAAGACCACAGGATGGAGGCCTATGCTGATTCCGGCTTCCAGAGTGATAAGGACGATTCCTAGTCCATGTCAGGTTATGTCATTACCCTCAATGGAGGGGCGGTGTGCTGGAAGAGTTCCAAGCAGGACACCGTTGCTGACTCGACGATGGAAGCGGAGTATATTGCTGCTTGCGATGCCGCAAAAGAAGCGGTCTGGATGAAGAAGTTCCTAACAGAACTTCTGGTGGTTCCTACCATTGTTTATCCAATACCTCTGTATTGCGACAACAACGGAGCTATAGCTTTAGCGAAGGAACCAAGGTCCCTTCAGAAGTCCAGACACATCTTAAGGCGGTATCACCTGATCAGGGAGATGATGGATCGTCGGGAGATCGAGGTTCGGAGAGTTGCTACTGAAGAGAACATTGCTGATCCATTCACGAAGGCCCTACCTCAGATTCAGTTCGAGAGGCTACTCGAGATCATCGGTCTTCGATATGCCAGTACATGGCCCTAGTGCAAGTGGGAGATTGTTAGTGTATATACCCTAGGGGCCATTATTGTATCATACTAGTTTGTATATTACTTAATGGAAGCTTGGGATATTCACATGTATATAACAGTCTTGCTAAACATGGTAGTATGCTACTTGGTTTTTCTACCTTAATATGTCAGTAAACGTATTGATAGAGGTCTTAGGATCTTGCTTGACTACCAGCGTTGTGATGGCAGTCACACTAGTGGGGGCTGGGTAGTCTACAAGCACATCATTATTCAGGTCCCTAGTGTAAGTCCATACTACCTCTCCCGGTACTTTCGGGAATGCGGAATTTGGAAAAAAACAATTTTTACGGAGGTGGTAACATGGACCTATAACCCGGATCTTGGTTAAAAATATATCTAACAACCTAACTTGAGTTTCTAGCTACTCGGTTAGGGGGTTATACCTTGCTTGTCTTGAACTCCTTCGTCTTCAAACTCCGATGGTGGTCCGATTGGCTTCTTCTCGTCGTCTCCGTACGCCGAAGATAGATCCACCTGAAAGCTCTAACCTTTAGCTCCTTCTTCGTTCTTTGAAGAAACTAGTTCACTTGGTTTGCCAAACCTAGTGAACTAGAATGAGTAGAGAAGAAATAGAATGAGATTTTATCTATGGTTCTTGATTCTCAACTAATGAGAGATATGAACCATAGAGTAAAGAGAGGGAGCAAGAGCAAGAGGGTGAGAGCAAAAATGGAGAGCTCAAGAACAAGAGAGAGAATGAGCAAGAAAGAAAAATGAGGCTCTCTTTTGTCTTTCACCCTCTCATAATCCAAAGTAATCATAACTCATCATATCAACAAAAGTCTTATGTGATGGTTGAAGCAACCATAACCATATCATATCATGCACTAATTTTACACAAATGAGCAAGCAAGTAAAAGTCTTTGCCATGAAATGATGGCTATGGTTATCATGATGGCAACTAGTCAAGCCTAGTCAACCGGTCAACAAAGTCAACAAGTCAACAAAAGTCAACAAGTCAACAAAGTCAACAAAAGTCAACAACCATGTCACCATAATACTTAATTAATATAATAGTTAATCACTTATCATATTCTCATTAGGGTTGATCAAAAGGTCAATAGTCAACGGTCAACTGTCAACAACCCTAATGAGAATCCACTGTCTCTATCTCCCTGTCAACTGTGCATACACACCCGCATCCGCGTTCCGAGGAACACGAATGCAAACTGGATAAATCCAATCCCATAAGGTACACTAGGATCTGGCTTAAACCAAATCCCGCTAGTGTAAACTGTCCGGACACTGTACGTGCATAAGTGCACGGATGTGACCGAACCCTGTCGCAAAACCATGCGACCTGTCGCAATACCATGCGACCTCTACTCTTTTGCCTAAAGGCGAAAAGCTTTCTGTGTGGGACTCTAAAGACTCGACACTACGCTGGCAGTGGGTTTAACCACAGACCGCAAGCGGCACTAGCTGTGCGTAACGGTCCCCAGGTAGTGCCGACAAGAAGACCGACGAGGCGAAACCAATCTGAAATCCTACTGAGCCTGAGTGTGACATTCTCCGTACAGTCCGGTCTATTCGTCTGATACATCGCAGGGCGGGCCTAGGGGGCGGTAAACGTCAGTCCCCCAATAGCGGTACAAGTCGTGCCGGAGTGAAGCCCAAAACACCCTGAGATAACACTGGAAGCCTACCAGTATATCTCGTTTGCCCTGGCCAGGGACTACTCATGTAATGGCTCTCCTAGACACAGCGCGATGTCAACCCCCAATACCGGGAGAGACGAATCCTGTCTAACCGTCACTGCCTCCAAGTGCTTCGGGACTGCACCTAACCACCACCTGTTTGCACGACTCCTTTGAGCCGTGGTAGGGTAGTGATCAAAGAACAGTGGGAACACACTCGAGGCGAAGTGACAGTGTCAAGTCAGCGGACTAAGCTGTACTCATGTCACCTGCGAACTGATAACTGACGATAGGCATAATACTAACTAGTCAGTTCCCGACGAGTCCTGTCCAGTGTACCCGTAACCTAACGAGCACCCGCATACTATCTCAACTACGACGTACTGACGGCTGTGGGACAGACCGTCTCCCACACTGGGATGAGAAGCGCATGCGCTGGTCTACTCCGGAGTATCGATGCCCTGTCTCGATAGTCCTGCGACCAGGGACCTGCATAAGGATGTGCTTATAGATTACCCAGCCCCACTAGTGTGACGGCCATCACATCGCTGGTAATCAAGCAAAGATCCTAAGGGCTCTACTAATGTGTATAGGCGATATACAAAAATAAACACATGTACACATTGAAGTAGAAACAAACCAAGTAGCATACTACTATTTTGAGCAAGATTGTATATACAAGGTGAATATCCCAAGCATCCATTAAGTAATATACAAACTAGTATGATACAGTAATGGCCTCTAGGGCATATACACTAACAATCTCCCACTTGCACTAAGGCCATGTACTGGCGTATCGAAGACCTATCATCTCGATCAGCCGCTCGAACTGAGTCTGGGGCAAGGCCTTGGTGAATGGATCTGCAGTGTTGTCTTCTGAAGCGACTCTCCGAACCTCGATCTCCTGGCGATCCACGATGTCCCTGATCAGGTGATACCGCCTCAAGATGTGCCTGGATCTCTGATGGGACCTGGGTTCCTTCGCTAAAGCTATAGCCCCGTTGTTGTCGCAATACAGAGGTATTGGATCAACAATGGACGGAACCACCTGAAGTTCTTTCAAGAACTTCCTCATCCAGACAGCTTCTTTTGCGGCATCAGATGCAGCGATGTATTCCGCTTCCATCGTCGAGTCTGCAACGGTTTCTTGTTTGGAACTCTTCCAACACACCGCCCCTCCATTGAGGGTAAAGACAAAACCCGACATGGACTTGGAATCATTCTTGTCACTCTGGAAGCTGGAGTCAGCAAAGGCCTCGATCTGGAGGTCCTTTCCGCCATACACCAAGAACATCTCCTTAGTCCTTCTCAGATACTTGAGAATGTTCTTTACCGCTATCCAGTGTTTCTCCCCAGGGTTTGACTGATACCGGCTTACCACACTCAGTGCATAAGCTACATCCGGTCTGGTACACAACATCGCATACATTATAGAGCCTACCGCAGAAGCGTAGGGTATAATAGACATGCGATCCTTCTCCAAATCAGTCTTGGGAGACATCTCTTTAGAGAGGGTGATCCCGTGACAAGCCGGTAGGTTACCGCGCTTGGAATCTTCCATACTGAATCTCTTCAGTATGGTGTCGATGTACCTGGACTGTGAAAGTCCTAATATCCTCTTGGATCTGTCACGGTAGATCCGGATACCCAGAATGTACGAGGCATCACCCAGGTCTTTCATGGAGAACCTGTGTGACAAGAACCCCTTGACAGATTGTAGCATAGGAATGTCATTTCCTATTAAGAGAATGTCATCCACGTATAAAACGAGGAATACTACAGTTCTCGCTACAAATCTACTATAGATGGATGGTTCATCTGGATTTTTGATAAAGCCAAATTCTTTGACCGTCTCATCAAAGCAGATGTTCCAACTCCGCGATGCCTGCTTTAGTCCATAGATGGACTTAAGCAACTTGCACACCTTTCCGCTGCTCCCATTCTGAATGAAACCCTCTGGCTGGTCCATATAGACACACTCCTCTAAATTTCCATTTAGAAAAGCTGTCTTTACGTCCATTTGCCAAATCTCATAATCGTGGAAGGCAGCAATGGCAAGAAGGATCCGAATGGATTTCAGCATAGCTACTGGAGAGAAGGTTTCGTCATAGTCCAAGCCAGGTCTTTAACGAAAACCCTTTGCTACCAGCCTAGCTTTATAGGTCTCAACCTGTCCATCTACACCAATCTTCCTTTTGAAGATCCACTTGCATCCTACGGGTTTTACCCCGTCTGGAGCAATGTCCAACGTCCATACCTTGTTGGTGTACATGGACTCCATTTCGGTCCGCAATGCATCCAGCCATTTCACTGAGTCAACGCTCTGAACGGCCTGCTGGAAGCTAGTAGGCTCATAATAATCTATGATGCAATCCTCTCTATCCCCGTCTATGAGAAAACCGCAGTATCTCTCGGGCGGATGAGACTGCCTACTACTCCTGCGGAGCGGCGTAGGAATGTCCTGTCCTTCCGAACCCTCTGGTTCCACTAAACTTTCAGTAATAGTCCGTGGTTCTGGAATTTCTTCCAGTTCTACTGCGCTCCCACTTATTTCCTTTTCTATGAACTGGTGTTCTAGAAAGTGGGCATGACGAGAAACAAGAACCTTTTTTTCCTCTTCGCAGTAGAAGAAATATCCCTTGGAATTCTTTGGATATCCCACAAACTTGCACAGTACTGAGCGTGCCTCGAGCTTGTCCGCATGCTGCTTTTTGACAAAAGCTGGACTTCCCAATGTCTTAATGTGATTAAGATGAGGTCTCTTCCCACACCACATCTCAAATGGCGTGGTAGGCACAGTCTTAGTGGGAACTCGGTTCAAAAGGTATGCGGCTGATTCTAGCGCATATCCCCAGAATGATCACGGCAACTCAGCGTTACTCATCATGGACCGCACCATATCCAATAGGGTGCGGTTCCGTCTCTCCGATACACCGTTATGTTGCGGGGTGTATGGAGGAGTAAGCTGAGAGAGAATTCCGTTCTCTTTTAAATAGTCCAGGAACTCGACACTTAAGTATTCTCCACCTCGATCCGATCTTAGAATCTTAATACTTTTGCCGGTCTTTTTCTCCACTTCATTCTTATACTCCTGGAATTTTCCAAAGGCCTCGGACTTATGTTTCATTAAGAAGACATAACCGTACCTTGAGAAGTCATCCGTAAAAGTAATGAAGTAAGAATGTCCGCTTCGGGCATGTGTAGACATTGGACCGCACACGTCACTTTGTACGAGTCCCAAGAGCTCGCTCGCTCTTACTCCATGTCCAGTAAACGGAGTCTTTGTCATCTTTCCTTTGAGACAGGATTGACAAGTGGCATACGACTGATATTCGAACGCATTCAAATACCCTTCTGTATGTAACTTCGTCAACCTTCTCTCATTGATGTGACCCAGTCTACAATGCCACAAGAAAGTCTGATTTATTTCTGGAGACTTTCTTTTGTGTGTATTCTGGACATTGAAAATCTGTGGTTGGTTCAATACGTATATACCATTACTCAATGTACCTGACCCAATCAAAACTTGATTAAGGTGAATGTTTACAACATTACTTACAAACGCAAATTCATAACCTTCTTTAGAAACTAAAGATACATAAATGATATTACAAGTTGCTTTGGGTACAAAAAAGCAATTACGCAAAACCAAAACATGTCCATCTGACATTCCCAGGTGATAGTCCCCCACGGCTTTAGCATCCATGCTAGCTCCGTTCGCAACTCTGAGGGTCATGTCACCTGCCTTCAAAACCCTACGGTTTCTCAACGCCTGCAAAGAATTACAGATATGAGATCCTGATCCGGTATCCAATACCCAGGAAGTAGAGTTTATTGAAAGACAGTTTTCAATAACATACACACCTGAAGCTGAAGCTGCAACCTGCTTCAATTCCTGTGTTCTGGCCTTCCAGGCCCTGCAATCATTCTTCCAGTGTCCTTTCTTATGACAATAGAAGCATTCTTCCTTATCCACAAGCTTCCCCGCTATCTTTGTTGCTTTACCTTTTCCCTTCATATCCATCTTACTAACACCGCCCCTTGGTTTGGCGGGGGCCTTCTTCTTCTTTCCCTTGGCTTTCGCCTTGGACCTAGAAGAAGATGATCCTCCTACAAACAAAGTGGATGTATCCCTACCTTTCTGTAGGGTGCCCTCTGCGCTCCTCAGCATGTTGAGGAGCTCTGAAAGTTCAACCTCTTTTTCTTGTAAGTTGAAGTTCAGTATAAACTGGGCGTAAGTGGAAGGAAGGGACTGGAGAACTATATCCGTATAGAGTTCAGCCTCCAATGTGGTCCCCGCGAGCTCCTCAATGTGGCCGATCATCTTTAGCACGTGCTCGGCTACCGATGATCCGACGGCCATCTTTGCCGAAAACAACTTTTTCGACGCTTCGTATCTTGCGATACGTGATTGCTCTCCATACAGTTCTTTTGTATGGAGAAATATGGATTCAAGGTCCATATTCTCGTTCCTCCTCTGATGTTCGTTGTCTATCAAGGCAAGTACGAGGCACTTGGCCTTCGCGCTATCAATGTCCCAAGTCTTGCGGATTTCCTTATCCGCGACGCTGGAAGTGGGACCAGGGACAGGGGGAGCTTTGGTGGTAAGAAGATACCTCAGCTTGTCGTAAGTGATTGCTATCTTGACATTCCTGAGCCAATCTTTGTAGTTTGGCCCTGTCAGTTTGTTTTTATCTAGGAGTAACTTAAGTCCAGTCATGTTGATTGGTTGCTGCAATTAGGAGAGAGAAGAAGAAACACTCAGCATGATGCTCTTGCAAGTTTAGAGTGGTTTTTAGTTTGTCTAAACAGGATGGCTCCCACTGTTTCTCGAATCCCTCCTCAAACCATAAAGGAAGAATTAGTCAAGATCAATCCCACCGTACAATACTTGCTTAACCGTTCAGCCAGGCCGGTGTCGGTACTTCGAGGGAGGTTTTCCAACGCTTTCGCGAAGTTCCTTAATTAAAGAACCTCTTTTTCCTGGGAGCGTAGCCCCGCTAACACCTTTCTAGGCACCTACTAGGTTTATAGCATTGATCGTTAAGTGAGAAATTTCCCGAGGAGTAGCATATACTCACAGTAGGATCGGGATCCAAATATCATCGCGTGACGAAACTGAAGGAATCCAACCAGAATCATCACACTCCAAATGGTATGCAAATCTAGCAAGTTTCAGTACTTATGAAACTCCCGTTGTGGATTTTTGCCCCATGCTCTTATGACCTTGACTTTGGCCAAAATATCATAAGTCACATGTCGAGTTCTACCCGTCATTATCCAGGTTAATTTGGATCCATCCGTACCTACCCTTGACTTTGGCCAAAATGGCGGTACGACTGTCCCAAACCAACGCATCTATCTATGCTACACATGAACACCCAATAGCTACCAATCACTGTGCCTTGACTTTGGCCAACATACACAGCTTGAATACTATTGACTATTCATGTGAAACGACGGAGGGCTACGGATGGTTTTGGCAAAACCATGAACGTAGTGAACTTGATTTGGTCGATGGAACGAGATAGCTTTTAAATAGAGTGGCTCAAACTCCGTATTTTAAAAGTTTGTTTTGGAAAGAACCGAGTGGTTTTTCGAAAGTGTTCCAACGACTTTAACTTGGTTTATTATCTTGCATTAGTTCTTTTAATGCGTGATATTCTTGCATTAGTTCTTTTAATGCGTCCCATTATTTAATCCTACCATTGCAGAAAACAACCAAAATATGACGTACGCTTATGCCATTCGCATTCGCCACTGGGCCCCGTCATTACCCGTTAGGTTACTTAACTAACGACAGAGCGGGGGCTGGGCTAGCGCGTCTGTAAAACATAAGCAACGCCTAAATAATATCATATATAGATATACTGCAATGATAAACATTTCAGATCACAGATGAATACATTTGATATACTAGGAATCTGTAATTCGTACGAGCCTGTAACGAAAGACAGATTACACGGTCGCGGTGAATAGCCAATACCCCACCCAAGACCCCTACGGGTGCGGCAAACTACCCGCCAAGTACCCGAAGCGTAGCAACCTCCCTCATCTCGATGAGTAGGACACTCGACACTTCGGCATACCCTCCATGGGTCTATCCTAGGAGCAAAAACAGTAAAAAGAAATTATACAATGACGGCTACAACCCCGACCCGGTTGTGCGGCCATACAAATAATTATTACATCAATTTACAAATTTACATGAATTGAAAGAAAAGAAAACTCTCGTCTCACAACCCCTGCTATTCACCCGCGACAATCCAACATATTCATATACACATTCCAGCACATTACAGATCACAGATTTGTATAACCCCCACTAATCGACATATAGCGATTAGTAGACGTTCAATACAAATATCACATTACAGAAAACCCGTTAGCTTAAGTCTTTTAGAAGTTCGATAAAAAATACGGATTTTCGGGAATCCAAAATAAAATTTTCGTTCTGGAAAATCTGGGCAGAAAATATATATTCCAAAAATCCCAAAATACCCCAATGAGCAATCTGCAAAAAATAAAACCTATGACCGAGTCAACTCGGCCGCTTTTCCGCGGAACCGCGACGCTTTGATCGAGTCATGGGCCCAAATTTTTGCAGTTTCTTTAAAAAAGCCTGAGTCGATTTTTTGTGTTTTTCAAAAAAGTTTTCCAGCACTTTTAAAATCGACAGAAAGTTAAAATTCCGGGGTTCATTTCGGGACTTTTCGTTGATCGATCTTCAAGTTACTTGCTAACATGTTAGATAGAGTTTAACCTGGCTCTGATACCACTGTAAGTCCATACTACCTCTCCCGATACTTTCAGGAATGCGGAATTTGGTAAAAAACAATTTTTACGGAGGTGGTAACATGGACCTATAACCCGGATCTTGGTTAAACATCTATCTAACAATCTAACTTGAGTTTCTAGCTACTCGGTTAGGGGGTTATACCTTGCTTGTCTTGAACTCCTTCGTCTTCAAACTCCGATGGTGGTCCGATTGGCTTCTTCTCGTCGTCTCCGTACGCCGAAGATAGATTCACCTGAAAGCTCCAACCTTTAGCTCCTTCTTCGTTCTTTGAAGAAACTAGTTCACTTGGTTTGCCAAACCTAGTGAACTAGAATGAGTAGAGAAGAAATAGAATGGGATTTTATCTATGGTTCTTGATTCTTAACTCATGAGAGATATGAACCATAGAGTAAAGAGAGGGAGCAAGAGCAAGAGGGTGAGAGCAAAAATGGAGAGCTCAAGAACAAGAGAGAGAATGAGCAAGAAAGAAAAATGAGGCTCTCTTTTGTCTTTCACCCTCTTATAATCCAAAGTAATCATAACTCATCATATCAACAAAAGTCTTATGTGATGGTTGAAGCAACCATAACCATATCAAATAATGCACTCATTTTACACAAATGAGCAAGCAAGTAAAAGTCTTTGCCATTAAATGATGGCTATGGTTATCATGATGGTCAACTAGTCAAGCCTAGTCAACCGGTCAACAAAGTCAACAAGTCAACAAAAGTCAACAAGTCAACAAAGTCAACAAAAGTCAACAACCAAGTCACCATAATACTTAATTAATATAATAGTTAATCACTTATCATATTCTCATTAGGGTTGATCAAAAGGTCAATAGTCAACGGTCAACTGTCAACAACCCTAATGAGAATCCACTGCCTCTGTCTCCCTGTCAACTATGCATACACACCCGCATCCGCGTTCCGAGGAACACGAATGCAAACTGGATAAATCCAATCCCATAAGGTACACTAGGATCTGGCTTAAACCAAAGCCCGCTAGTGTAAACTGTCCGGACACTGTACGTGCACAAGTGCACGGATGTGACCGAACCCTGTCGCAAAACCATGCGACCTGTCGCAATACCATGCGACCTCTACTCTTTTTCCTAAAGGCGAAAAGCTTTCTGTGTGGGACTCTAAAGACTCGACACTACGCTGGCAGTGGGTTTAACCACAGACCGCAAGCGACACTAGCTGTGCGTAACGGTCCCCAGGTAGTGCCGACAAGAAGACCGACGAGGCGAAACCCATCTGAACTCCTACTGAGCCTGAGTGTGACATTCTCCGTACTGTCCGGTCTGTTCGTCTGATACATCGCATGGCGGGCCTAGGGGGCGGTAAACGTCAGTCCCCCAATAGCGGTACAAGTCGTGCCGGAGTGAAGCCCAAAACACCCTGAGATAACACTGGAAGCCTACCAGTATATCTCGTTTGCCCTGGCCAGGGACTACTCATGTAATGGCTCTCCTAGACACAGCGCGATGTCAACCCCCAATACCGGGAGAGACGAATCCTGTCTAACCGTCACTGCCTCCAAGTGCTTCGGGACTGCACCCAACCACCACCTGTTTGCACGACTCCTTTGAGTCGTGGTAGGGTAGTGATCAAAGAACAGTGGGAACACACTCGAGGCGAAGTGACAGTGTCAAGTCAGCGGACTAAGCTGTACTGATGTCACCTGGGAACTGATAACTGACGATTGGCATAATACCAACTAGTCAGTTCCCGACGAGTCCTGTCCAGTGTACCCGTAACCTAACGAGCACCCGCATACTATCTCAAGTACGACGTACTGACGGCTGTGGGACAGACCGTCTCCCACACTGGGATGAGAAGCGCATGCGCTGGTCTACTCCGGAGTATCGATGCCCTGTCTCGATAGTCCTGCGACCAGGGACCTGCATAAGGATGTGCTTATAGATTACCCAGCCCTACTAGTGTGACGGCCATCACATCGCTGGTAATCAAACAAAGATCCTAAGGGCTCTACTAATGTGTATAGGCGATATACAAAAATAAACACATGTACACATTGAAGTAGAAACAAACCATGTAGCATACTACTATTTTGAGCAAGATTGTATATACAAGGTGAATATCCCAAGCATCCATTAAGTAATATACAAACTTGTATGATACAGTAATGGCCTCTAGGGCATATACACTAACACCTAGTCATAGGATTATCGAGACAGGGCATCGATACTCCGGAGTAGACTAGTGTGTACGCTTCTCATCCCAGTTGGGGAGATGGTCTGTCCCACAGCCGTCAGTATGTGGTACTGGAGATAGTATGCAGGTGCTCGTTAGGTTACGGGTATACCGGACATGACTCACAGGGAACTGTTGGTTGGTTTTATACCAGTCGTCAGTGAACAGTTCCCAGGTGACATGAGTACAGCATAGTCCGCAGACTTGACACTGCTACTTCGCCTCGAGTGTGTCCCACTGTTCTTAGATTGCTACCCTACCACGGCTCAAAGGAGTCGTGCAAACAGGTAGCAGTTGGGTGCAGTCCCGAGCACTTGGAGGTAGTGGCGGTTAGATAGGATTCGCCACTCCCGGTATTGGGGGTTGATATTGCGTTGTGTCAGATAGCCATTACGCAAAGTCCCTGGCCAGGGCAAGCGAGATTTGCTGGTAGGTTCCAGTAGTTTCTCAGGGTGTAATGGGCTTCGCTCCGACACGACTTATACCGCTATTAGGGGACTGACGCTTGCCACCCCTAGGCCCGTTATGCGATAGTCTTAGACGAACAGACCGGACTGTACGGAGATTGTCACATCAGACTCAGTAGGAGTTCGGATGGGTTTCCTCATCGGCCTTCTTATCGACATCTACCTGGGGACCGTTACGTACAGCTTGTGTCGCTTGCGGTCTGTGGTTAAACCCACTGCCAGCGCAGTAGTCGAGTCTCTAGAGTCCCACACAGAGAGTTTCCCTACTCCAGGAGAAACGATATAGAGGCCGTATGGTTTTACGACAAGGGTTCGGACGCATATGTGTGTTTACGCAAGTACGACATCTGGATAGTTTTTACTAGCCGGCTTTGGTTTAAGCCAGTTTCTAGTATTCGGTTATTTGATTTATACTGTCTAAAGTTTTTTCGTGTTTTCACGGATAGGAGGGGCGTTCTCGTAATTACGCGAGAAGATTCTAGAAGATGGTGACTTGGGGGTTAAGGTGGCATATGCATTAAATGAGATTAGTGATTCATTTGAGTGATTCATCCATATTATTAAAGCATCATAAATGCTTAATGACTCATGGAGATGAATCACCCTCTTGTATTTATGAAGCATGATTATTAATCCTTTATTTTCTTTTATTGGATAAAGAATAATGCTTGATATATATTATGATATATCATTATCTCATCTCATTCTCTTGCTCACTTTCTCTCTCCTCAAGCTCTCTCTCTTCAAACCCTAATCCTCCCCACTCATGTGTTGAGACCAAGGATTAGAGTAGACTAGTTAATCCTTACCCATTCTCTATATCACCTAGGTTACTTAGATTAGCGATTTAAGAAACCTAGTTACCTCAAGTTAGAGGTGAAGCTTGTAGTAAAGCTCTCGGGTGGATCTTTTACTACATAGAGAAGGCTGGAGAGGACGTGGAGAACGACTTGACGAAGGACTCGGTTCTTTAGGTATAATCACTTATCCTAGTAGTTAACCCTTCTATGGTTTCTTGTTAGTTATAGTTTAGCAAAGATTCTCGGTTAGCCGATGTTTACGCCAAAAACAAGATCGTTTTTCATTATTCCGCCTCCCCGCAAGTCGTGTGGTGTTGTACATCGACTTACATGAGTAAGTGCAAGCGAGCTCTTGGGACTCGTACACAGTGACGTATGCGGTCCAATGTCTACACATGCGCGAGGAGGTTATTCCTACTTCATTACTTTTACGGATGATTTCTCTAGGTATGGATATATCTTCTCAATGAAGCATAAATCCGAGGCCTTTGAGAAATTCCAAGAATACAAGAATGAAGTGGAAAACCAAACAGGCAAAAGTATCAAGACACTGAGATCTGATCGATGTGGTGAATACTTAAGTGCCGAGTTCCTGGGTTACTTAAAAGAGAAAGGAATTCTCTCTCAGCTTACTCCTCCATACACACCATAACACAACGGTGTATCAGAAAGTAGGAATCGAACCTTATTGGATATGGTTCGTTCCATGATGAGTAAGGCTGAGTTACTGCGATCATTCTGGGGATATGCACTAGAATCAGCTGCATATCTTTTGAACCAGGTTCCTACCAAAACTGTGCCTACCACGCCATATCAGATGTGGAGTGGGAAGAAACCCTGTCTAAAACATTTTGAGACATGGGGATGTCCAGCTTTTGTAAAAAGACAGCATAAGGACAAGCTCGAGGCACGCTCAGTGCAGTGTAAGTTTGTGGGATATCCAAAGCACTCCAAGGGATATTATTTCTATCATGCAGAGGAACAAAAGTTTTTTGTTTCTCGTCATGCCCATTTCTTAGAAGCTGAATTTTGAGGAAATCAGAAGAATAGGAGCGAAATAGAACTGGAAGAAATTCCAGAACCACAAACTACTGCTGAAAGTATGGTAGAACCAGAGATTTCAGAAGAAAGGGATATCCCGACATCACTCCGTATGAGTAGTAGGCAATCTCATCCGCCTGAGAGATACTACGGTTTTCTCATAGGCGGGGATAGAGAGGATTGCACTATTGACTATGATGAGCCTACTAGCTTCCAGCAAGCCATTCAGAGCGGTGACTCAGTAAATGGCTCGATGCTATGCGGACCGAAATGGAGTCCATGTACACTAACAAAGTATGGACTTTGGACATTGCTCCAGATGGGGTAAAACCCGTTGGATGCAAATGGATCTTCAAAAAGAAGATTGGTGTAGATAGACAGGTTGAAACCTATAAGGCTAGACTTGTTGCAAAGGGTTTCCGTCAAAGACCTGGTTTGGACTATGACGAAACCTTTTCTCCAGTGGCTATGCTTAAATCTATTCGGGTCATTCTTGCTATTTCTGCCTTCCACGATTATGAAATCTGGTAGATGGACGTAAAGACGGCCTTTCTAAATGGTAATTTGGAAAAGAGCGTCTATATGGACTAGCCAGAGGGATTCATTCAGAGTGGGAGCAACGGTAAAGTATGCAAGCTGCTTAAGTCCATTTATGGACTAAAGCAGGTATCGCGGAGTTGGAACATCTGTTTTGATGATGCTGTCAAAGAATTTGACTTTATCAAAAATCCAGATGAACCTTGCATATACAGTAAGATTGTAGGGAGAGCTGTAGTATTCCTCGTCGTGTACGTGGATGACATTCTCCTAATAGGAAATGATATTCCTATGTTACAGTCAGTCAAAAGATTCTTATCACATAAATTCTCCATGAAAGACCTGGGTGATGCCACCTACATTCTGGGGATCCGGATCTATCGTGATAGATCAAAAAGGATGTTGGGACTTTCCCAGTCCAGGTACATAGACACAATAGTGAAAAGATTCAGTATGGATGATTCTAAGCGCGGTAACCTACCGGCTTGTCAAGGAATCACCCTCTCCAAAGAGATGTCTCCCAAGACTGATTTGGAAAGGGATCGCATGTCGATTATAACCTACGCTTCTGCGGTAGGTTCTATAATGTATGCGATGTTATATACCAGACCAGATGTAGCATACGCATTGAGCGTAGTAAGCCGGTATCAAGCAAACCCAGGGGAGAAGCACTGTATAGCAGTAAAGAACATACTCAAGTAACTGAGGAGGACTAAGGAGATGTTCTTGGTGTATGGCGGAAAAGACCTCCAGATGGAGGCCTTTGCCGACTCCGGCTTCCAGAGTGACAAAGATGACTCCAAATCCATGTCGGGTTATGTCTTTACCCTCAATGGAGTGGCGGTCTGTTGGAAGAGTTCCAAGCAGGAGACCGTTGCTGACTCAACAATGGAAGCAGAGTACATAGCTGCTTGCGATGCCGCAAAGGAAGCAGTCTGGAAGAAGAAGTTCCTCACAGAACTTCAAGTGGTTCCTACCAGTGTTGATCCAATACCTCTGTATTGTGACAACAACGGCGCTATAGCTTTAGCGAAGGAACCCATGTCCCATCAGAAGTCCAGACACATCTTAAGGCGGTATCACCTGATCAGGGAGATCGTAGATCGCCGGGAGATCGAGGTGAAGAGAGTAGAGACGGAGAATAACATTGCTGATCCATTCACAAAGGCCCTTCCTCAGACGCGGTTCGAGAGGCTATTCGAGATGATAGGTCTACGATATGCCAGCTCATGGTGTTAGTTATATGTATGCCCTAGAGGCCATTACTATACATAGGATGTATATTGTAGTGGATGCTTGGACATATATAGGGATGACTTTCTTGCTCGATATGATAGTATGCTATCTGGTTACTCTTTACCTTAACATGTACACTGATTGTCTCTCTGTTACATGTTGGTAAAGACCTTAGGATGTGTACTTGACTACCTGGACTATGATGCGGATCATACTAGTGGGAACATGGTAGTCTATAAGTACATCCTTCAAGGTCCCTAGTCGTGGGTGTATCGAGACGGGGCATCGATATACCAGAGTAGACTAGCATGTAGCTTCTCGACCCATACAGATGGGCGATGAATGATCCCATATCCATTGGTGTTTGACATCAGAGATGATATACGGGTGCTCAGTGGAGACTGGGTACACTGGACGGACTCGCCGAGAACTCCCAGCTGGTATTATACCTTACGTCAGATGGCAGTTCTCTGGTGACACTGGTGCCGGTTAGTCTGTAGACCCGAGATTGTCAAAGAGTCTTGTGTGATTCCCACTGTGCTTTGATTTCCACCTTACCACGTCCAAAAGGGCGTGCAAAACGGTGGTTTTTGGGTACAGTCCCGAATCACATGGAGGCAATGAGCGATAGGAGGGGTTTCGTATCTCTCGGTATAGGGAGTTGATGTTGCGCAGTGCTCGATTGGCTATAACAGGAAGTCCTTGGCCAAGGCTGCTTAGGGATTTACTGGTAAGTGTTACCAGTAGTTTCTCGACCCGTTATGAGCCTCATATCGACACGACTTATCGAGTTATTGGGGTCTGACGTTTACCACCCCTAGACGAGATATGCGACATATTAGACGAACAGACCGGACTGTACGGTAGTGTTACTGGTTGGATTCACAGGAGTGTTAGCGGGCTTGCTCGTTGATCTTCTGATCGCTCAATACCCGGGTGGCCGTTACGTTTAGCAGACCGCTTGCGGCTTGTGTGTGTTTGATATGATCATCACCTACTGCCGGCGTATTGACGGGTCTTTAGAGTCCTGCACAGGGGTTTCCTGGCTCAAGCGAAACGAAATAGGAGCGCATATGAGATATGTGCGGGACCGAGAATAATACCAGTATGTGATACTGTATTCTATTCTCGCGATTTGTGACATTAATCGGTTGTATGCGATATAGCCGGGTTATCGGATCAAGTGTTGATTCGATAAGTTGTTACTATTGATATTAGTCGGTTATATGCAATATGACCGGATCGTTAAATCAAGTGTTGATTTAATGATTTAATGTATAATTATATATTTGATATATTACTTTACATTAACTAGTATTGGTTCACTTAAGATTGATTTTCTCACTTGAATGTGCACATTGTTTATATGTGATATATGCAAGTGTACATGTTTGTATCATGCTTGATGATACAAACAAGTTGTGTGTATGAGACTTGAACCAAATCAAGGTTAAATTAGGGTTTACTATTTTCCTAGCATATAACAAAAGAGTGTGACTTTGGTCAAAGTTATCAAGCTTTATGAAGCTTGATAAACATTGACAAAGTCAACTCTTTTGTCATTTGTTCAAGATATTAGTTAACCCAACCCTTAACCTAATGCTTTGGTTAATTCTCTACAAGAGTTAAGCATGAGGGCTTAACTCAACCATGGTGCCACGATTAAAAGGATAAGTTTCATATTATTCTTTTAATTCTTTTCTTCTTCTTCTTCATCATCAAGCTCCACAAAAGCTTGCTAGTTCCAATGGTGTCATGGGAAAAAGAGTGAGAAATCCAATTCTAAAGTGAGCCCACTTCCTATTTCTTCATCCTCTACTACTTTCCATGTAGTATAGGGTGTTGTCTTCCAAAATTTTTTGACCAAGTAAAGGAATAGCTTGAGTTTGAGTCTCCCCGACGTAGATCATCTTCGGCCTCGGAGTCTATGACCTAGACCGATCATTTCTCCGACGAAACCATCGCTAGAGTCCGAGATCACGATGATCACAGCGGAGGTATGTCAACACGGAGCTAAAGAAGTGGAGGACCGGATCTACAAAGGTTGTAATCCCTTTCACTTAGTAGCAAAGTTGTTTGCTAGCTTTTATTTTCGCCTATCCTCTAGTTAACGATCTATATTAGGGTTTCTCGGCACCTAAAAATTTGAATTTGGCATGGTTGATGCCTTGTGGAACCTCTTGAGTGTGCCTAGTAACCCTACAGTGTTATCAGAGCCTAGCTAGAGCTTTAGGCAAAGTGTAGACGAAACTAGAAGTCCGATCGAACCCGATATCCCCCGATTAAACCCTTCTCTGTACTTTTTTCAAAACTGTGGATTTTTGTGAATTAAAAATGCTCAGAAAATTAAGCAGGAAAATATAAGAGTTACTGTGAAGTACGGACCCCTAACTCAAAAATTTGACCGCCGAACCGCGGCCAAACCAAGGGTTTGGCGGCGGTTCCGCGGCCCAAATTGTGAATTAGTCCCTCAAACTTCACATATTTATTCTTAGGTCCTTTCTGGTCATTTTTTTCTGGGAATTTTTTAATTCCACTCAAGTGTTGAGTTTTCTACGGTTTTATTGGGGACTCATTAATTCGATCGGATAATTTAACTTCGTTTATGTCTTTCCGGATATTTTAGAAACTGTTAAAAAGTTCGACCAGATATAAATACCCATTTTTCCCCTGCCGGGAAATTTCCAAGTGTTGGATTTTTTCCGTAGTTTGAGAACATTCTAAGTAGTGAAAGTAACGTGATGGACCCTCTAGAAGACAACAAACCTTAACTCGATTATGTGACCGTCTTGAACTGCTCTTTGAATCTTAGGGTTTGGGGTAGTACGGCGTGCCACATTTAAGGCGTTGGCTTGACCCTTCTACGGCTGGACTGTTGGTACTGTTGCATGAAGTGGATGTTTTTAAACTTATTTCATGTGTTGAGCTGTTTCGGGAAAACTTGGTTGTTTGATTGTTCGATCGGAAAGTTTAACATTTTCTATTTATCTGGAATTTGATACAATATTTGGAATCCACAAATAGTTATGAGATAACTGATTTGAATGCTATAAATCTAGCACTTTAGTCTCACTTGATCGGTTGCCATGGAATTTTGATGCGATCAAAAGTCCATCGCAATCACGTAGCGTACGCGGATACTCGCCGGGTAAACTTAATAGACAGCCACGCCCCATAGCCCCGACCTGTTGGAGATAATGCCCTCAGAGTCAATTATTGGATCACAGGTACGTGATTGCAATGATTGATGGAGGACCTATCCCGGTAGGACAGTCTCACTCGAGATGATAGTATGCTATCTGGTTTACCTTTATCATCGTGTACTGTTTTAGGTGACCTGACACGTCGCTATTACACGTTGATAGAGCCCCTAGGATTCTTGCTTGACCACCAGCAGTATGAGGGCGATCATATAAGTGGGAGCTGGGAGTCTATAAGCATATCCTTAAATGGTCCCTAGTCGTGTGAGTTTCGAGACAGGGCATCGATACTCCATAGTAGACTAGTGTATACAGTCGAGACCCCGACGAGGGGCGGTGGCCGGTCTCACAAGCCACTGGTGTCAGTTGGATCACCTAAGATGTATACAGGTGCTCATTGGGTTATGAGTACACCGGACAGGACTCGCCGGGAACATGCTAGTTGGTCATATACCAGACGTCAGATGGCAGTTCCCTGGTGACATGTGTGCAGGTTAGTTCATCGACCTAGGGATCGTCATTTGTCTCGTGTGAGTTCCCACTGTACTTTGATTACTACCCTACCATGGCTCAAAGGAGTCGTGCAAACAGGTTTTAGTTGGGTACAGTCCCGAGCCACATGGAGGCAGTGAGCGTATCTTCAGGGGTTCGTCTCTCCCGGTATTGGGGGTGAGGTCGTGCTGTGTCTAGGAGAGCCATTACACGAAGTCCTTGGCCAAGGTAAGGAGATTTACTGGTAGGTATTCCAGTAGTATCTCAGGGTGTTCTGGGCTACACTCCGACACGACTTGTACCGCTTTTGGGGGTCTGACTTTTACCAACCCCCTAGGCCCGCCATGCGATGCTCATAGACGAACGGACCGGACTGCACGGATATTGTCACTGACAGGCTCAGTAGGGTGTCAGGATGAGTTCGCTCATCGACGTCCCTTTTGGTCAATAGCTGGTGGCCCGTCACGTATTGGCTTATACCTCTGACGTGCTGGTGGTTAAATCCACAGCCATAGTATTGACGAGTCTTTAGAGTCTCCCACATTCAGTTACTCAGCTTTCGGGCGAAAGGTTGTAGAGGCCGTATGGAGATATGGCAAGGTCCGATCAGATACGTGCGGTATTGCACGGATCAGGATCGGACAGTTTGTACTATTGGCCGTATGGCTATATGGCAGGGTTCGATCAGATACGTGCGGTATTACACGGATCAGGATCGAACAGATATTACTAGCCGGTTTTGGTATAAGCCGGATTCTAGTATAGTACAGTGGAGATTTTGTCTCATGGCATTTGTATTTCGGTCGAAATACAAATGCGGGTGTGTATGCACAGTATCGGGGTTTTCCTGTAATTTATTACGGGACCAGTTTTCTGGAGTTGCCAGTTTGCTTTCCGTTTCGGCCAATTTCCTTTGTATCGTTCATTGGCCGAAGATTGGTGGAGGAGGGCTTATTTGCATTGTTGCAAATAGGCAATTGTGGAGGGGGTCTTTTGCATATTGGTTGGATCATGATGGTTGCTCCATTGACCTTGACTTCTTGACTTCTTCATGATGGCTTGACCATTTGGAGTCATCATGGTTGGTTTTGGAGTGTTTGTTTTTGTTTGTGATGATATTGTTTTGATCATCACTCATTATTCTTCCTTGCTTAATAGCTCACCCACTCCCTTGTCTTTCATTGACTTCACTCCATTCCCACCTACCACCATCATGCTTGGCCGGCCTTTAGTGAGGGTGGGGGCTTTTCTTTTGGTAGTGAGAAAAATGTCACTCTCATTCTTTGTATGATGCATTTTTCCTCACCTCTCTCCAAGTTCTTCTTCCTCCACAAAAAGGCAACTCCATAATCCCAAAATGAGACATGCAATCCACATTATATTCTACAGCAAATCTTGGGCACGTCGAGTAGCCGGCTTCGTGCCTGAGTTGCCTCGGCATTGAGGTGGGAGCCCGTAAAAGAAGTAGGCGATGTGGTGCACTTCCGGCGACGAGGAGGAGACGGAACATTCCGCGGGAGATCGGGACGACGACGAGAAGACCGGAGGACTCGGATCTGTCGGTATACTTCTCTTCCCTATCTTGTTAGTAGCTTAGACTTGTTAATGGTTACGATCCGGATGTTTAGTGCGCGGGGGTGCCGGTTTGCTAAGTCCGCAAAATTAAAGTTTTTCACCGCTTCCGCATTCCGGCGTCCGATTGACGGCCGGGGCGCCGCCGTGCTCTTACAGTGGTATCAGAGACTCGCCATTAACTTAGTCTAGCTTGGTTTAATGTGTTTGCATTTCCGATCGATCAAAAAGTTCCAAAACTGCATTTTACCTTCACATCAGTTTCTGTTGAAAATTTTTGGTCTCGAAAAATTTTTTAGGTTGTAAAATATTGATGTACTGGAAAATCTAAGAGCTCTGTAAAAATTCGATGAAGTAACTCCACAGTGGGAGCGCGGAACCGCCGCGAAAACCCCCTTCCCGCCGCCCTTCCGCCGCACACTGTGGAGATCACTTCACCAATTTTTTACAGAGGCCTTCTGGGCTTATAATATGGGTTTTGGAATATTAAAATTGGGCCCAGGATTTCTGTGAGTGCTACAGTTTTGATTGGGAGACCCACTTGTTAAAGTTTGATCGATCAGATATTTTAAACACATTATTTCACAGTATTTACATTATATCTGCGACCGTGAATGTCACTCGATCGGTAAATCCGGTCTAACTGCTATAGCCCGGTTAGACGGATTTGCGAACGTGACTTTCACGTTGATGTTCTGTTTTTGCTGTGATGTTGCGGATCGGTCGTGGGGGATAGCCTGGATGCAATGCTAGTACAGATGTGGTTGTATTATGTACATTTGATATTGCGGGGCGAGCGTCCGACATGTGGACTGCCGTCACTGCCAGTTTGTATTATTATTTTGGGGCACGGCCAGGTTGCGGTCGTTGTACCCGGTGTATGTATATTTTACTTTCTGTACTAGGATTACCCCGCGGAGGGGTGCACGGATAGCCGGATTCCAGAGGGCAACGGGCCCGCATCTCATGGCATTGAGACGGAGGGGGCTTATTGTTGGATATATGTATGCCCTAGAGACCATTATGTGATAGTGGATGTATCTTTACATGTATATATATATTCAGTTTGCATTCTTGCTCGACATGATAGTATGCTATCTGGTTATTCTTTATCTGACATGTTTATCTGATCATGCTTCTATTCATTCATACATGCTGATAAAGCCCAAAGGATATCGGCTTGACTACTCTGATTATGATGGAGATCATACTAGTGGGACATCTGTAGTCTATAAGCATATCCTGAAATGTCCCTAGTCGAAGGTGTATCGAGATGGGGCATCGATATACCAGAGTAGACTAGCGTATATGATACTAGTCCCATGTGATGGGTGATGGATGTTCCCACATTCATCGATGTTTGACATTAAGATCATATACGGGTGCTCAGTGGTGACTGGGTACACTGGACGGACTCGCCGAGAACTCCTATATGGAATTATATCTATCGTCGGATAGCAGTTCTCAGGTGACACTGGTACAGGTTAGTCTGTAGACCCGAGATCGTCATAGAGCCTTGTGTGTTCTCCCACTGTACTTTGATTGTCACCCTACCACGGCTCTACTGAGTCGTGCAAACAGGTGGCCGTTGGGTACAGTCCCGAGACACACGAAGGCAATGAGCGATAAGAGGGGTTTCGTCTTTCCCGGTATTGGGAGTTGATGCTGTGCTGTGTTCGACTGGTTATAACAGCAAGTCCCTGGCCAGGGCTGCTGAGATTTGCTGATAAGTGTTATCAGTAGTTTCTCGATCTGTTATAGACCATTCACCGACACGACTTATTGAGTTATTGGGGTCGACGTGACCATCCCTAGGCTCGATATGCAGCATATCTGACGAAGAGACCGGACTGTACGGTAGTGTTGCCGGATAGCTCGATGGGAGTTGTAGCAGGTTCGCTTGTTGTCTTCTGATCGCTCAATACCCGGGTGGCCGTTACGTTTAGCTGACCGCTTGCGGCTTGAGGGCACTTGATATGATCATTACTCTCTGCCGGCGTATTGACGAGTCTTAGAGTCCCACAGAGGAGTTACCCAGTCCAGGCGAAACGTTGTGGTGCGCGTATGCGATATGCGCATGCACCCGATTGAAATATGCGTATATGATACCGAACATTGATCGGGTGAATTGCTTTTGGTGGGGTCATATGAGATATGACCGGATTGATAAATCAAGTGTTGATTTATCATCTAACCATAAGTTATCTCACTTGAAACCTTTCTATGGTTTGATGGATGTATGCATACATGCATATGTTTCTTTCTCCTTTTCTAGTTTTATGCACATGAAGATGTGCATACATGTACACATACATACATCAAACTATCATGGTTGATTATATATGGAAATGGTGGCAATATAAGCTTCACACCATTGATTATACAATGGATAATTATTTAATTTTGGTTTTAAAAAGAAAATGAAAAGGAAAGGATAATTATGCTTGTTTCTACATGCTTCTTTTAACCTAACCATTCTCACCCACCACTATACCATGGTTATCTTTTCCTTTATCATTCTAAACCCAAGTTAAATTAATCATCCATCATTTAATCATGGTTAGAGTCAAGAAGGATAAAATATATATAGTGATATTTATTTTCTTTTGCAAGTTAACCTAAGGGTTATCATTTTATCTCTTGAAAGAAAAAGCCACCATTTTCATCCTCCTTCATCTTCTCCTCTCTAGTTCTTTTCTAGTGAGTGAAATACAACAATAGAAAGGTTTTTGAAGTGAGATCCAAAGCCACAACAACATTCTACACAAGCTTAGCCGTTTTGTTTAGAGTGTTATCTTCGGTTTGACGAAGTAGCGAGCTTGGACGGATATCTCCGCGGTGGATCATCGTGGACACAAGGGGAGTTCAAGAGGACCTCGTTTCAACACCAAAGAGCCTAAGGAGCGAAACAAAAACGGGAGCTACAAAGGTTGTAGCCATCAAACCCTTATTTTTGTTAGCTTTAAGTTTAGAAAACCCTAATTTTCTAGGATCGATCCATACGTGTGTTTGTTTAGCACATTAAAAATCATATCTTTTGGACATGTGATGCTTCAAAACACCTCATAAGGTGCTAAACAAACCCTTCATTGGTATCAGAGCCGACCTAGAACATTAGGCGACCTTTTTGCGAAGTGAAAAGTCCGATCGAACCAAAATACGGTAATATGGGATGCTTTCTGGAAATTTTTTAAAAACTGATCTTTTTCAGAATTAAAAATTCTCAAAAAATAGAGCAGGTAAAAATTAGACGATCTGGAAAATCCGTACCCATGAACAGTTAAGTTGACCGCGGAAGGGCGGCATAAGCAAGCTTATGCCGCGCTTCCGCGGCGACATGAGGGGCTCTCTGGTAATTTTTTGCACAGTAATTTTCTTTACCTGCTACAGTACATTTTGAGAGTATTTAATCTGAATCTGATGTTGAAAATTCTGGAGGTGGTTTTGAATTCGTCGTTTCGATCGGAATTTTCATTTCGTATTTCTTTTCCGGGTAAACTAGAAAGTATTGAAATGTTTGAACGAATATCATTTACTCAATATTCACGGGGTTTAAATAGTTTGGAGATGTGTGCAAGTCTTTTTGCGGTGGTCCCTCTAGAAGACAACAAACCTTAACTCGATTATGTGACCGTCTCGAACTGCCCTTTGAACCCTAGGGTTTGGGGCAGTACGGCGTGCCACATGTGAGGCGTTGGCTTGACCCTTCTACGGCTAGACCGCCGCTACTTTGCCACACTCCGGATCTTTTGAACCCTGCTCAAGTGTTGAGCTTTAGTGAATCTTGGGTGCTTGACAGTTCGTTCGAAAACTTTAATACTGTCTGTTTATCTGGAATGTGATACAATATGTGGAATTCATATAGTGTAGACATGAAATACGAAATATGTGATATTTCGCATTTATGATGTCTAAAGAGAATCTGGATTCCAAATATTGTAGTTTTACACTTTCTTTTCTGTGACCGTAAGTGTAGTATGTTAGATATCGCCGGTTTCGTTGCTATACATCAACGACAATCGGGGTACGCATACTTACTTACGCTGATGATATGTGATATTATGTGTTGCTGAGATATGATGTGTAGGATTGTCGCGATTGAATAGCCGGGGGTTTTTGTGAGATGAGAGCTTTATATTTTCATTCATGTAAATTCAAATGTAATGTAATATTCTTTTATTTGGGGCACTTCCAGGTTGCGGCTGTGTCACCAGTGTTGTATATTATTTACTTTTCCGCATTAGGATGGACCCAAGGAGGGGAGCACAGGTGACCGGGTTCTGGGGTTCAGTGGGAGGCCATCTCGAGGAGTCGAGACCGGGTCTCCTAAACTCCAGGATTGGTAGGGTCACTTGCCGTTCTCGTAGGGGTCCAGGGTGTGGGCTTGGCTACTCATCGCGACTGTGGAATCCGTATTTTCTATTCTGGCTATATACTAAATACGGACGTCCTAGTATATCCAACGTTATATCTATATTTCTGCTGCCTGTGTTCTGTGAAATCTGAGACGAATGACTTATTATATATATGATATATAGTAGACGTTGCTTATGTTTTACACCCGCGCTAGTCCCGTCCCGGTATGCCGTTAGTTAAGTAACCTAACGGTGCATAACGGAACATTGCGGCGAATGCGGATGGCATAAGCGTACGTGTTATTTTCGTTTCTTTTCTGTGATTGGCTTAAGGACTTAAATGATGGGATTACATTAATGTGATTAATGTAAAGAAAATAAACCTAAAAGATGTTGTAGAATCGGATTTAAAAACTACTCGGCTATTTATGAAAAAGCTACATTTCAAAACTGCGGAGATTAAGCCACTCCTTTTGAAAACTGTTTGATTCTACAACGATATCAAGTTCAAAGCGTTAAAGATTTTCTTAAAAATCATTCGCAACCCTCCGTCATTTTAGGAAGTAGAGTACTTAGTATTCGTGCTACGTTTGTTGACTTTAGTTAAGGCG
Organism: Agapanthus africanus; assembly: GCA_030015575.1. Lineage (NCBI taxonomy): Eukaryota > Viridiplantae > Streptophyta > Magnoliopsida > Asparagales > Amaryllidaceae > Agapanthus > Agapanthus africanus. The sequence goes on along the minus strand of JASDDO010000014.1, from coordinate 479,284,006 downwards.
TAGTGTACGGTAGCTAAGTGATGTCTTCCTACCATGCATATGATGCAGATTAATTAGGACATTCATGCGACTTTGTTGACCATAGTTAAGGGTCAAATGGGTGGGTCTAATTGATCAAGAAATGACGGGTAGAACTTGACTGGTACTTATGATTTGTTGACCATAGTTAAGGTCATAAGTACTAGGGGTAAAAATTACATCGGGAATTTCAAGTGTTGAAATTTGCAATGAGATTGCATACCTTCCATGTGATGGTTGGATCCCGATCCCACTGTGGGCAATAGTTGCTCCTAGGAGAGTTTTACAGTTTGCAATTAGCTAACTCATTAGGTGTCTAGAAAGGTGTTAACGGGGCTCCGCCTCTGGGAAAACGAGGTTTACTCTAATTAGGTCCGTGCGAAAGCATGGGGAACCTCCCTCAAAGTACCGACACTGGCCTGGCTGAACGGTTAGCAAAGTTGTACACTGTAATTAATCCTGGCTAGTTTTTCTTTTTAAGGTTTGAAAGAAAACTTGATAAAAAGCAGTGGGAAACATCGATTAGACAAGATAATAAACCAATCTAATCTGTGCAAGAGCTTTCGCTGAGTGTATTCTTTTCTCTCTCTTAATGGCAGATACCAATGACTGGACTTAAGCTTCTATTAGATAAGAACAAACTGAATGGAACCAACTATAAAGACTGGCTAAGGAATCTGAAGATCGCCTTGACATATGATAAAGTATCATATGTCCTCACGGCTTCAGCCCCGCCCGTCCCAGGCCCGAAATCCTCAGTTGCGGACATTGAAGTCCGCAAGACATGGGACGCTGACTGTGCCACGGCAAAATGCCTCGCGCTTGCATCGATGGATAACACACATCAAAAGCAGCACGAGGACATGGACATTCACGGGATTTTACTCCATACAAAAGAGTTGTATGGGGAACAGTCCCGCGTATTACGATACGAGGCATCAAAGAAACTGTTTCACATGCGGATGGCCCCTGGCACACCAGTTGCAGACCATGTTTTGAAGATGATAGCTCTTATAGAAGAGCTTGAGGACCTCGGATGGACAATAGACAATGAACAATATACAGATATTATTCTGCAGTCCCTCCCCTCCACCTTTGCTCAATTCATAGTGAACTTTAACATGCACGGCATGGAGAAGGAACTCCCTGAACTCCTTAATATGTTAAGGAGTGCAGAGAGCACTATGAAGTCAGCAAAGACTCCCGTTATGACTATTGGACAGTCTTCTTCTTCTCGCCCAAAAGCTAAAGCCAAGGGAAAGAAAAAGAAGAAGCCCACTAATCCTAAAGGCGGAGTCAAAAAGGTGAAGGGGAAGGGAAAGTCCACGGCTGGAGACCCAGGGAAAGGCGAGTGTTTTCATTGCCACAAGACAGGACACTGGAAGCGCAACTGCACAGAGTACCTAAGTCTCAAGAAGAAGCATGGTGATGCTTCTGCTTCAGGTGCGTTTGTGACTGAAAACTGTTTTTCTATAAACTCTGCTTCCTGGGTATTGGATACCGGTTCAGGTTCTCACATTTGCAATTCTATGCAGGGGCTGAGAAATAGCAAGGTTTTGAAGACTGGTGACCATACTCTCCGCGTTGGAAATGGTTCCAATGTACATACAGTCGCAGTGGGAGAGTATCACTTGGGGTTGCCGTCTGGATGTATTTTGATTTTGAATCCATGTTATTTTGTACCTGATATGCTATGTAATATAATATCCGTTTCTTTGTTGGACAATGAAGGGTATAATTTTGTATTGCAAAACAATGTTATGAACATTCACCTGAATCAAATGTTGGTTGGGTATGGTACACTTAATAACGGAATATATGTCCTAAATCAACACACAGTTTTCAGTATACAACACACTAATAAAAGAAAAATTTCAGAATTAAATGAAGCTTTTCTTTGGCATTGTAGACTTGGTCATATTAACGAGACAAGACTAAACAAGTTACACAAAGATGGATATTTAAACCCTTTTGAATATAAATCTTATGCGACTTGCCAGTCTTGTATCAAGGGTAAAATGACCAAAACTCCGTTTACAGGACACGGAGAAAGAGCTACTCAGCTCCTGGGCCTCATACATAGTGATGTATGTGGGCCAATGTCTACACAGGCTAGAGGCGGTTTTTCATACTTCATTACATTCAATGACGATTTCTCAAGATTCGGTCATGTATTTTTATTAAAGCATAAGTCCGACGCTTTCGAGAAATTCATTGAATATAAACAAGAAGTAGAAAAACAAACCGGCTTGAGTATTAAGATGCTTCGATCAGATCGAGGTGGTGAGTATCTCAGTACAGAATTTGCAAACTTCCTAAAAGAGAATGGGATTCTCTCTCAGCTCACTCCTCCTTACACACCACAGCACAACGGTGTGTCAGAACGACGGAATAGGACCCTATTAGATATGGTCCGGTCCATGATGAGTGACGCTGAGTTACCAGTCTCGTTTTGGGGGCATGCATTGGAGACTGCAGCGTTTCTGCTAAACAGGGTTCCAACCAAAGCCGTGTCTACCACGCCATATGAGATATGGAATGGGAAGAGACCATCTCTTAAAAGAATTAAGATTTGGGGTTGCCCGGCCTATGTTAAAAAGCAGAATCCGGACAAACTCGAGACACGGTCAGTCATGTGTAACTTTATGGGATATCCAAAGAATTCTTATGGATATCTATTCTACCACAAAGAGGAACAAAAAGTGTTTGTTTCTCAGTATGCCACATTCTTGGAAAAAGAGTTTTTCACAGATAGAGATGATGGCAAGGTGGTAGATCTAGAAGAGGTTCTGGAGAAACAAACTACAAATGACGATTTGGTTGAACCGGCTGTTGCAACAGAAACTGAAGAACCTCGGCCACTCCGTAGGTCTGGTAGGACTTCTCGCCCACCGGAGAGGTACTACGGTTTCCTCATTGATGGTGACAGAGAAGATTGCATCATGGATGATGATGATCCTGCCAGTTTTCAGCAAGCTATCACGAGTGGTGACTCTGTGAAGTGGCTGGATGCCATGAGATCCGAAATGGAGTCTATGTACACCAACAAAGTATGGACTTTGGACGTTGTACCCCCTGGGGTAAAACCTGTAGGGTGCAAATGGATCTTTAAAAGAAAGATTGGTGTGGATGGGCAGGTAGAGACCTATAAGGCAAGACTTGTGGCAAAAGGTTTTCGTCAAAGACCAGGTTTGGACTATGACGAAACTTTTTCGCCCGTAGCCATGCTTAAATCTATTCGGATCCTACTTGCTATTGCTGCTCACTACGACTATGAAATCTGGCAGATGGACGTTAAAACAGCATTTCTAAATGGAGATTTAGAAGAATGCGTTTATATGGATCAGCCAGAGGGCTTCATTGACAGTGGGAGCAGCGAGAAAGCATGTAGATTGCTTAAATCCATATATGGGTTAAAGCAGGCATCTCGGAGTTGGAACATCTGTTTCGATGATGTTATCAAAGAGTTTGATTTCATCAAAAATCCAGATGAACCTTGTGTTTATAGGAAGGCTGTAGGAAGAGCTGTCACATTCCTCGTATTGTACGTGGATGACATTCTTCTGATAGGAAATGACATTCCTATGCTACAGTCGGTCAAATCATTCTTATCACTGAGGTTCTCCATGAAGGACCTGGGTGATGCCACATACATCCTGGGTATAGGGATCTATAGGGATAGATCCAAAAAGTTATTGGGACTGTCCCAAACCAGGTACATCAACACCATCCTAAAGAGGTTTAGTATGGAAGACTCCAAGCGGGGTGCCTTACCCGCTTGCCATGGAGTCACTCTCTCCAAGGATTCTTGTCCAAAGACCGATGAAGAGAGAGCTCGCATGAGCATTATACCTTATGCTTCGGCAGTAGGATCTATAATGTATGCGATGTTGTGTACACGCCCAGATGTAGCTTATGCACTTAGTGTTGTAAGCAGGTATCAATCCAACCCAGGGGAGAACCACTGGACAGCTGTGAAGAACATTCTTAAGTACTTGAGAAGGACTAAAGAATTGTTCTTGGTGTATGGTAATAAAGATCTCCAAATGGAGGCCTTTACCGATTCGAGCTTCCAGAGCGATAAGGATGACAGCAAATCTATCTCAGGGTTTGTATTTACCCTCAATGGAGGGGCGGTAAGTTGGAAGAGTTCCAAACAGGATACCGTTGCAGACTCTACGATGGAGGCTGAGTACATTGCTGCAAATGATGCCGCCAAGGAAGCCGTCTGGATGAAGAAGTTCGTCTCGGAGCTAGGAGTAGTTCCAACCATTATTGATCCAATACCCTTGTATTGTGATAATAATGGGGCTATGGCGTTAGCCAAGGAGCCCAGATCCCATCAGAGGTCCAGACATATCCTGAGGCGTTTTCATTTGATCCGGGAGATTGTAGATCGCCGCGAGATCGAGATTAAGAGAGTAGACACAAAGAATAACGCCGCGGATCCATTCACCAAGGCCCTCCCTCAGCCGCAGCATGAGCGACTTTTTGAGCAGTTGGGTATGAGATACGCCACTAATTGGCCTTAGTGCAAGTGGGAGATTGTTGGATATATGTATGCCCTAGAGACCATTATGTGATAGTGGATGTATCTTTACATGTATATATATATTCAGTTTGCATTCTTGCTCGACATGATAGTATGCTATCTGGTTATTCTTTATCTGACATGTTTATCTGATCATGCTTCTATTCATTCATACATGCTGATAAAGCCCAAAGGATATCGGCTTGACTACTCTGATTATGATGGAGATCATACTAGTGGGACATCTGTAGTCTATAAGCATATCCTGAAATGTCCCTAGTCGAAGGTGTATCGAGATGGGGCATCGATATACCAGAGTAGACTAGCGTATATGATACTAGTCCCATGTGATGGGTGATGGATGTTCCCACATTCATCGATGTTTGACATCAAGATCATATACGGGTGCTCAGTGGTGACTGGGTACACTGGACGGACTCGCCGAGAACTCCTATATGGAATTATATCTATCGTCGGATAGCAGTTCTCAGGTGACACTGGTACAGGTTAGTCTGTAGACCCGAGATCGTCATAGAGCCTTGTGTGTTCTCCCACTGTACTTTGATTGTCACCCTACCACGGCTCTACTGAGTCGTGCAAACAGGTGGCCGTTGGGTACAGTCCCGAGACACACGAAGGCAATGAGCGATAAGAGGGGTTTCGTCTCTCCCGGTATTGGGAGTTGATGCTGTGCTGTGTTCGACTGGTTATAACAGCAAGTCCCTGGCCAGGGCTGCTGAGATTTGCTGATAAGTGTTATCAGTAGTTTCTCGATCTGTTATAGACCATTCACCGACACGACTTATTGAGTTATTGGGGTCGACGTGACCATCCCTAGGCTCGATATGCAGCATATCTGACGAAGAGACCGGACTGTACGGTAGTGTTGCCGGATAGCTCGATGGGAGTTGTAGCAGGTTCGCTTGTTGTCTTCTGATCGCTCAATACCCGGGTGGCCGTTACGTTTAGCTGACCGCTTGCGGCTTGAGGGCACTTGATATGATCATTACTCTCTGCCGGCGTATTGACGAGTCTTAGAGTCCCACAGAGGAGTTACCCAGTCCAGGCGAAACGTTGTGGTGCGCGTATGCGATATGCGCATGCACCCGATTGAAATATGCGTATATGATACCGAACATTGATCGGGTGAATTGCTTTTGGTGGGGTCATATGAGATATGACCGGATTGATAAATCAAGTGTTGATTTATCATCTAACCATAAGTTATCTCACTTGAAACCTTTCTATGGTTTGATGGATGTATGCATACATGCATATGTTTCTTTCTCCTTTTCTAGTTTTATGCACATGAAGATGTGCATACATGTACACATACATACATCAAACTATCATGGTTGATTATATATGGAAATGGTGGCAATATAAGCTTCACACCATTGATTATACAATGGATAATTATTTAATTTTGGTTTTAAAAAGAAAATGAAAAGGAAAGGATAATTATGCTTGTTTCTACATGCTTCTTTTAACCTAACCATTCTCACCCACCACTATACCATGGTTATCTTTTCCTTTATCATTCTAAACCCAAGTTAAATTAATCATCCATCATTTAATCATGGTTAGAGTCAAGAAGGATAAAATATATATAGTGATATTTATTTTCTTTTGCAAGTTAACCTAAGGGTTATCATTTTATCTCTTGAAAGAAAAAGCCACCATTTTCATCCTCCTTCATCTTCTCCTCTCTAGTTCTTTTCTAGTGAGTGAAATACAACAATAGAAAGGTTTTTGAAGTGAGATCCAAAGCCACAACAACATTCTACACAAGCTTAGCCGTTTTGTTTAGAGTGTTATCTTCGGTTTGACGAAGTAGCGAGCTTGGACGGATATCTCCGCGGTGGATCATCGTGGACACAAGGGGAGTTCAAGAGGACCTCGTTTCAACACCAAAGAGCCTAAGGAGCGAAACAAAAACGGGAGCTACAAAGGTTGTAGCCATCAAACCCTTATTTTTGTTAGCTTTAAGTTTAGAAAACCCTAATTTTCTAGGATCGATCCATACGTGTGTTTGTTTAGCACATTAAAAATCATATCTTTTGGACATGTGATGCTTCAAAACACCTCATAAGGTGCTAAACAAACCCTTCACTTAACTCTAGGATTGGCGGGCTATTCGCCTCACTCGTAGGGGGTACAGGTTGACCCAGGAAGGGTGCCCAAGTTGCCGGATTCCGTGAAGTGCAGGGTGGTCCATTCACGGTACTGAAGGGGGCTGCCTCGCTTCAGGTTTTGGCGGGTGACTTGCCGCGCCCGTAGGGGTCTAGGATTTCATTGCACAGGCTATCCACACGACCAGGGGAACGTCGGGTTTCAGTAGTGGCTCTGTGAAACCCGGGGATCCCAGATATCTGTATTGTTTCTGTGATGCTGTACATTTTCTGTGATGTTGCATTTCTTTCATGCCTTGAGCGAAATATAATATATTGGTATATATATTAGTAGATGTTGTATATGTTTTACATCCGCGCTAGTCCAGTCCCCGCTCTGTCGTTAGTTAGCTAACCTAACGGGTAATGACGGGACCCAGTGGCGAATGCGGATGGCATATACGTACGTCAGTATATTTTCGTTCTTTTTGGTGTGATCAATTGATGGGACTGCATTGATTCGGATCAATGCAAGTTTAAAAAAAAAACTAATCTGATGTTGTTGGAACACTTTTCAAAAAGCTGTTATTGCAAGGACGTTCACTTTTGTTTTGCATCGTGGTATTCAGTTGGAATATCCTGCTCCTCAGTCGATGAGGCAAGGGCCGAGATCCCTTCACCGGGAGTGACCCCTTGGACAAAAAGTTTGCGTCAGGGCAATGACTTCACTATAGCCGATTACTTTTGCTTTGCATCGCGGTATTCATTTGGAATATCCTGCACCCCATTCTACGGGGAAAGAGCCGAGATCCCTTCACCGGGAGTGACCTCTTTAGCAACGGTTTTCGTCACTATATTTTTAAAAGCTATCTGTTCCTTCGACGATATCAAGTTCTTTACGTTAAAGGTTTTCGCCAGAAACCATTCGTAGCCCTCCATCATTTCAGTTAAATATTCGGTAGTATTCAAGCTATGTATTTTGACCTCACGCCAAGGCATAGTGATTGGTAGCTGCCGGGTATTTATCTGTTGCATAGATATATGCGTTGGTTTGGGACAGTCGTACTACTATTTTGGCCCACGTCAAGGGTATGTACGGGTGGATTCAAATTAACCTGGATAATGATGGGTAGAACTTGACATGTGACTTATGATATTTTGACCTCACGCCAAGGTCATAAGAGCATGGGGCAGAAATCTCATCGGGAGTTTCAAAAGAACTGAAACTTGCCAGATATGCGCATACCTTCTGGAGTGTGATACCGTGAGCGGATTCCGTCATGTTGTCATGCGATGATAGTTGGATCCCGATTCCCACTGATGAGTTAGTTTACTCCTCGGGTAACCCCGACTAATTCTTCTTTCAGGTTTGGAGGAGAATTTGAGGTACAGTGGGAGGATTCCAGATTAGAGAAATTGGTAACCATTCTGATCTAGGTTAGAGTGCACGCTGAGTGTTTCTTTTCTCTCTCTCTTTGGCAGCGACCATTGACCCGACCCTAAAACTATGACTCAGTGACCAAGTTGACCGAACCTTCTTAAACACTAGCTTTTGGATTGTCAGAGTTGCAAACCTCATTGCCACTCCTACTTTTACCCTTTTCTCCAGGACACCCCGTATTGCTACGAACGTCCACTTCCATTGGACAAAACCATCGTATGGTTAGATACGAACTCGAAAGAATTTATTCGAGGATGGTTTCAGGTTCTGGAGAAAACGGATAGGATTATTCAGTTGTCTTTTCCTTTTACCCTCTCTCAGGTTACGAGTACTCCTTGGTTTAGGGGTAGTACACCTATTACGCAAATTGGATTGTCTTCTTCTAAACCTTAGGCTGGTGCCGACCGGTAGGGAATGAAGAAAACCAATTAGCATAACGATGGTGTGCAGAAGGTATTAACTTAAGACAAAGCAAGGGATTAGTAAGAGGGCAAAGTAAATTGCAACAGATATTCACGACCAAACCAAGTATTTCTTCGCCAATCCTAAATCACCTTTGTATTTCTCCAGGACACTCCGTATCACTATGAAGATCCACAGTTTATTGGATACTCCATCGTATGGTTATATACGAACTCGAAAGGAACTTGTTCCAGTTCGGGGATGGATTCTGGTCCAGGAGAAATAGGAATAAAGTTCATTCGGTTGTCTTTTACCCTCACCTTCTCTCGCATTGCGAGTGTTCCTAGGATTAGGACAGTATACCCATTATGCTTATTGGATAGTCTTCTTCCAAACCATAGGCTGGTGTCGAACGGTAGGGAAGGAAGAAAACCATTTGGCCTAAAGGGGTGTGCAGAAGGTAAAGACTAAAGACATATGAAGGGATTTTGAGAGGTGGCAAAGAATTATATGGTTACAGTCGTGAATCTGGAAGAGGCATTACTAGGAATACCAGGATACCCCATCGAAACATTTTAATGTTTCAGTCTCACTGTGTACTGTTAAAAGAAAGCTGATTTCCCGACTAGATACTTACTCCAGGGTATGTATTTACCAGGTATGATTATCACATCTGTATGGTTTTACAGATGATGAGTGGGAGTAAGTAATTGGGAATTGGGTGATCATCCTCATTATATCGGGATTCGTTGTAATCGGTGATATTTGAGGAAATCACCTGGGCAGTTTGCCAGTCGGCAAATATTTGGTTTTGAATATCCGCTTTTATGCACCAATTTCAAATTGATATATCTGTACGTCTATTTTCATAGAGTGAGATATACCTTTATGAAATTATGTCTACGACATTTACCTATATCAGTGGATGGTTAGGTAAGGAGCATTAAACAGCGGTGTAATTCTTCTTAACCATAAGTACAGTTTTCAACCTACGACACACAGTGAATGAGTTATCAGACTCAAGGGACTTATACAGAGTATTGTATGTTGTCCAGGGTCCATCAGGACAGAGGGGTTGGTCCTCGTACTATATTCGTTTTACTTATGACTTCTCTAGTTTTTAGACAGGTGTTTCGTGGAAACACAGGGTCCGAATTTTGAGAAGTTATAGGTATTTGAATAGAGTAGAGAACCAGGTGTAGCAAGTATCGGGATTCTTCAAAGTGATCGAAGATGTAGATACTTGTGTATGGTACTCAGTTGAAAGTAATGATTAAGAGAACTTGCTTCTCTTTCAGGTTACTCATAATTGGAATCATTCCTAAGTTGAGTAACGCTGATCGGCCTCCTTCCATTTAGTTGACATGCACAGGAGACAGTTGCATGATTTGGATCTGGTTCAGTTAAATCAGTGCCTCTGGTCCTATATGGGACATAGAACAGTTCGTATCTTGACGTTGTTAAGGTACGGGGAGTTGTCCAGCTTATGATTAAAACCAGACTCTGGATAACTCAAGGCACGTTTCTGTAATGGTTGTTTGTGGGTTGACCCAGGCTATGACGAGGGTTGACTTTCTACCATTTGGATGAACAATAGCAATATTGTTCTAGACTCGCCACAGTTTTATTAAAAATGGATTTTTTCAGAAAAAAAGTAAGTGGGAGTATGGTAGAACTGGAAGTGATTCCAGAACCACAAACGATTACTGAAGATTTGATAAGGAACCTAAAGATTCAATCTGGATTGACATTCCATTGGCCACTCCGCAGATAAGGTGGGTAACTTCAGGCACCCGAGAGGTACTACGGTAGCCTCAAGGACGGTGACATGGAAGTTCTTGTTTACCCACACTTGCCATTGCTGTTGTTCCAGGCTGTGAGACCCGGCGGGAGGATGAGTATAGCGTCGTTCTGAACTCGCTTCAGAAGTGTACGTGTATATGACTCTGCCAGAGGGTTGTCGTAGACAGTGGGAGCAGCGGAAGCATTGGTGGACAGGTAGCTTATGTCTATTTATAGACTAAAGCAGATGTAGCGGAGATAGATCGTCTATTTCTGACGTGACAGTCATGGGTTTGACTTCATCAGAATAGGGGATGGATCTGTTGAGAAGGTAGTAGGGTATGATATCTTGGTATTTGGATGACATACACAAAGTAGGAAAGGAAACTCCTATACTACAATCGGTCATACTTTGGTCGTCACACAGTGTTTTCTTCATATGGGAAATGGATTTTGTATCAAACATACTGGTTACTAGGTCTATGGTTTTAGATCTAGATTTGGGTGGTTTCCCAATCAGGGTACTTGACAGCATTCTAAGAGTATTTAGAATGGACGACTCCTGGCACGGTAGTGAACCTGCAGGTGATGGAGTCACCCTCTCCAAAGGTGTCTTACAGACTAAAGGGGAGAGGGACGTGCATGATTGGCAGATCACTTGCTCAGGCAATTGAGTCAATCATGAGATGTCAAGTACCACACCAGATGTTGTTCTTGCACTAGATGCATTAAGTTGACATTGATCCAATCCTGGAGAAACAGTAGGAAGCAGTTTTAGAACATAAGAGGATGTTCTAGGGATATGATAACGACAGCCTCATTCGGGAGACAGTTATCATTCCAGGCTTCCAAGGTGACATGGACGACAAGGAGGTTGTCAGAGTTATAGTTTTCCCTCTGACGAGGGGCAGTATTTTGGACAGGTGGTCCAAGGCAATACTGAGGGAGGCATGGCGCAGGATACTGATTAAGTTCAGTTGACGATACAGTCTAAGAAGTTTGGATTTGGAGTTCATTTATGAGCTATGTCCCATCAGACATCCAGACACATTCTAAGACAGGTATTGCTCTTTTCGGGAGATGGTTTTCTCCGCGAACTTGAGATATAGAGAGACACAAAAAGAGACATCAAGGCGGATCCACTCACTGAGGCTATTCCTCGAACGCAATAGTTTCGCAAACGAGCTTTGTGAGACTGACTAGTAGAGGAGTTGGGTGTTCGGTATCACACGGGCTGTGAGTATGCGACATCGCAATAATTAGCCTTGAGTGCAAGTGGGAGATTGTTGGAGATAATGCCCTCAGAGTCAATTATTGGATCACAGGTACGTGATTGCAATGATTGATGGAGGACCTATCCCGGTAGGACAGTCTCACTCGAGAGGATAGTATGCTATCTGGTTTACCTTTATCATCGTGTACTGTTTTAGGTAACCTGACACGTCGCTATTACACGTTGATAGAGCCCCTAGGATTCTTGCTTGACCACCAGCAGTATGAGGGCGATCATATAAGTGGGAGCTGGGAGTCTATAAGTATATCCTGAAATAGTCCCTAGTCGTGTGAGTTTCGAGACAGGGCATCGATACTCCATAGTAGACTAGTGTATACAGTCGAGACCCCGACGAGGGGCGGTGGCCGGTCTCACAAGCCACTGGTGTCAGTTGGATCACCTAAGATGTATAAAGGTGCTCATTGGGTTATGAGTACACCGGACAGGACTCGCCGGGAACATGCTAGTTGGTCATATACCAGACGTCAGATGGCAGTTCCCTGGTGACATGTGTGCAGGTTAGTTCATCGACCTGGGGATCGTCATTTGTCTCGTGTGAGTTCCCACTGTACTTTGATTACTACCCTACCACGGCTTAAAGGAGTCGTGCAAACAGGTTTTAGTTGGGTACAGTCCCGAGCCACATGGAGGCAGTGAGCGTATCTTCAGGGGTTCGTCTCTCCCGGTATTGGGGGTGAGGTCGTGCTGTGTCTAGGAGAGCCATTACACGAAGTCCTTGGCCAAGACAAGGAGATTTACTGGTAGGTATTCCAGTAGTATCTCAGGGTGTTCTGGGCTACACTCCGACACGACTTGTACCGCTTTTGGGGGTCTGACTTTTACCAACCCCCTAGGCCCGCCATGCGATGCTCATAGACGAACGGACCGGACTGCACGGATATTGTCACTGACAGGCTCAGTAGGGTGTCAGGATGAGTTCGCTCATCGACGTCCCTTTTGGTCAATAGCTGGTGGCCCGTCACGTATTGGCTTATACCTCTGACGTGCTGGTGGTTAAATCCACAGCCATAGTATTGACGAGTCTTTAGAGTCCCCCACATTCAGTTACTCAGCTTTCGGGCGAAAGGTTGTAGAGGCCGTATGGAGATATGGCAAGGTCCGATCAGATACGTGCGGTATTGCACGGATCAGGATCGGACAGTTTGTACTATTGGCCGTATGGTTATATGGCAGGGTTCGATCAGATACGTGCGGTATTGCACGGATCAGGATCGAACAGATATTACTAGCCGGTTTTGGTATAAGCCGGATTCTAGTATAGTACAGTGGAGATTTTGTCTCATGGCATTTGTATTTCGGTCGAAATACAAATGCGGGTGTGTATGCACAGTATCGGGGTTTTCCTGTAATTTATTACGGGACCAGTTTTCTGGAGTTGCCAGTTTGCTTTCCGTTTCGGCCAATTTCCTTTGTATCGTTCATTGGCCGAAGATTGGTGGAGGAGGGCTTATTTGCATTGTTGCAAATAGGCAATTGTGGAGGGGGTCTTTTGCATATTGGTTGGATCATGATGGTTGCTCCATTGACCTTGACTTCTTGACTTCTTCATGATGGCTTGACCATTTGGAGTCATCATGGTTGGTTTTGGAGTGTTTGTTTTTGTTTATGATGATATTGTTTTGATCATCACTCATTATTCTTCCTTGCTTGATAGCTCACCCACTCCCTTGTCTTTCATTGACTTCACTCCATTCCCACCTACCACCATCATGCTTGGCCGGCCTTTAGTGAGGGTGGGGGCTTTTCTTTTGGTAGTGAGAAAAATGTCACTCTCATTCTTTGTATGATGCATTTTTCCTCACCTCTCTCCAAGTTCTTCTTCCTCCACAAAAAGGCAACTCCATAATCCCAAAATGAGACATGCAATCCACATTATATTCTATAGCAAATCTTGGGCACGTCGAGTAGCCGGCTTCGTGCCCGAGTTGCCTCGGCATTGAGGTGGGAGCCCGTAAAAGAAGTAGGCGATGTGGTGCACTTCCGGCGACGAGGAGGAGACGGAACATTCCGCGGGAGATCGGGACGACGACGAGAAGACCAGAGGACTCCGATCTGTCGGTATACTTCTCTTCCCTATCTTGTTAGTAGCTTCGACTTGTTAATGGTTATGATCCGGATGTTTAGTGCGCGGGGGTGCCGGTTTGCTAAGTCCGCAAAATTAAAGTTTTTCACCGCTTCCGCATTCCGGCGTCCGATTGACGGCCGGGGCGCCGCCGTGCACTTACACGACCAAGTGACTGTAGGAGAACCCCATCGTCGAAAGCATCCGTTCGGGTGCTCGCGGCAGCGGTGTTTCGCCTTGGTGCACTTCGTCGACGGCAACCGGGGGTGCGGCCGTCTACTAAAGTTTGCGACGAGCATTCGATCAGGATGTCGGGAATCTTGCTGAATTGCCCGACTTGATATTGAAAAGAGTTTTCGATAATGAGAATAAAATGCGGGGTTTATTATTGTTAGGCATGCGATGTCTAAGGAATTCATTTGGTTAGGCATGCGATGTCTAAAGGGGTTGCGGATTCCAACTGTTGTAATTTTACACTTTCTTTTCTGTGACCGTAAGTGTAATATGTGATATCGCCGGTTTCGTTGCTATATGTCAACGACAATTGGGATGCGCACATTTACTTACGTTGATGACATGTGATGTTATGTGTTGCTGAATATGTTATATTGGATCATCGCGTTTTGAATAGCCGGGGGTTTTATGTAAGATGAGAGTTTTTATTTTCATTCATGTAAAATTAATTGTATGTAATATTCTTTTATTGGGGCACTTCCGGATTGAGATTGATGTCACCATTTGTATATTATTTACTTTACCGCACTAGGAGAGCACAAGTAACCGGGTTCTAGAGTCCAGTGGGAGACCAACTCGAGGAGTCGAGTCCGGGTCTCCTAACTCTAGAATTGGTAGGGTTTCTTGCCACTCTCGTAGGGGTCTAGGGGTGTGGGTTTGGCTATTCATCGCGACCGTGGAATCCGTGTTTTATACAGGCTCGTATTGAAAACACGGACGTCCTAGTATATCCAATGTTTCATATGTTTCTTCTGCTGCGATATCTGTGATGTGATCATTTGATATGTTGTGATGGATACTGTATATAGTATATATGATATATTATATAGGCATTACTTATGTTTTACACCCGCGCTAGCCCTGCCCCGCTCAGCCGTTAGTTACCTAACCTAACGGTGCACGAGGGGACATCGAGGCGAATGCGGATGGCATAAGTGTACGTCGTATTTATTTGTGATGTTTAGGTGATTTAAATGATGGGACTTCATTAATATGATTAATGAAATAAAAGAAACCTAAAAGATGTTGTGGAATCGAATTTTCAAAAACAGGTAGCTACAGTTCTTGCTTTGCATCACGGTGTTCCTTGTAGAACATCCTGTACCTTATTCGATAAGGAAATGGCCGAGATCCATTCACCGGGAGTGACCCCTTTAGCGATAACTGGCAGATGCTACAACCCTCAGTTTGTCTTTTGATTGCTCCTATAGTTCTTGCTTTGCATAGTGATATATATGATATATCCTGCACCTTATTCGATGAGGAAAGGGCCGACGATCCCTTTACCGGGAGTGACCCCTTTAGCAAAACTAGAAAAGCCTAAAAAACACTCCATTTAAAAATCACTCGATTCTACAACGATATCAAGTTCATTACACAATAGGTTTTCAAAAAACCTGTCGTAGCCCTCCGTCATTTCAGATAAGTACTACTTAGTATTCGTGCTGCGGTAGTTTGGCATGCGTCAAGGCGTAGTGTACGGTAGCTAACTAGTGCTTATCTGCTAGCATACGATGCGATTGGATTAGGGTATTCGTACGGCGTTGTTTGTCATGCGTCAAGGGTCGTGCGGGTGGGTTTAATTCAATCAAGAAATGTATGGGTTGAACTTGACTAGCGGACTATGGGTTGTTTGGCATGCGTCAAGGTCATAGCACGCTAGGGGCAAAATATTATCGGGAATTTCAAGTGTTGAAATTAGCAATGAGATTGCATACCTTTTATAAGATAGTTAGATCCCGATACCCACTGCGGGTAATTGTTACTCCTGGGAGAGTTTTACTCATTACAATTAGCCGATCAAGTAGGTGTCTAGAAAGGTGTCAACGGGGTTACGCCTCTGGGAAAACGATGTTTATTGTAATTAGGTCCGTGCGAAAGCACGAGGAACCTCCCTCAAAGTACCGACACTGGCCTGGCTGAAAGATTGGCGAACTTGTAGCATGTAATTAATCCCGGCTAGTCTTTCCTTTTAGGGTTTGAAGGAAGATTTGATTAAAACAGTGGGAGCCATCCTAATTAGATAAAATAATAACCAATCTGATCTTGCAAGAGCGCACGCAGAGTGTTTTCTTCTCTCTCTCTCTCCAGGTAGCGACCATGTCACGCCTTAATCAAGATTATAAAACGGATATATTGACCGAACCCGCTTGTTATACTGAGCTGGGGAACGTTGGTCCCGCTTCAACTTATAATTGTTATAAGACAGAGCAGGAAATTAGGGATTACCAGAATTCCCGTGCCGCCCAAACGAAGAAAGTGCATATCGATGCATCATCTTCGGGTGTGTTCTTTACACAGAACTGTTTCTCAGTATCCTCTGCGTCCTGGGTATCTGATACCGGATCAGGATCCCAGATATGTAATCTATTACATAGAGCTACAGAAAGGCAGGGAACTGAGAACGGGTGATAAGTTTCATGAGGCAGAAAACGGTGCAAGCGTTGCAGCCAAGTCTGTTGGTCACTGTCACCCTGTATTACCAGAATACATTGATTTTGAACAAATGTTATAAGATACCGAACCTGATATACAAAATCATATCAGTCTCTTTATTTAGAGAAAGAAGGATATAATTTTGTAATGATTGGGTAATGTTTTGTACATTTCCTATATCAAGAGTTGATCGGTTCAGGCACGTTATCTAAAAGCATTGATGTTCTAAATCAAACCATAGTTCTTAGTATACAGAACACACACAAGAGGAAGAGTTCAGAAATGAACGAATCCTTCTTGAGGTATTGTAGACTAGGTCATATCAATGCGACCCAACTAGCTGAAGTTACATATAGATGCATATTTAAATTAGTTTGAATTTACATCTTGTGAAACTTGCCAGTCATGTCACAGAGATAAGATGACCATAGCTCTGTTTATTGGAAGCAGAGAAAGAGTTAGTGAACTCTTGGGATGATACATATTGATGTATGGAGGTCCCCTGTCTACACATGCCAAGACCGGTTCTTTGTACTTCATTACCTTCTCTGATGATCTCTCAAGATTCAGACATATGTTCCTGTTGAAACACAAGTCCTAACCTTTTGAGATATTCACAGAATATAAGTTAGAAGTAGAGAACCAAAAACGGGTATAAGTATTATGTCCTTTGATATGATCAAGGAGGAGAACACTTGAGCACGGGATTCCTGGACTATTCTAAGAATGAGATTCTCCCTCAGCATTACTCCTCCGTATACACCACAGCACGTCGGTGTATCGGGGCGGAGCAATCACACCCTATATGATATGGTGCACTCTATGATGAGTACTACTGAGTTTCCTATTTCCTTTTAGGGAGTTATGCACTTATGAAGTTGCATACCTATTGAATTGGGTTTCAATCAAATAAGTTGCTTACCACTTCATATGAGATATGGAAAGGGAAGATTCCATATCTTAAGTTTGTTAAGATTTGGGGTTGTCCAGCCTATGTCTAAAAGCATATTCCGGACAAGCTCGAGGCAAAGTTAGTTCTGTGGATGTTTGTTGGATATCCCAAGCATACGCAAGGGAATATCTTCTACCAAACCAAGGAACAAAAGATGTTTTATTACTCAGCATGCCACATTTGTGAAAGGGAATTTCTTGTGAAGAAATTATTGGTCATAAGGTAGAACTGGAAACAGTTCCAGCTATACAAACTGCAGCTGATGATTTGGTAGAACCAAAGGATTCAATAGCAACCAACGAACCTCAGCCTCTCCGCCGATCTAGTAGGGTTCCTCACCAACCTGAGAGATACTTCGGTTTCACTATGACAGTGGGAGCGAGGATTGCTTCATGAGATGATGACCTAACTAGTTTCGAGCTGGCCATCAGGAGTGGGACTCTGTAAGAATGGCTGGATGTTAATCGATATGAGATGGAATCCTTTTACACCAACAAAGTATGGACTTTGGTTGCTTTATCTGAAGGGTTAAATCCCCATCTGGAGCAAGTATATCTTGAGAAGATTACTTGGTGTACATGGAAAAGTTGAGACTTTCAAAGCTAGACTTGTTAAAGGTTTGCATCATTGACCAGCTATGGATTGTGATGAAACCTTTTCTAAGTACCTATGCTTAAATCCATCCAGATCCTACATGCCACGGCTACATACCATGACTACGATATCTGGCGGTTGGGTGTCATGACTGCTTTTCTAAATGATGTTTTAGAAGAGAGAGTCTATTAGAACACAGTAAGAGGGCTTCGTAGACAGTGGGAGCAGCGGAAACGTGTGCAAGATGTTTTATATGATAAAGCAGGTATCGCGGAGTTGGAACATCTGTTTTGATGAGTTAGTCAACGAGTTTGACATCATCAAAATGGTAGATGAACCTTGTATATACAAAAAGGTAGTAGGGAGTATGCTGGTGATCCTCGTAGAGTACGTGGATGACATACTCTTGATAGGGAAGGAGTTTCCTATGCTACGCTCGGTCAATCTCCGCTTATCACAAGGATTCTCCACATAGGATCAAAGTGATACCTACTAAATCCTGGGTTTTGCATCTATGAGATAGATCTAATTGGATGTTAGGATACTCACTAGTTGTAGTGAGTTGGTATCAATCGATCCTGGGGAGAATCACTGGAAAGGTTCCAGGGTGATAAGGACGACTGAATGTCAGTCACAGGCATTGTCTTTACCCTCAGTAAAGGGACGGTATGTTGGAAGAGTTCCAAGCTAGATACCGTGGCATACTAGACGATAAAGGCTGGATACATCGCTACCAAAGATGTTACAAAAGAGGAAGTCTGGGTATATATATATTAGTTCATGAGATGAACTTTGTTCCTTCCATTGTGTGATAATTGAGTTGTGGCTTATGCCAAGGAACGCCCGTCCCATCAGTGATCCAGACATATTCTTAGGCAGTATCACCTGATCGTGGTGATGGTTGATCTCCAGGTTGATCGAGGTAAGGAGAGCAGACTCAGAGGAAAACACGGCGGATCCACTCACAAAGGCATTTTCCCAGAGAGAGACTTTTATGGGATGGTTGTGTATAAGATACTACAACCACTGCTATCAGATGGCCCTAGTGCAAGTGGGAGATTGTTAGTTATATGTATACCCTAGAGGCCATTACTTTACATAGGATGTATATTGTAGTGGATGCTTGGACATATATAGGGATAACTTTCTTGCTCGATATGATAGTATGCAATCTGGTTACTCTTTACCTTAACATGTACACTGATTGTCTCTCTGTTACATGTTGGTAAAGCCCTTAGGATGTGTATTTGACTACCGGGACTATGATGCGGATCATACTAGTGGGAACATGGTAGTCCATAAGTACATCCTTCAAAGTCCCTAGTCATGGGTGTATCGAGACGGGGCATCGATATACCAGAGTAGACTAGCGTGTAGCTTCTCGACCCATATAGATGGGAGATGGATGATCCCATATCCATTGGTGTTTGACATCAGAGATGATATACGGGTGCTCAGTGGAGACTGGGTACACTGGACGGACTCGCCGAGAACTCCCAGCTGGTATTATACCTTACGTCAGATGGAAGTTCTCTGGTGACACTGGTGCAGGTTAGTCTGTAGACCCGAGATCGTCATAGAGTCTTGTGTGATTCCCACTGTGCTTTGATTTCCACCCTACCATGTCCAAGAGAGCGTGCAAAACGGTGGTTTTTGGGTACAGTCCCGAATCACATTGAGCAATGAGCGATAGGAGGGGTTTCATCTCTCTCGGTATAGGGAGTTGATGTTGCGCAGTGCTCGATTGGCTATAACAGGAAGTCCTTGGCGAAGGCTGCTTAGGGATTTACTGGTAAGTGTTACCAGTTGTTTCTCGACCCGTTATGAGCCTCATATCGACATGACTTATCGAGTTATTGGGGTCTGACGTTTACCACCCCTAGACGAGATATGCGACATATCAGACGAACAGACCGGACAGTACGGTAGTGTTACTGGTTGAATTCACAGGAGTGTGAGCGGGCTTGCTCGTTGATCTTCTGATCGCTCAATACCCGGGTGGCCGTTACGTTTAGCATACCGCTTGCGTCTTGTGGGTGTTTAATATGATCATCACCTACTGACGGCGTATTGACGAGTCTTTAGAGTACTACACAGGGGTTTCCTGGCTTAAGCGAAACGAAATAGGAGCGCATATGAGATATGTGCGGGATCGAGAATAATACCAGTATGTGATACTGTATTCTATTCTCGCGATTTGTGACATTGATCGGTTGTATGCGATATAGCCCGGTTATCGGATCAAGTGTTGATTCGATAAGTTGTTACTATTGATATTAGTCGGTTATATGCAATATGACCGGATCGTTAAATCAAGTGTTGATTTAATGATTTAATGTATAATTATATATTTGATATATTACTTTACATTAACTAGTATTGGTTCACTTAAGATTGATTTTCTCACTTGAATGTGCACATTGTTTATATGTGATATATGCAAGTGTACATGTTTGTATCATGCTTGATGATACAAACAAGTTGAGTGTATGAGACTTGAACCAAATCAAGGTTAAATTAGGGTTTACTATTTTCCTAGCATATAACAAAAGAGTGTGACTTTGGTCAAAGTTATCAAGCTTTATGAAGCTTGATAAACATTGACAAAGTCAACTCTTTTTTCATTTGTTCAAGATATTAGTTAACCCAACCTTTAACCTAATGCTTAGGTTAATTCTCTACAAGAGTTAAGCATGAGGGCTTAACTCAACCATGGTGCCATGATTAAAAGGATAAGTTTCATATTATTCTTTTAATTCTTTTCTTCTTCTTCTTCATCATCAAGCTCCACAAAAGCTTGCTATCTCCAATGGTGTCATGGGAAAAAGAGTGAGAAATCCAATTCTAAAGTGAGCCCACTTCCTATTTCTTCATCCTCTACAACTTTCCATGTAGTATAGGGTGTTCTCTTCACAAAGTTTTTGACCAAGTGAAGGAATATCTTGAGTTTGAGTCTACCCGACGTAGATCATCTTCGGCCTCGGAGTCTATGACCTAGCCCGATCATTTCTCCGACGAAACCATCGCTAGAGTCCGGGATCCCGATGATCCCAGCGGAGGGATGTCAACACAGAGCTAAAGAAGTGGAGGACCGGATCTACAAAGGTTGTAATCCCTTTCACTTAGTAGCAAAGTTGTTTACTAGCTTTTATTTTCGCCTATCCTCTAGTTAACGATCTATATTAGGGTTTCTCGGCACCTAAAAATTTGAATTTGGCATGATTGAAGCCTTGTGGAACCTCTTGAGTGTGCCTAGTAACCCTACACATGGCCCTAGTGCAAGTGGGAGATTGTTAGTGTATATGCCCTAGGGGCCATTATTGTATCATACTAGGTTGTATATTACTTAATGGAAGCTTGGGCTATTCACCGTTGTATATAACAGTCTTGCTAAAAATGGTAGTATGTTACTTGGTTTGTGTCTATTTTAATATGTGCATATGTTTCTTGTAACGTATCACTTATACATATTAGTAGAGCCCATAGGATCTTTGCTTGATTACCAGCGTTGTGATGGCAGTCACACTAGGTGGGGCTGGGTTGTCTATAAGCAACATCCTATACTTGTCCCTAGTCATAGGATTATCGAGACAGGGCATCGATATTCCGGAGTAGACAAAGTGTGTACGCTTCTCATCCCAGTTGGGGAGATGGTCTGTCCCACAGCCATCAGTACGTCGTACTGGATATAGTATACAGGTGCTCGTTAGGTTACGGGTACACCTGACAGGACTCGCAGGGGAACTGATTGGTTGGTATTATACCCATCGTCAGTTAACAGTTCCCAGGTGACATGAGTACAACATAGTCCGCAGACTTGACACTGCTACTTCTCCTCGAGTGTGTCCCACTGTTCTTAGATTGCAACCCTACCACGGCATAAAGGAGTCGTGCAAACAGGTTGCAGTTGGGTGCAGTCCCGAGCATTTGGAGGCAGTGGCGGTTAGATAGGATTCGTCTCTCCCGGTATTGGGAGTTGATATCGCGCTGTGTCAGAGAGTCATTACGCAAAGTCCCTGGCCAGGGCATGTGAGATATACTGGTAGGTTCCAGTAGCTTCTCAGGGTGTAATGGGCTTCGCTCCGACACGACTTATACAGCTATTAGGGGACTGACGCTTGCCGCCCCCTAGGCTTGATATGCGATAATCTTAGACGAACAGACTGGACTGTACGGAGATTGTCACATCAGGATCAGTGGGAGTTCGGATGAGTTTACTCATCGGCCTTCTTATCGACATCTACCTGGGGACCGTTACGTACATCTTGTGCCGCTTGCGGTCTGTGGTTAAACCCACTGCCAGCGTAGTGTTGAGTCTTTAGAGTCCCACACAGAGAGTTTCCCTGCTCTAGGCGAAACGATATAGAGGTCGTATGGTTTTACGACAAGGGTTCGGACACATACGTGTGTTTACGCACGTACGACTTTTCGGACAGGTTTTACTAGCCGTCTTTGGTTTAAGCCAGATTCTAGTATCGGGTTATAGGATTTATACAGTATAAAGTTTTTCCGTGTTTTCACGGATTGGAGGGGCGTTCTCGTAATTTGTCGGGAAGCTTCTAGAAGAGTGGTGACTTGGAGGGGTGGTAAGGTGGCATTACATTAAATGAGATTAGTGACTCATTTGTGTGATTCATCCATGTCATTAATACATCATAAATGTTTAATGACTCATGGAGATGAATCACTCATAGATATTTATGAAGCATGGTTGTTAATTCTATTATTTCATTTTTGGATAAATAAATAATGTTTCATATATATTATGATATATCATTATCTCATTTGATAATCATCTTCACCTTCTCTCTCCTCAAGCTCACTCTCTCTTCAAACCCTAACCCTAACCTCTTATATGTTGAGATCAAGGGTTAGCTAGACTAATACATCTATAACCTCACTCTATATCCCCTAGGTACCTTAGATTAGCACTTTGAGCAACCTAGTTATCTCAAGTTAGAGATAAAGCTTGGCGTAGGAGCTCTCGGGTGGATCTTCTTTGACTCAAGGAGGCCGTTGAGGTGCCGATGTTCCAAGGAGCCTACGAGGAGTGGAGGACCGTGATGAAGACTCGAAGGACAAGTAACGTGAGGTATAACTTCGTATCCGAGTAGTTAAACCTCTTGTTGATTGTTAGCTATGGTTTAGAAACGATTCATGCGCTCAAGTTCGTGTTACGAAGCTTTGATAATCTTTTTTCATATATTCCGCCTCCCCGGAAGTTCGTGGGGTACGTGACATGGACTTACATGTATTTCACTATTACACGTTGATAAAGAATAGTATGCTAGCATGGTTTGTCTTTATCATCGTGTACTGCTTTAGGTGAACTTACAGGTCGCTATTACACGCTGATAGAGCCCTTAGGATTATTGCTTTACTACCAGCAGTATGACGGCGATCATATACGTGAGAGTTGGGTAGTCTATAAGCACATCCTTAAAGTGGTCCCTAGTCGTGGGAGTTTCGAGATTGGGCATCGATACTCCATTAGTAGACTAGTGTATACAGTCGAGACCCCGACAAGGGGCGGTGGCTGGTCTCACAAGCCATTGGTGTCAGTTGGTTCACCTAAGATGTATACAGGTGCTCATTGGGTTATGAGTACACCGGACATGACTCGCCGGGAATATGCTAGTTTGTATTATACCTGACGTCAGATAGCAGTTCCCTGGTGACATGTGTACAGGTTAGTTCATCGACCTGAGATCGTCATTTGTCTCGTGTGAGTTCCCACTGTGCTTTGATTACTACCCTACCATGGCTCAAAGGAGTCGTGCAAACAGGTTTTAGTTGGGTACAGTCCCGAGCCACATGGAGGCAGTGAGCGGATCGGCAGGGGTTTCGTCTCTCCCGGTATTGGGGGTGAGATCACGCTGTGTCTAGGAGAGCCATTACATGAAGTCCTTGGCCAAGGAAGGAGATTTACTGGTAGGTATTCCAGTAGTATCTCAGGGTGTTCTGGGCTACACTCCGACATGACTTGTACCGCTTTTTGGGGTCTGACTTTTACCAACCCCCTATGCCCGCTATCCGATGCTCATAGATGAACGGACAGGACTGTACGGATATTCTCACTGACAGGCTCAGTAGGATGTCAGGATGAGTTCGCTCATCGACCTCCCTTTTGGTCAATACCTGATATCCCGTTACGTACGGCTAGTACCTCTGAAGTGCTAGTGGTCAAATCCACAACCATTGTATTGACGAGTCTTTAGAGTCCCCCATAGACAGTTTTCAAGTTTCGGGCGAAACGTTGTAGAGGTCGTATGATATATGGCAGGGTTCGATCATATACGTACGGTAGTGCACGGATCATGATCGGATGGATCATACTAGTGGGCTTTGGTTTAAGCCGGATCCTAGTATTAGATTTGTTGGATTACTTTAGTCCCATCGCATTCGCATTCAGTCGGAATGCGGATGCAGGTATGTATATACAGGTAAGGAGTATCCTTGTGATCCGTCACGAGCTTATATCATCATTTTGTGCATTTAATGTGACATAGACTTCATTAGTGACTCATGGTCTCTTTTCTTGTGCTAATGTCACATTATGTGATTGATTTGTGGTTCGAAATGAGGGGAAGAGAGAGAAGGGCAGCCATGATAATGTTTGCTCCTGTATTATTTTGCTTCGACTCTCTCATTTTTATCATAGCACAAAAGAAAGAAAATGGCTCATCTTCTTCTTCTTCCTCCAGCTCACATCGTCCATTAATGGCGTCATCTCTAACCTCCATACATACACTCTCATGTGATGAGAATCAATGGATGCTTGAGACGAAGTGATCACACACATTCTCTACTTCACCTTGGGCACGTCGGCTAGCAAACTTTGTGCCCGAGTTGCTTCGGATGAAGCGGGAGCCCGTAAAAAGACTCGAAGATGTGGTGCCCTTTCCGATGAGGAGATCGAGACCGGAGATGCCGCGAGGAGCTTGGGATGGTGGCCAAAGACCGAAGGACACGGATCGATCGGTATATCCTTTCCAACCCTTCTCTAGTTAGCTAGTTATGGGTTAATGGTTCGATCTGGGTTTATAGTATACGATAGCGCCGGTTTCAAGTTTTGAAAAAGTTTTCGTTTCCGTATTTTGGCCTCGGACAGACGGCCGGGGCGCTACCGTAGACTTACAGTCCCGGGCATGCACGAGATA
Source organism: Agapanthus africanus (assembly GCA_030015575.1). Lineage (NCBI taxonomy): Eukaryota > Viridiplantae > Streptophyta > Magnoliopsida > Asparagales > Amaryllidaceae > Agapanthus > Agapanthus africanus. Next base: position 479,258,989 of record JASDDO010000014.1, on the reverse strand, counting down.
CTATTGAGTTACATCGATGATTCATTAAATTGATTTCAAAGACTTGAGAGTGATTAACCCAGTAGCTTAGTTCAGATTACTCACTGTACCTCACATGTGCTTATACCCTTCATTGTTCCTTATTCGTGATATTGTTATAATCTTATTATTGTTCATACTCATGCTTGCATGTCTTGTTATCTCCTGATTGTATTATTGTTGATATTATGACTCACTGACGTCAGGGGTTTGCATGGCCCGAATCCTCTCTCCCTGTCGCAGGCCGTTCAGGAGTATTTTAGTCAGCAGGCCGAGCAGTGAGGACCTGTTAGTATTTTAGTTTATTTTCCTTTCAGCACTTTTCATTTCCCGACGTGAGACCGTATTGGGACGTACCTTCCAGATTGTTATTGTTACTTGGATTTATTGCTTCCGCATATTATTTCTTGACTTGTTTATTTTGGCTCATGGATATTTACTAGATAGTTTATTTTATTTCTACTGTTCTTGATATCTCTACACAGCCGTAATGGGACTGTGGAAGGATTTTTCCTAGTCACAGGTAGCATGGTTGGCTCTGTCACGTGCCGATCTTATCTCGCCAAGGGAAGCGGGGCGTGACAACTGTGCTCAAGAGTTGAGCTCTCTGTGAAAATTTGGGTGTTTTTTGATTCGATCGAAATGTTTAACATCGTCTAGCTATCTGTGAAATGTGATATAATATTTGGAATTCATATGGTTAGGCATGAAATCCGAAGTATATGATATTTTGGGTTTGTGATGTCTACGGTGGTTGCGGATTCCAATTGTTGTAGTTTTCATTTTCTTTTCTGCGACCGTAAGTGTAATATGTGTTGTATCGCCGGTTTCGTTGCTATATGTCAACGACAATTAGGATATGCATATTTACTTACGTTGATGACATGCGATGTTATGTGTTGCTGTGATATGTTATATTGGATCGTCGTGTTTGAATAGCCGGTTTTTTTTGTGAGATGAGAGTTTTTTCATTTTCATTCATGTAAAAACTTTTATGTAATATTCTTTTATTGGGGCACTTTCGGGTTGAGGATAATGTCACCATTGATGTATATTATTTACTTTTCCGCATTAGGATAGACCCAAGGTGGGGAACACAAGTAACCAGGTTCTAGAGTCCAGTTGGAGACCATCTCGAGGAGTCGAGACCGGGTCACCTAACTCTAGAATTGGTAGGGTTTCTTGCCGCTCTCGTAGCGGTCTAGCGATGTGGGTGTGGATATTCATCACGACCGTGGAATCCGTGATTTTTACTGGTTTAATTTAAAATACGGAATTCCTAGTATCCAATATTTCATATGTGGACTTCTGCTGCTGATATTCTGTGATGTGATCACTTTATATGATGAGATGAATGTTGTTATTATATATATGATATATAATAAACATTGCTTATGTTTTGCACCCGCGCTAGTCCCGCCCCGCTCTGCCGTTAGTTAAGTAACCTAACGGTACATAATGGGACACTGTGGCGAATGCAGATGGCATAAGCGTACGTTCTATTTTTGTTTCTTCTATGATGCTTAGGAAACATAATTGATGGGACTTCATTAATGAGATTAATGAAAAAGAAAGAAACCTAAAGATGTTGTAGAATCAAATTTTTAAAAAGGGTAGCTCTAGTTCTTGCTCTGCATAGCGGTATTCCTTGATGAATATCCAGCACCTCATTCGATGAGGAAAGCGCCTTGATTTTCGTGGATGTGTTTATAGAATCAAATAGTAAAGAAATCACAACCAAAAAATATTTGACCGCAATCAAACAACGGTGTCAGTTGAAGTTAATGAATGAGTGCGGATCGTCCTCAGGGATCTCGAGATTCGTTTGTACCTTTATTTGTTTGAAATGAAATGTTAATCAACAATAAGAGAAAACACGATTCAATTGATTGATTTGTATTCGTGTGTCACTAATCTTTTCTAAAGAATCAAGAACTATAAACAACAAGAATCGGTTTCAATGGTATTTTCCAAACGACAATCAAGAAAAGAGGCTCGTAGGAATCGATAGGATCTTTAGATGTGTTGTAGTCTACAATATTTCGTATTCTTGTCCTTCGAGGAATTGACACTAGATCAATGGTTATCGACGAGAATTAGGGTTTTCTTGATGAAATTAAAGTTTCATCTCTTAACCCTTACTCTTTCGAGGATACCATTTATATTCTAGCCTCTAGTAATTTCAAGAATCGATCGGATCACCCCAATCTCGAGCGATGTTGATCAAGAAAGCATCGAATCGAATTGGGTTGTCAATTCTTGAAATAGCTAGGGTTTACAATCTCGTGGGATTCAAGAATTGATTACAAATTTGCTACATCATCATACTAAAGATCTTCTCGACTCCTTAACGAGCGGAGTTTTACTCGCGCATCACCACATAGACAATATTCAAGAACAGTAAAGATAACATGATGCGAAATGAAAAGAAAGCAAGATTAACAAATTTCACCTTTTATTTATATCAACAATTCCGTTACAATCACTCAAGAACTACAAGAGGAGGAACTTGATCGTTGACTTGGCTTCGCTCGTCTCCGTGGATCGCGGATCGGCTTGGATCACTTGCCCGATTGAAGATCGGCTCGGCTCCCAAAAGGTTGAAGATTTCTCGCTTGATTTGGTACTCAAGATGTTGGATTTGGAGTGGAATTAGGGTTAGGGTTTCCTACAAGATTTCTCACTAATCTTGAGGAAGAAGAAGATGGAGAAAGAGAATGGCTAAACTAAAATGGGTTGAATCTATCACTCTCTAGGGTTTCATATATTGTGAGATCAAGAATAGAAATGAGAGAGCCTAGGGTCCTATTTATAGAACTAGGTCTAGGTTTGAATTAGACTTTCCCTCCCAAAGTTTGTTGACAAGTTGTTGGGGTTTAGCTTAGGGTTTAAGCTAGGGTTTAGGAAAGTTCTAGAAAGATTAGGGTAGTTTGGGAATTTGCTGATCTGGTGAAAGTGTCTGGACTCTTCTGGACTTTTGTATGCATTTCTGAGCTGAGGGCACTGAAACAGGAGTTCTGATGAAGTTTGAGGAGCTGATGTCTTGGGCCCACCGCGGATCCGCCGCGTGAGTTAGGGTTTTGCCGCGCTTCCGCCGCGACTTGGTGGCCTCGGGAACTGTGCTTTCTTCTGTGACTTGGTACTACTGTTTGGGTTATTCTTTGATGTTTAGACTTGCAGTTACCCTTCTGTGTTGATACCAGATTTGCTTCCAATGAGTTTACGAGCAATTGTAATGGTCGAGCGATGTAATGGTCGAGCAAGTATCTCTTTTCCTGCGTAGACTTCAAAATAGGGGTTGCAAGATATAGAAAATATGCTATGTAATGCAATGCGGTTAATTTCCCTAGAATTTCCGGTTTTAAGGTCGAATACATGTAATTTGATAATTTGCGACCAATTAGCTAATATGTGAATTATGAATACCGTACTCTCCTATATGTATGCAGATGACAAGGAAATTGCCGGTTAAAATATGCAGTATTTTCGACTGATCAAATACCCCCAAACTTAATTTCGATCGTCTCGAGAGAATGTTTTATTAAAAAGAGAAGGAGAAAACAAAGAAAGAGAAAAAAAAAAAAAAAAAAAAAAACTAACTAGCACACTTTCGTAGGCAACACGATTGCACTGAGCACGTGCAACAAGCCTTTAAACCTCTAGGTGTCCCTAGTAGGAGGAGTGTTGTCTCCTGAGGGTTTTCAGCGGATTGCACCCACAAAATCCAAAAAATAAAAGCAAGATCATGAACATTACATTTAAAGATAAGAATTGTAAAAGAAAAGCCTTGAAAATTAGGGTTTCCAACTAAGCTAGCTTTTCGGTTGTCATGAGCCCTATCTTAATGGTCATGAAAAAAAATGTTAGAAATCACGTCCTCCCTCAATAAAACATCGTCTTATTCTTTATTCCTATCTTTATTCCAAACATCGATCATATCACCCTGCGTGTGTGTAAAGACATCCCTACACCCGGAGAATTCAATTGAAGCTATCATACCCTTGCCCATCAGCCTCAGTACTTCTTGGCAAACGAGATTGCTTACACACTTTCATGCGACCGTTAATACTTCTTGAGGTACTAACCGACCGATTACTAATGTGCATGCTAACTTGGTGTATTTTCCTAATCTTGCACCACCTTAGGCATAGCAGTGACTCCCAGACCAGTTGACCTTGGGGCACTAGGTGAAGAAGCACCCTTTTGCTATATATTTTTCTTGCCCTTGGTGATAACAAAACCAGTGTCCATTTTTCTCACCACTCTAAAACATATTTTTCTTTTTCATACTTTTGGCTTTAAGACAAGAGCATTTCAAGGTATCCTCTACTATCCCAGGCTTCAAGACGTGTGTAAGTGCGAATAGCAGGGTAGCAACGTTCAAAATGTTTGGCTTCCAGAATAGAAACTATTTTTCAGACTTATTTTTATCCTCAGATTAGTGACGTCCTTCATCTTACTAACCCTTGGGACAACGGCTCATAACTACTTATTACTAGTTCGTATAAGAAAACTTCTAATTTTCTTAGTTTTCTAAAATTTTTCCAATCTCATGGATGTAATTGTTCACTGTCTAAACTTTCATTATCTTATTTATATACAAAAAGTGTAAATATTAAAATTATTTTTATATTTGAAAATTTTTTAAATTTTTATGGGTTTTGAAAATTTTTCAATTTTTATAGATTTTTTTTAAAAGAAATGTTTTGTGCTTATGCAGATGATATGCAAATGATGCGAAAATAAGCACAAACCTCCCCCAAACTTGTTCTCAACAGTGTCCTCACTGTTGCCGACAGTTATACCTACAAAAATCTGTAAATCTGGGGAGAATTATTAGTGGGGGCAAAATATATAAATGAAGACCCTCCCCCAAACTTATTTTTGGCTCAAAATTTTGTAAAAATTTCTTTTTAAGAGCCTGAAAAATTATACCCCCCAAACTTGAGTTATGCAAAGTCAATCTTTTTAAAATCATAAGTGGGGGTCAAAAATCAGTGGTCGATGCCAAGCTTTGCAAAGACCAAAAGTTAACACCAACCATTCGAAAATTTTATCAATGCAGTGCTCGGGTTGGTGGAAAAAGAAGTGGGGAAAAGGTAAGTGATGGAATAGAATGTGTGTGCGTCTCATTTTGGAGAGACGATGCAGTGAATGTGATGGATAACTCGCATTCTTTTTACATTTCAGAAGAAGGGGTGGAGGTTCAATTCCATTGATTTGGACATGATTCGTCTCAACACCCGTGTTATTTAAAAATGCGAGTTCATCAGCGAAGATCTCCTCAAAAGTTTCATCTATACCCCGAAGAATAATGTCATCACAATGTGCGGGGTGATCTTCAGACTCTAAAAGCAGTTCATAATCAGTGTTAGTTGTTGACCCGGACATCTTGGTGGAAGATTCCGTATGTGTATGATACATAATTGGGTCAAACAACAAAGTATGAATAGAGTCAAGATCGGTATCAGGAGGATCATCAACTTCGCTGCTGTCGACATCCATTAAGTCGACAGAACATATCTGAGCAATAGGTTCAGAGGGTACACTTCCCAACTTGTAAATGTTCAGCTCTATTGACCTATTCCCGAAAGATAGGGTCATAGAACCATTACGACAGTTGATAATAGCATTGGAAGTGGCCAAAAAGGGGCGACCTAAAATCACCGGAATTTGATTCCGTGAGTTAGCTACAGGCTGTGTATCAATTACAATAAAGTCTACAGGGAAAATAAATTCCCCGATTTTTATTAACACATCCTCTAGTTCACCCCTAGGTCTGGTGATTGATCGGTCAGCCATCTGTAAAGTGCATGGAGATGGTTTCAACTCTCCGATTCCTAACTGCTCATAAACTGAGAAAGGAAGCAGGTTAACACTTGCCCCAAGATCTAGTAGAGCACGGTTAATGTGTTTCTCCCCAATAGAGATGGAAATAGTAGGATATCCAGGATCCTTACGTTTCCTCGGTAATTGCTGGGGGAAAGCCGTTTCTACTGTTTTTGCCATGAATATCTTCTTGGGCATTTGTTTCTTCCTCTTTCTAGTGCAAAAATCTTTAAGAACTTTTGCGTATGCAGGTACTTGTTGGATAGCATCTAGAAGAGGGATATTGATGTTAACCTGTTTAAACATCTCAGTGATCTTCTCCATCTGTGGACTTAGTGTGTTAGCCCTTAACCGATTCGGGTAAGGTGCTTTAGCAATTAGCGCTGGGTCCATGGGAGAAGGAAGTGTGTGTGGAACCGATCCCTGAATAGAAGTGGGAATCGTCCGAGGAGGGGTAAAAGAGGTGGACTGTAATGGCGAGCCTTTTGGGAAATGGAGAATAGGCTCGGGAGAAGATGGTGGGGTAGAAGAACTGGGGTCAGAAGTGTGTGTGTGTGGAAAGGTCTCAGCCGGGGTTTTGACATGATTTTCAGTATTATCAATATCTTCCCCGACATTATTATTCAGCACTCTTCCCGATCTCAACGTGGTAATGGCATTTACATTGTAATGCCCAGGATTCTGTAGGGGTTGAGAGGGAAGTTTCCCTTTTTCTCTCGCACTCATTTCAGCTTTGAGGCGTGCGATTTCAGCTTCCATCGTTCTAATACTCTCAGCTTGTGACGCTGAGTTTTTCTTTATTTCGCTGACGGAAGATCTAACCTCAGTTGAAACCTCCATGAAATTGGATAAAAGTGATTTCATGGTTTGAGTAAATTGAGAGAAATCGTCAGAACAGGACTGCATAGGATTAGACTGTGCATGAGTGTTGCCCTGGTTTTGGAAATTTTGTGACTGGTAGGGGTGCTGAGTGAGTTGAAGGGGTTGCTGTTGTGGTGGAGGAAGAACCCTTTGAAAGTTATTTGTGTTTGGAACCGTGTTTTGAGATTGATTTTGGTTCCAAGCAAAATTCGGGTGGTTCCTCCAACCTTGATTATATGTGGAAGAAAAGGGATCGTTCCTAGGTCTTTGAAATGTGGCATTGGTATGCTCACGACCCTGAAACGGACATTCTTCCGTCAAGTGAGACGGATCAGAACAGCACCCACAAACAGTTTTGGGGAGTGATACCGGGTTTAGGGAGGCTGCTGCAAATTTGTGTTCCATAGCGTCGAGCTTCTTTTGCATTGCTGCCATTTCAGCTCGAACACCTATGGACACATCTACTTGGTGTATGCCACCCCTATTTAATGGTTGGGTTCCACTCTCCCAAATCAGTGATTTTTCAGCGAATTCTTCTAAGTATCGCCAGGCTTCCCCATCGTCTTTAGTCATAAATGTACCCTGACACATATTCTCAAGGCTTTGTTTCGTGCTAGGGTTACTGCCCTCATAAATGATTCGGCAAAGCTCCCATCTCGGGATGCCGTGATGAGGACATTGAACCATTAAATCCTTGAAACGTTCAAAGTACTTTGAAAATGGTTCGGTAGGGAGCTGGGCAAATTGGTTCAATTCACTACGAATTCGAGCCGTCTTCTGGATTGGGTAGAATTTCTTTAGGAATGCTGCGACGAATTCTTCCCAATTTGTGATGGAGTGTGCGGTGGTGTTATATAGCCACTTCTCGGCTATATCGCACAAGGTAAAAGGAAGAAGTCGTAGACGCATCGCATCCACAGACAGTTGAGACGTACCCATCATAGCGCATACGTTTTCAAATTTGGTAATGAAAACGTAAGCGTCCTCGGTCTCGAGTCCGTGATACTTAGGTAGAAGGTTGATATACTGGGGCTTTATTTCAAAATTATCCCCGTTCGCTGGTGGTGTGGATAAGCAGGTCGAAAGAGGACCTCTAAGTGGATAACATCTTTCCTGAAGAGAAATGTGTGGAGGATTCTGCGCACCAACGGACGGTGGCAGATTGGGGTTAAAGAAGTTGGATGGATTCGGATCCATCGGTGTGGGTGTGGTAGAAGGTAAAGAAAAGGTAAATGGAGAATTATCGACTTCAGAGTCGATAAAAGGTACGCGGACTAAACGGGCACTAGAATCCCGTGTCCAGCCTATCTTGTACTAAAAAGGGTTAGTACAAGTGGCAGCGTTGGCTTTTATAATTAGGGGTAAAATGAATGCGGTGTTTGCTTTTGAAAAGGGACGGATTTTGAAAAAAATGATGCGACAACCAAATGCAGCAACACAAACCCTAGAATCTAATGGTCACCTAGGTCCGGCTCTAGACCGCTCCTAACTGCCAAAAGACAAGTCGCGGGATCAATCCTTCACTGCCTCTTTGTCCCCTGTGGCCGGATAAGTGCCAGGTAAGTGGGAAGGAACCACCACTACAGTGGACCTAATTAATAACCACTAGCCTTAGACACACTCGCCTTAGGCACCACAGAAAAACGCGGATAAGCAATGAATTACCCACGGCCTTCTCTTGTCCTAAATGAGCGCGACAGTCCTTAGAGTCATCTCTAGATTTCTTTTAGTTAATGGGGGTAAATGCGGATGCAAGTTTGGTGGTTTTCGGGGCCTAGGAAGGGTAATGAAATCCCCACCTAATTTGGATTTGGCCGTGCCCCTTAATTTTCCGTATTAGCAATGCAAAACAACCAAGAAAAGCAAAATCACGCACAATTTTAATTTGCTTTTGCGGCGCAGCTATTGTTTGCAAAGAATCCTGCAGAAAGGATTAGTTGGAGCTAAAAAGGGAGAGAGGAGAGAGAGAGAAATCACCTGAAGAAAAATTTTCCAGAGAACCCCCTACACTGCGGCGCTTCCGCCGCGAATACAGGGCTCAGGCCGCGCTTCCGCGGTCCAACAGTGGGTTTACTGTATCAATTTCCTTCAGCTGCTTCCTGTTCCTATCTCCAGCTCTCTGGTATATCCCAAATAATTTTTCCACAGCTCAGATTGCTCCAGATCACCTTGCAATCAATTCACAACACACGTATAAGAGTTTGTACGAATTTTGAATTCAAGAAATGAAACGTAATAATTCTTTCACTTCAAACTATAAAATGTAAACGAATTAACGCGCGATCCCCGGCAACGGCGCCATTTTGATCTATTGATTTTCGTGGATGTGTTTATAGAATCAAATAGTAAAGAAATCACAACCAAAAAATATTTGACCGCAATCAAACAACGGTGTCAGTTGAAGTTAATGAATGAGTGCGGATCGTCCTCAGGGATCTCGAGATTCGTTTGTACCTTTATTTGTTTGAAATGAAATGTTAATCAACAATAAGAGAAAACACGATTCAATTGATTGATTTGTATTCGTGTGTCACTAATCTTTTCTAAAGAATCAAGAACTATAAACAACAAGAATCGGTTTCAATGGTATTTTCCAAACGACAATCAAGAAAAGAGGCTCGTAGGAATCGATAGGATCTTTAGATGTGTTGTAGTCTACAATATTTCGTATTCTTGTCCTTCGAGGAATTGACACTAGATCAATGGTTATCGACGAGAATTAGGGTTTTCTTGATGAAATTAAAGTTTCATCTCTTAACCCTTACTCTTTCGAGGATACCATTTATATTCTAGCCTCTAGTAATTTCAAGAATCGATCGGATCACCCCAATCTCGAGCGATGTTGATCAAGAAAGCATCGAATCGAATTGGGTTGTCAATTCTTGAAATAGCTAGGGTTTACAATCTCGTGGGATTCAAGAATTGATTACAAATTTGCTACATCATCATACTAAAGATCTTCTCGACTCCTTAACGAGCGGAGTTTTACTCGCGCATCACCACATAGACAATATTCAAGAACAGTAAAGATAACATGATGCGAAATGAAAAGAAAGCAAGATTAACAAATTTCACCTTTTATTTATATCAACAATTCCGTTACAATCACTCAAGAACTACAAGAGGAGGAACTTGATCGTTGACTTGGCTTCGCTCGTCTCCGTGGATCGCGGATCGGCTTGGATCACTTGCCCGATTGAAGATCGGCTCGGCTCCCAAAAGGTTGAAGATTTCTCGCTTGATTTGGTACTCAAGATGTTGGATTTGGAGTGGAATTAGGGTTAGGGTTTCCTACAAGATTTCTCACTAATCTTGAGGAAGAAGAAGATGGAGAAAGAGAATGGCTAAACTAAAATGGGTTGAATCTATCACTCTCTAGGGTTTCATATATTGTGAGATCAAGAATAGAAATGAGAGAGCCTAGGGTCCTATTTATAGAACTAGGTCTAGGTTTGAATTAGACTTTCCCTCCCAAAGTTTGTTGACAAGTTGTTGGGGTTTAGCTTAGGGTTTAAGCTAGGGTTTAGGAAAGTTCTAGAAAGATTAGGGTAGTTTGGGAATTTGCTGATCTGGTGAAAGTGTCTGGACTCTTCTGGACTTTTGTATGCATTTCTGAGCTGAGGGCACTGAAACAGGAGTTCTGATGAAGTTTGAGGAGCTGATGTCTTGGGCCCACCGCGGATCCGCCGCGTGAGTTAGGGTTTTGCCGCGCTTCCGCCGCGACTTGGTGGCCTCGGGAACTGTGCTTTCTTCTGTGACTTGGTACTACTGTTTGGGTTATTCTTTGATGTTTAGACTTGCAGTTACCCTTCTGTGTTGATACCAGATTTGCTTCCAATGAGTTTACGAGCAATTGTAATGGTCGAGCGATGTAATGGTCGAGCAAGTATCTCTTTTCCTGCGTAGACTTCAAAATAGGGGTTGCAAGATATAGAAAATATGCTATGTAATGCAATGCGGTTAATTTCCCTAGAATTTCCGGTTTTAAGGTCGAATACATGTAATTTGATAATTTGCGACCAATTAGCTAATATGTGAATTATGAATACCGTACTCTCCTATATGTATGCAGATGACAAGGAAATTGCCGGTTAAAATATGCAGTATTTTCGACTGATCATCCCTTCACCGGGAGTGACCTCTTTAGAAAATGGCTAGCAGATGCTACGACCCACTCGGTTTTTTCTTTTGATTGGTTCTCTAGTTCTTGTTTTGCATGGTGGTATTCATGAATATCCAGCACCCCATTCAATGAGGAAAGAGCAGAAATCCCTTCACCGGGAGTGACCTCTTTAGCAAAGCTAGAAAAAGCCTAAAAAACACTCATTTTCTAAATCACTCGATTCTACAGCGATATCAAGTTCATTACGCAAAATGTTTTCTTAAAAACCTGTCGTAGCCCTCCGTCATTTCAGATAAGTACTATTTAGTATTCGTGCTGCGTTTGTTGTCCTGTGTCAAGGCGTAGTGTATGGTAGCTAATTAGTGCTTATATATTGTATATATGATGCGATTGGATTAGGGTAGTCATACGACATTATTGGCCTGCGTCAAGGGTCGTGCGGGTGGGTTTAATTCAATTATGAAATGTACGAGTTGAATTTGACTAGCGGACTATAGTTTGTTGGCCTACGTCAAGGTCATGGGACGCTAGGGGCAAAATATTTTTGGGAATTTCAAGTGTTGAAATTTGCAATGAGATTGCATACCTTCTATGAGATAGTTGGATCCCGATACCCACTATGAGTAAGAATTACTCCTGGGAGAGTTTTACACATCACAATTAGCCGATTAAGTAGGTGTCTAGAAAGGTGTTAACGGGGTTAAGCTCCTGTTAAAACGATGTTTATTTTAATTAGTTCAATGCGAAAGCACGGGGAACCTCCCTCAAAGTACCGACATTGGCCTGGACGAAAAATTGGCGAAATTGTAGGGTGTAATTAATCCCGGCTAGTCTTACCTTTTAGGGTTTGAAGGAAGATTTGATAAAAACAATGGGAGCCATCATGATTAGATAAGATAATGACCAATCTAATCTTGTAAGAGCATACGCTAAGTGTTTTCTTCTCTCTCTCTCCATGTAGCGACCATGACACGCCTTAATCAAGATAATAATTTGGATATATTGACCGAACTCTCTTGTTTTACTGTGCCGGGGAACGTTGGTTCCGCTCTAACTTATAATTGTTATAAGTCCAAGCAGGAAATAGGGGAATATCCAGATTTCTAAGCCACCCAAACGAGGAATGAGCATGCTGATGCATCTTCTTCGAGTGTGTTCGTTATCGAGAACTTTTTCTCAGCACACTCTAAGTCCTTGGTATTAGATACCGGATCGGGATCCCACATATGTAATATGTTATATGGGCTAAAGAAAGGTAGAGAATTGGAAAAAGGTGATCATTCTCTAAAAGTAGGGAATGGTGCAAATGTTGCAGCTAAAGCAGTTGGTGAATATCACCTTATATTACCAAATGGGAATACATTGATTTTGAATGACTGTTATTATGTACCCTCTATGATATGCAATTTAATGTCAATTTCTTTATTAGATAAAGAATGATATAATTTTGTAGTAGAGAATAATGTTATGAATATTTACCTAAATCAAGTGTTTATTGGGTTTGGCATGTTATGTAATGGTTTATATGTTCTGAATCAAAACTCAGTTCTCAACGTACAGAACACACACAAGAGGAAGAGTTCAGAAATGAACGAATCCTTCTTGTGGCATTGTAGACTAGGTCATATTAATGTGACACGAATATCTAAGTTACATAAGGATGGATATTTGAATCCGTTCGAATTTTCATCGTATGAAACTTGCCAGTCATGTCTCAATGGCAAGATGACCAAAACTCCATTTACTGGACACGAAGAAAGAGTTACTGAACTCTTGGGACTGATACATAGTGATATATGCTATCCCATGTATACACATGCCTGGAATGGTTCCTCATACTTCATTTAATTCACCGATGATCTCTCAAGATTCGGACATATGTTCCAGTTGAAACACAAGTCTGGAGCTTTTGAGAAATTCACGGAATATAAATGCGAAGTAGAGAACCAAATGGGTAAAAGTATTAAAATCCTACGATCTGATCGGGGAGGAGAATACTTGAGCAAGAAATTTCGTTACTATCTCAAAGAGAATGGGATTCTCTCTCAGCTTACTCCTCCATATACACCACACCACAACGGTGTATCGGAGCAGAGGAATCACACCCTATTAGATATGGTGCACTCTATGATGAGTACCGCTGAGTTGCTTATTTCCTTCTGGGGTTATGCACTGGAGACAGCTGCAGACCTATTGAACATGGTTCCCATGAAATATGTTCCAACCACTCCATATGAGATATGGAAAGGAAAGAGACTATGTCTTAATTATGTTAAGATGTGGGGTTGTTCGGCATATGTGAAAACACAAAATCCGGACAAGCTCAAGGCAAGGTCTTTTCTGTGTAAGTTTATTGGATATCCCAAACATTCTCGAGGATATACCTTCTACCACACTGAAGAACAAAAGGTGTTTGTTTCTCGTCATGCCACCTTTTTAGAAAAGGAATTTCTTGAAAAAGAAATTAGTGGCAAAGAGGTAAAACTGGAAGAAGTTCCAGCTAAACAAACTACAACAGAAGATTTGGTAGAACCAGAGGATTCGATAGTTCCCAACGAAGCTCAACCTCTCCGCCGATCTAGTAGGGTTCCTCATCCACCTGAGAGATAATACAGTTTTCTCATTGATGGTGGGAGCGAGGATTGCATCATGGAAGATGATGACTCAACTAGCTTCTAGCAGGCTATCATGAGTGGGGACTCTGTGAAATGGCTGGATGCAATACGATCTGAGATGGAATCCATGTACACCAATAAAGTATGGACTTTGGAGGATGCTCCTAAAGGGGTAAAACCCATCGGGAGCAAGTGGATCTTCAAGAAAAAATTTGGTGTAGATGGAAAAGTTGAGATTTTCAAAGCTAGACTTGTAGCAAAAGGTTTTCGTCAACGACCAGGTGTGGATTATGATGAAGACTTTTCTCCAGTGGCTATGCTTAAGTCCATCCGGATCCTACTTGCCATCGCTGTGTACCATAACTACAAAATCTGGCAGATGGATGTTAAGACCGCCTTTCTAAACGGTGATTTAGAAGAGAGCGTGTACATGACTTAGCCAGAGGGTTTCGTGGACAGTGAGAGTAGCGAAAAGGTGTGCAAGCTTCTTAAATCAATCTACGGGTTAAAGCAGGAATCACGGAGTTGGAACATCTGTTTTGATGTAGCAGTCAAAGAGTTTGACTTCGTCAAAAACATAGATGAACCTTGTATATACAAGAAGGTGGCAGTGAGTAAGGTCATCTTCCTCGTATTGTATATGGATGGCATATTCTTGATAGGAAATGATGTTCCTATGATGCACTCGGTCAAGATCTTCTTATCACAAAGATTCTCCATGAAGGATTTGGGTGATGCCTTCTACATCCTGAGGATTAAGATCTATAGAGATAGATCTAAAAGGATACTCGGATTGTCCCAATCCAGGTACATTGACACCATACTAAAGAGGTTTAGTATGGAGGATTCCAAGCGTGGGAATTTACCCACGATCTCAGGAATCACTCACTACAAAGAGATGTCCCCCAAGACTGATTTAGAGAGGGCTCGCATGCAAGGTATACCCTATGCTTCGGCAGCCGGGTCTATCATGTATGAGATGTTATGTACCCGACCGGATGTAGCGTACGCACTGGGTGTTGTAAGCAGGTATCAATTAGATCCTGGGAAGAATCACTGGACAGCTGTGAAAAACATTCTTAAGTACTTGAGAAGGACTAAAGAAATGTTCTTGGTGTATGGTACCGGTGAACTCCAAGTGGAGTCCTTTACCGACTCGAGCTTCAATAGTAATAAGGATGACTCCAAGTCGGTCTCGGATTTTGTCTTCACCCTCAATGGAGGGGAGGTTTGTTGGAAGAGTTCCAAGCAAGAAACCGTGGCAGACTCGACGATGGAGGCTGAATACATCGCTGCCAACGATAATACCAAAGAGGATGTCTGGATGAAGAAGTTCATAACCGAACTTGGTGTGGTTCCGTTAATCGAGCATCCAATACTTTTGTATTGTGATAACAATAGAGCTGTGGCTTTGGCCAACAAACCTAGGTCCTATCAGCGATCCAGGCATATTCTGAGGCGGTATCACCTCATTCGGGAGATAGTTGATCGCCGGGAGATAGTTGATCGCCGGGAGATTGAGGTCAGGAGAGTTGACACGAAGAATAACGCGACAGATCCACTCACAAAGGCCATACCCTAGATACAATTTGAGAGACTCTTCGGGATGTTGGGTATGAGATACCACAACAACTGGCCTTAGTGCAAGTGGGAGATTGTTAGTTGTATGTATACCGTGTTAGTGTATATGCCCTAGAGGCCATTACTGTATCATACTAGTTTGTATATTACTTAATGGATGCTTGGGATATTCACCTTGTATATACAATCTTGCTCAAAATAGTAGTATGCTACTTGGTTTGTCTCTACTTCAATGTGTACTTGTGTTTATTGTACTATATCACTTATACGCATTAGTGGAGCCCTTAGGATCTTTGCTTGATTACCAGCGTTGTGATGGCAGTCACACTAGTGGGGGCTGGGTAATCTATAAGCACATCCTTATACAGGTCCCTAGTCGCAGGACTATCGAGACAGGGCATCGATACTCCGGAGTAGACTAGCGTATGCGCTTCTCATCCCAGTGTGGGAGATGGTCTGTCCCACAGCCATCAGTACGTCGTACTGGAGATAGTATACGGGTGCTCGTTGGGTTACGAGTACACTGAACAGGACTCGTCGGGAACTGACAGGTTGGTATTATACCTATCGTCAGTCGTCAGTTCCCAGGTGACATGAGTACAGCTTAGTCCGCTGACTTGACACTGGCACTTCGCCTCGAGTGTGTTCCCACTGCACTTTGATCACTACCCTACCACGGCTCAAAGGAGTCGTGCAAACAGGTGGTGGTTGGGTGCAGTCCCGAAGCACTTGGAGGCAGTGACGGTTAGACAGGATTCGCCTCTCCCGGTATTGGGGGTTGACATCGCGCTGTGTCTAGGAGAGCCATTACACGAGTAGTCCCTGGCCAGGGCAAACGAGATATACTGGTAGGTTTCCAGTGTTATCTCAGGGTGTTTTGGGCTTCGCTCCGGCACGACTTGTACCGCTATTGGGGGACTGACGTTTTACCGCCCCCTAGGCCCGCCATGCGATGTATCAGACGAACAGACCGGACTGTACGGAGAATGTCACATTCAGACTCAGTAGGAGTTCAGATGGGGTTTCACCTCGTCAGCCTTCTTGTCGGCATCTACCTGGGGACCGTTACGCACAGCTAGTGCCGCTTGCGGTCTGTGGTTAAACCCACTGCCAGCGTAGTGTCGAGTATTTAGAGTCCCACACAGAGGGTATTCGCCTCTGGGCAAAACAGAGTAGAGGTCGCATGGTTTTGCGACAGGGTTCGTTCTCATCCGCGCACTTATGCACGTTTGGAGTCCGGACGGATTATACTGGCAGGCTCTGGTTTGAGCCAGATACTGGTATATGTTTTGGGGGTTGCTTTTATATCTTGGTATTCTTGTTCCTCGGAACGAGAATGCAGGTGTGTATGCACAGTTGCTTGAGGCGGAGAATGAGGTTTTTCATTAGGGTTTCGGATCGGGTGCATATGCACAGTTGACAGTTATCATTTTCCAAACCCTAATGGATTTATATATTATCTATTAATAATAGTAATTAAATGAGAATTATGTTATGGTTGTTTTTTGTTGACTTGTTGACCTTGGTTGACTTGTTGACCATTGACCACTTTCATGCCTTGAAAGTCTTCCTTGATTCATGCTTACACTTCATTTAAAGAAGCATGATAGTGGTCATTCCAAAATTACCATCAACTATTCTTATTTCAATTATTATCATTTAGATAATTCTTTTTTTTTTTTTGCAATATGGTTGCAAGAAAGAAATAATTGAGCTGATTCTATCATAACCTCTCTCTCTCCTCATTTCATCTTCTTCTTCCTCTTGAAAAGAGAAACCTTCTCATGTGTTGAGAATCATTCTCTTTAGAAAGAAAAGCAAACCCTAATCTCTCTCTACTCATTCTAGGATGAAGGATTAGCAAACCGGAAACCCTAGTTCACTCAAAGATCGAGGAAGAGCCCAAAGTCGAACCTTCGAGGTGGATCCATCTTCGACGGGAGAAGGCGACGTAAAGAGAACCATCAACCTCTACAAGGTTTGAAGAAGAAGGAGTTCAAGTTTAGGTATAACCATCTTCCATAGTAGCTAACTCTCTTTAGCTAGAATACTACTTTTAGTTTAGACAACGATCCCGACCATGTTTAGTCCATGTTGCCTCTTGCGATAAAAATTCGTTTTTTATACCGTTTCCGCCTCCCCGTAAGCACAGGGGGTCGCAATATGGACTTACATACCGTAGAGGCCATTATTGTACATGATTGTATATTATAGTGGATGCTTGGACATATATAAAGAGTACTTTCTTGCTCGACATGATAGTTTGCTATCTGGTTGCTCTTTATCTTAACATGTAGACTTGCATTGTGGTACTGTCATGCTCTCACTTGTTGGTAAAGCCCTCAGGATGTACTTGACTACCAGGATTATGATGAGATCATACTAATGGGCCAGGGTAGTCCACAAGTTTATCCTTTAATAGTTCCTAGTCGAGGGTGTATCGAGACAGGGCATGGATATTCTAGAGTAGACTAGCATTTACCCTTCTTGGCCCATAATAGGGGTGATGGATGATCCCATATCCATTGGTGTTTGACATCAGAGATGGTATAAGGGTGCTCAGTGGAGACTGGTTACACTGAACATGACTCGCCGAGAACTCCTAGATGGTATTATACCTGACGTCAGATAGCAGTTCTATGGTGATACTGGTAAAGGTTAGTCTGTAGACCCGATATCTTCATAGAGTCTTGTGTGATTCCCACTGTGGTTTGATTTCCACCTTACCACGTTCAAGAGAACGTGCAAAACTGTGGTTTTTTGGTACAGTCCCGAGTCACATGGAGGAAATGAGTGATAGGAGGGGTTTCGTCTCTCCCGGTATTATGGGTTGAAATTACGCTGTGCTCAATTGGCTATAACATGAAGTCCCTGGCCAGGGCTGATATGGAGATTTACTGGTAAGTGTTATCAGTAGTTTCTCGACCCGTTATGAGCCTCATATTAGCATGACTTATCAAGTTACTGGGGTCTGACGTTTACCACCCCTAGACTAGATATGTGACATATGAGATGAAGAGACCGGACTGTACGGTAGTGTTACTTATTAGATTCACCGGAGTATGAGCAGGATTGCTTGTTGATCTTCTGATCGCTCAATACCTGGGTAGCTATTACATGCAGCTAGTACCGCTGACGACTTATGGGTGACTGATATGATCATCACCTACTGTCGGCGTTGTTTCCCCCAATCAGAGCAAAGCTATATTTTAAATTTCAAAATTTAAATTGAAGCAAGGCTTCAGATTCTGTGCGCTGCGCGCCATGTGGCAAACGCAGACGTGCTAGTGCCAGGTGCGCTGCGCCCTATGCAGCGCACCCCCAATCAGAGCAAAGCTCTGTTTCAAAATTCAAAATTTAAAAGTTGAAGAAACACTCCAGATCCAGCGCTCTGCGCTGCGCGCCACGTGTCAAACACAAGTGCGCTAGCGCAGTTGTGTTGCGCTCTACGCTGTGCGCCACGTGTCGAACGTAGGTGCGCTCGCGCAGGTGCGCCAGCGCTGGAATTAAAATTTCCCCACCGTTAGATCAAAAGATCTACTAATAATAAATTATTAATTAATCAGAACTAAAATTCTGTTATGGAAAGATTTTTCGATCTTATTGAAACAAGAAGATTATCTTCTGTAAAACAAAAGCCTTAGGATCAAAGATCCAACGGTGGGAAATATTCCCAAATCAATCAGAGAAAGATCTCTTAAAACTGATTTAACAAATCAATTGGCCCTATATAAAGGCCCCTAGACTTCAAGTTTCAAAGACAGAAGAGAGAGAGAGAGAGAGAAAAAACCTCTGCAAACTTCGAGAAACAGAAAAGCAAGCTCTTAGAAAAAAGAAGATTTTTATTCATTTTCAAGGTAAAGAACAATATTCTTGAATAACAGAGATGAAACAATCTCGTAAAAAGAAGAACCATCTTCTAAAAAGATCATAGATCTGAAAAAAGACCAAGGTTTTTGATAAAAAGAAAAAGATCAAAATATCTAATCATAAAAAAATAAAAGAAGTATTTTACTTCATTCATAGATCTTTGATCTATAAAGGCAGAGCCCTTTTATAAAACAAGAACTTTTGTTCTTGGATCTTGAGGCAAAGCCTCCTTTAAGAAGAACATAAATTTGTTCTTTGATCTTAAATCTAATCAATTGCGTTTTGTGCTATTAGAAAATGCCTTGCACTCATGAATTGCGCTCTTGCGCTCATTGGACCGGCGCTCAGCGCCAAAACCTACCACTTGTCAACCAAAGACACAATCTGCGCTTTGCGCTCCTGAAACAGCGCACTGCGCTCATGGGCTGATGCTCAGCGCCAAGCGCGCCACGTGTCACTCACTGGCGTGCCAACAGACTAGCGCAAAGCGCTCATAAATTAAAAGCGCAATGCGCTAATGAACTAGCGCTAAGCGCGACATGTGTCCTCTTCGTGTGCGCTACCTGACAGAAGCGCAATGCGCTCTTTGACTGGCGCAAAGCGCCTGGCGCGTCACGTGGCGCACTGTCAGAACCCAATTTGTTCTGATCAAGACAAAAATGTCAGAGCCCAATGCCTAGCATTATTAAAAGGGCTGAGCCCAAATAAAAGCTTAATAGCCAGAGCAACTAAAAATTTTAAACATTTTTAATTGGACTTAGCCCAATTCTGGCCATAAGTCCTCAACTTATATTAAACTGAGCACATCTGCTCATAAATGTTCAACAGATCTTAGTCCCAAACAGGGCTACAGATCTCTTAAACAATTCACACTGGATCGAGGGTACATCTCATTACTCCTCTGATATCTGTCGTTGTAATCCTTCAACGTCGTCAGAGAGGTGACGGGTCCCGGCGACCACACATTTCTACGGACTGTGGGGTCCTTAAACTCATGGACTATGACGTCCTTAACCTCGACCATGATGTCTTAAAACTAACAACGGACTGTGGGGTCCCTAAACCCATGGACTATGATGTCCTTAACCTTGACCGTGATGTCTTAAAACTAACATCGGACTGTGGGGTCCTTAAGCCCATGGACTATGATGTCCTTAACCTCGACCGCGATGTCTTTAAACTAACAATGGACCAAGATGTCCTTAAACTAACAATGGACCGTAATGTCCTTAAACTAATCGACCGCAATGTCCCTAAACTAAGCAATAGAGCCTGAATGCTTTCTTGCTTAATCTAAACGATCCCGTTAAGTTGATCTTAGTCTAAAATTAAACTAATGTATCCTTAACAAACGTTTAAGTTGATCTTAGTCTCAAATGAGACTAACGTATCCTTAAACTCAACCCCCAAAATCCAAATCTAAGAAGATACGGATTTGAACTAGTCCACGCCTTACGGGCGACAACATAAATTAGTCTCCGTATACAATCCACGGGAAACCAAACACAAAACAAACACCCACGACACGAAGTGACCATCTGGAGAAGGAGAAGTTGTTACTGCGACGCGGTAGCGTAATTAACTGCAGGGGCTTGCGCCTGCAGGGAAGAGCGTCCCCACAATCAAAACCCCCTCAAACGAGGGGGAATCTGACGAAATCTGCTACATCGGTCGCATCCGTTTAAACCTTCGATACAAGGTGCCATAAGTCAACTAGGCATCTTCGGAGAGGTGGAAGGATAGCACCAATTAGCATATGCCCCGAAATTCAGGCAAGACGTCTGCCGCATCTCCGCCGCGTCTTTCGGCAGGGAACAGGCGTATTGACGAGTCTTTAGAGTCCTACACAGAGGTTTCCTGGCTCAGGGGAAACGAAGTAGGAGCATATATGTGATATGTGCGGGACCGAGATTAATACGCATATGTTATATCGTATTCTAATCTCGCGATATGTGATATCGGTCGGTTATATGTGATATAGCCGGGTTATCGAATCAAGTGTTGATTCGATAAGTTGATACAAATGATATTAGTAGGTTATATGTGATATAGCCGAATTGTTAAATCAAGTGTTGATTTAATAATTTAATGTGTAATTATATATTTGATATATTAACATACATTAACTAATATTAGCTCACTTAAGAATTTCTTTATATCACGTGTACACATTTAATATATATGTGAAATATATTATTATGTCATGCTAGTTGCTACATGCTACATGGGTGTATGAGACTCATACCATAATTAAGATATTGAGGGTTTTTATTATTTAAGGTAAATACAGAATTAGGTGGAAATTAGTCAAGGTTGGATGCTTAGTGGAAGCTTCTAGAACCATTGACTTAATTCACTAATTTTGTCTTACCCTAGATATTTATTAACTAAACCATCATCTTAAGCCATGGTTAAGTCCCTACATGAGTTAATATGAGATTTTATCTCACCCATGGTTGCTATTCTCACTCTTATTCCATTCACATCTTCATCTTCTTCTTCATTCCAATTTTTTCTTTCTAGCTTTTTGGAAAGTGAAGAAATATAGTGAGAAAAATTATTCTAAAGTGAGCAAAAATACTATTTCATCAACCTACACTAGATTATCCATTTAGTTTAGGTTGTTTGCTTCACTAATTCCCAATTAGTGAAGAGGTAGCTTGAGTTGGAGATTTCTCGACGCTGATCATCCTCAGCCTCGAAGACTTCAAGCAAGCTTGTTCCTTTCGCCTTGTAAACCATTACTAGAGTCCGGGAGATCACTACTTGGAGCGAAGGGACTACTACACGGAGCTTTAGAAGTGAAGGACCAGTCTACAAAGGTTGTATTCCTTATTTACTTAGTGTAATGTTTGATCATATGCTAGCTTACTCCTAATTTTCTAGTTAGATCGTTAGTATGGGTTGCATAGCTCTCTAGGTTTTTAAAATTTTCATACTTAATGCCCTATAAATCGTAGTTAGGCTGCAATAGAACCCAGCAGTGGTATCAGAGCCAAGCTAGAGCATTAGGAGTTGTTTTGACGATGTTAGATGAATTGCGAAACCGAAACAACTCCGAAACCCCAACACAAAACCCTTCAAAATCTGGCCGGAATTTTCAGGAGGGTTGGGTTCGAATTTTTTTTGTTTCGGGGCTCTGGAGTATAGTGTTTCGTATTCGTAATTTTAACATCATCTCGGGTAACTTTGACGACGTTAAAAAGTTCGAACGAATATCAAAAACCAATTTTTTTCACCCCTCTCTGGAAAATTTTCCAAAAGTTGGATTTTTCCAAGTTCAAAAAAATTATTCAAATATCATGCAGGTAATTCTATGGAACCTATAGAATAACGATAACCAAACTCAACTCTTTGACCGCAGAACCACAGCCAAACCCTAAGGTTTGGGTTTGCAGCAGTTCCGCGGTGCTATGAGTGAGGCATGGGTCGGCCCTTCTACGGTTGGTCCATAGGTGTTGTGGCATGTTCTGGGTATTTTTTTAATCCGTGCTCAAGAGTTGAGCTCTCTGGGAAAATTTGGGTGTTTGTTGATTCGATCGAAATGTTTAATATCGTCTAGCTATCTGTGAAATATGTTACAATATTTAGAATTCATATGGTTAGGCATGAAATCCGAAGTATGTGATATTTCGGGTTTATGATGTCTAAGGTGGTTGCGGATTCCTATTGTTGCAGTTTTCATTTTCTTTTCTGCGACCGTAAGTGTAATATGTGGTGTATCGCCGGTTTTCTAAGTTGTTGTTTTGAGTTTTGTGGATTTTAATAACTTGAGTTTTGATATTGTGTTTTATCTCGGTCGTTGGACGTTTGTACGTCAACGACGATGGTTATTTGGTTATTTTGCATGCGTAGGCCGTAGGTTCTAACCTATGAGCAATTCACATGTCGTGACGGTTTTTGAATCGGATTTTGATGCTATATGATATGTTGTGATATGTAGGTACTTTTGCATGGACTTCGGGACGACAAGGAAGAGCATAGCGTCATCGTCTATGGAAGCGAGAATCAAGGTGAGTAGATGTATATCTACGGGGGAAGTCGGGTGGATGGCGTATAGAACCCCCGCAACCGTTGCTTAGGGTTATATAATTATAAATATTTGTGTTGATGTGAGTTTCGGATACTTAGCAAGTAGAATCCTAGGAGACTATAAGATAATTTATGTGTAGTTGTTGTTAGGTTTACCTAGCACCCTATGAAAGGTTTGGAAGCATCACATGTCACAAAGATTAAGTTTTTAGAGTGCTAAGTGAACACACAAAGAATCAATCCTAGAAAATTAGGGTTTCATAACTTTAAACCACACCACAAGTAACAAAGGCTAGGGTTTTGAGAGTACAACCTTTGTAGCTCCCTATTCTAGACTCCTTGGCCACTTGAGAGTTGGAAAACGATTAGCTTGAGGTCTTCTAACGTCCACGACGATCTACCCGAAGCTCCTTTGTCCAAGCTTGCAACTTCACTTGATCAAGAGAAGAGAATGAAGCTAACACTCTAAACAAGTGGGCAAGACTTGTGTAGAATGGTGTTGTGGTTCTTTTTCTCACTTCAAAATCCTATCTTGTTGAGTATTTTGCTCACTTGAGAGATCTAGAGAGCAAAAGAGCAAGGTTGAAGAAGATGATGGCTTTTTAAGAAGAAGAGAAAAAGATAATCTCTAATGAAAGAAAATAGAAAATATATGTATATATATTTTCCACTTCTCATCTCAAACCATGGTTAAATGATAAAGATATTATTTAATTTGAGTTAAAACATAAAAGGAAAGTTAATCCATGGTTAAAAGTAGGTGAGCATGGTTAGGTCAAAGAAGAGTGTAGAAACAAACCATGAATTATCCTTTTCCTTTTTCATTTTGTTTTAAAATAAATGCAATAATGATTCATATATATAAAACCATGGTGGGAGTCTTATATTACCACCATTTTCTATGTATATACAACCATGATAGAATGATGTATGTATGCATGTGTGCATGCACATCCATATGTGCATGAACAAGAATGAATGCATACATGCATGCATACATCTAAAAAGTACAAGAAAGGATTTCTAGTGAGAAGCTAATGGCTAAATGATAAATCAACACTTGATTTATCAACCCGGTCATATCACATACGACCCGGCCAAAAGCAAGCTGCCCGATTAATATACGGTATCTCATATGCGCATTTTAACCGGGTCCATGCGCATATCGCATATGCGCACCACAACATTTCGCCTGGACTAGGTAACTCCTTTGTGGCACTCTAAGACTCGTCAATCCGCCGGTAGTGGGTGATGATCATATCAAGCACCCGCAAGCTGCAAGCGCTTAGCTAAACGTAACGGCCACCCGGGTATTGAGCGATCAGAAGAAAACAAGCGAACCTGCTACAACTCCCGTCGAGCCAACCGGCAACATTACCGTACAGTCCGGTCTCTTCATCAGATATGCTGCATATCAAGCCTAGGGATGGTCACGTCAACCCCAATAACTCAATAAGTCATTTCGGCGAATGGTCTATAACAGATCGAGAAACTACAGATAACACTTATCAGTAAATCTCAGCAGCCCTGGCCAGGGACTTACTGATATAACCAGTCGAGCACAGCACAGCATCAACTCCCAATACCGGGAGAGACGAAACCCCTCCTATCGCTCATCGCCTTCGTGTGTCTCGGGACTGTACCCAACGGCTGTAGGGTTTCTAGGCACGCTAATGAAGTCTCACAAGGCATCAACCATGCCAATTTCAAATTTTAGGAGTGCCGAGAAACCGTAATACGGATCGTTGACTAGAATTTTAGGCGAAACAATAAACTAGTTAACATCTTAACTAAAAGAAGAAAGCTACAACCTTTGTAGATCCGGTTATCCACTTCCTTAGCTCCATGTAGTTGTTCCCTCACTGTCCATCTCGAATCCTGAACTCTCTCATCGGCTTCATCGGAGAAATGAGCGGACAAGTCGTCGGCTTCGATGCCGAAGATGATCTACGTCGAGGCTACACTGGATCAAGCTCCAACTTCACCTAGTTGTGAAACTTGTGAAGAAAACACCCAAAACCACTTGGCAAGAGGTAGAGGATGAAGAAATAGGAGGTGGGTTCACTTTAGAATAGGATTTCTCTCTTTAGAACTCAAGATGCCATTAATGGAGTCTAGTTTTCTTTCTTGAAGAAAAAGGAGAAGATGAAGATAGAATATGATAAAAGTATCTCAATAATAGAAAAGAAATCAATACTTATCATATCCTAACTAAGGTTAAGTGTAGAGAATAGACCATGGTAAGTGGGAATGGTTAGGGTTAAGCATGAAGACAAAATGGTCTCTTTAGTCAAAGCTTCATGAAGCTTCATGATAAAATGAAACCATTTTGTTTTCTTATATCTATTTAAATAAATAAAGAATGGATAAATAAATGAATGAATAAAACAAAACCCTAACCATTATCATAACCATGGTACAATTCTTTACACAAAGCCAATAATCATGCATCATCAAACATGATACAATCGAGTGCACAAAAGTATATCACATATACAACTTGTGAACTTCAAGTGAGAAAATCCATTTAAAGTGAACCAATACTAGTTAATGCAAAGTAATATATCAAATATATAATTACACAATAAATTATTAAATCAACATTTGATTCAATGATCCGGTCATGTCGCACATAACCGACTAGTATCCAATGTATCGATTTATCGAATCAATGATTCGATAACTAGGTCATATCGCATACAACCAATCGAAACATTCATCGTGAGAATGAAATGCGGTATCACATACACGCATTATTCTCGGTCCCGCACATATCTCATATGCGCTCCTATTTCGTTTCGCTTGAGCCAGGAAACCTCTGTGTAGGACTCTAAAGACTCGTCAATACGCCGGTAGCAGATGATGATCATATCAAGCACCTACAAGCCGCAAGCGGTCTGCTAAACGTAACGGCCACCCAGGAATTAAGCGATCAGAAGATCGACGAGCTAGCCCGCTCACACTCCTGTGAATCCAACCAGTAACACTTACCGTACAGTCCGATCTGTTCGTCTGATACGTCGCATATCAAGTCTAGGGGTGGTAAACGTCAGACCCCAATAACTGATAAGTCGTGCCGATGTGAGGCTCATAACGGGTCAAGAAACTACTGGTAACACTTACCAGCAAATCTCTGATCAGCCCTGGCCAGGGACTTCCCTGTTACGGCCAATCGAGCACAGCGCAACCTCAACCCCCAATACCGGGAGAGACGAAACCCCTCCTATCGCTCATTGCCTCCATGTGACTCTGGACTGTACCCAAAAACCACCGTTTTGCACGCCCTCATGGACATGGTAAGGTAGAGATCAAAGCACAGTGGGAATCACACAAGACTCTATGACGATCTCGGGTCTACAGACTAACCTGTACAAGTGTCACCTGAGAACTGCCATCTGACGTGAGGTATAATACCATCTGGGAGTTCTCGGCGAGTACGTCCAGTGTACCCAGTCTCCACTGAGCACCCGTATACCATCTCTGTTATCAAATACCAATGGATATGGGATCATCCATCGCCCATCTCATGGGTCGAGAAGCGTATACGCTAGTCTACACTGGTATATCGATGCCCTGTCTCGATACACCCACGACTAGGGACCTTGAAGGATGTACTTATGGACTACCATGTCCCCACTAGTATGATCTGCATCATAGTCCAGGCAGTCAAGTACACATCCTAAGGGCTTTACCAACATGTAACTATAAGACAGTTTAAAGAGACTAGTATACATGTTAAGATAAAGAGTAACCAGATAGCATACTATCATATTGAGCAAGAAAGTCATCTCTATATATGTCCAAGCATCCAATATAATATACATCATCTGTACAATACTGGCTTCTAGGGCATACATACAACTAACAATCTCCCACTTGCACTAGGGCCAGCTGCTGTAGTATCGCATACCGAGCATCCCGAAGAGTCTTTCAAACTGTATCTGGGGAATGGCCTTCGTGAGTGCATCCGCCGTGTTGTTCTTCGTGTCAACCCTCCTGACCTCGATCTCCCGGCGATCAACTATCTCTCGGATTAGGTGATACCGCCTCAGAATATGCCTGGATCGCTGATGGGACCTGGGTTCCTTGGCCAAAGCCACCGTTCCATTGTTATCGCAATACAAAGGTATTGGATGCTCAATAGATGGAACCACTCCAAGTTCAGTAATGAACTTCTTGATCCAGACAGCCTCTTTGGCAGCATCGTTGGCAGCGATGTATTCAGCCTCCATTGTCGAGTCTGCCACGGTTTCCTGCTTGGAACCCTTCCAGCTAACCGCCCCTCCGTAAAGGGTAAAGACAAATCCCGACTGCGACTTAGAGTCGTCCTTATCACTCTGGAAGCTCGAATCGGTAAAGGACTCCACTTGGAGTTCTCCGTTACCATACACCAAGAACATCTCTTTAGTCCTTCGCAAGTACTTGAGAATGCTCTTCACAGCTGTCCAGTGACTCTCTCCAGGATCAGCTTGATACCTGCTCGCTACACTTAGTGAGTATGCAACATCGGGTCTGGTACATAGCATCGCGTACATGATAGAGCCTACAGCCGAAGCATAGGGTATCCCTTGCATGCGAGCTTTCTCCAAATCAGTCTTGGGAGACATCTCTTTGGAGAGAGTGAGTCCAGAGATTGTGGGCAAGTTCCCACGCTTGGATTCTTCCATACTAAACCTCTTTAGTATGGTGTCAATGTACCTGGATTGGGACAATCCCAATATCCGTTTGGATCTATCTCTATAGATCATAATTCCCAATATGCAGGAGGCATCTCCAAGATCTTTCATTGAGAATCTTTGTGATAAGAAGAGCTTGACCGATTGCATCATAGGAATATCATTTCCTATCAAGAGTATGTCGTCCACGTACAATACGAGGAAGACAACCTTACTCTCTGCCACCTTCTTGTAGATACAAGGTTCATCTGGGTTTTTGAGGAAATCAAACTCTTTGATAACGACGTCAAAGCAGATTTTCCAACTCCGTGACGCTTTCTTTAATCCATAAATGGATTTAAGCAGCTTGCACACCTTCCCGCTGCTCCCACTGTCTACGAAGCCCTCTGGCTGAGTCATGTACACGCACTCTTCTAAATCACCATTCAGAAAGGCGGTCTTAACATCCATTTGCCAGATTTCGTAGTCATGATATGCAACGATGGCAAGCATGATCTGGATGGATTTAAGCATAGCCACTGGAGAAAAGGTTTCGTCATAGTCCACACCTGGTCTTTGACGAAAGCCTTTTGCAACAAGTCTAGCTTTGAAAGTCTCCACTTTCCTATCTACACCAAGTTTTTTTCTTGAAGATCCACTTGCTCCCAATGGGTTTTACCCCTTCAGGAGCAACTTCCAAAGTCCATACTTTGTTGGTGTACATGGATTCCATCTCGGACCGCATAGCATCCAACCATTTCACTGAGTCCCCAATCGTGATGGCCTGCTCGAAGCTAGTTGGGTCATCATCCTCCATGATGCAATCCTCGCTCCCACCATCCATGAGAAAACCGTAGTATCTCTCAGGTTGGCGAGGAACCCTACTAGATCGGCGGAGAGGCTGAGGTTCGTTGGGAGCTACTAAATCCCCTGGTTCCACTAAATCTTCAGTTTGAGTTTGTGTAGTCGGAATTTCTTCCAGTTCTACCTTATCGCCACTAATTTCTTTTGCAAGAAATTCCTTTTCCAAAAAGGTGGCATGTCGAGAAACAAACACTTTTTGTTCCTCTGTATGGTAGAAAAAAGATATCCATGTGAATGTTTGGGATATCCCACAAACTTGCATAGAACTGATCGTGCCTCGAGTTTGTCCGGATTTTGCCTTTTGACATAGGTCGGGCAACCCCATATCTTAACTCGTTTAAGACATGGTCTTTTTCCACTCCATATCTCATATGGTGTGGTAGGTACAGATTTAGATGGAACTTGATTCAATAGGTATGCTGCTGTTTCCAGCGCATATCCCCAGAAGGAAATAGGTAACTCAGCTGTGCTCATCATAGAGCACACCATATCTAATACGGTGCGGTTCCTCCGTTCTGATACACCATTGTGCTGTGGTGTATATGGAGGAGTCAGCTGAGAGAGAATCCCATTCTCTTTTAGGAAGTCCAGGAATTCATTGCTCAAGTATTCACCTCCTCGATCAGATCGAAGGATTTTAATACCTTTTCCGGTTGGTTTTCGACTTCTTGTTTATATTCTCTAAATTTCTCAAAAGCTTCTGATTTGTGTTTCATCAGGAACACATATCCGAATCTAGAGAGATCGTCAGTGAATGTAATGAAGTACGAAGAACCATCCCTGGCATGTGTAGACATGGGACCGCATACATCACTATGTATCAGTCCCAAGAGTTCGGTAACTCTTTCTCCGTGTCACGTAAACAGAGTTTTGGTCATCTTGCCTTTGAGACATGACTGGCAAGTGTCATAAGATGAAAATTCAAACGGATTTAAATATCCATCCATATGCAACTTAGCCAGTCGTGTCGCATTGATGTGACCGAGTCTACAATGCCACAAGAAGGATTCGTTCAGTTCTGAACTCTTCCTCTTGTGTGTGTTTGTTATGCTCAGAACTGTTGATTGATTTAGAACATAAATGCCATTGCACAACGTGCCAGATCCAACCAACTTTTGGTTACGGAAAATGTTCATAACATTGTCCTGTAATACAAAATTATATCCCTCTTTACTTAATAAAGAAACCGATATAATGTTGCATATCAGGTTCGGCATGTAATAGCATTCGTTCAGAACCAATGTATTACCAGTCGGTAATACAAGGTGATATTCCCCGACAGTCTTAGCTGCAACAATTGCACCATTTCCAACTCTAATGTCTTTATCACCTTCTCCAAGTTCTCTACCTTTCCTAAGCCCATGTAACTGATTGCATATATGGGATCCTGACCCGGTATCTAATACCCAGGACGTGGAGCAAATGGAGAAACAGTTCTCTGTAACGAACACACCCGAAGAAAATGCATCATCATGTACTTTCTTCATTCGAGTGGCATGGGAATCCTGGTATTCCCCTAAGTCCTGATCATTCCTATAACTCTTATAAGAAAGAACGGAACCAACGTTCCCCAGCACAGTACAACATGCGGGTTCGGTCAATACATCCATATTATTATCTTTATTAGGGCATGACATGGTCGCTACCTGGAGAGAGAGAGAAGAAAACACTTTAGCGTATGCTCGTGCAAGATCAGATTGGTTATTATCTTATCTAATCTGGATGGCTCCCACTGGTTTTTATCAAATCTTCCTTCAATCCATAAAAGGAAAGACTAGCCGGGATTAATTACACCCTACAACTTCGTCGATCTTTCATCCAGGCCAGTGTCGGTACTTTGAGGGAGGTTCCCCGTGCTTTCGCACGGACCTAATTAAACTAAACCTCGTTTTCCCAGAGGCGTAACCCCGTTGACACCTTTCTAGACACCTACTTGATCGGCTAATTGTAATGTGCAAAACTCTTCCATGAGTAACTCTTACTCTCAGTGGGTATCGGGATCCAACTATCTCATAGTAGGTATGCAATCTCATTGCAAATTTCAACACTTGAAATTCCCGATAATATTTTGCCCCTAGCGTCCTATGACCTTGACAAAGGCCAACAAATCATATGATGCTAGTCAAGTTCAACCCGTCATTTCTTGATTGAATCAAACTCACCCGCACGACCCTTGACAAAGGCCAACAAGGACGTACGACTACCCTGAAACAATCTGCATCATATGAATAAGCAGATAAGCACTATTCAGCTACCGCACACTACGCCTTGACAAAGGCCAACAAACGCAGCACGAATACTAAACAGTTTTTATCTGAAATGACGGAGGGCTACGACAGGTTTTTCTGAAAACCTATTGCGTAATGAACTTGATATCGTTGTAGAATCAAATGAAGTTTTGAAATGGAGTGATTTTGAGGCTTTTCTAGTTTTGCTAAAGGGGTCACTCCCGGTGAAGGGATCGTCGGCCCTTTCCTCGTCGAATGAGGTGCGGGATATATCATATATATCACTGTGCAAAGCAGAAAATATAGAAGCAATCAAAAGACAAACCGAGTGTGTAGCATCTGCCAGTTATTGCTAAAGGAGTCACTCCCGGTGAAGGGATCTCGGTCCTTTCCTCATCGAATAAGGTGCAGGATATATCACATATACCGCTGTGCAAAGCAAGAACTGTAGCTACCTATTTTATTTAAAATTTGATTCTACAACATCTTTTGGTTTCTTTTCTTTCATTAATCACATTAATGAAGTCCCATCATTTAAGTCACCTAAACATCACAGATAAATACGACGTACACTTATGCCATCCGCATTCGACTCGATGTCCCCTCGTGCACCGTTAGGTTAGGTAACTAACGACAGAGCAGGGTAGGCCTAGTGCGGGTGCAAAACATAAGTAACGTCTATATAATATATCATATATACTATATACAGTATCTATCAAAGAACATCACAGATATCGCAGCAGAAGAAACATATGAAACATTGGATATACTAGGACGTCCGTGTTTTCAATACGAGCCAGTATAAAACACGGATTCCACGGTCGTGATGAATAGCCAATCCCACACCCCTAGACCCCTACGAGAGCGGCAAGCAACCCTACCAATTCTAGGGTTAGGAGACCCGGACTCGACTCCTCGAGATGGTCTCCCACTGGACCCTAGAACCCGTTTACTTGTGCTCCCCTCCTTGGGTCTATCCTAATGCGGAAAAGTAAATAATATACAAAAGGTGACAACTTCCGCTACCTGGAAGTGCCCCAATAAAAGAATATTACATACAAGTTTTTACATGAATGAAAATGAAAAACACTCATCTCACATAAAAACCCCCGGCTATTCGAACACGACGATCCAATATAACATATAGAGCAACACATAACATCACATGTCATCAACGTAAGTAAATATGCGCATCCCAATTGTCGTTGACATATAGCAACGAAACCGGCGATATCACATATTACACTTACGGTCACAGAAAAGAAAGTGTAAAACTACAACAATTGGAATCAGCAACTTCTTTAGACATCGCATGCCTAATCAAATGAAATACTTAGACATCACATGCCTAACAGCTATAAATCCCGCATTTTAGTCTCATTATCGAAAACTCTTTTCAATATCATGTGGGACTAAACTGCTAGATTTAATAATTCATTCAGTTATCTCATAACTGTTTGTGAATTCCAATTATTGTATCCCATTCCGGATAAATAGAAAATATTAAACTTTCCGATCGAACATTGGAACACCCAAGTTTTCCCGAAACCGATCAACACATGAAATAAGTTCAAAGACATTCACTTCATGCTTCAGTACCAACGGTCCAGCCGTAGAAGGGTCAAGCCAATGCCTCACATGTGGCACGCCGTACTGCCCCAAACCCGAAGGTTCAAAGTGTAAGTCTACGCTAGCGCCCCGGCCGTCTACAGACGCCAAATGCGGAACAAAAACTTTTTATCTGGCGCTATCGTATACTTTAATCCGGATCTGCCATTATTGCTAAACTAACAAACTGTAAAGAGTGTAGAAAGGTTATACCGAACGATCCGAGTCCTTCGTTCTTTAACCATAATCCCACGCTCCGTTGCGGCTGCTTTGATCTCGTCGATCTCCGATCTGCTCGTCCAGGTGGCACCACGTCACTGATTCTTTAAACGGGCTCCCGCCTCTGACTTGAGGCAACTCGGTCGTCAAGTTTGCTAAAAGAGACGACCAAGAATGATGTAGAGAATGCGTAGATGACTTTGTCTCACTTCGTCCAAGTCCGTGGACGATCGGTTAATGAAGTTGCCGATGGAAATGAAATGGAACAAGAAATGAACTATGAAATTTCCATACACTTTAAACCATAGTCTTTTTTACCAAAAATGAAATCAATCTCTCTCTTTCTCTCAAGGGTGGCCGGCCACTATATATGCAAGAGGGAGGTGAGTGTAGGAGAGGGGAGAGTGACCATAAGAACAAAGCTTCTCACAAAATATCCTTAGCTAAACAAGAATCATTAAAGCTAAAGCATGACTCACTTAAACACCTCATCAAGTCATTAATGCAACCATTAATGTCAAGATGAGTCATTAGCCACCTCATCATCCTTGTCATCTAATCTAGAAACTTCTAGAAGATTCAACACTTATCTCAAGAAAAGATAAATCCGTCTTTAACCGAATGTTAAAAGACGGCTGATAGAAAACTGGAAACTGGCAACTTCCAAAAGTGATCCTGAAACGAATTTCAGGACAACCCCGAAACTGTATAAATATACCCGCATTTGTATTACGACCGAATACAAATGCAACTGAGACAAAGATATTATACCTACTCAATATAATACTCGGATCCGGCTTAAACCAAAGCCGACCAGTATCATCTGCCCGAAAAATAACACGTGCGTAAACGCACGTGCATTTTCCGAACCCTGCCATAAAACCATACGGCCTCTACAACGTTTCGCCCGAACTTGGGAAACTGTCTGTTGGGGACTCTAATGACTCGTCAGTACCCTGGCAGTGGGTTTAACCACAAACCGTCAGCGGCACTAGCAATGCGTAACGGCTGCCCATGGACTGACCTCAAGGGAGGCTGATGAGCGAACTCATCCAGAAACCCTACTGAGCCTAACAGTGACAATGTATATAAAGTCCGGTCCGTTCGTCTATGAGTATAGCATATCTGCCTAGGGGGCTAGTAACGTCAGACCCCCAATAGCAGTATAAGTCGTGTCGGAGTGTAGCCCAATAACACCCTGAGATACTACTGGAGTACCTACCAGTAAATTGTAAGTCCACGTTGCCCACCCCGGTCCTTACGGGGAGGCGGAAAACATAATAAAAATTGGATTTTTAATGACTTAGGCAACATGGACCTTGCTTGTGAGAATCTTTACTAAACTAAAGCTAGCTAAAACAAACTTATAACTAGTTAAGTTGTAGAAAGGTTATACCTTGAGCTCGAACTCCTTCTCTCCTTGCTCCCCGGAATGGTAGAAAGATGTCACCTTGCTTGTCTTCTCCCGTCAAAGAACGATCCACCCGAAAGCCTCGACCTTTAGCTTCAACTCCAAGCTAGGAGTAACTAGAGTGCAAGAAATGCTAAGACTTGAACCCTAGAAGTGAGTAGAAAAGATCAAGTGAAGGTTTTTCTCAAGCTTTTTTGTTTCTCAACACATGAGAGGGAGAGAGCTTGAGGGAGAGGATGAGCAAGAGAGAGAAAAGATATGATAGAATGAATTATTAGTGAGCCATTCTCACTAATATGTGTGTGTTATTTTAATTAATTAATTAGCAAGAAAATTGTCATGGTTTAATCAAGAGGTGACCATTATCATTTCATTATTAATGCAAATTGCAAGGATCAAAGAGCATCTTCCAAATGAAATGATCATGGTCAACTTGTCAACATGGTCAACAAGTCAATGAAGTCAAAATGTCAACAACAACAACCATGCACAATAATTAAGCTAATTATTAATTAACAATAATACACACAAAAACAATAGGGTTAATAAAATGACAATAGTCATTAACCCTAAACAAGGTCCTCTCCCTCAATCTCAAGCAACCGTGCATACGCACCCGCATTCGTGATCCGAGGAACACGAACACAATGAGAAAAACCAATCTCAAATCATGTACTAGGATCCGGCTTAAACCAAAGCCCGCTAGTATAAACTGTCCGGACAGCAACCGTGCACAAGTGCGCGGATGCGAACGAACCCTGTCGCAAAACCATGCGACCTCTACTCATTTTGCCTAAAGGCGAATAGCTCTCTGTGTGCGACTCTAAAGACTCGACACTACGCTGGCAGTGGGTTTAACCACAGACCGCAAGCGGCACTAGCTGTACGTAACGGTCCCCAGGTAGATGTCGATAAGAAGACTGACGAGGTGAACCCCATCTGCACTCCTACTGAGCCTGTATGTGACAATCTCCGTACAGTCCGGTCTGTTCGTCTGATACATCGCATGGCGGGCCTAGGGGGGCGGTGAACGTCAGTCCCCTAATAGCGGTACAAGTCGTGTCGGAGTGAAGCCCAGAACACCCTGAGATAACACTGGAAGCCTACCAGTATATCTCGCTTGCCCTGGCCAGGGACTACTCGTGTAATGGCTCTCCTGGACACAGCGTGATGTCAACCCCTAATACCGGGAGAGATGAATCCTGTCTAACTGTCACTGCCTCCAAGTGCTTCGGGACTGCACCCAAAAACTACCTGTTTGCACGACTCCTCTGAGCCGTGGTAGGGTAGTAATCAAAGTGCAGTGGGAACACACTCGAGGCGAAGTGACAGTGTCAAGTCAGCGGACTAAGCTGTACTCATGTCACCTGGGAACTGATAACTGACGATAGGTATATTACCAACCAACAGTTCCCGACGAGTCCTGTCCAGTGTACTCGTAACCTAACGAGCACCCGCATACTATCCCAAGTACGACGTACTAACGGCTGTGGGACAGACCGTCTCCCACACTGGGATGAGAAGCGCATACGCTAGTCTACTCCGGAGTATCGATGCCCTGTCTCGATAGTCCAACGACCAGGGACCTGTATAAGGATGTGCTTATAGATTACCCAGCTCCCACGAGTGCGAGCGCCATCACAACGCTGGTAATCAAGCAAAGATCCTAAGGGCTCTACTAATATGTATACCTGCAATATGCTAAAAGAAACACATGCACATATTAAAGCAGAGACAAACCAAGTAGCATACTACCATTTCGAGCAAGATTGTATATACAACTGTGAATATCCCAAGCTTCCATTAAGTAATATACAAACTAGTATGATACAGTAATGGCCTCTAGGGCATATACACTAACAATCTCCCACTTGCACTAAGGCCATGTACTGGCGTATCGAAGACCTATCATCTCGATCAGCCGCTCGAACTGAGTCTGGGGCAAGGCCTTGGTGAATGGATCTGCTGTGTTATCCTCTGATGCAACTCTCCGGACCTCGATCTCCTGGCGATCCACAATCTCCCTAATCAGGTGATACCGCCTTAAGATGTGTCTGGATTTCTGATGGGACCTGGATTCCTTCGCTAAAGCTATAGCCCCGTTGTTGTCGCAATAAAGAGGTATTGGGTCAACAATGGACGGAACCACCTGAAGTTCTTTCAAGAACTTCCTCATCCAGACAGCTTCTTTTGCGGCATCAGATGCAGCGATGTATTCCGCTTCCATAGTCGAGTCAGCAACGGTTTCCTGTTTGGAGCTCTTCCAACACACCGCCCCTCCATTGAGGGTAAAGACAAAACCCGACATGGACTTGGAATCATCCTTGTCACTCTGGAAGCTGGAGTCAGCAAAGGCCTCAATCTGTAGGTCTTTTCCGCCATACACCAAGAACATCTCCTTAGTCCTTCTCAGGTACTTGAGAATGTTCTTTACTGCTATCCAATGTTTCTCCCCAGGGTTTGACTGATACCTGCTTACCACACTCAGTGCATAAGCCACATCCGGTCTGGTACACAACATCGCATACATTATAGAGCCTACCGCAGAAGCGTAGGGTATAATAGACATGCGATCCCTCTCCAAATCAGTCTTGGGAGACATCTCTTTGGAGAGGGTGATCCCGTGACAAGCCGGTAGATTACCGCGCTTGGAATCTTCCATACTGAATCTCTTCAGTATGGTGTCGATGTACCTGGACTGTGAGAGTCCTAATATCCTCTTGGATCTGTCACGGTAGATCCGGATACCCAGAATGTATGAGGCATCACCCAGGTCTTTCATGGAGAACCTGTGTGACAAGAACCCCTTGACAGATTGTAGCATAGGAATGTCATTTCCGATTAAGAGAATGTCATCCACGTATAAAACGAGGAATACTACAGTTCTCGCTACAAATCTACAATAGATGCATGGTTCATCTGGATTTTTGATAAAGCCAAATTCTTTGACCGTCTCATCAAAGCAGATGTTCCAACTCCGCGATGCCTGCTTGAGTCCATAAATGGACTTGAGCAACTTGCACACCTTTCCGCTGCTCCCACCCTGAATGAAACCCTCTGGCTGGTCCATATAGACACACTCCTCTAAATGACCATTTAGAAAAGCTGTCTTTACGTCCATCTGCCAAATCTCATAATCGTGGAAAGCAGCGATGGCAAGAAGGATCCGAATGGATTTCAGCATAGCTACTGGAGAAAAGGTTTCGTCATAGTCCAAACCAGGTCGCTGACGAAAACCCTTTGCTACCAGTCTAGCTTTATAGGTCTCAACCTGTCCATCTACACCAATCTTCCTTTTGAAGATCCACTTGCATCCTACGGGTTTTACCCCGTCTGGAGCAATGTCCAACGTCCATACTTTGTTGGTGTACATGGACTCCATCTCGGTCCGCATTGCATCCAGCCATTTTACCGAGTCGACGCTCTGAATGGCTTGCTGGAAGCTAGTAGGCTCATCACAGTCTAGGATGCAGTCCTCTCTATCCCCGTCAATGAGAAAACCGTAGTACCTCTCGGGCGGATGAGACTGCCTACTACTCCTGCGGAGTGGCACGGGAATGTCTTGATCTTTCGAACCCTCTGGCTCTACTAAGCTTTCAGTAATAGCTTGCGGTTCTGGAACTTCTTCCAGTTCTATCGCGCTCCCACTTAATTCTTTTTCTATGAACTGATGTTCTAGAAAGTGGGCATGGCGAGAAACAAGGACTTTTGTTCCTCTTCGCAATAGAAGTAATATCCCTTGGAGTTCTTCGGATATCCTACAAACTTGCACTGTACTGAGCGTGCCTCGAGCTTGTCCGCATGCTGCTTTTTTACAAAAGCTGGACATCCCCATGTCTTAATGTGATTAAGATGGGGTCTCTTCCCACACCACATTTCATATGGTGTAGTAGGCACAGTCTTAGTTGGAACTCGGTTCAAAAGGTATGCTGCTGATTCTAGCGCATATCCCCAGAACGATCGCGGTAACTCAGCGTTACTCATCATGGACCGTACCATATCCAATAGGGTGTGGTTCCGTCTCTCCGATACACCATTATATTGCGGAGTGTATGGAGGAGTAAGCTGAGAGAGAATTCCATTCTCTTTTAAGTAGTTCAGGAATTCGGCACTTAAGTATTCTCCTCCTCGATCCGATCTTAGAATCTTGATACTTTTGCCGGTTTGTTTTTCTACTTCATTCTTATATTCCTGGAATTTTTCAAAAGCCTCGGATTTATGTTTCATTAAGAAGACATAACCGTACATTGAAAAATCATCCGTAAAGGTAATGAAGTAAGAAAAAATGCTTCGCGCATGTGTAGACATTGGACCGCACACGTCGCTGTGTACGAGTCCCAAGAGCTCGCTCGCTCTTTCTCCGTGTCCAGAAAACGGAGCCTTTGTCATCTTTCCTTTGAGACAGGATTGACAAGTTGCATACGATTGATATTCGAACGGATCCAAATATCCTTCAGTATGTAACTTAGTCAATCTTCTCTCATTGATGTGACCCAGTCTACAATGCCATAAGAAAGTTTTATTAATTTCTGGAGACTTTCTTTTGTGTGTATTCTGGATATTGAAAACCTGTGGTTGGTTTAAAACGTAAATACCGTTGTTTAATGTACCTGACCCAATCAAAACTTGATTAAGGTGAATGTTCACTACATTACTTACAAATGCAAATTCATAACCTTCTTTAGATAATAAAGATACAGAAATGATATTACAGGTTGCATTTGGTACATAATAACAACTACGCAAAACCAAAAAGTGTCCATCTGATAATCCCAGGTGATAGTCCCCCACGGCCTCTGCATCCATGCTAGCACCGTTCGCAACTCTGAGGGTCATGTCAGCTGCCTTCAAAACTCTACGCTTTCTCAACGCCTGCAAAGAATTACAGATATGAGATCCTGATCCAGTATCCAATACCAAGGATGTAGAGTTTATTGATAGACAGTTTTCAATAACATACACACCTGAAGCTGAAGCTGCAACTCGCTTCAAATCCTGTGTTCTGGCTTTCCAAGCCTTGCAATCTTGTTTCCAGTGACCACTTTTGTGACAATAGAAGCATTCTTCCTTCCCCACCATCTTCCCCGCTACTTTTGTTGCTTTACCCTTTCCCTTCGTATCCACTTTACCGACACCGCCTCTTGGTTTGGCGGGGGCTTTCTTCTTCTTGCCCTTGGCTTACGCCCTGGACCTAGAAGAGGAAGATCCTCCTACAAACAAAGTGGATGTCTCCCTACCCTTCTGTAGGGTGCCCTCAGCAGTCCTCAACATGTTCAGAAGTTCGGCAAGTTCAACCTCCTTTCCTTGCATGTTGAAGTTAAGAACGAACTGGGCGTAAGTGGAAGGAAGGGACTGGAGAATCAAATCGGTATAGAGTTCATTCTCCAACGTGGTCCCAAGGTCCGCGAGCTCCACTATGTAGCCGATCATCTTAAGCACGTGGTCCGCTACCGATGATCCGACGGCCAACCTTGCCGAAAAAAGCTTCTTCGACACTTCGTATCTAGC
This sequence comes from Agapanthus africanus, assembly GCA_030015575.1. Classification (NCBI taxonomy): domain Eukaryota; kingdom Viridiplantae; phylum Streptophyta; class Magnoliopsida; order Asparagales; family Amaryllidaceae; genus Agapanthus; species Agapanthus africanus. Next base: position 479,219,567 of record JASDDO010000014.1, on the reverse strand, counting down.
GATACGAGACTGCTCTCCATACAGTTCTTTTGTATGGAGAAATATGGACTCTAGGTCCATATTCTCGTGCCTCCTCTGATGTTCGTTGTCCATCGAGGCTAGTACGAGGCATCTGGCCCTCGCGCAATCTATCTCCCATGTCTTACGGATTTCTACATCCGCGACGCTGGAGGTGGGACCTGGGACAGGGGGAGCTTTGGTGGTAAGTATATACCCCAGCTTGTCATAAGTGATCGCCATCTTGACATTCCTGAGCCAATCTTTGTAGTCTGGCCCTGTCAATATATTTTTATCTAACAGTAACTTAAGTCCGGTCATGTTGAATGGTCGCTGCAATTAGGAGAGAGAAAAGAAACACTTTAGCATGATGCTCTTGCAAGTTTAGAGTGGTTTTTAGTTTGTCTAAACTGGATGGCTCCCACTGTTTCTCGAATCCCTTCTCAAACCATAAAGAAAAGGATTAGCCGGGATCATTCTCACCGTACAATACTTGCTTAACCGTTCAGCCAGGCTAGTGTCGGTACTTCGAGGGAGGTTTTCCAACGCTTTCGCGAAGTTCCTTAATTAAATAACCTCTTTTCTCTGTGGGCGTAGCCCCGCTAACACCTTTCTAGGCACCTACTAGGTTTATAGCATTGATCGTTAAGTGAGAGTTTTCCCGAGGAGTAGCATATACTCACAGTAGGATCGGGATCCAAATATCATCGCGTGACGAAACTGAAGGAATCCTACCAGAATCACCACACTCCAAATGGTATGCAAATCTAGCAAGTTTCAGTACTTATGAAACTCCCGATGTTGATTTTTGCCCCATGCTCTTATGACCTTGACTTTGGCCAAAATATCATAAGTCACATGTCAAGTTCTACCCGTCATTCTCCTGGTTAATTTGGACCCACCCGTACCTACCCTTGACTTTGGCCAAAATGGCAGCACGACTGTCCCAAATCAACGCATCTATCTATGCTGCACATGAATGCCCAAACTCTACCAATCACTATGCCTTGACTTTGGCCAAAATACACAGCTTGAATACTTTTGACCATTCATGTGGAATGACGGAGGGCTACGAATGGTTTTGGCGAAACCGTGAACGTAGTGAACTTGATATAATCGATGGAACGAGATAGCTTTTAAAAGGAGTGGTTCAAGCTCCGCGTTTAAAAGTTTAGTTTTGAAAAGAACCGAGTGGTTTTCAAAGTGTTCCAATCGACTTTTACTTGGTTTATTTCTTGCATTAGTTCTTTTAATGCGTCCCATCATTTAATCCTACCATTGCAGAAAACAACCAAAATATGACGTACGCTTATGCCATTCGCATTCGCCACGGGGCCCCGTCATCACCCGTTAGGTTACTTAACTAACGACAGAGCGGGGGCTGGGCTAGCGCGGCTGTAAAACATAAGCAACGCCTAAATAGTTATTATATATAGATATATAGCAATGATAGACATTACAGATCACAGATGAATACATTGGATATACTAGGAATCCGCAATGCGTTCGAGCCTGCAACGCAAAGCGGATTACACGGTCGCGGTGAATAGCCAATACCCCACCCAAGACCCCTACGGGTGCGGCAAACTACCCGCCAAGCACCCGAAACGAAGGAACCTCCCTCACCACCGTGAGTAGGCCACTCGGCACTTCGAGATACCCGGTAGTTTGTGCACCCCCTCCGTGGGTCTATCCTAGGAGCAAAAACAGTAAAAAGAATTATACAATGACGGCTACAACCCCGACCCGGTTGTGCGGCCATACAAAGAATATTATTACATCAATTTACATGTTACAAATGAATGAAAGAAAAAAAACGCTCATCTCACATCCACCCCGGCCATTCACCCGCGACAATCCAATCCATTCATATCCACAAACCAATAACAATCACAGATCATGTATAACCCCGACTAATCGTCTTATAGCGATTAGCCGACGTTCAATACATGCAAGCATTACAGATATAACCGATGTAGTTAAAGTGTAGTGAAGTTCCGAAAAATACGGATTTATAGGCCCCCAAAAGTAAATTTTAGTTCTGGAAAATCTGGGCACATATAATATATCCTAAAAATCCCAAAATCAACACAGACAGACACTGCACGAAAAACGATGCAGAGAAGACGACAAACCGCGGCGCTTCCGCGGCAGATGGCTACCTCGTGCGGCGGAAGCGCGGCTGTTTGAACGAATCACTGTACCGTTTTTCATGGGTGTTCATAAAAAACCCTGAGATGAATTTACAAGTATAAAGTTTTCCATTTTGAGCAGAAAAAATTTCAACAGAAACTAGGGTTTTTCAAAAGTTCGGTTTTTGGATTTTCGGTTTCGAAACTTCGTTACACTTCACTACCTAGCTAGTTTGAGTTTAGTTAGGCTCTGATACCACTGTAAGTCCACGTTGCCCACCCCGGTCCTTACGGGGAGGCGGAAAACATAATAAAAATTGGATTTTTAATGACTTAGGCAACATGGACCTTGCTTGTGAGGATCTTTACTAAACTAAAGCTAGCTAAAACAAACTTATAACTAGTTAAGTTGTAGAAAGGTTATACCTTGAGCTCGAACTCCTTCTCTCCTTGCTCGCCGGAATGGTAGAAAGATGTCACCTTGCTTGTCTTCTCCCGTCAAAGAACGATCCACCCGAAAGCCTCGACCTTTAGCTTCAACTCCAAGCTAGGAGTAACTAGAGTGCAAGAAATGCTAAGACTTGAACCCTAGAAGTGAGTAGAGAAGATCAAGTGAAGGTTTTTCTCAAGCTTTTTTGTTTCTCAACACATGAGAGGGAGAGAGCTTGAGGGAGAGGATGAGCAAGAGAGAGAAAAGATATGATAGAATGAATTATTAGTGAGCCATTCTCACTAATATGTGTGTGTTATTTTAATTAATTAATTAGCAAGAAAATTGTCATGGTTTAATCAAGAGGTGACCATTATCATTTCATTATTAATGCAAATTGCAAGGATCAAAGAGCATCTTTCAAATGAAATGATCATGGTCAACTTGTCAACATGGTCAACAAGTCAATGAAGTCAAAATGTCAACAACAACAACCATGCACAATAATTAAGCTAATTATTAATTAACAATAATACACACAAAAACAATAGGGTTAATAAAATGACAATAGTCATTAACCCTAAACAAGGTCCTCTCCCTCAATCTCAAGCAACCGTGCATACGCACCCGCATTCGTGATCCGAGGAACACGAACACAATGAGAAAAACCAATCTCAAATCATGTACTAGGATCCGGCTTAAACCAAAGCCCGCTAGTATAAACTGTCCGGACAGCAACCGTGCACAAGTGCGCGGATGCGAATGAACCCTGTCGCAAAACCATGCGACCTCTACTCATTTTGCCTAAAGGCGAATAGCTCTCTGTGTGCGACTCTAAAGACTCGACACTACGCTGGCAGTGGGTTTAACCACAGACCGCAAGCGGCACTAGCTGTACGTAACGGTCCCCAGGTAGATGTCGATAAGAAGACTGACGAGGTGAACCCCATCTGCACTCCTACTGAGCCTGTATGTGACAATCTCCGTACAGTCCGGTCTGTTCGTCTGATACATCGCATGGCGGGCCTAGGGGGGCGGTGAACGTCAGTCCCCTAATAGCGGTACAAGTCGTGTCGGAGTGAAGCCCAGAACACCCTGAGATAACACTGGAAGCCTACCAGTATATCTCGCTTGCCCTGGCCAGGGACTACTCGTGTAATGGCTCTCCTGGACACAGCACGATGTCAACCCCCAATACCGGGAGAGACGAATCCTCTCTAACCGTCACTGCCTCCAAGTGCTTCGGGACTGAACCCAAAAACTTCCTGTTTGCACGACTCCTCTGAGCCGTGGTAGGGTAGTAATCAAAGTGCAGTGGGAACACACTCGAGGCGAAGTGACAGTGTCAAGTCAGCGGACTAAGCTGTACTCATGTCACCTGGGAACTGATAACTGACGATAGGTATATTACCAACCAACAGTTCCCGACGAGTCCTGTCCAGTGTACTCGTAACCTAACGAGCACCCGCATACTATCCCAAGTACGACGTACTAACGGCTGTGGGACAGACCGTCTCCCACACTGGGATGAGAAGTGCATACGCTAGTCTACTCCGGAGTATCGATGCCCAGTCTCGATAGTCCAACGACCAGGGACCTGTATAAGGATGTGCTTATAGATTACCCAGCTCCCACGAGTGCGAGCGCCATCACAACGCTGGTAATCAAGCAAAGATCCTAAGGGCTCTACTAATATGTATACCTGCAATATGCTAAAAGAAACACATGCACATATTAAAGCAGAGACAAACCAAGTAGCATACTACCATTTCGAGCAAGATTGTATATACAACTGTGAATATCCCAAGCTCCATTAAGTAATATACAAACTAGTATGATACAGTAATGGCCTCTAGGGCATATACACTAACATAAATCTCCTGCCACGGCCGTGGGCTATGTGTAATGGCTCTCCTAGACACAGCACGATCTCGCCCCCAATACCGGGAGAGACGAATCCCCTGCCGATCCGCTCACGTGCCTCCATATGGCTCGGGACTGTACCCAAAAACTACCTGTTTGCACGACTCCTTTGAGCCGTGGTAGGGTAGAAATCAAAGCACAGTGGGAACTCACACGAGACAAATGACGACCTCAGGTCGATGAACTAACCTGTACACATGTCACCAGGGAACTGCTATCTGACGATAGATATAGTACTAACTAGCAGATTCCCGGCGAGTCCTGTCCGGTGTACTCATAACCCAATGAGCACTTGTATACATCTTAGGTGATCCAACTGACACCAGTGGCTTATGAGACCGGCCACCGCCCCTCGTCGGGGTCTCGACTGTACACACTAGTCTACTCCGGAGTATCGATGCCCTGTCTCGAAACTCCCACGACTAGGGACCACAATTAAGTATATGCATATAAACTACCTAACTCTCACGTATATGATCGCCATCATACTGTTGGTAGTAAAGCAAGATCCTAAGGGCTCTATCAAAGTGTAACATGTAATCAGTCACCTGAACATGTACACGACTGATAAAGGCAAACCAGATAGCATACTATCATTTCGAGTAAGACTGTCCTAATGGTATAGGTCCTCCGCAATAATTGTAATCACGTACCTGCGATCCAATAATTGACTATGATGGCACTATCTCCAACAATCTCCCACTTGCACTCAAGGCTAATTATTGCGATGTCGACTACTCACAGCCCGTGTGAAACCGAACATCCAACTCCTCTACTAATCAGTTTCACAAAGCCCTTTTGTAAAACTATTGTGTTCGAGAAATAGCCTCAGTGAGTGGATCCGCCTAGATGTTTCTTTCTATATCTTTCTAAATCTCAAGTTCGCGGAGAAAGTCATCTCCCGAATCGAGTAACACCTGTCTTAGAATATGTCTGGATATCTGATGGGACCTAGTTCATAAATGAACTCCAAATCCAAACTTCTTAGACTGTATCGATCACTGAACCTAATCAGTATCCGGCACCATGCCACCCACAGTATCCTCTTGAACCACCTGTCCATAATACTGTCCCTCTTCGTCAGAGGGAAAACAATAACTCTGACAATCACTCTGTCATCCATGTCACCTTTGAAGCTTGGAATGATAACCGTCCCCCGAAGGAGGCTGCCGTCATCAAATCCGTAGAACATGCACTTATGTTCTATAACTGCTTCCTTATGTTTCTCCAGGATTGGATTAATACAAACTTATTGCATCTAGTGCAAAAACAACATTTGGTGTGGTACTTAACATCTCACGATTGACTCAACTGCCTAAGCAAGTGATATGTCAATCATGCACATCCCTCTCCCCTTTAGTCTATACGACACCTTTAGAGAGGGTGACTCCATCACCTGCTGGTACACCACCATGCTAGGAGTCATCTATTCTAAAAACCATTAGAATACTGTCAAAGTACCTACATTGGGAAACTACCCAAATCCAGATATAAAACCATAGATCTAGAAACCAGAATGTCAAATATTATATCCATATCCTGTCTGGAGAAACAACTGTATGACGACCACAGTACAACCGATCGTAGTATAGGAATTTTACTTCCTACTCTGTGTATGTCATCAAATACCATGACATCACACCCTACTACCTTCTTAACAGATCCATCCCTTATTCTGATTGAAGTCAAACCTATGACTGTCACATCAAAAAATAGATGATCTTTCTCCGCTATAACTGCTCTAGTCTATAAATAGACATAAGCTACTTGCCCACCATGCTTTCGTTGCTCCCACTGACTATGACAACCCTCCTACCGGGTCTCATAACCTGGAACAACAGTAGTGTCAAGTCTGGGTAGATAAGAACCTCCCTGTCACCGTCCTTGAGGCTACTGGAGTACCTCTCGGGTGTCTGAGGTTACCTACCATATCTGCGGAGTGGCTATTGGAATGTCAAACCTGATTGAATATATAGGTCCTATTAAATTTTCCGTAATCGTTCGCGGTTCTGGAATCACTTTAAGTTCTACCATACTCCCACAACTGTTTTCTGAAAAAGATCTATTTTACTAAAACAGTGGCGAGTCAAGAACAATATCACTATTGATCTTCCAAATGGTAGAATATCAACCCTCGTCATAGCCAGGGTCAACCCACAAACAGCCACTACAGAAACGTGCCCTGAGTTATCTAGAGTCTGGTTTTAAGCATAAGCTGGACAACTCCCCGTACCTTAATATCTTTTAAGGTACGATCCATTCTATATCCAATACAGAAACTTTGGCACTTATTTAATTGGAACCAAGATTCAAATCATGCAGCTGTCTCCAGTGCATATCATCTTAATGGAAAGAGGCTAATCAGCACTACTCAACTTAGGAATCCATCCAATTATGAGCAACCTGAAAGAGAAACACGTTTCTCAAAACTATTACTATCATCTGAATACCAATCACAAGAATCTACATCTTCGATCTCTTTGAAGAATCCCGATACTTGTGACACCTGGTTCTCTACTTTATTCTTATACCCACAACTTCTCAAAACTTAGACCTTGTATTTCTACGAAACACTTGTCTAAAAACTATAGAAGTCATAAGTAAACAGAACATAGTACGAGGACCTACCCCTTTGTCCTGATGGACACTGGACAACATACAATACTCTGTATAAGTCCGCTGAGTTGAACAACTCAAAACCTGTGTGTTGTAGGTGGAAAACTGTACCCTGGCGATTTTCTCAAATATCTCCAATTACAACGAATTCCGATATACTGAGGATGATCACCTAATTCCCAATAACTTACTCCCACTCATCATCTGTAAAACCATATAGATATGAGAATGAAACCTGGTAAATACATACCCTTGGAGTAAGTATTTAATCGGGAAAACAGTTTTTCCTTTAACAATGCACTGAAACATGAAAATGTTTCGTAGGGGTATCCTGGTATTCATAGCAATGCCTCTTCCATAATCCAATTCATGACTTCAACCGTATATTTTATTGCTATCTCTCCAAATCCCTTTATTTGTCTTTAGTCGTTACCTTCTGTACACCATTGTTAGGCTAAATGGTTTTCTTCCTTCCCTACCGTTCGGCACCAGCCTATGGTTTGGAAGAAGACTATCCAGTAAGCATAATAGGTATACCCTCCTAAACCAAGGAGTACTCATATCTTGAGAGAAGGTGATGATAAAAGACAACTGAATAATACCTTATTCCTTTAAAGGTGAAATAGGAGCGGCGATGAAGTACGCGGTTTTGGTCGTGAATGATAACAGTCGCAATTTACTTTGCCCTCTTTCTAATCCCTTTATTTTGTCTTTACATATTACCTTCTGCACACCCTACTTAGGCTAATTGGTTTTCTTCATTCCCTACCTTTCGGCACCAGCCTATGGTTTGGAATAAGACTATCCAATAAGCGTAATAGGTGTACTCTCCTAAACCAAAGAGCTCTCGCAACCTGAGAGAAGGTGATAATAAAAGACAACTGAATAAACCAATTCTATTTCTCCTGAACCTGGATCCATCCTCGAAGAAGTCCCTTCGAGTTCGTATATAACCATACGATGGATCTATCCAATGGAAGTGGATATCCGTAGTAATACGGGTGTTCTGAGAAATTCAAAGGGTAAAAGAAGGAGTGGCAATGACTTATGCAACTCAGACAATCCAAAAGCCAGTATTTTAAGAAGGTTCGGTCAACCTGGTCACTGAGTCATAGTCTAAGGTCGGTCAAAGGTCGCTGCCAAAGAGAGAGAGAAAAGAAACACTCTGCGTGCACTCTAACCTAGATCAGAATCGTTATCACTTTATCTAATCCGGAAACCTCCCACTGTCCTGTCAAATTCTCCTCCAAACCTAAAGAAGAATCAATCGGGATCACCCGAAGAGTAAACCAACTCATCAGTGGGAATCGGGATCCAACTCTCATCGCATGATAACGTGATGGAATGCATCCACGTTACTCATACTCCAGAAGGTATGCGCATACTTGGCAAGTTTCAGTTTCTTTAGAAACTCCCGATATGATTTTTTCCCCATGCTCTTATAACCTTGGCTTTGGTCAAAGTGTCATAAGTCACATGCCAAGTTCTACCCGTTACTATCTTGTCAATTTGAACCCACCCGCACATGCCCCTGACTTTGGCCAATCGGCAGAACGACTGTCCCAAACTAACTCATCTATCTATGCAACAATTGAATACCCAGCAGCTACCAAACACTATGCCTTAAATTTGGCTAAAATACATAGCTTGAATACTACTGAATACTCAAAAGAAGTGACGGAGGGCTACGGCTGGTTTTTGGCGAAAAACCTTTAACGTAGTGAACTTGATATCGCTGAAGGAACCTGATAGCTTTTTAAAATATAGTGGCGAAAACCTTTTGCTAAAGAGGTCACTCCCGGTAAAGGGATCTCGGCTCTTTCCTCGTGGAATGAGGTGCAGGATATTCCACTGAATACCGCTATGCAAAGCAACTTGTAATCGACTATAGTGAAGTTATTACGTTGACGCACACTTCTGCCCAAGGGGTCAGTCCCGGTGAAGGGATATCGGCCTTTGCCCCGTCGAATGAGGTGCAGGATATTCCACTGAATACCGCTATGCATAACAAAAGAAAACGTCTTTGCAATAACACTTTTTAAATTTGTTCCAACAACTGTAAACAGGTTTGTTATCCTTTGCATTGATCAGAATCAACGCAGTCCCATCAATTGATCACACCAAAAAAGAACGAAAATAAAATGTACGTATATGCCATCCGCATTCGTCACTGGGTCCCGTCATCACCCGTTAGGTTACTTAACTAACGACAGTGCGGGGACTGGACTAGCGCGGGTGTAAAACATATACAACATCTAATAGTATATAAAACAATATACAATAATCGCTCCAGGCGTGATAATATGCAACATTACAGAAAAGTAATAAGCATCACAGAACAATACAGATAATCTGGGATCCCCGGGTTTCACAGAGCCGGTGCTGAAACCCGACGTTCCCCTGTCGTGTGGATAGCCTGTGCAATGAAACCTAGACCCCTACGGGTGCGGAAAGTTACCCGCCAAAACCTGAAGCGAGGCAGCCCCCTACAGCATAGTGAATGGACCACCCAGCACTCCACGGAATCCGGTAATCTTGGGCACCCCTCCTTGGGTCAACCTGTACCCCCTACGAGTGCGGCGAATAGTCTGCCAATTCTAGAGTGGGGCCCCTCTGCCTCTCAAAGCCATGAGATGCGGACCCGTTGCTTCTCAGAACCCGGCTATCCGTGCACTCCGTCTCGGGGCAAAACCTAGTACAGTAATGAAAAATAGTACGATAGGTACATCGACCGCAACCTGGTCGCGCCCTAAAAGAATATAATACAACAGGCAGTGACGGCAGTCCACAAGTTGGACGCTCGCCCCGCAATATCAAATGTACAAATAAACACAAACTGTACTACCATTGCACACTGCTATCCACCACGACAAATCCGCAACATCGCAGCACAACACAGAACATCAACGCGAATGTCACGTTCGCAAACCCGTCTAAAAGAACTATAGCAATCAGACGCGGTTTACCGATCAAATGACATTCCCGGTCGGAGATATAATGTAAGCACTGTAAACTAACGTGTTTAAATTTCGATCGACCAAATATCACAAAGTGGGCCCCACGCAAATCTTTTGAACAGTAATAAAATCTGGGCCCAAAAGATATATACCAAAAACCCCAATTTCCAGAGAAGAACACACTGTCAAAATTTGGGAGCATGATCTCACCAAGTGGCCGCGGATGCGCGGCCAAACCATGGGTTTGGCCGCGTTTCCGCGGCATCTTGGTGGAATCACGAGCCCAAATTTTGTCGGTGTTCTTAGAAAAGCCTGCTGAATTTTCTGTGATGTGTAAAATTAATTTTGGAACCCTTTTAAAATCGACAGAAACTGTCAAGCTTGGATTTTGCAGTTTTTGATTTCCGGTTCGATCGATGTTTTAAACGCGTTAGCACAAGTTAGTATAGAAAAATGGTAAGGCTCTGATACCACTGTAAGTCTACGCTAGCGCCCCGGCCGTCTACAGACGCCAAATACGGAACAAAAACTTTTTATCTGGCGCTATCGTATATTTAATCCGGATCTGCCATTATTGCTAAACTAACAAACTGTAAAGAGTGTAGAAAGGTTATACCGAACGATCCGAGTCCTTCGTTCTTTAACCATCATCCCACGCTCCGTTGCGGCTGCTTTGATCTCGTCGATCTCCGATCTGCTCGTCCAGGTGGCACCACGTCACTGATTCTTTAAACGGGCTCCCGCCTCTGACTTGAGGCAACTCGGTCGTCAAGTTTGCTAAAAGAGACGACCAAGAATGATGTAGAGAATGAGTAGATGACTTTGTCTCACTTCGTCCAAGTCTGTGGACGATCGGTTAATGAAGTTGCCGATGGAAATGAAATGGAACAAGAAATGAACTATGAAATTTCCATACACTTTAAACCATAGTCTTTTTTACCAAAAATGAAATCAATCTCTCTCTTGCTCTCAAGGGTGGCCGGCCACTATATATGCAAGAGGGAGGTGAGTGTAGGAGAGGGGAGAGTGACCATAAGAACAAAACTTCTCACAAAATATCCTTACCTAAACAAGAATCATTAAAGCTAAAGCATGACTCACTTAAACACCTCATCAAGTCATTAATGCAATCATTAATGTCAAGATGAGTCATTAGCCACCTCATCATCCTTGTCATCTAATCTAGAAACTTCTAGAAGATTCAACACTTATCTCAAGAAAAGATAAATCCGTCTTTAACCGAATGTTAAAAGACGGCTGATAGAAAACTGGAAACTGGCAACTTCCAAAAGTGATCCTTAAACGAATTTCAGGACAACCCCGAAACTGTATAAATATACCTGCATTTGTATTACGAACGAATACAAATGCAACTGAGACAAAGATATTATACCTACTCAATATAATACTCGGATCCGGCTTAAACCAAAGCCGACCAGTATCATCTGCCCGAAAAATAACACGTGCGTAAACGCACGTGCATTTTTCGAACCCTGCCATAAAACCATACGGCCTCTACAACGTTTCGCCCGAACTTGGGAAACTGTCTGTGGGGGACTCTAATGACTCGTCAGTACCCTGGCAGTGGGTTTAACCACAAACCGTCAGCGGCACTAGCAATGCGTAACGGCTGCCCATGGACAGACCTCAAGGGAGGCTGATGAGCGAACTCATCCAGAAACCCTACTGAGCCTAACAGTGACAATGTATATACAGTCCGGTCCGTTTGTCTTTGAGTATCGCATATCTGCCTAGGCGGCTAGTAACGTCAGACCCCCAATAGCAGTATAAGTCGTGTCGGAGTGTAGCCCAATAACATCCTGAGATACTACTGGAGTACCTACCAGTAAATCTCCTGCTACGGCCGTGGGCTATGTGTAATGGCTCTCCTAGACACAGCACGATCTCGCCCCCAATACCGGGAGAGACGAATCCGCTGCCGATCCGCTCACGTGCCTCCATATGGCTCGGGACTGTACCCAAAAACTACCTGTTTGCACGACTCCTTTGAGCCGTGGTAGGGTAGAAATCAAAGCACAGTGGGAACTCACACGAGATAAATGACGACCTCAGGTCGATGAACTAACCTGTACACATGTCACCAGGGAACTGCTATCTGACGATAGATATCGTACTAACTAGCAGATTCCCGGCGAGTCCTGTCCGGTGTACTCATAACCCAATGAGCACCTGTATACATCTTAGGTGATCCAACTGACACCAGTGGCTTGTGAGACCGGCCACCGCCCCTCGTCGGGGTCTCGACTGTACACACTAGTCTACTCCGGAGTATCGATGCCCTGTCTCGAAACTCCCACGACTAGGGACCACAATTAAGGATATGCATATAAACTACCTAACCCTCACGTATATGATCGCCATCATACTGTTGGTAGTAAAGCAAGATCCTAAGGGCTCTATCAAAGTGTAACATGTAATCAGTCACCTGAACATGTACACGACTGATAAAGGCAAACCAGATAGCATACTATCATTTCGAGTAAGACTGTCCTACTGGTATAGGTCCTCCGCAATCATTGCAATCACGTACCTGCGGTCCAATAATTGACTATGAGGGCACTATCTCCAACGCAAAGGGCAGTTCAAGACGGTCACATATTCGAGTTAAGGTTTGTTGTCTTCTAGAGGGACCATCGCGTTACTTGCACTACTTAGAACGTCATTAAACTACGGAAAAGTCCCACAATTGGAAAATTCCCGGAAGGGGAAAAATTGGGTATTTACATCCGGTCGAAACTTTTAACATATTCCAAATATCCGGAAAACACATAGACGAAATCTGATAATCCGATCGAATCATCGAATCCCCAAAACAACACCAGAAAATTCAACTCTTGAATAAATATTAAAAATACCCATAAAACTCAGCACTGTGAAAGAGGAATTACTGTGCAAATATGGAGGGCTGACGTCACCAGAGAGCCGCGGAACCGCCGCAGAAGCTAGGCTTCTTCCGCGGTTCCGCCGCATGTTTGAGGTATCATTGGTCAAATTTTGCACCGTAATTCTTATAATTCGCTGCTGAATTTTTTAAGAATTTTTAAACTGGAAAAAACCCAGTTTTTGAAAAAAGTCCAGAGAGCAATTTGTTTTAGGGTTTCGATGATCATTCGGGTTTCAAACGTCGTCTAGACTTCGCCTAAGGCTCTAGCTAGGCTCTGGTACCACTGTAGGTCAGGCAGCCACCCCATCCAATGGGTTCGCCGTAGCACCAACCGGTCCCTCTGCCGCTACTTTTTACGCATGCCCCCTCGCGAGGACTACAACCCGCCGGAACACCTTCCGGTCTCGGGACACCCTGGGGGTAAGAGCCTATGCTTCGCCACACTGTCACACAGTGAGAACCCCCCCATAGGTCGACATCCAATGCCTAGTAGCTCTGATACGACTGTAGGGTTCCTAGGCACGCTAATGAAGTCTCATAAGGCATCAACCATGCCAATTTCAAATTTTATGAGTGCCGAGAAACCCTAATACGGATCGTTGACTAGAATTTTAGGCGAAACAATAAACTAGTTAACATCTTAACTAAAAGAAGAAAGCTACAACCTTAGTAGATCCGGTTATCCACTTCCTTAGCTCCATATAGTCGTTCCCTCGCTGTCCATCTCCAATCCCGAACTCTCTCATCGGCTTCATCGGAGAAATGAGCGGACTAGTCGTCGGCTTCGATGCCGAAGATGATCTACGTCGAGGCTACACTGGATCAAGCTCCGACTTCACCTAGTTGTGAAACTTGTGAAGAAAACACCCAAAACCACTTGGCAACAGGTAGAGGATGAAGAAATAGGAGGTGGGTTCACTTTAGAATTGAATTTCTCACTTTAGAACTCAAGATGCCATTAATGGAGTCTAGTTTTCTTTCTTGAAGAAGAAGGAGAAGATGAAGATAGAATATGATAAAAGTATCTCAATAATAGAAAAGAAATCAATACTTATCATCTCCTAACTAAGGTCAAGTGTAGTGAATAGACCATGGTAAGTGGGAATGGTTAGGGTTAAGCATGAAGACAAAATGGTCTCTTTAGTAAAAGCTTCATGAAGCTTCAACAAGCTTCATGATAAAAAGAAACCATTTTGTTTTCTTATATCTATTTAAATAAATAAAGAATGGATAAATAAATGAATGAATAAACAAAACCCAAACCATTATCATAACCATGGTACAATTCTTTACACAAAGCCAATAATCATGCATCATCAAACATGATACAATCAAGTGCACAAAAGTATATCACATATACAACTTGTGAACTTCAAGTGAGAAAATTCATTTAAAGTGAACCAATACTAGTTAATGCAAAGTAATATATCAAATATATAATTATACATTAAATCATTAAATCAACATTTGATTCAATGATCCGGTCATGTCGCACATAACCGACTAGTATCCAATGTATCGATTTATCGAATCAATGATTCTATAACTAGGTCATATCGCATACAACCAATCGAAACATTCATCACGAGAATGAAATGCGATATCACATACATGCATTATTCTCGGTCCCGCACATATCTGATATGCGCTCCTATTTCGTTTCGCTTGAGCCAGGAAACCTCTGTGTAGGACTCTAAAGACTCGTCAATACGCCGGTAGCAGATGATGATCATATCAAGCACCCACAAGCCGCAAGCGGTCTGCTAAACGTAACGGCCACTCGGGTATTAAGAGATCAGAATATCGACGAGCTAGCCCGCTCACACTCCTGTGAATCCAACCAGTAACACTTACCGTACAGACCGGTCTGTTCGTCTGATACGTCGCATATCAAGTCTAGGGGTGGTAAACGTCAGACCCCAATAACCGATAAGTCGTGCCGATGTGAGGCTCATAACGGGTCAAGAAACTGTAGGGTTCCTAGGCACTCTAATAGAGTCTCACAAGTGATCAAACATGCACAAATCTTAAAATTCCTTGTGTGCCTACAAACCCTAATATGGATCGTTAACTAGATATTTAGGCGAAACGAGCAAGTAAACGGAAATATAGCTAAAGGGAAGGGGCTACAACCTTTGTAGATCCGGTCCTCCACCTCCTAGGCTCCGTGATAAAGTCCTCTCCGCTGTCCAAATCGAACCATGGCTCTAGCGTCGGCTTCATCGGAGAAAAAGCGGGCTAGGTCAACGACGACGATGCCGAAGATGATATACGTCGAGGCATCGCTAGATCAAGCTCCAACTTCACCAAGTCAAGAAAACTTGTGAAGGAAACACCCTATACTACTTGGCAAGAGGTAGAGGATGAAGAAATAGGAAGTGGGTAGACTTTAGATTTGGATTTCTCACACTTTTTCATCAATCACCATTGATGTAGCAAGCTTTTGTCTCATGGAAGAAGAAGATGATGAACAAGAAGAAGATATGATAAGTTATGTAAATTAGATAAATAAATCAATACTTATCATTTACTAACCCTTGGTTAAGTGTAGAGAATGTACTATGGTTAGTTCATATGGTTAGGGTTAAGCATGAGACAAGAATGGTGACTTAGTCAAAGTTTCAAGAATGTTCAACTAAAAACAAAAATAGCAACCATTCTTTTCTCATCTTTTCCAAAATGAATAAGATAAATAAATAGATAAATAAGTAAATGGAAAAAAAAAACCCTAACCATTAGTTTAACCATGGTACATTCTTTACACTAACCCTAGCTTGCATGTATCATCAAACATGATACAATCTTGTGCACAAAAGTATATCACATATACAACTTGTGCATTTCAATTGAGAAAATCCATTTAAAGTGAACCAATACTAGTTAATGCAAAGTAATATATCAAATATATAATTATACATCAAATCATTAAAACAACACTTGATTTAACGATCCGGTCATGTCGCATATAACCGGCTAGTATCCAATGTATCGGCTTATCGAGTCAATCCTTGATTCGATAACTAGGTTATATCGCATATAACCATTCGATACATTCATCGCGAGAATAGAATACGGTATCACATACACGCATTATTCTCGGTCCCGCACATATCTCATATGCGATCCTATTTCGTTTCGCTTGAGCCAGGAAACCTCTGTGTAGGACTCTAAAGACTCGTCAATACGCCGGCAGCGGATGATGATCATATCAAACACCCACAAGCCGCAAGCGGTCTGCTAAACGTAACGGCCATCCGGGTATTGAGCGATCAGAAGATCGACGAGCAAGCCCGCTCACACTCCTGTGAATCCAACCAGTAACACTTACCGTATAGTCCGGTCTGTTCGTCTGATATGTCGCATATCTCGCCTAGGGGTGGTAAACGTCAGACCCCAATAGCTCGATAAGTCATGCCGACGTGAAGTCCATGACATGTGTGAAACTACTGATAACACTTACCAGTAGGTCACTGCAACCCTGGCCAGGGATTTCCTGTTATGGCCAGTCGAGCATAGCGCAACATCAACCCCCAATACCGGGAGAGACGAATCCCCTCGTATCGCTCATTGCCTCCATGTGAATCGAGACTGTACCTAATAACCACCTGTTTGCACAACTCAGTATAGCCGTGGTAGGGTGGAAATCAAAGCACAGTGGGAGACACACAAGACTCTATGACGATCTCGGGTCAACAGACTAAGCTGTACCAGTGTCACCAGAGAACTGCCATCTGACGTGACGTATAATACCATCTGGTAGTTCTCGGCGAGTCCGTTCATTGTACCCAGTCTCCACTGAGCACCCGCATACCATCTCTGATGTCAAACACCAATGGATATGGGATCATCCATCGCCCATCGCATGGGTCGAGAAGATATACGCTAGTCTACTCTGGAATATCGATGCCCCGTCTCGATATTCCCTCGACTAGGAACATTTCAAGGATGTACTCATGGACTATCCAGGCCCCACTAGTATGATCTGCATCACAGTCCTGGAAGTCGAGTACACATTCTAAGGGCTTTATCAACATGTAACAGAGAGACGGAAAGTATACACGTTTAGATAAATAGCAACCAGATAGCGTACTATCATGTCGAGCAAAAAGTCCTACCTATATATGTCCCAGCATCCACTACAATATACATCCAATGTACAGTAATGGCCTCTAGGGCATACATATAACTAACAATCTCCCACTTGCACTAGGGCCATCTGTAGCAGTGGTTGCAGTATCACATACTCAACCATCCCCTAAAAGTCTCTCTTTGGGAAAAGGCCTTCGTGAGTGGATCCGCCGTGTTGTCCTCTGAGTCTACTCTCCTAACCTCGATCAACCTGGAGATCAACTATCTCCATGATCAGGTGATGCTGCCTCAGAATTTGTCTGGGTCACTGATGGGACCAGGGTTCCAGGGCCGAAGCCACACTTCCATTGTCATACAATGGCAGGAACCTAGTTCATCTTATGAACCAATATACACCCAAACTTCCTCTTTGGTACTATCTTCAATAGCGATGTTACCAGCCTTTATCGTCTAGTTTGCCACGGTATCTAGCTTGGAACTCTTCCAACATACCGTCCCTCTACTGAGGGTAAAGACAATGCCCGTGACTGACATTCAGTCGTCTTTATCACCCTGGAACTCTTCCAGTGATTCTCCCCAGGATCGATTGATACCATCTCACTACATCTAGTGAGAATCCTAGCATCCAATTACATCTATCTCATAGATGAAAACTCAGGATTTAGAAGGTATCACTTTGATCCTATTTGGTGAATCCTAATGATAATAGGAGATTGACCGATCGTAGTATAGGAAACTCTCTTCCTATCAAGAGTATGTTGTCTACGTACAATACGAAGATGACCACCTTACTCTCTACTACCCTTTTGTATATACAAGGTTCGTCTACCATTTTGATGAAGTCAAACACTTTGACTATCACATCAAAACAGACTTTCCAACTCCGCGATGCCTGCTTCATTATGTAAAGCAACTTGCACACGTTTCCGCTGCTCCCACTGTTTACGAAGACCTCTGGTTGTGTTCTTATAGACGTTCTCTTCTAAATCAGTATTTAGAAAAGCAGTCAGGGCACCCAACCACCAGATATCGCAGTCATGGTATGTAGCCGTGGCAAGTAGGATCTGGATGGACTTAAGCATAGTCACTTGGAAAAGGTTTCATCATTATCCATGTCTGGTTGATGACTAAAACCTTTAATAAGCCTAGCTTTGAAAGTCTCAACTTTTCCATCTACACCAAGCAATCTTCTCAAGATATACTTGCTCCTGATGGGGATTTAACCCTTCAGATATAGCAGCTAAAGTCCATACTTTGCTGGTGTATATGGATTCCATCTCAGATCGCTAAGCATCCAGCCATTCTTACAGAGTCCCTACTCTCGATGGCCTGCTCGAAACTAGTTGGGTCATCATCTCATGATGCAATCCTCGCTCCCACTGTCATCGAGAAACCGAGGTATCTCTCAGGCGGATGAGGAACCCTACTAGATCGGCGGAGAGGCTGAGGTTCGTCGGGAACTATAGAATCCTTTGGTTCTGTCAAATCATCAACTGCAGTTTTGTATAGCTGGAACCTTTCCAGTTCTACAGAACTGATCCTGCCTCGATCTTGTCCGAATTTTGCTTTAAACATAGGCCGGACAACCCCAAATCTTAACTCGCTTAAGAGATGGGTTCTTCCCATACCATATCTCATATGGAGTGGTAGGCACTGATTTGATTCAAACCTAATTCAATAGGTATGCAGCTTCTCAAGTGCATAACCCCAAAAGGAAATAGGTAACTCAGTAATACTCATCATAGAGCACACCATATCTAATATTGTGCAATTGCTCCGCCCTGATACACCGTTGTGCTGTGGTGTATTCAGAGGAGTAACACTGAGAGAGAATCTCATTCTCCTTTAGAATAGTCCAGGAATTCTATGCACAAGTATTCTCCTCCCTGATCTTATCATAGGACATAATACTTATACCCGTATTTTGGTTCTCTACTTCAAACTTATATTCTGTGAATATCTCAAAAGGTTCGGACTTATGTTTCAACAGGAACATATGACCGAATCTTGAGAGATTATCAGAGAATATAATGAAATATAAAGAACCAGTCCTGGCATGTGTAGACAGGAGACTTTACATACATCATCATGTATCAGTCCCAAGAGTTTACTAACTCTTTCTCTGTTTCTAATAAACAGAGCTATGGTCATCTAATCTTTGTGACATGACTGGAAAGTTTCACAAGATGTAAATTCAAACTGATTTAAATATGCATCTAAAATGTAACTTCAGCCAGTCGAGTCACATTGATGTGACCTAGTCTACAATGCCTCAAGAAGGATTCGTTCATTTCTGAACTCTTCCACTTGTGTGTGTTCTGTATATTAGGAACTGCAGTTTGATTTAAAACGTCAATGCTTTTAGATAACGTGCCTGAAACGATCAACTTTTGATATAGGAAATGTTCAAAACATTATCCATCAATACAAAATTTTATCATTTCTTTAATAAATAAAGAGATTGATATGATTTCGTATATCAGGTTCGGTATCTAATAGCATTTATTCAGAATCAATGTATTGGTAATACAGTGTGACAGTAACCAACAGACTTGGCTGCAACACTTGCCCCGTTTTCTGTCTCATGAAACTTATCGCCCGTTCTCAGTTTTTCTACCTTTTTGTAGCCCTTTGTAACAGATTACATATCTGGGATCCTGATCCGGTATCATATACCCAGGATGCAGAGGATACTGAGAAACAGTTCTTTATAATGAACACATCCGAAGGAGATGCATCATATGCACTTTCTTCGTTTGGGCGGCATAGGAATTCTGGTATTCCCCTATTTCCTGCTCTTTCTTATAACAATTATAAGTTGGAGCGGGACCAACGTTCCCCAGCTCAGTATAACAAGCGGGTTCGGTCAATACATCCATATTATTATCTTGATTAAGGCGTGATATGGTCGCTACCTGGGGAGAGAGAGAAGAAAACACTCAGCGTGCGCTCTTACAAGATCAGATTGGTTATTTATTTTATCTAAACAGGATGGCTCCCACTGTTTTTATCAAATCTTCCTTCAAACCCTAAAAGGAAAGACTAGCCGGGATTAATTACACTCTACAAGTTCGCCAATCTTTCAGCCAGACCAGTGTCGGTACTTTGAGGGAGGTTCCCCGTGCTTTCGCATGGACCTAATTACAGAAAACCTCGTTTTCCCAGAGGCGTAACCCCGTTGACACCTTTCTAGACACCTACTTGATCGGCTAATTGCAAAGTGCAAAACTCTCCCAGGAGTAACAATTACTCGCAGTGGGTATCGGGATCCAACTATCATATAGAAGGTATGCAATCTCATTGCAAGTTTCAACACTTGAAACTCCCGATAAAGGTTTTTACCCCTAGCACCTATGACCTTAACTATGGTCAACAAATCATAAGTATTAGTCAAGTTCTACCCGTCATTTCGTGATTAATTAGACCCACCCACATGACCCTTAACTAAGGTCAACAAAGTCACGCGACTGTCCTAACTAATCGCATCATATGCGGTGTAGGAAGACATCACTTAGCTACCGTACACTGTGCCTTGACTATGCTCAACAAACACAACACGAATACTAAGTACTCTACTTCCTAAAATGACGGAGGGTTGCGGCTGGTTTTTATGAAAACCTTTAACGCTTTGAACTTGATCTCGTTGCGGAATCAAATGGTTTTTAAATGGAATGTTTTTTAGGCTTTTCTAGTTTTGCTAAAGGGGTCACTCCCGGTGAAGGGATCGTCGGCCCTTTCCTCGTCGAATGAGGTGCGGGATATATCATATACATCACTGTGCAAAGCAGAAACTCTAGAAGTGATCAAAAGACAAACCGAGGGTTGTAGCATCTGCCAGTAATTGCTAAAGGAGTCAATCCCGGTGAAGGGATCTCGGTCCTTTCCTCATCGAATAAGGTGCAGGATGTTCTATAATGAACACCGCGATGCAAAGCAAGAACTGTAGCTACCTGTTTTATTTTGAAATTCGATTCCACAACATCAATTAGGTTTATTTTCTTTCATTAATCTCATTAATGAATCTCCCATCATTTAAATTACCTAAACATCACAGATAAATATGACGTACACTTATGCCATCCGCATTCGCCTCGATGTCCCCTCATGCACCGTTAGGTTAGGTAACTAACGGCAGAGCGGGGCAGGGCTAGCGCGGGTGTAAAATATAAGTAACGTCTATATAATATATCATATATACTATATATTATATCTATCACAGAACATCACAGATAACGCAGCAGAAAATATCATATGAAACATTGGATATACTAGGACGTCCGTGTTTTCAATACGAGCCAGTATAAAACACGGATTCCATGGTCGTGATGAATAGCCAATCCCACACCCCTAGACCCCTACGAGAGCGGCAAGCAACCCTACCATTTCTAGGGTTAGGAGACCCGGGCTCGACTCCTCAAGTTGGTCTCCCAATGGACCCCAGAACCCGGTTACTTTTGCTCCCCTCCTTGGGTCTATCCTAGTTCAGAAAAGTAAATAATATACATCAACGGTGACAACTTCCGCAATCTGGAAGTGCCCCAATAAAAGAATATTACATACAAGTTTTTACATGAATGAAAATGAAAAACACTCATCTCACATAAAAAAAACCCCGGATATTCAAACACGACGATCCAATATAACATATCCAGCAACACATAACATCACATGTCATCAACGTAAGTAAATATGCGCATCCCAATTGTCGTTGACATATAGCAACGAAACCGGCGACATCACATATTACATTTACGGTCACAGAAAAGAAAGTGTAAAACTACAACAGTTGGAATCCGCAATCTCTTTAGACATCGCATGCCTAATCAAATGAATTCCTTACACATCGCATGCCAAACAATTATAAACCCCGCATTTTAGTCTCATTATCGAAAACTCTTTTCAATGTCAAGTCGGGCAATTCAACAGGATTCCCGACATTCTGATCGAATGCTCGTCGCAAACTTCAGTAGACGGCCGCACCCCCGATGCCGTCGACCAAGTGCACCAAGGCGGAACACCGCTACCGCGAGCACCCGAACGGATGCTTTCGGCGACGGGGTTCTCCTACAGTCACTTGGTCGGGGCAATGGAGTGAGGCTGTCTATTAAGTTTACCCGACGAGTATCCGCGTACGCTACGTGATTGCTACGGACTTTTGATCACATCAAAATTCCGTGGCAACCTATCAAGTGAGACTAAAGTGCTATGTTTATAACTTTCATTCAGTTATCACATAACCTTTTGTGAATTCCAATTGTTGTATCACATTCCGGATAAACAGAAAATATTAAACTTTCCGATTGAACATTCGAACACCCAAGTTTTCCCGAAACAGCTCAACACATGAAATAAGTCTAACAACATTCAGTTCGTGCCTCAGTACCAACGGTCCAGCCGTCGAAGGGTCAAGCCAACGCCTCACATGTGGCACGCCGTACTGTCCCAAACCCGAAGGTTCAAAGGGCAGTTCAAGACGGTCACATAATCGAGTTAAGGTTTGTTGTCTTCTAGAGGGTCCATCGCGTTACTTGCACTACTTAGAACGTCGTTAAACTACGGAAAAATCCAACACTTGGAAATTTCCCGACAGGGGAAAAATTGGGTATTTATATCCGGTCGAACTTTTTAACATATTCTAAAAATACCCGGAAAAGCACACCGACAAAATTAGACAGTCCGATCGAATACACCGAGTCCCTAATACAACTCAGAAAATACAACTCTGGAATAAATATTAAAATATTCCCAGGAAATCCAGCACCAGAAAACATGAATTACTGTGCAAAGTTTGAAGGCCAATCAAGTCACGTGACCGCGGAACCGCCGCAGAAGCCAGGCTTCTGCCGCGGTTCCGCCGATCATTAGAGGTATCATGGACAAATTTTTGCATCGTAATTCTTAGAATTCCCTGCTGCGTTTTCTGCATATTTTTAATTTCGAAAAAACCACGATTTCAGAAAAAGTCCAGAGAGCAATATTAGGGTTCGGGTTTTGATTCGATCGGAGTTCTAATTCCGTCTAGACTTCGCCTAAGGCTCTAGCTAGGCTCTGATACCACTGTAGGGTTCCTAGGCACTCTAATGGAGTCTCACAAGTGATCAAACATGCACAAATCTTAAAATTCCTTGTGCCTACAAACCCTAATACGGATCGTTAACTAGATATTTAGGCGAAACGAGCAAGTAAACGGAAATATAGCTAAAGGGAAGGGGCTACAACCTTTGTAGATCCGGTCCTCCACCTCCTAGGCTCCGTGATGAAGTCCTCTCCGCTGTCCAAATCGAACCATGGCTCTAGCGTCGGCTTCATCGGAGAAAAAGCGGGCTAGGTCATCGAAGACGATGCCGAAGATGATCCACGTCGAGGCATCGCTAGATCAAGCTCCAACTTCACCAAGTCAAGAAAACTTGTGAAGGAAACACCCTATACTACTTGGCAAGAGGTAGAGGATGAAGAAATAGGAAGTGGGTAGACTTTAGATTTGGATTTCTCACACTTTTTCATCAATCACCATTGATGTAGCAAGCTTTCTTCTCATGGAAGAAGAAGATGATGAAGAAGAAGAAGATATGATAAGTTATGTAAATTAGATAAATAAATCAATACTTATCATTTACTAACCCTTGATTAAGTGTAGAGAATGTACTATGGTTAGTTCATATGGTTAGGGTTAAGCATGAGACAAGAATGGTGACTTAGTCAAAGTTTCAAGAATGTTCAACTAAAAACAAAAATAGCAACCATTCTTTTCTCATCTTTTCCAAAATGAAGAAGATAAATAAATAGATAAATAAGTAAATGGAAAAACAAAACCCTAACCATTAGTTTAACCATGGTACATTCTTTACACTAACTCTAGCTTGCATGTATCATCAAACATGATACAATCTTGTGCACAAAAGTATATCACATATACAACTTGTGCATTTCAATTGAGAAAATCCATTTAAAGTGAACCAATACTAGTTAATGCAAAGTAATATATCAAATATATAATTATACATCAAATCATTAAATCAACACTTGATTTAACGATCCGGTCATGTCGCATATAACCGGCTAGTATCCAATGTATCGGCTTATCGAGTCAATCCTTGATTCGATAACTATGTTACATTGCATATAACCATTCGATACATTCATCGCGAGAATAGAATACGGTATCACATACACGCATTATTCTCGGTCCCGCACATATCTCATATGCGCTCCTATTTCGTTTCGCTTGAGCCAGGAAACCTCTGTGTAGGACTCTAAAGACTCGTCAATACGCCGGCAGCAGATGATGATCATATCAAACACCCACAAGCCGCAAGCGGTCTGCTAAACGTAACGGCCACCCGGGTATTGAGCGATCTGAAGATCGACGAGCAAGCTCGCTCACACTTCTGTGAATCCAACCAGTAACACTTACCGTACAGTCTGGTCTGTTCGTCTGATATGTCGCATATCTCGCCTAGGGGTGGTAAACGTCAGACCCCAATAGCTCGATAAGTCATGCCGACGTGAAGTCCATGACATGTGTGAAACTACTGATAACACTTACCAGTAGGTCACTGCAACCCTGGCCAGGGATTTCCTGTTATGGCCAGTCGAGCATAGCGCAACATCAACCCCCAATACCGGGAGAGACGAATCCCCTCCTATCGCTCATTGCCTCCATGTGAATCGAGACTGTACCCAATAACCACCTGTTTGCACAACTCAGTAGAGCCGTGGTAGGGTGGAAATCAAAGCACAGTGGGAGACACACAAGACTCTATGACGATCTCGGGTCAACAGACTAAGCTGTACCAGTGTCACCAGAGAACTGCCATATGACGTGAGGTATAATACCATCTGGGAGTTCTCGGCGAGTCCGTTCAGTGTACCCAGTCTCCACTGAGCACCCGCATACCATCTCTGATGTCAAACACCAATGGATATGGGATCATCCAACGCCCATCGCATGGGTCGAGAAGATATACGCTAGTCTACTCTGGAATATCGATGTCCCGTCTCGATATTCCCTCGACTAGGAACATTTCAAGGATGTACTCATGGACTATCCAGGCCCCACTAGTATGATCTGCATCACAGTCCTGGAAGTCGAGTACACATCCTAAGGGCTTTATCAACATGTAACAGAGAGACGGAAAGTATACACGTTAAGATAAATCGCAACCAGATAGCGTACTATCATGTCGAGCAAGAAAGTCCTACCTATATATGTCCCAGCATCTACTACAATATACATCCAATGTACAGTAATGGCCTCTAGGGCATACATATAACTAACAGAAACTACTGGTAACACTTACCAGCAAATCTCTGATCAGCCCTGGCCAGGGACTTCCCTGTTACGACCAATCAAGCACAGCGCAACATCAACCCCCAATACCGGGAGAGACGAAACCCCTCCTATCGCTCATTGCCTCCATGTGACTCGGGACTGTACCCAAAAACCACCGTTTTGCACGCCCTCATGGACATGGTAAGGTGGAGATCAAAGCACAGTGGGAATCACACAAGACACTATGACGATCTCGGGTCTACAGACTAACATGTAAAAGTGTCACCTGAGAACTGCCATCTGACGTGAGGTATAATACCATCTGGGAGTTCTCGGCGAGTCCGTCCAGTGTACCCAGTCTCCACTGAGCACCCGTATACCATCTCTGATGTCAAACACAATTGGATATGGGATCATCCATCGCCCATTTCATAGGTCGAGAAGCGTATACGCTATTCTACACTGGTATATCGATGCCCTGTCTCGATACACCCACGACTAGGGACCTTGAAGGATGTACTTATGGACTACCATGTCCCCACTAATATGATCTGCATCATAGTCCAGGCAATCAAGTACACATCCTAAGGGCTTTACCAACATGTAACTATAAGACAGTTTAAAGAGACTAGTATACATGTTAAGATAAAGACTAACCAGATAGCATACTATCATATTGACCAAGAAAGTCATCTCTATATATGTCCAAGCATCCAATATAATATATATCATCAGTACAATACTGGCCTCTAGGGCATACATACAACTAACAACGGCCACCTGTTTGCACGACTCAGTAGAGCCGTGGTAGGGTGGTAATCAAAGTACAGTGGGAGAGCACACAAGACTCTATGATGATCTCGGGTCTACAGACTAACCTGTACTAGTGTCACCTGAGAACTGCTATCCGACGATAGATATAATTCCATATAGTAGTTCTCGGTGAGTCCGTCCAGTGTACCCAGTCACCACTGAGCACCCGTATATGATCTTGATGTCAAACATCGATGAATGTGGGAACATCCATCGCCCATCATATGGGTCTAGTATCATATACGCTAGTCTAATCTGGTATATCGATGCCCCGTCTCGATACACCTACGACTAGGGACATTTCAGGATGTGCTTATAAACTATAGATGTCCCACTAGTATGATCTCTATCATAATCACTGTAGTCAAGCCAATATCCTCAGGGCTTTATCAACATGTTTGAATGAGTAAAAGCATGATCAAATCAACATGTCAGATAAAGATGAACCAGATAGCATAATATCATGTCGAGCAAGAATGTACACTGAATATATATATATATATATATATATATATATATATATATATATATATATATATACACATGTATAAATACATCCACTATCACATAATGGCCTCTAGGGCATACATATATCAAACAATCTCCCACTTGCACTAAGGCCAGTTATTGGCGTATCTCATACCCAACATCTCAAAAAGTCGCTCATGCTACGGCTGAGGGAGGGCCTTGGTGAGTGGATCCGCGGCGTTATTCTTTGTGTCTACTCTCTTAATCTTGATCTCGCGGCGATCTACAATCTCCCGGATCAAATGAAAGCACCTCAGGATGTGTCTGGACCGCTGATAGGACCTGGGCTCCTTAGCTAACGCCATAGCCCCATTATTATCACAATATAATGGTAATGGATCAATAATGGTTGGAACTACTCCTAGCTCCGAGACGAACTTCTTCATCCAGACGGCTTCCTTGGCGGCATCATTTGCAGCAATGTACTCAGCCTCCATCGTAGAGTCTGCAACGGTATCCTGTTTGGAAATCTTCCAACTTACGGCCCTTCCATTGAGGTAAATAAAAACCCTGAGATAGATTTGTTGTCGTCCTTATCGCTCTGGAAGCTCGAATCGGTAAAGCCCTCCATTTGGAGATCTCCATTACCATACACCAAGAACAATTCTTTAGTCCTTCGCAAGTACTTAAGAATGTTCTTCACAGCTGTCCAGTGATTCTCCCCCGGGTTGGATTGATACCTACTTAGAACACCAAGTGCATAAGCTACATCTTGGCGTGTACATAACATCGCATACATTATAGATCCTACTGCCGAAGCATAGGGTATAACGCTCATGCGAGCTCTCTCTTCATCGGTCTTTGGACAAGAATCATTGGAGAGAGTGACCCCATGGCAAGCGGGTAAGGCACCCCGCTTGGAGTCTTCAATACTAAACCTTTTTAGGATGGTGTTGATGTACCTGGTTTGGGACAATCCCAATAACTTTTTGGATCTATCCCTATAGATCCTAATGCCCAGGATGTATGTGGCATCACCCAGGTCCTTCATGGAGAACCTTAGTGATAAGAAAGATTTGACCGACTGTAGCATAGGAATATCATTTCCTATCAGAAGAATGTCGTCCACATACAATACGAGGAATGTGACAGCTCTCCCTACAGCCTTCTTATAAACACAAGGTTCATCTGGATTTTTGATGAAATCAAACTCTTTGATGACTTCATCGAAACAGATGTTCCAACTCCGTGATGCCTGCTTTAACCCATATATGGATTTAAGCAATCTACATGCTTTCCCGCTGCTCCTACTGTCAATGAAGCCCTCTGGCTGATCCATATAAACGCATTCTTCTAAATCTCCATTTAGAAATGCTGTTTTAACGTCCATCTGCCAGATTTCATAGTCGTA
Organism: Agapanthus africanus; assembly: GCA_030015575.1. NCBI lineage: Eukaryota > Viridiplantae > Streptophyta > Magnoliopsida > Asparagales > Amaryllidaceae > Agapanthus > Agapanthus africanus. The sequence goes on along the minus strand of JASDDO010000014.1, from coordinate 479,191,554 downwards.
GTGAGCAGCAATAGCAAGTAGGATCCGAATGGATTTAAGCATGGCAACGGGCGAAAAAGTTTCGTCATAGTCCAAACCTGGTCTTTGACGAAAACCCTTCTCCACAAGTCTTGCCTTATAGGTCTCTACCTGCCCATCTACACCAATCTTTCTTTTAAAGATCCATTTGCATCCCACAGGTTTTACCCCAGGGGGTACAATGTCCAAAGTTCATACTTTGTTGGTGTACATAGACTCCATTTCGGATCTCATGGCATCCAACCACTTCACAGAGTCTCCACTCGTGATAGCATGCTGAAAACTGGTAGGATCATCATCATCCATGATGCAGTCTTCTCCGTCACTATCAATGAGGAAACCGTAGTACCTCTCCGGTGGGCGAGAAGTCCTACCAGACCTTCGGAGTGGCCGAGGTTCCTCAGTTTCTATTGCAACAGCCGGTTCAACCAAATCGTCATTTGTAGTCTGTGTCTCTAGAACCTCTTCTAAATCCACCACCTTGCCATCATCTTTATCTGTGAAAAACTCTTTTTCCAAGAATGTGGCATACTGAGAAACAAACAAATTTTGTTCCTCTTTGTGGTAGAATAGATATCCAAAAGAATTCTTTGGATACCCCACAAAATTACACATGACTGACCGTGTCTCGAGTTTTTCCGGATTTTGCTTTTGAACATAGGCCGGGCAACCCCAAATCTTAATTCTCTTAAGAGATGGTCTCTTCCCATGCCATATCTCATATGGCGTGGTAGACACGGCTTTGGTTGGAACCCTGTTCAGTAGAAACGCTGCAGTCTCCAATGCATGCCCCCAAAATGAGACGGGTAACTCAGCATCACTCATCATGGAACGGACCATATCTAGTAGGGTCCGATTCCGTCGTTCTGACACACCGTTGTGCTGTGGTGTGTAAGGAGGAGTGAGCTGAGAGAGAATCCCATTCTCTTTTAGGAAGTTTGCAAATTCTGTACTGAGATACTCTCCACCTCGATCTGATCGAAGCATCTTGATACAAGCCGGTTTGTTTTTCCACTTCTTGTTTATATTCAATGAATTTCTCGAAAGCTTCGGACTTGTGCTTTAATAAAAATACATGACCGAATCTTGGGAAATCGTCAGTGAACGTAATGAAGTATGAAAAACCGCCTCTAGCCTGTGTAGACATTGGACCACATACATCACTATGTATGAGTCCTAGGAGCTCGGCAGCTCTTTCTCCGTGTCCGGTAAACGGAGTTTTGGTCATTTTACCCTTGATACAAGACTGGCAAGTCGCATAAGATTTATATTTAAAAGAGTTTAAATATCCATCTTTGTGTAACTTGTTTAGTCTTGATTCGTTAATATGACCAAGTTTACAGTGCCAAAGAAAAGCTTCATTTAATTCTGAAAGTTTTCTTTTATTAGTGTGTTGTATACTGAAAACTGTGTGTTGATTTAAGACGTATATCCCGTTCTTAAGTGTACCATACCCAACCAACATTTGATTTAGGTGAATGTTCATAACATTGTTCTGCAATACAAAATTATATCCTTCATTTTCTAACAAAGAAACAGATATTATATTACATAGCATACTTGGTACAAAATAACATGGGTTCAAAACCAATATACACCCAGATGGCAACCCCAATTGATATTATCCCACTGCGACTGTATGTACATTGGAACCATTTCCAACGCGGAGAGTATGGTCACCTGTCTTCAAAGCTTTGCTATTTCTCAGCCCCTGCATAGAATTACAAATGTGAGAACCTGAACCGGTATCTAATACCCAGGAAGCAGAGTTTATTCAAAAACAGTTTTCTGTCACAAACACACCGGAAGCGGAAGCATCCCCATGCTTCATCTTGAAGTTCAAGTACTCCGTACAGTTGCGCTTCCAATGTCCTGTCTTGTGGCAATGAAAACATTCACCTTTCCCCAAGTCTCCAGTTTTGGACTTTTCCTTTCCCTTCTCCTTTTTAACTCCACCCTTAGGATTGGTGGGCTTCTTTTTTTTCTTTCCCTTGGCCTTAGCCTTTGGGCGAGAAGAGGAAGATTGTCCAATAGTCATAACGGGAGTTTTTACTGATTTCATAGTGCTCTCTACACTACTTAACATATTAAGGAGTTCAGGTAGTTCCTTCTCCATGCCGTGCATGTTGAAGTTAACTATGAATTGAGCAAAGGTGGAGGGGAGGGACAGCAGAATAATATCCGTATATTGTTCATTGTCCATTGTCCATCCAAGATCCTCAAGCTCTTCTATAAGAGCTATCATCTTCAGAACATGGTCTCCTACTGGTGTGCCAGGGGCCATTCGCATCTGAAACAGTTTCTTTGATGCTTCGTATCGTAATAGGCGGGATTGCTCTCCATACAACTCCTTTGTATGGAGGATTATGGTTTGAATGTCCATAATCTCGTGCTGCTTTTGATGTGTATTGTCCATCGATGCAAGCGCGAGGCATTTGGCCGTGGCACAGTCAGCATCCCATGTCTTGCGGACTTCAATATCCGCAACTGAGGATTTTGGGCCTGGGACGGGCGGGGCTGGAGCCGTGAGGACATATGATACTTTATCATAAGTCAAGGCTATTTTAAGATTTCTCAGCCAGTCTTTATAATTGGTCCCATTCAGTTTGTTTTTATCTAGTAGAAGCTTGAGTCCAGTCATTGGTATCTACCATTAAGAGAGAGAGAAGAATATACTCAGCGAAAGCTCTTGCATAGATCAGATTGGTTATTATCTTGTCTAATTGATGTCTCCCACTGCTTTAATCAAGTTTTTCTTTCAAACCTTAAAAAGAAAACTAGCCAGGATTAATTACAGTCTACAACTTCGCTAACCGTTAAGCCAGGCCAGTGTCGGTACTTTAGGGAGGTTCCCCGTGCTTTCGCACGGACTTAATTAAAGTAAACCTCGTTTTCTCAGAGGCGTAGCCCCGTTAACACCTTTCTAGACACCTAATGAGTTAGCTAATTGTAAACTGCAAAACTCTCCTAGGATAAACTATTGCCCACAGTGGGATCGGGATCCAACCATCATATGGAAGGTATGCAATCTCATTGCAAATCTCAACACTTGAAATTCCCGATGTGATTTTTACCCCTAGTACTTATGACCTTAACTATGGTCAACAAATCATAAGTACCAGTCAAGTTCTACCCGTCATTTCTTGATCAATTTGACCCACCAATTTGACCCTTAACTATGGTCAACAAAGTCGCATGAATGTCCTAATTAATCTGCATCATATGCAGTGTAGGAAGACACCACTTAGCTACCGTACACTACGCCTTAACTAAAGTCAACAAACATAGCATGAATACTAAGTACTCTACTTCCTAAAATGATGGAGGGTTGCGGATGATTTTTAAGAAAATCTTTAACGCTTTGAACTTGATATCGTCGTAGAATCAAATGGCTTTCAAAAGGAGTGGCTTGTGCTCCGCAGTTTTGAAATATAGCTTTTTCATAAAGAGCCGAGTGGTTTTGAAATCTGATTCTACAACATCTATTTTAGGTTTATTTTTTTACATTAATCATATTAATGTAATCCCATCATTTAGGTCCTGAAGACAATCACAGAAAAGAAACGAAAATAACACGTACGCTTATGCCATCCGCATTCGCCGCAATGTTCCGTTATGCACCGTTAGGTTACTTAACTAACGGCATACCGAGACGGGACTAGCGCGGGTGTAAAACATAAGCAACGTCTACTATATATCTCATATATAATATATCATTCGTCACAGATATCATAGAACACAGGCAGCAGAAAACATATATAGAATATGGGATATACTAGGACGTCCGTATTTAGTATTTAGCCAACAATAGAAAATACGGATTCCACAGTCGTGATGAATAGCCATGCCCACACCCCTAGACCCCTATGAGAGCGGCAAGCGACCCTACCAATCCTGGAGTTTAGGAGACCCGGTCTCGACTCCTCGAGATGGCCTCCCACTGAACCCCAGAACCCGGTCACTTGTGCTTCCCTCCTTAGGTCTATCCAAATGCGGAAAAGTAAATAATATACAACACTGGTGACATGAACCTCAACCCGGAAGTGCCCCAAATAAAAGAATATTACATTACATTTGAATTTTACATGAATGAAAAATAAAACTCTCATCTCACATAAAAAAAACCCCGGCTATTCAATCAAGACAATCCTGCACATCATATCTCAGCAACACATAATATCATATATCATCAACGTAAGTAAGTATGCGTACCCCGATTTTCGTTGATGTATAGCAACGAAACCGGCGATATCGAAATACTACACTTACGGTCACAGAAAAGAAAGTGTAAAACTACAATATTTGGAATCCACATTCTCTATAGACATCATAAATGCGAAATATCACATACTTCGTATTTCATGCCTAACTATCTGAATTCCACATATTGTATCACATTCCAGATAAATAGACGGTATTAAAGTTTTCGATCGAATGATCAAATACCCAAAATTCCCTAAAGCTCAACACTTGAGCGGAGTTCAAAAAATCCGGAGTGTGTCACAGTAGTAGCGGTCCAGCCGTAGAAGGGTCAAGCCAACGCCTCACATGTGGCACGCCGTACTGCCCCAAACCCTAAGGTTCAAAAAGCAGTTCAAGACGGTCACATAATCGAGTTAAGGTTTGTTGTCTTCTAGAGGGTCCACCACAAAACTTGCACATATTTCCGAAAGATTTAAACCCCGTGAAAAGTGAGCAAACGACACTCGTTCGAACAATTCAATACTTTCTAATTATCCGGAAAAAACATGAAGTTAAAATTCTGATCGAATCAATGAACTCAAAACAATCTCCAGAACAAACAGCACTAAATTCAGATTAAAAATACCCAAAAAAATATACAAGCAGATAAAATAGTTACTGTACAAAAACGACACAATGATGCATCCGTACGGCCGCGGAACCGCGGCCTAAGCAGGCTTTTGCCACGGTTCCGCGGTGGAATGAACTGTTCATGGCATCGTTTTTTACATTTGTTCTTAGATTTACCTGCTGAATTTTTTGCATATTTTTAATTCTGGAAAATAACAATTTTCAAAAAATGTCCAGAGAGTGTCCCGAAAATCCGTATTTCGGTTCGATCGGAGTTTTTACTTCGGTAAACTGTCGCCTAATGTTCTAGGTCGGCTCTGATACCAATGTTAGGTTTACCTAGCACCCTATGAATGGTTTGGAAGCATCACATGTCACAAAGATTTCTATTTATATACAACCATGATAGAATGATGTATGTATGCATGTGTGCATGCACATCCATATGTGCATGAACAAGAATGAATGCATACATGCATGCATACATCTAAAAAGGACAAGAAAGGATTTCTAGTGAGAAGCTAATGGTTACATGATAAATCAACACTTGATTTATCAACCCGGTCATATCACATACGACCCGACCAAAAGCAAGCCGCCCGATTAATATACGGTATCTCATACGCGCATTTTAACCGGGTCCATGCGCATATCGCATACGCGCACCACAACGTTTCGTCTGGACTAGCTAACTCCTTTGTGGGACTCTAAGACTCGTCAATACGCCGGCAGTGGGTGATGATCATATCAAGCACCCTCAAGCCGCAAGCGGTCAGCTAAACGTAACGGCCACCCGGGTATTGAGCGATCAGAAGAAAACAAGCGAACCTGCTACAACTCCCGTCGAGCCAACCGGCAACACTACCGTACAGTCCGGTCTCTTCGTCAGATATGCTGCATATCAAGCCTAGGGATGGTCACGTCGACCCCAATAACTCAATAAGTCGTGCCGGTGAATGGTCTATAACAGATCGAGAAACTACAGATAACACTTATCAGTAAATCTCAGCAGCCCTGGCCAGGGACTTACTGATATAACCAGTCGAGCACAGCACAACATCAACTCCCAATACCGGGAGACATGAAACCCCTCTTATCGCTCATCGCTTTCGTGTGTCTCGGGACTGTACCCAATGGCCACCTGTTTGCACGACTCAGTAGAGCCGTGGTAGGGTGGTAATCAAAGTACAGTGGGAGAGCACACAAGACTCTATGATGATCTCGGGTCTACAGACTAACCTGTACCAGTGTCACCTCAGAACTACTATCCGACGATAGATATAATTCCATATAGGAGTTCTCGGTGAGTCCGTCCAGTGTACCCAGTCACCACTGAGCACCCGTATATGATCTTGATGTCAAACATCGATGAATGTGGGAACATCCATCACCCATCATATGGGTCTAGTATCATATACGCTAGTCTACTCTGGTATATCGATGCCCCGTCTCGATACACCTACGACTAGGGACATTTCAGGATATGCTTATAAACTACAGATGTCCCACTAGTATGATCTCTATCATAATCACTGTAGTCAAGCCAATATCCTCAGGGCTTTATCAACATGTATGAATGAGTAAAAGCATGATCAAATCAACATGTCAGATAAAGAAGAACCAGATAGCATACTATCATGTCGAGCAAGAATGTACACTGAATATATATATATATATATATACATGTATAAATACATCCACTATCACATAATGGCCTCTAGGGCATACATATATCCAACAGTTGTAGGAAGCTATATCCTTAGCCTTTTTTACCTTTGTCGTGAACCTTAGGTTATATGTTGTTGCACACACACACACACACTTGGTATACCTTGATGTGTTTATATGCGTATATATGTGTGTGTGTGTGTGTGTGTGTGTGTGTGTGTTTGTTCACACACACACACACGCACGCGCGCGCACACACACACACACGCACACACACATATAGATACATACATACATACATATACACATGAGATGAGGATAGTATATTTTATGGATATGAGTCGATATGATCGAGCATGTTGCCGTGAGATTTGATATGTGATTGAGTCGAAACACCGTATATGATATGATATAATTGTCACGGTCCGAAATGGCATGTGACTGGCACTTGAATCATGTGATTTCTATAGGGCCCCACCTAATTCAAGTAAGCCAACAGCCCAGAAATCTAAACCATTTTTTCAAATGAAAGAGTGAAGGAAAAACTTGTTTTAAAGTACCATCATATTTTCCCAAAAATTTCGGCAGAGTCTTCTTTGTAAATACTGGACCCCAAACGGGTACAACACATGAAATACATAAATAATAAATAAAGGCATCCCCAAGCGGACTAGCTCTTCGCCAAATGGTGGAAACCACCACACAAGCAATATAATATACAACGCTGAAGAGCGATGATAAAAAACTTAGAAGAAACCCAAAATCCTCAAGACAACCAGAGAATAATCATAATATACAAGCACACGACTCTAAGGTCGAAAGAATAAACAACTGGTTTTCTATGTCTATCAATATACAAGTTTGGTTGATGGAGTTTCCAGATACAACTGAATATAAATAAGGTACGACGGTGGTCTCGATGCAAGTGAACCCACCTACCAAAGCAACCACTCAGAAGGAAGCAGTGTGCCAGCAAGCCGCAATGAAACCTGTACGGCCAAACCTACAAGAAACTGTGACACAACGGGGGTGAGTTGCCAACTCGTGAGTAGAAAACATCACCGAGAAGAAATCGCGTGTATGACTCTCTCTTAGGTCATACAATAATAATATCCTCAATATATACAACCTGAAAATATTTAGTAATAGTAATGGTAAACATCTAAACATAAGTATAATACCCAGTGCTCGTGTCAGAGCCTGAGGTAGCAACATGTCAATATATGATGTATGAATGCATGAAAACAGAATACATCTTAAATGAGAAAGCTGTTTTCTTATCTCTGTGAGATTTCTGTATAAAAATCAAAGTATCATCAATGAAATCAACAGAGAATCCGTGTCAAGCATCGACACAAAATATATATCCGAATATCTCAATATCTCGGGCTCCAGCAATCCGGACTAGCCCGTATCATCCAATCTCAATTTCTCGTGCTCCACATGATCAGGATTGTCCTATAACTCCGAACGGTATCTTTCAGATATCTGTCGTGTCTCCATACAATCACCGATCGGTAGTGCTCCCCTGCCGTGCTCAACGCCATCTGTGCGATCTTTTTTCCCCGAGGTACCACACTGGGTCCACCATGTACCCACAAACAGTGCACCCCCTTCCTAGAATCAGGTATGTGATACAGCTCAAGAACCGAGAAAACACATGGTGGATGCCACGCACATCATATCACGAGAAAACCGCAAATTTCTATTTTTAGAAATGATAACTAGTTTATAAATCCTTGCGGTTTCTCCAAATCCAGAAATCTTATGAAAAATCTGAATCACATAATCAGGAATCAATAAACAGTGAATACAGGCATAAAGCCCTATAATATTGCACGAAAAATGAATATACACATGCATGGGTATCTATGTAAAGAATGCAATATATAAACTTGCATAGAAATCATATATTGGAACTATCAGCTAGCAGTTATATCCATGAATTAATATACTCTAAAGTGTACGTGACATAGCAATTACTGATGACGATGTGTGTGAGCCGGCAAGCAAGTGTTCGTAGACATACGCATCATCGGTAAGGGTGTTGGTGTCCTAACAATCGATATCATAATAGTGAAGGAAACACGTATAAACATGCAATGCAATAAGAACATGAATAGTAAACGCAACATTGAAGAATATACATTATATATAGATATGAGTCATACAATGTTGACATTTGAAATATCACGAATCGTGGTTTTTAGAAAATAGGAGCTACGGTGTTCTTAAGAAAAGGTACATCATTTAAAAAATCCGTAGTATCCCTCGGCCTGTCTTTAAAATACTCACGATTCGTTAGTTTTGGAAATAAGTATGACTCGAGCCCAGTCTAACATCTACCAAGTAAACTACAAGACGAAGCTAAGAGACTAAACGAAAGGGTAAGGAAATCCACCTAAGTCCGAGTCGATATATCTAGTAGTCAGTGATCCTACCTCAATAGCGTCACGTATGATAAAATATATAATGCGACATCTTTGAGTCAAGAGTGCGGATCATTCATCATATTTATATCTCGTACGGTAAAATCCATCTTACGGCATCCCAAAATCGGGGTACGGGTCAATTATCACATTTACCTCATTATTCATATGGTATTGCTATCATAACATCATGAACTAGGGGTACTGATCTAAGTCTAGTACATTCCAATACCATTATCATATATCCGCGTGTGTATAAAAACACATCGCCCATCGATCCGCTATAATATCATGTCGTATCTCATAACATGACCCAAATCGGATAACCGATCTCACGGCATCATGACCAATCATATCGACTCTCCTCCGAGTATAATATACTATCCTCATCACCCGTGTATATGTGCGTGTGTGTGTGTACACATCCACACACACACACACACACACACAAATATATACACATATATCATATACACCAAAAACATATCACGTGTGTGAATGTGTGTGTGTGTATCTTACTCTAGGGTTCGCGACTAAGAAACTAACAAAAATCACTTTCTTTCAATTACACTAAAACCAATCCATGTCACCTAAAGTCTTTCTTGCTAAGTATAGACATCTCGCAACTACACATATGTATGTATGTATGTATGTATGTATGTATATATATATATATATATATATATATATATATATATATATATATATATAAACGCATCATACCCTACGAAATTGCGGGGGTGCTATCGCCATCCACCTGACTTCCTCCGTAGATATACATCTACTCACCTGGACGTCTCGGCTAATCTGATCAGATTCCAGCTCTGCCGTTTCCGCGCCACATCCGACGCCTCTTCATCCGATCCTAGAAACATACACAAGTAAAAAGAAAATAAATATATTATTAGTCACGGACAAAACCAATACAAGTCAACCACGCGCCCTAACTAGACGCGCACGCAGTTGGTGCACAAAACACTCACGCGACAACGCCACAGACCACAACTAGGGTCGCAATACGTGGAAACTACCAAACCAAAAACCCAATCGCACCAATCGCATGTCCACGACACTTCAAATATTATGTGAAATAGGTTATAATTCACCAAAACCTCAAACTTAAATAAAATCGATTTAACCAAAAAACCTAGTAAGCATATTTTAACCGTTTTAGTACAAACTTGATGTTTTAAGAATTTTAGTGGCCACAATGCTCACTAAATATCTCAATTAGGTCACACAAATACTAATTAGATTTTTCTCATACTTATTTATATAAACTCTAAAAACCAAGTTTGCAAAATTACATAATTTAGACAAATTTAAAGTGACAATTGCAAACTAACAACTAGGTTGAGTTTTGAAATTCTCAAGATGTTAAATTACACATCACAACCATAACCAAAAATCAAAAGCCTAACTTCCAATTCAACCCTTCTCTTGAAAACTCAATTCTTGAAATTGAAGCTATATTACTAAATAATTGAGTTTGATTTAAGTATCTAAACAACAATTTAACTACAGGGTCAAGATTTATACCTCACAACCATAGATCTAGCTTGCAACTTAGCTATCCTAAATCCCATCTTGCTCCAAGGTTCATGTAGAATAGGTTAAGGAGAAATGGGTAAGGTTTAGTTAGGAGTTTGGGAGGTTTTTGTTTTGGATTTTTGAGGGAAATTGTGGATTTTGAGGTGGAATTTGAGATCAAGAATCGGGGGGGGGTTTCTTGAGGAGGGCTCGGCCAAGAGCTGAGAAAACGGAGAGAGAGAGAGAGAGAGAAAATGTGTGGGTGTGTATAGGACATCTTAAATTAATACATCTTTCCACTTATACCCTTAGTTATTAAACTTTCTTTTTCTATTAATCTCTTGAAATTGGAATTGAGATAGAAAATTAGTGTAGAGAGGGGGGGGCTGTCAAGGGGGTTCGGCCAAGAGCTAAAAAGGGAGGGGTCAAGGTGAATGGGTAGAAGTCAATACACCCATACCTCATAACAATACACCATGCTTCATTTGTTAATATTTTCCTTTTATTTTCTTTTCTTTTTAAACTCTTATTCTATAAATTTCTAAAACCATATTGAAAATTTCATTTAAATTTAAAATCAACATGTTACATTTTGGCTTAATGTGTCATGGTTCATGTTCATATCAGATTTTTGTAGGATTCCTAGGCACTCTAACAAGGTTCTACAAGGTATCAATCATGCCCGATTAAAATTTTAGCCGTGCCGAACAACCCTAAACAAGATCTTTGCTAGATTATTAGGGTTTCACATGCAAGTAAATACCATTTACGACTAAGTGAATACGAAATACAACCTTTGTAGATCGGTCCTTCACTTCATATGCTCCTTGTAGTAGTCCCTTCGCTGCGATCATCGTGCTCCCGGACTCTCGGACGGCTCCATGAGAAGATAGCAACGGTATTGCTTGAAGTCTTCGAGGCCGAAGATGATCTACGTCGAGGGAATACGAACTCAAGCTTCTACTTCACTAACTAGAGAATTAGTGAAGCAAACACCCTAAACTAAAGTGCTAGTCTAGTAGAGGATGATGAAATAGGAAATGGGTATACTTTAGAATTTCTTTTCTCACTATATTTCTCTCTCTTTGTCAAACCCTAGCAAGCATTTGAAGGAGGAAGAAGATGAGCTCAAAAATGAGAATGAAAAACTAATCAAAAGAGAGAGAGAGCTAACCATGGGTGAGTGGGTATCATATACTAACTCATGTAGAGACATAACCATGGCTAATTATAGTGGTTAGGTTTATAAATATCCTAAGTAAAACAAAACTAGTGGACTTTGGTCAATGCACTCACAAGCTTCATGAAGCTTTATGCACTTGAACAATTATCCACTAATTTTGTATTTACTTTGTATATTGAAACCCCACCAATATAATTATAATGGTATATGTCTCATACACCCATGTAGAGTGTATCAACAACCATGATACAAAATGAACACAAATAAATATATATATCACATATATATTAAGTTGTGCACAAGTGAGAAAAACAAATGCTTAAGTGAACCAATGTTAGTTAATGTAAATTAGTATATCACATATACAATTATACTCTAAATTATTAAATCAACACTTGACTTAATAATCCGGTTATATCACATATAACCGACTAACATATAACGTATCGACTTATCGAATCAACCCTTGATTCGATAACCTGGTTATATCGCATATAACCGATCGATACAAACATCGCGAGAATAGAATACCGTATCACATACTCGCATTATTCTCGGTCCCGCACATATCACATATGCGCTTCTATTTCTTTTTGCCTGAGCCAGTAAAACCTCCATGTAGGACTCTAAAGACTCGTCAATACGCCGACAGTAGGTGATGATCATATCAAGCACCCATAAGCCGTCAGCGGTACTAGCTGGACGTAACGGCTACCCGGGTATTGAGCGATAAGAAGATCAGCAAGCAAGCCCGCTCCAACTCCAGCAAAAAACCTGACAGTGACACTATCGTACAGTCCGGTCTCCTTGTCTGATATGTCGCATATCAAGTCTAAGGGTGGTAAACGTCAGACCCCAATAACCGATAAGTCATGCCGATATGAGGCTCATAACGGGTCGAGAAACTACTGGTAACACTTACCAGTAAATCTCTAAACCAGCCCTGGCCAGGGATTTCCCTGTTATGGCCAATCGAGGTAGCGCAACATCAACCCCCAATACCGGGAGAGACGAAACCCCTCCTATCGCTCATTGCCTCCATGTGACTCGGGACTGTACCCAAAAACCACCATTTTGCATGCCCTCTTGGACGTGGTAAGGTGGAAATCAAAGCACAGTGGGAATCACACAAGACTCTATGACGATCTCGGATCTACAGACTAATCTGCACCAGTGTCACTATAGAACTGCCATCTGACGTAAGGTATAATACTATCTGGGAGTTCTCGGCGAGTCCGTCCAGTGTACCCAGTCTCCACTGAGCACCCGTATATCATCTCTGATGTCAAACACTAATGGATATGGGATCATCCATCGCCTATCTACTTGGGTCGAGAAGGTATACGCTAGTCTACTCTGGTATATCGATGCCCCGTCTCGATAAACCCACTACTAGGGACCTTGAAGGATGTACTTATGGACTACCATGTCCCCACTAGTATGATCCGCATCATAGTCCAGGTAGTCATCTACACATCCTAAGGACTTTACCATCATGTAACAGAGAGACAATCAGTGTACACGTTAATGTAAAGAGTGACTAGATAGCATACTATCATGTCGAGCAAGAAAATCCTCCCTATATATGTCCAAGCATCCACTACAATATACATCTCATGTATAGTAATGGCCTCTAGGACATACATATAACTAACAATCTCCCACTTGCACTAGGGCCATCTGATAACAGTGGTTGTAGTATCTCATACTCAACCATCCCATAAAAGCCTCTCTCTGGGAAAAGGCCTTTGTGAGTGGATCCGTCGTGTTGTCCTCTGAGTCTACTCTCCTGACCCTGACCCCCTAGAGATCAACCATCTCCATGATCAGGTGACACTGCCTTAGAATTTGTCTGGATCACTGATGGGACGGGCGTTCCTAGGCATAAGCCACAACTCCATTGTCACACAATGGTAGGAACGATGTTCATCTCATAAACTAATATACACCCAGACTGCCTCTTTGGTAGCATCTTTGGTAGCGATGTATCCAGCCTTTATCGTCTAGTATGCCACGGTATCTTGCTTGGAACTCTTCCAACATACCGTCCCTTTACTGAGGGTAAAGACAATGCCTGTGACTGACATTCAGTCGACCTTATCACCTTGGAAGCTATCCAGTGATTCTCTCCAGGATCGATTGATACCATCTCACTACACCTAGTGAGAACCCTAACATCCACTTAGATCTATCTCATAGATTCAAAATCCAGGATTTAGGAGGTATCATCTTGATCCTATATGGAGAATCATTGTGATAAGGGGAGATTGACCGAGCTTAGCATAGGAAACTCCTTCCCTATCAAGAGTATGTCATCCACGTACTCTACGAGGATCACTACCATACTCCTTACTACCCTTTTTGTATATACAAGGTTCATCTACCATTTTGACGAAGTCAAACTCTTTGACTGCCGCCTCAAAACAGACGTTCCAACTCCGCGATGCCTGATCTATCACATAAAACATCTTGCACACGTTTCCGCTACTCCCAGTGTCTACGAAGCCCTCTGGTTGTGTACTTATAGACGCTCTCTTCCAAATCATCATTTAGAAAAGCAGTCATGACACCCGATCGCCAGATATCGTAGTCATGGTATGTAGCCGTGGCAAGTAGGATCTGGATGGACTTAACTATAGCTTTGAAAGTCTCAACTTTTCCATGTACACCAAGTAATCTTCTTAAGATATACTTGCTCCTGATGGGGATTTAACCCTTCAGATAAAGCAACCAAAGTCCATACTTTGTTAGTGTACAAGGATTCCATCTTAGATCGCTAAGCATCCAGCCATTCTTACAGAGTCCCACTCCTGATGGCCAGCTCCAAACTAGTTGGGTCATCATCGCATGATGCATTCCTCACTCCCACTGTCATAGAGAAACGGAAGTATCTCTCAGGTGGGTGAGGAACCCTACTAGATCGGCGGAGAGGCTGAGATTCGTTGGTTGCTATTGAATCCTTTGGTTCTACCAAATCATCAGCCGCAGTTTTTATAGCTGGAACTCTTTCCAGTTCTACCTCATGACCACAAATTTGTTTCCAAAATAAATTCCTTTTCCTAAAAAGTTGGCATGCCGAGAAACAAAACATCTTTTGTTCCTTGGTGCGGTAGAAGATATTCCTTTGCGAATGCTTGGGATATCCAACAAACTTCCACAGAACTGACATTGCCTCGAGTTCGTCCGGATTTTTCTTTTAGACATAGGCCGGACTACCCCAAATCTTAACTGACTTAAGAGATGGGCTCTTCCCTTACCATATCACATATGGAGTGGCAGGCATCTGACTTGGTGGGAACGCCATTCAATAGGTATGCATCTTCATAAGTGCATAACCCCCAAAAGGAAATAGGCAACTCAGTAATACTCATCATAGAGCACACCTTATCACATAGGGTGTGATTGCTCCGCCCCGATACACCGACGTGCTGTGGTGTATACAGAGGAGTAATGCTGAGAGAGAATCTCATTCTCCTTTAGAATAATCCAGGAATTCCGTGCTCAAGTATTCTCCTCCTTGATCACATCAAAGGACATAATACTTATACCCATTTTGGTTCTCTACTTCTAACTTATATTCTGTGAATATCTCAAAAGGTTCGGACTTGTGTTTCAACAGGAACATATGTCTGAATCTTGAGAGATCATTAAAGAATGTAATGAAGTACAAAGAACCCGTCTTGGCATGTGTAGACAGGGGATCAATATGTATCATCCCAAGAGTTCACTAACTCTTTCTCTGTTTCCTATAAACAGAGCTATAGTCATTTTATCTCTGTGACATGACCGGCAAGTTTCACAAGATGTAAATTCAAACTAATTTAAATATGCATCTATATGTAACTTCCGCTAGTCGGGTCACATTGATATGACCTAGTCTACAATACCTCAAGAAGGATTCGTTCATTTCTGAACTCTTCCTCTTGTGTGTGTTCTGTACTTTAAGAACTGTGGTTTGATTTAGAACGTCTATGCTTTTAGATAACGTGCCTGAACCGATCAACTCTTGATATAGGAAATGTTCAAAACATTATCCAACAATACAAAATTATATCCTTTCTTTACTAATAAAGAGACTGATATGATGTTGTATATCAGGTCGGTATCTAATAACATTCGTTTAGAATCAATGTATTCTGGTAATACAGGGTGATAACTACCAAAAGATTTGGCTGCAACACTTGCACCGTTTCTATCTCATGAAACTTATCACCCGTTCTCAGTTCTCTACCTATTTGTAGCCAATGTAACAAATTACATATGTGGGATCCTGATTCGGTATCACATACCCAGGACGTAAAGGATACTGAGAAACAGTTCTTGGTAATGAACACACCCGAAGAAGATGCATCAGCATGCACTTTCTTCGTTCGGGCGGCACGGGAATTCTGGTAATCCCCAATTGGTTGCTCTGTCTTATAAAAATTATAAGTTGGTGTGGGACCAACGTTTCCCAGCGCAGTAAAACAAGCGGGTTCGGGCAATACATCTGTATTATTATCTTGATTAAGGCGTGATATGGTCGCTACCTGGAGAGAGAGAGAAGAAAACACTCAGCGTATGCGCTTGCAAGATCAAATTTGGTTATTATTTTATCTAATCAGGATGGCTCCCACTGTTTTTATCAAATCTTCCTTCAAACCCTAAAAGAGAAGACTAGCCGGGATTAATTACACCCTACAATTTCGCCAATCTTTCAGCCAGGCCAGTGTCGGTACTTTGAGGGAGGTTCCCCGTGCTTTCGCACGGACCTAATTAAAGTAAACCTCGTTTTCCTAGAGGCGTAACCCCGTTGACACCTTTCTAGACACCTACTTGATCGGCTAATTGTCCTATGTAAAACTCTCCCAGGAGTAACAATTACTCGCAGTGGGTATCGGGATCCAACTATCTCATAGAAGGTATGCAATCACATTGCAAATTTCAACACTTGAAATTCCCGATAATTTTGCCCCTAGCGTCCAATTACCTTGACGCAGGGGCCAACAAACCATAGTGCGCTAGTTAAGATCAACCCATCATTTCTTGATTGAATTAAACCCACCCGTATGACCCTTGACGCAAGCCAACAAAGTCGCACGACTACCCTAATCAAATCTGCATCATATGCATAAACAGATAAATACTAGTTAGCTACCGCACACTACGCCTTGACGCAGGCCAACAACGTAGCACGAATACTAAGTAGGACTTATCTGAAATGATGGAGGGCTACGACAGGTTTTTCTGAAAACCTATTGCGTAATTAACTTGATATCTTTGTAGAATCTAGTGAATTTTTGAAATGGAGTGATTTTGAGGCTTTCAATAGTTTTGCTAAAGAGGTCACTCTCGGTGAAGGGATCTCGGCTCTTTCCTTATGGAATAAGATGCAGGATATATCATATATATCGCAATGCAAAGCAAAAACTGCAGCTACCCTTTTTGAAATTTTGATTCTACAACATCTTTTAGGTCTATTTTCTTTCATTAATCACATTAATGATGTCCCATCATTTAAGCACCTAAACATCACAGATAAATATGACGTACACTTATGCCATCCGCATTCGCCTCGATGTCCCTTCATGCACCGTTAGGTTAGGTAACTAATGGCAGAGCGGGGCAGGGCTAGCGCGGGTGTAAAATATAAGTAACCTCTATATAATATATCATATATACTATATACAGTATCTATCACAACATATCAAATGATCACATCATAGATATCGCAGCAGAAGAAACATATGAAACATTGGATATACTAGGACGTCCGTGATTTACTTTGAGCCACTATAAAACACGGATTCCACGGTCGCGATGAATAGCCAAACCCACACCCCTAGACCCCTACGAGAGCGGCAAGCAACCCTACCAATTCTAGAGTTAGGAGACCCGGACTGGACTCCTCGAATTGGTCTCCCACTAGACTCTAGAACACGGTTACTTATGCTCTCCTCCTTGGGTCAATCCTAGTGCGGAAAAGTAAATAATATACAAATGGTGACATCAACCTCATCCCGGAAGTGCCCCAATAAAAGAATATTACATACACTTAATTTTACATGAATGAAAATAAAAACCCTCATCTCACATAAAACCCCCGGCTATTCAAAAAACGCGATGATCCAATATAACATATCCAGCAACACATAACATCACATGTCATCAACGTAAGTAAGTATGCGCATCCCAATTGTCGTTGACATATAGCAACGAAACCGGCGATATCACATATTACACTTACGGTCGTAGAAAAGAAAGTGTAAAACTACAACAGTTGGAATCCGCAACCTCCTTAGACATCTTATGCCTAACCAAATGAATTCCTTAGACATCGCATGCCTAACAATCATAAACCCCGCATTTCAGTCTCATTATTGAAAAATCTTTTCAATACCAAGTCGGGCAATTCAATAAGATTCCCGACATCCTGATCGAATGCTCCTCGCAAACTTTAGTAGACGGCCGCAACCCCGGATGCCGTCGACGAAGTGCGCTAAGGAGGAACGCCGCTGCCGCGAGCACCCAAACGGATGCTTTTGGTGACGGGGTTCTCCTACAGTCACTTGATCGGGGCTTTGGTGCGTGGTTGTCTATTAAGTTTACCCGGCGACTATCCACGTACGCTACATGATTGCAACGGACTTTTGATCGCATCAAAATCTCGTGGCAACCGATCATCTGAGACTAAACTGCTTTGTTTATAACATTCAAATTAGTTATCTCATAACTACTTGTGGATTCCAAATATTATATCACATTCCAGATAAAAAGAAAATTTTAAACTTTCCGATCGAATGATCAAACACCCAAGATTTCCCAAATAGTTCTCAACACTTGAGGGGAGTTTAAAAACATCCATCACATGCCACAGTACGAATGGTCCAGCCGTAGAAGGGTCAAGCCAACGCCTCACATGTGGCAACGCCGTACTGCCCCAAACCCTAAGGTTTAGAGGCCAGTTCAAGACGGTCACATAATCGAGTTATGGTTTGTTGTCTTCTAGAGGGTCCTTCGCGTAACTTGCACGATTTAGAACGTTCTTAAACAACGGAAAAATCCAACACTTGGAAATTTTCCGGGTCGGGAAAAAGTGAGTTATTGATATCCGTTCGAACATTTTAATACTTTCTAGAATCATCCGGAAAAAGAACGAAATTAAATTTTCCGATCGAATCAACGTATACAAAATAATCCCCAGAACACTCAACACCAGAGGCAGATTAAAAATACCCATAAAGAATACACTCAGATATGGTCATAACTGTGCAAAAAGCAAAGTCAAACCCGACTGTACGGCCGCGGATCCACTGCGCAAGCAAGCTATTGCCGCTGTTCCGTGGCGGTCTGTACGGCTTAGCTCCTCGTTTTTCACAGTGATGCTTAAAATTCCCTGCTGATTTTTTAAGGTATTTTTAATACAGAAAAAATCGCATTTTTAAAATTTGTCTAGAGAGGGGGTCGTTTTGACGTTACGGGGTTCGATCGGAGTTTTAACTTTGTAAACACGTCTCCTAATGCTCTAGCTAGGCTCTGATACCACTGTAGGGTTCCTAGGCACTCTAACAAGGTTCTACAATGAATCAACCATGCCCGATTAAAATTTCAGCCGTGCCGAACAACCCTAAACAAGATCTTTGCTAGATTATTAGGGTTTCACATGCACGTAAATACCATTTACGACTAAGTGAATACGAAATACAACCTTTGTAGATCGGTCCTTCACTTCATATGCTCCTTGTAGTAGTCCCTTCGCTGCGATCATCATGCTCCCGGACTCTCGGACGGCTCCATAAGAAGATAGCAACGGTATTGCTTGAAGTCTTCGAGGCCGAAGATGATCTACGTCGAGAGAATACGAACTAAAGCTTCTACTTCACTAACTAGAGAATTAGTGAAGAAAACTCCCTAAACTAAAGTGTTATTCTAGTAGAGGATGATGAAATAGGAAATGGGTACACTTTAGAATTTCTTTTCTCACTATATTTCTCTCTCTTTGTCAAACCCTGGCAAGCATTTGAAGGAGGAAGAAGATGAGCTCAAAAATGAGAATGAAAAACTAATCAGAGAGAGAGAGATAACCATGGGTGAGTGGGTTTTATATACTAACTCATGTAGACACATAACCATGGCTAATTATAGTGGTTAGGTTTATAAATATCTTAAGTAAAACAAAACAGTGGACTTTGGTCAATGCACTCACAAGCTTCATGAAGCTTTATGCACTTGAACAATTATCCACTAATTTTTTATTTACTTTGTATATTAAAACCCCACAAGATATAATTATAATGGTATATGTCTCATACACCCATGTAGAGTGTATCAAAAAACCATGATACAAAATGAACACAAATAAATATATATCACATATATATTAAGTTGTGCACAAGTGTGAAAAACAAATGCTTAAGTGAACCAATATTAGTTAATATAAATTAGTATATCACATATACAATTATACACTAAATTATTAAATCAACACTTGACTTAATAATCCGGTTATATCACATATAACCGACTTACATCCAACGTATAGACTTATCGAATCAACCCTTGATTCGATAACCTGGTTATATAGCATATAACCGATCGATACAAACATCGCGAGAATAGAATACGGTATAACATACTCGCATTATTCTTGGTCCCGCACATATCACATATGCGCTCCTATTTCATTTTGCCTGAGCCAGTAAAACCTCTATGTAGGACTCTAAAGACTCGTCAATACGCCGACAGTAGGTGATGACCATATTAAGCACTCACAAGCCGTCAGCGGTACTAGCTGGACGTAACGGCTACCCGGTTATTGAGCGATCAGAAGATCAGCAAGCAAGCCCGCTCCAACTCCTGCAAAAAGCCTGACAGTGACACTACCGTACAGTCCGGTCTCTTCGTCTGATATGTCGCATATCAAGTCTAGGGGTGGTAAATGTCAGACCCCAATAACCGATAATTCATGCCGATATGAGGCTTATAACGGGTCGAGAAACTACTGGTAACACTTAGTAGTAAATCTCTAAACCAGCCCTGGCCAGGGACTTCCCTGTTATGGCCAATCGAGCATTAGCGCAACATCAACCCCCAATACCGGAGAGACGAAACCCCCTCCTATCGCTCATTGCCTCCATGTGACTCGGGACTGTACCCAAAAACCACCGTTTTGCAACGCCCTCTTGGACGTGGTAAGGTGGAAATCAAAGCACAGTGGGAATCACACAAGACTCTATGACGATCTCGGGTCTACAAACTAATCTGCACCAGTGTTACCAGAGAACTGCCATATGACGTAAGGTATAATACCATCTGGGAGTTCTTGGCGAGTCCGTCCAGTGTACCCAGTCTCCACTGGGCACCCGTATATCATCTCTGATTTCAAACACCAATGGATATGGGATCATCCATCGCCCATCTACATGGGTAGAGAGAAGGTATACGCTAGTCTACTCTGGTATATCGATGCCCCGTCTCGATAAACCCACGACTAGGGACCTTGAAGGATGTACTTATGGACTACCATGTCCCCACTAGTATAATCCGCATCATAGTCCAGGTAGTCAAGTACACATCCTAAGGGCTTTACCAACATGTAACAGAGAGACAATCAGTGTACACGTTAAGGTAAAGAGTGACCAGATAGCATACTATCATGTCGAGCAAGAAAGTCCTCCCTATATATGTCCAAGCATCCGCTACAATATACATCTCATGTATAGTAATGGCCTCTAGGTCATACATATAACTAACAATTTTTGCAATTTTAAACCGCCCATTCTTAATCACATTACATATAAATAGGTGTTTTTGATCCAAGTCTGCTAAATAGTTGTAGGTTACCGGTTCTCAGATCGTTACTGTGAAATTCATGAAAAGTAGCTACAAATGTGAGACTACGACCAACAATAGATGAATCCGTATGATGTCGCCTACCAGTTCAAGGAACAAATGGAAAATTATTAGACAGTTCAATGCACAAAGCACAGGGGCAGCACAAGATTCAAGACTTTAACGCGAAGCTCAAGGCAAAAGTCCACATCATTCTTCACTGTTGGAAATCTGGAAGGAAATAGAAGAGATTCTGAGAAACCAAGTAAAGAAAATAGAAGATAAATGCAACATAGAGAACCCTGAAGAGATGGGCCCAAGAACCCACTATATGGCCGCGGAACCGTGGCCAAACATCCCTTTCTGCCGCGGTTCCGCGTCCATAATAAGCACGTGTCGGTGGGGTGTCGGTGCTTTGACTCGGTCTTTGGGGTTGTTTTGTAATTTCATGTATGGATGAGAATGCAAACCTAGGGTTTTTCCTATCTATAAATAGGAGGGCACAAAGCCTCTTTTTGTGTGTGCCTTTTTTAGGGTGACTTTCTTAGGACGCCTCTTTTTAATTCGTAGATTTTAAATTTTTAATTTCCTTGTAATCATTGAAGAGGTATCAATAAAGTAAGTTTCCTTTCTATCTTGCATTCTATTTTTATCTGAATTTTAATTCCTGAAATTTCTTATCTGTTCGTTATTATCTGCAATTTAGTTTTCTAATATATAAAAAATATAAAAAAATAAATTGATTGTCACTTTCCTAATGAGTGAGTAATTCCTCACTTGTTAGGGTTAGGATAGGGAAGGTTTGAGAGAAGAAAATCTTTCTCACTCATTTCCTTGCCCATATAATTTAATTAGGACTCTAGTTAATTTAACCACACACCGCTCACTACGGCACCCTATCCTACATGATAGCGGTGATTCCCTAGTTAGACCGGTTGTGGTTGAATTAACCGGAGGTTAGGGTTAAGAGTCAAGAAAGGAAGGACAAGGACCAAAAGGATGAAACTACGTTTCTTCCTAGTCGTGCTAATCTCCTTTATTGACTATTACCCTAACACTTAAATTCTTAACTAGGGTATTAAAAGCAGTGAGTAGAATCTCTATTCCAAACTAACATAATCCCAACCCTAGCAAGACTTTAAATCATTTTAATCTCATTCTTAGATCTAAAAACAAAACCACCAATTTTTTGGACTTAACTCGTTAGAACATAAAGAAAAGGAATCCTTCTCCCTGTGGATCGACCCGTACTCAACCGGCTAGCTACCAAGCGACACCGTCTTGATTGCGGTATTTTCTTAAATTTTAAAACGCACACAAAATCACATCAATCAGTTCACTAAAGTATAATTAACCCATTCCAATTTGTAAATATCACCAATTAAATGTATTAGTGAAAAATTAATATAATATTTAAAATAATTAACTTTGAAAAATATTTTAGTAAACTAGAAATTTTATAAGTGACCCATTAAATACCAAATACTAGCAATTACATAACTAGAATAGGTATAGTTAAGTCTATGTTGAAAGATAATTATATATTGGTTTTTACGGAAAACACCAGTTATTTACCGATTCTCTGGAATTTCACCTAAACGATTTTCAAAACATTACAATCTTCCCACCTTAAGGAAATTCGGTCCCCGAATTTAAATTAAATCTCCCCCAAAAACTAAAACATTAAACAATCAAGTCGTCGGGGCTCCAAAACCATCAATACTTAATACACATCTCAGCGCAATGCATGCGCATGAAAACGAGTATATTACTCAAAATCAAAACTCCGTCAAGCATCACGCAATCATCGGAGTCATGGTGAAAATACCAATGTCAAAGTCCAATACGAAAAACAATATGATATACATAAAACTATAACATGGACATAGTATGCATCGTTTTAAACCCGTCAAAACATCTGAAAGAAATGCATGCCAAACCCTTTTTCAAATCGTTGTGCGATGCACATATCACAGCACAAGTAGCGGACGTTTATTGTAAGAAAATAACTATATATAGATATATATCCTTTATTTAACATACACGTCCCCCCTTTTTGATAAATAATTTAGAAGGGTTTCCTTTGTAAGGTGTTTCGTGTCATCTCAGATACATAGGAAAAATATTGAGACTATAGCTCTTTTTTGAGAATCCCTTCGATAACTATTGATGCATGCAAAAACACCTAGGCACTGTTCTCAGAACAGTCTTGCTCAGTTAATAAACCAACTAGTAAATATCATAAAGACGCACTGCTCAAAGGAATCATACTCAATAGTATATGTAATAATGCCACGTGCGTCTGGTGCGCACAGAAATCGAAATCAATAAATGTGCCATACATGTGCACGGAAACAAAATCAAGAGCAACGGGTGTGCACGAAAACACCTGTCAAATGCAATGGGTGTACCTGCCAACAATATCAGGTGCATCTGATATGCATGAAGAATCCCGATTTAGTGCATCTGGTGTGAACCAAAATCGCATCAAGCGCGCCACGTATGCGCAAAAAAATCCAAATCAAGTGCACAAGATGCACGAAAACAAATATCGAATATCTCAATCGAAATCGATGGTATACAACATACATCAATCCAAATCAGGTATACCGTGGTATATAATCTCACAACCACGTGCATCAGCATGCACAGAATCGAATCAAGGTACTAAACGTACATGAAAACTACACCGAATGCACAAGTCAAAACACATATATACCATAAGCATGAAATCCAAAATCAAACATCTCGAATGACATCAAATCGAAGTCGAGTGCAACTGTGGTGCACAAAATCTCAATCATGCAAATAAATTTCCCAAAATACCGAAATCCAAAATGACGGACACGTAATATTCGAATCACCAAATCGCAATTCGTAAACAATGTCGTCGATATGTCCCTGTAACACCTTAGAATGCGATTAGTGTTAATTAAGCGATAATGCGGGCTTTTAATAAAAAATTACCATAATAGTTTTCTCACATTTTATAAAAATTAATTAATATTTTATTATTATTTGTTTTGGCTTGTGCACATTTGTGCATGTTTACTTGGGGGTTAATTAGTGTTAACCTTGTTAAGTAGCCATGGCACCCTAAATTAATTCATGCCATGTTAACCTTGCACTTAGCATTTCTTTTGTGAAAGTTATCCATTTGTTTTGGAAAGGGAGAGGTGGCATGTTGATTCATGGGGCAAGCATGCTTGCATTTAATGAAAGAGAGGGAGAGAGTAAGTGTAAGGCATACACTCACCCTATAATCACCCCCTCTCATTCTTCACTCATTGCACTCTCTCATCCTCACCTCACTCTCTCATTCTCAACTATTTTCTTTCTCCACTTCCCTCAACTGAAACCCTCACCATTTCAACACAAAAACCAAGAAAACCTTCATTTAATCCCACTAAAACACTTCCCAAGTCTTGATTTAGCCACTAAGATGACTTAGAGCTTGGAAAGATTGGATTTTTGAGCAAGTGTGGATAGGTATAATCTCTAAACTGTTAATTAGGTGTTTTTCTTGTTGTGTTGCCTTGTAGTTGTTGTTTAGAACACTAAAGGTATAGTTTTGTGTACATGTCGTATTTTGGTTTAGTATTGTGTCTCGGTTGAATATGCTCACGGACCAGAAATTTGTTGGAGAAGTTGCCATCACATAGACCTAGTTTAAAGGCACAGAACCCACCATAAAAACCTTAGACCATTCCCTTCTTTCATGACCGTAAAAATATTGCTTCTGGCCGTAATTTGCGGCCATAAATGGGATTGGGGTCTCGAGTCTTGGTCGTAGGGTCTCTGGGGTTGTATATGGTCTCGTGGAACTTGCAACATTCACTTATTATTTGTGTATCAAAATCTAGGATCACTTTGCTTAAATCTAGTGCTACGACTACGCGTGTTACGTTATCAGACACAGCTCGTGTTCTTGTATAGCTGCTGCACTTGGGTTGGTTTTAGGATGTCGCTACACACGTTAGCTACTAGACGAACACTTGAGAGTTTGATGGGAGTTGGTGTGTCGGTCAAAACGTAGTTGAACGTGTTATTGGTCGATTTCTGAGTTGCACTTGCTATGTTTTGTGTTAAAAGGATCGCAGGCGGGGACTTCGGACGCTGCGAAGAAAGGGAAGCAAGTGGTTGGATTTACCTAGCTCGAGATCGTCGGTGAGTAGATTTAACAACTACGGGAAAATCGCCCGTATGGCGTTAAGCGTCAGGGCTAGATATGATATGATATTAGCCGCATGTTTATATGCACATATAGAGATTTTGCATGAGCATCATTGCATTTTATTACTTGTTATGCCTAGACTTGTACCCATTGGACACTGCACCATTACTGACGGTTCATGTTGCACGAGCACTAATTGTATGTTATACACACACCGTCGGTAATTGCCATGACACACACAACATATATACATATGTGATATTGTATTGGTTATTAACATTGAGACATTGATTCTTATTCCATTGCGCATATCAAATGTAGCATGCATGCATACCTACATGCTTCCACATATACCTTGCTATAGCTACATGTTCACCTTTATATGATGTTGCATGGGATTTAGGAGAAATTGGGAACCGCGTGATATATTTAATAACTTGATGCATTTAAATAGCGGTTTTCCTTTGATATGCTCATATTACTGTTTTATGTTGCATATATCATATTTTATGGATTTATGCATTGAGATATGGATTTCATGTGATTTTCTGGATTTGAGAACCGTGGGGATATTTCAAGAAATGTGCATTGTTTTGAAAACCCGGTTTCTCTTGATATGATTTCGATGCGTCCACCATGAGTGTTCTCGGTTCTGATACTTGTGTTAGAAACCCGATGCGAGGAGTGGATGAGGCCGTTTGCGGGTTCATGGTGGACCCGGTATGGTACCCGTGGGCAAGAAAGGTATGTCGATGGATTAGCCGATGAGCCTGGCAGAGGGACTACTACCTACCGGTGATAGTTTTGGACTCGGCGGTTATCCGAAGGATATCGACCAGAGTCGTGAGATGGATATGGGTCGATTCGTACTGCCGGAGCCCGCGGGCCGATCCGGAGAGACGGAGCCCGTGATATGTGGATTTGCGTATCGATGCTGGACACGAGTATTACATGATGTTTCGAGTGTCGATGTTGGACACTCATGTTCCATGAGATGTACGGATATGAGGGCCGATCCGAGTGACGGTGCTTGAGGACTTTAGGATTTGGAGTGTCGGTGATGGACACCGGGGTTTTTCCAAGCTGATGATTTGTGCATGAGGTTTTATTATTTATCCCACACTCAGGATTATTTTGATATGCATTGTTTCATTTAGTTGTAGTACCCTGATGGCGTACCTTGAGCATGATTGTTGCATATCCATATTGCCATACTTATGTTATCTGTTTGCATGTGATAGATTATTGTTGTTCGTGCATACTTGCAATTACTGTTTGATGTTATTTACTATTCACGAGTTGTCAACTCACACCCGTTGTGCCACAGTGTTTTGCAGGCTTGACCCTCAGAGTAGTCGCGGCAAGGCGTCTTATTGTAACTATTTCACCGGATACCGCTACGGTTGGCCATGAGGCCTTTTGCTATTGGTGGGTTTGCGGTTATCCGATGACGTTCATTGTATATCTTATTGTATCTAGTACTCTCCATCTACCACCTTCATGTATTGACTTAAAGACGAATTGTGAGGACCGATGTTGTATATTTTTGTGTCTCTGGGTGTCGTGCTCGTGTGAGCCGGCCTTTACTATGTTGCTTATCACTAGTTTGTTGTGTTTCATTTATATTGTCTATTCTTTCGCTAGGGCGTCGTATATCTGATTTTGGTGGTTGTTTCCACCTTTAGGAGAGATTTGCTCCCGTTTGGGGATGCTATACTTATATCTTATGTTTGTACCCGTTTCGGGGTTAGTTTTTACAAAGGGGGTGCTGTCGAAATTTTTAGGAAAATAAACCTAAGCTTTAAAGTTTTGCTTGAGATTTCCAAATGTTTCAAATAATGTTTCTATCATTTACTTCTTGTTACGGTTTAGATTTCTGGGTTTTCGGCTAACTTAAAAGTCGTTACGCCTGTTGACGTTACGTGGTCTAAGTGCCGGTCACGTGCCTAACTTTGGGTCGTGACAAAGTTGGTATCGATTCATCAAACTCCAATAATTCCCTGAGGGATCAACACTTGAGCACAGTTAAATAATATCCAGTACAAGCTGTAGGGTGTTTTTCGTCACCCCATTGAGATGGGAATACGCGCGCGCTCGTCAGGCGCATTACAAATTCTCCCTGCCGAGGGTAGGCGGGGGTTTATTGATTGTGGGGATCTGAATCTCCGGCAGCCGCGGACTAAACAGCAGTTAATTACCCTCCGCCTTTGGAGCGAGAGAACCTCCGATTGACGGGTCAACTATTCATGCGAACTCAAAATGCAGTGTGCGTGTTTTGAAAGGGGTTTTGGATATATAGAGTTTTTACGGGGGTCCCGCTACCCGGATAGCGGGCTGGGGGTCAAGGGGATTAGCAGCCCCCTTGCGGGGTGCGGGGCAGCCGCCCCGTTAGAATTTTTTTTTCTAACGTTGGATAGTGTTGTAGAGTGTGTGTGTGTGTGTGTGTGTATAAAGGGAAAGCGCATTATATATATATATATAAAGGGAAAGCGCATCCAATGGATGCGTGGGAGAAAGCACCAGCGCCTCACGTGTGCGGCACGCGGGCGTTTGGGCGCTTGCGCTATCGCCTTGGGAATTAGCGCCACACGTGCCAGGGACGTGGGTGCTCGGGCGCTAGCGCCTCACGTGCCAGGCACGTGGGCGCTCGGGCAATAGCGCCTCACGTGCCAGGCATGTGGGCGCTCGGGCGCTAGCGCTTTGGGTGCTAGCGCCTCACCCGCCAGGCACGTGGGCGCTCGGGCGCTAGCGCTTTGGGCGCTAGTGACTCATGAGCCAGGCACGTGGGCGCTCGGGCGCTAGCGCTTTGGGCGCTAGCGCCTCACGTGCCAGACACGTGTGCGCTTGGTCGCTAGCGCTTTGGGCGCTAGCGCCTCACGCGCCAGGCACGTGGGCGCTCGCACAGCAAAAGGGACTTGGTCCCTGTATTGGGAGTTGTACTCCCAGAAAGAAATGCTTATTATTTTGTGTGTGTGTGTGTGTATGAGGACTTAAACTCCTAGGATAATTTGAAGCTGATGAACGGGCTTCTCCCCTTGAGCCCTAGATTTTCCCCCAAGTGGGGTCTTTGGAGATGGGTCTCCTTCTTCCTCCGTTGTTGGTCGGCTCTTGGATGACAAGAGGGGTGAGATTTTTAAAAATCTCTCCTGTTTAAGATCTGATAGAAGATCCAAGCTCCACTTCGTGGGTTTTGTGGTGAAAAACTATTTAGTTTTGGAAAAGGAAGAGTAAAACTCTTGATTTAATCAAAAGAAATAAGAAGGTTTTAGAACTTTGAGGAAGGAGAAGATCACAGATCTTGATTCTTTTTGGTAGAGAGAAAAAGTTGTTGATATATTTTCATTATCATTGCCTTTATAGGCCATACATTTTACACATAGCCCCTTGGGCTTTACAAAATGGCATTTTGCCCATCCCATAACTCATGTGCTATTTCTTTTTGCACATAAGACATGGGCTTTACAAAAATTTGGCTTTTTGCCCATTTTTCTTACATTTATTCATAAAATAAAATAAAAGAAATACACCAAAATTATTTATTACAAAATTTTCATTTTGGCATGGGGAAGGCCGATCGCTTCATGTCCGGGCTCGACCCGGGCATTGGCCCATTTGACCTGGACTTGGGCCCACTTGGCTTGGGGTTGATTTTGATTTTGACTTGGTCAACCGGGATGTAAATTTTGACCCCAACAAATTGCCCCCCATCAATACATGCACACCACATATGTGGTTTTTGTGCATGAAATTGATGGATCTTCTTTCTTATGGAGGTCGACTCCGTTTTGACGACGTGGATGTCGTTTCTGTCATTTTAGCGACGTGGACGGTCGATTCTGCCCATTTTACGACTTGGAAAGTCGGTGCTGCCCTTTTTGCGAAGTGGACGGTCGATACTGCCATTTTAGCGACGTGGACGGTCGGTGCTGCCCTTTTTGCGACTTGGACGGTCGATACTGCCCTTTTAGCGACTTGGACGGTCGGTGCTGCACTTTTTGCGACTTGGACGGTCAATGCTGCCCTTTTAGCGACTTGGATGGTCGGTGCTGCCCTTTTAGCAACTTGGATGGTCGGTGCTGCCCTTTTTGTGTCTTGGACGGTCGGTGTTCCCATTTTTGCGACGTGGAAGGTCGGTTCTGCCCTTTTTGCGATTTGGATGGTCGGTTCTGCCCTTTTAGCGACTTGGACGGTTGGTTCTGCCCTTTTTGCGACTTGGACGGTTGATGCTGCCCATTTAGCGACTTGGATGGTCGGTGCTGCCTTTTTTTCGACTTGGACGATCGATGCTGCCCTTTTAGAGACTTGGACGGTCGGTGCTGCCCTTTTTGCGACTTGGACGGTTGATGCTGCCCTTTTAGCGACTTGGACGGTCGGTGCTGCCCTTTTAACAACTTGGACGGCCGGTGCTGGATTTGACTTGCTCCGTTTCGTGCGGTGTCAGAGATGAAGTTGAGTTGTTTCTGAGGTGGTGTTTGATTCTGCCAGGGAGGTCATTGGATGTTTTGCTGATTTGATGTGATTTGGGTTGACATTAGCACCGCTACACTGGAATATGGTACCGGGAGCGAATCATCATCTGTCATGACAGTATTTAGGGATTTTGGTTTTGGTTTGGCATCAGCACCGCTACACTGGAATATGGTACCAGGAGCGAATTATCATTTGCCATGATGGAATTTTCCTCATTCCCAGTTTAACGACTTAGGGGTCATTTGTTTCCAGTTTAACGACTTAGAGGTCATCTATTCCCAGTTTAAAGACTTAGGGGTCTATTGGATTAGACTTTGGAATTTTTGGGGTTAGGGTAGGCATCAGCGTTGCTAACGCTGAAGCACCTGTGCCAGGAGCAATTAATCATTTGCCTTTTCCTGTTGGGGAGCGATGGCTTAGGAGACAGGTTTAGGTCACTATCACCTAAGGCTTTTCAATTTTATTAGCCGTAAGGGTCCCATAAAAGCATTTTCTCCCTACGAGTTGTAAGGATCCCGTGGGTGCATTTTCTCCATAGGAGTCGTGAGGACCGCCAAGTGTGTTTTTCGTTTGTGACTCGTAAGGATCCCACGAAGGCGTTTTTCTTACGAGTCTTAAGGATCTCGCAAGTTTTGTTCTCCTCATGCATCGTGAGGACACATGAGTGGATCTTCCCCAAATGGAGCATAATTCCAAGGGCGGAGGCCAGCTGCGTAACTGGTGATTGCGGTGGGGCATAGGTATGGTGAGAATTATTTGAGCCAAGTGGATTGTATACGGCAGTCAACTTGGGGACCAACCATAGGGCTGGCGAGAATTTTGGGAGATTGGATTTTGGTTCGTGTCTGCATCACTGCACTGGAATGTGATATCAGGAGCGACTCATCATTCGCCGTTTGGAGACTTGGAATTTAGATCCTGTTTGGCATCAGCATTGCTGCACTGGAATAATGCCAGAAGCTACTCATCATTTGCCTCGGGAGCACTCGAGATTTGGGTTTTTGTTCGGCATCAGCACCGCTAACACTGAAGCGAAATGCCAGAAGCGACTCATCATTTGCCTTTGCCTGTTGGGGAGCGTTGGCTCAGGAGACAGGTGTAGATCCCTATCAACTAAGGCTTTTCAATTTTATAAGCCGTAAGGGTCTCATAAAAGCATTTTCTCCCTACGAGTCGAGGGGATCTCGCAGGTGTATGTTCTCCTTATGAATCATAGGGATTCCTAATTGTGTTGCTCCTTTGTGAGTCGTAAGGATCTCACGCAGGGATTTTCTCCTCACAAGTTCGAGAGGACTTTGCGAGTGTATTTTATCTCTTTTCATGAGTTTACGCCCTTTCGGGTTTTCAAAAACTCGCCGGCAGTCCTGCTGTTTTTACTCACGGAGCCCTTTCGGGTTTTCATTCGTGCCCGTTTTGCTTGTGGACATACCGTTTTTTTGTTGCTGGTGGGACTTTAAAAGTAGTCTCACCGGAAGGACTTGGGAGAGATAGGGGTCGTTTATGCCCGTGGATTGTATACGGTTTTGCAGGATGTATGATCTAGACCGTAGGGCCGATGTGCTCAATTCTCCCGTGACTTGGAGCATTCACGCGTAGTATTTCTTGAGATATCGGCCATTGATGGATGGTATGGGCCTTTCTCCCTCGGCATTTATTAGTTGGTAAGATCCTCCGTTGAACTCTTTCTCGATGACATACGGTCCTTCCCAGTTTCGCTCGAATTTTCCCTTGGCATGTCGATTGGAGATGATCGGTCTTTTGAGGACCAGCACCAATTCGCCTTTCTTGAAAGTGTGGAGATGAGTCATCTTGTCATAGGCCCGTGACATATGGGCTCGGTATAGCTCCATATTATGCTGTACTGCTGGCCTCTTTTCTTCGAGGGAGTCGAGCTCTTTGAGCCGAAGGAGCACGTTTTCCTCCTTCGTCAACGACCATTCTTAAGCTTGGAACTTCAACTTCGAGGGGGTGGACCGCATCCACTCCGAAGAGCAATGAGTATGGAGTGGACTGAGTTGGAGTACTGTGCGTGGTACAATATGCCCACAACGCCTCGTGAAGTTTGAGATTCTAGTCTCTCTTGTTGGCTGAAGCATTTTTTCTTAGGAGCTTGCATAAAGTCTTATTGAAGGCTTCGGCTAGCCCATTGGCCCTTGGATTATAGATAGAGGAATATCACCAGTCTATCTTGTGCTGAGTAGCGAACCTTGAGACTCTGAAACTCTTGAACGAAGGCCCGTTGTCAGAAATGATTCTTCTTGGTGTACCAAAGTGGTATAGAATATTATGCTGGAAGAACGTCAGAATATTTTCTGTCTTGACTTCTTTTAGCGGGACAGTTTCAGCCCATCTGGAGAAATAGTCAGTTGTGGCCAATACGAACCGGTGGCCTCTGGATGACGGAGGATCAATTGGGCCAACTATGTCGGTGCCCCAGACTTCGAAGGGCTACGACTCCACCGTAGGATGCAATGGATTAGGATGCTTGTGAATGAAATCACCGTGAATTTGGAAGATATGACATTTCTTTGCATGCTCTCCGCAATCCCGTATCAAGGTGGGCCAGTAATACCCAAGCCGTTTAATTTGAAGTCGCATCTTGGGACCAGGTTGGTGAGCACCGCAAACGCCCGAGTGAACTTCTTTCATGTCCTTTTGAGCTTCGGCCAATGACAGACACCTGAGCCAGAGTTGGTCATACGACTTGTGGTATAGCATGTCATTTACAAACACATATCGGAGAGCTCTCTTCTTCAACTGAACCCTCGCATATTTTCCTTCGGGCAGCTTGTCGTATCGGAGATACCCTATGAAGGGCTCTCTCCAATCGGGCTCGTCTTGAACGATCGAAGCTTATTTGGCAGGACTGCTCTTCAGTTCCGCGCTTTCCTCTTCTCGTAGAGAGACAGGGGGTAGAATTTTCCGACTCCTGATTGGGATCAGAATTTCGTCCATGTCAGGATCAGCCAGCTCCTTGGCTAAGCGAGCGAGTACGTCAGCCTTTCCATTCAACGCTCTAGGGACTCTCATTAGTTCAATGTGAGTGAACCGTTTCATGAGTACCACCACTCGGCTTCTATATCGAGCTAACTCGGGTTTGTATATCTTATAGTCGTCGCTTACTTGGTTGACGACAAGCTGGGAATCACCGTAGACTCGCAGCGAAGGATTTCCATTTCTATGGCGAGCTCCAGACCAGTTATCAGAGCTTCATACTCAGACTCATTGTTTGTGCGAGGCTCGGTGAGAGCAAAAGAACGCCGTAGGGTTCCCATTGATGGCATGATGAATACCAATCCTATCCCTGCTTTTATCTCCAGAACGCTTGATTTACTGGAGGTCCTTAATGATGAAGCTCCATCGAAGTAGAGCTCCTCACTATCCTCGAGGTGCAATATTTGTTCATCGGGCAATTCATAATTTAGCGGTGACCCTTCTGGTATAGGATGAGCAGCGAGGAAAACGGCGAGGGCTTGCCCTTTTACTACTTTCGGAAGAGTATAAACTATGTCAAACTCAAGCAACATGACAGCCTATCTTGCCATTCTGCCGGCTAGGCTTGCTTTGGTCATTAAGTGTTTGAGCGGGTCGACCATAGAGATCAGCATAACCCCATGAGCAAGCAGATAGTGCCTCAGCTTCTTCACAGCGAATATCAGAGCCAGGCATTGCTTTTCGATTGGGGAATAGTTGTGTTCCGCCCTAACTAATGTTCGACTGGGGTAGTAGAGGGCATTCTCCTTTCCATCC
Organism: Agapanthus africanus; assembly: GCA_030015575.1. NCBI lineage: Eukaryota > Viridiplantae > Streptophyta > Magnoliopsida > Asparagales > Amaryllidaceae > Agapanthus > Agapanthus africanus. Next base: position 479,157,710 of record JASDDO010000014.1, on the reverse strand, counting down.
TTATTGTTCTGGGCAAGGAGTGCACCGAGTGACTCATCTAGCGCGGCAGTATAGAGAATCAACGGTTTATTTAGAATAGGGGCAACAAGCACTGGAGGGTACAACAGGTACTGTTTGATGCTTTCGAACGCTTTTTGACATTCGGCATCCCAGACAAAAGGAGCTCCTTTCTTCATGAGCTTTGAGAAGGGCCTGCATATTCCCAATAAATTTGAGATAAACCTTCGTATATAAGCAATCTTGCCTTGAAAAGATCTTAGCTGTGTCAGACTCTTTGGAGGGGGCATCTCCATGATGGCCTTTATCTTGGATGGGTCAACTTCGATTCCCTGATGTCGAACTATAAAGCCAAGGAATTTTCCCGATGACACGCCAAAAGCGTACTTTAGAGGATTCATCGTCAGATCGTATTCCCTCAGTCTTGTGATAACGGTCCTAAGAACTTGGATGTGATCGGCCTTAGCTTTAGTCTTGACGACCAGATCATCAACATAGCATTCAACGACTTTATGGATTTAGTGATCAAAGATATTTGTCATTTCCCTTTGATATGTAGCACCTGTGTTCTTTAGTCCGAACGGCATCACCTTGTAATAGTATATTCCGATCGGGGTTCGAAATGCTGTGTGTTTCTTATCTTCAGGCGATATTTTGATCTGATTATATCCAGACGAGCCATCCATGAAAGTGAACAGCTCGTAATTTGAGGTGTCATCGACCATCATTTCCATGACCGGAAGCGGGAAATCGTCTTTAGGGCATGCCTTCTTAAGGTCCTTGAAATCGACACAAACCCGGATTTACCCATGTTTCTTCTTTACTGGGAAAATGCATGCGATCCAGTCTGCGTATTTCTCTTCCCCGATGAAGCCGACATCGATGAGTTTCTTGGTTTCCTCGATGACCTTTTCTTCCAGTTCCCTGCTCATTCTTCGAGGATCTTGTTTGACTGGCTTAGCATCAGGAGATATAGCCAGCTTATGCATGACCACTTCAGGGGAGAGGCCGGGCATTTCTTAGTACGTCCACGCAAAGCAGTCGACGAACTCATGCAGCAGGGCAATTATCAACTCCTTCATTTCCTCTTACAGGAGTGAGCTGATGTAGGTCGGCCTTGGATTATTAGGCATTCCCAAATCGATCTCGGTTAGCTCATCGAAGGTTGCTTGTTCGCCATCTTCGAGCTCTTGAGGAGCTTCTTCTGGCTCGGCTATCTCGTCATCATCATTTGATCTATCGCTGGCTTCACCAACATAGATCATGTAGCATGCTTTAGAATCAGGTTGAATGAAGCCTATGCCTCGTCTATCTAGAATTTGTCCATCGATGAGTGCTCGGACCTGAGGCGGATGCCATAGCCCTCTATAAAACTTTGCTTCGGATTCCGTTTGATATAGTCGGCATCCGCACCATTTGAAATATTCCCTCATCTCGAGTGCATAGTATCTAGGATTGAGGACGGCTCTTATGCCTCTCTCATAGGGAGGGCACGCGACAGACAAATCGTCCGGGGGCACAACGGGGTTTGACCCATAAAACAGAATGCCTTCTGTCCACTTTTCCTCAAGGGAACGTAGAAAGTTTTTAGCTGGTCCATGGTAGAGACTGACAATGCATCCAGTTGTTTGCACATCCGTTCCGGCACCCTTGTGATAGCCAGGGACCCTTCTGCAATTTCGAAGGTCTTTCGTAGTTTCGCTTATTGCATGGGGATCCAATCTGCATAGCTGTTGTAAGGCAGGTCCTCTTCCTCCAACTCTTCAGTGTCGCTGCCAAGATGAGGACGGACTTTGCTGCTAGATGGGCCTTTAGTATCAGATTCGTCTATATCGCTACCGAAACGAGGGCGAGTTTTACGGAAGGACGGACTTCCAGCGTCGGACTATCAGTGTCACTACCGAAACGCGGGCACACTTGGGCGTTTTTGCTTCTAAAAGTGACAGCTGGCTCAGATTTGCTTTCGTGTCTTAGGGCCGCTCTGTCCTCAGTCGGTTGTGGCTTAGAATTTTGATGGTTCATAAAGTACCGAGAATCCTCATATCGGACTTCATGCACACCGAACGCTTGATGTCTCCGTCAATGCGTCTTTCTTCACCATTTTTAGTATACTTCATGCACTGATGGAGAGTTGACGGAATGATGCCGTAATCATGGAGCCACGGCCGCCCCAAGAGAATTTTATAAGACGTGTCAGCGTCGATCATGTATATCTTAGCTTCGGTCTGTAAATTCCCAAATTTGATTGGCAGAGCTGTGGACCCCAGAACTTGCTGGCAATTTTGGTTGAAGCCTTGAATGACAATCCTTTCCCTTGACAGGTGTCGGACGTCCATTGACAAATTCTTCAGAGTTCGCAAGTTCATGATGTTCACTGAGGACCCTGGATCAATCAATATGCGATTAATCCGGTCTACGTCGCTATACCCTGTCACGTAAAGCGGCTGATTATGCTCAGCCGTTCCCAGTAGCAAGTCTTCGTCCTTAAACGTGACTGCGGCGGCATGCAGAGCGTACTGGTCTTCTTTCATATTAATTTCCACAAAGCGAGCCTGATACCGCTTGGGGTTCTGTAGAGTGTGAATGAGAACCTCTCTAAGCTCTTTAGATAGGACCAAGGCATCATAGATGCTCAGGAGAGACGGGAAATTTCGAAGATGAGCCAATACATTGTAGTCTACTGAGGAAGGACTTGAGTTTTCATTAGCCGGTTCTCTGCCATCTTCCTCATTAGCCACATGTTTTTCCTTTCCTTTTGGGGCATTTTCCTGATTTGGCGGTAGAGCCCTGCCGCTTCTGAGCTGGATTTGGTTGGCCTTTGTGGCGAGCTCCTCGTCCTTTTCGGGAAAACAGAGCTCTTCCTCAGAGTCGCTACCAAGATGGATGGCGTAGCAGGTCACTATAGGGATCTCTTCATTGGAGTCTTCTTCTAACTCCTCCAGATTTTCGACCGCTTCTATACGGAGGAACTCCTTCAATTGAATCGGAGTTCTTTCCTTCTTTTCATAGTCTTTGAGGGAATCGATGTATTTTTGAATGGTCGATCTCTTTGCAGACTCTTTTTCGTGCCGAGCTGCACTTTTCTTCTTCTTGAGCTTCTTGGATTTTGAGCCGATGGAGCCGCATTAGCAGCTGGAATGGTAGGCTTCTTCTGTCCTTCCCATTCCGTCCTGGGCTCTTTCTGAAGTAGGTTTAGCATCTTCTTCGTCTTATTAGATATGTTCTCACTCCAAGGAGGCTGCAGTGAGTCGGTTTCATTTTTCAGGGAAGCGGGTTCGGCTGTCTGCTCCCAGAAGGCTTCAGCTTATGTCTTTATAAAGTTGGTGGTTGCAACTTGATTGTTCACCAACACGCTTTTGGACAACTCGATCTCTCCAACCTTGTACTGCTTCTCGACCTAGTCTTTGAAGATATAGCAATCCTCGATCGCATGGATCACTACTCGGTGGTACGGGCAATACAGGGGATTGTCGGTCATTTTTTCTTCTTGAGGTCTTTTCGACTCCGACAATTGTAGACCGTTGTTCAAGGCATCTTTAAATATCATGCGGACCTTGCCCCTTCTGAAAGAGTAAACCTTGTTCTTTTCTCCTCTAAGGAAGGCCCTTCACCTCCCAGCAATGGTTTTCGAGACCGGTTGGTTTTGGAATCGCCTGCCCTTCGCTTGTTTTCATTGTCGGACGCATTGAAGACATTGGTTCTGCCGGAATTCCTGCTTCTACGGTTGTCGTCCCGCTTGCTTTTCCAAGTCTTGTCTTTCTGAGAGTCTGGGGTAGACTCTTGCTTCGAGCATTTCAGCATTTGGACTTTCTTGGTTAGCTCTTGAAACGTCTTGAGGCCTGCTGTACACAAGAATGAGACCAAGGCATCATAGATGCTCAGGAGAGACGGGAGATTTCGGAGATGCGCCAATACATTATAGTCCACTGAGGAAGAACTTGAGTTTTCAACAAACTTACGAATAAGGAGCGCATCATTGCCTCCCGTATTTCCGCACGATGCTTTAAAATGGGCGACGTGCTGATTTGCATTTCCCGTCCCGTTAAATCTTTCGAACTTAGGAATGACGTAGCCGCTCGGGAACTCGATCAGATCGTACTGTGTGGGATATGGCTGCCCACTACTGCCAATTTCTTTCTGAGCTTCAGCTTCAGCCACCAATGTTTTAACATTGCTGGTGACCAAATCCATTATCCGATCTTGTGTTAGCGGGATAGTGCTATCTGAGGCCAAGGCGTCCCCAGAAGCGGAATGTGGCCGGCTTTCGTGCGGCTCAACCAATCATGGACCCAAAAGGACAGCCATCGGCCGCTTCGGATTGTCATCATCCGGCTCATGAGTAGCAACATGTGCTTGATTGAGAGGCGCTCAAGCAATTTGTGCCGTAAGCTGCATCACAATGTTCATTAGGTCGTCAATTTTCGAATAGAGCTTGGCCATCTCTTTATCATTGCTCCTGATCTGTTTCCGGAGCTCTTGAAGCAACTTTTGCTCCGCGGTCCTGGGGCGAAAAGTCGGCTCTTCCACGCTGTCCGAGCTTGACTCTATATGGACTGAAGGGTCTTTCTTCCTATCATCGTCATCGAGAGGGTTTTCATTATCCAGCGGAGGCGGCTGTTCTTGTGAAGCGGCAAACACATTCAAGCCAGATTGGGCTTGGGATGTGGTGGCCCCATCCTTGCTTTTGCTTCGAAGGTTGTCGCTGGGGCGCCTACCCGCCATATAAAGTGTAGGGATAACATATACAGCCGTCTTTTTATTATCGGCGGTTGATTTCCCGGATCGCTGTCTTGACCCTCCTGTTCCGATAACGGACAGTCGACTGAAGGCGGCTGGCCTGGCCAGATTCTTGAATGGTGCTGACGCATCCTTTTTGGTTTTCCCCGCTGTTTTCGCGCGGCACATAGCGCTTGATAGACTCTTGAAGAGATAGTGTCATACTTTTTCTGTTGGTGCCGGGACACGTCTCTTTGTAGCAACGTTTGGACCGCTGTCTTCTTGATTCTGGCGGTCATGGAATTTTTCTAAACCCACTTCAGAGGTTCGAAGGAATTGCTGATTTTTACGGCCGACTCAGCCGTCGTCGCGGAGTAACCCTGCTCTTGGAACCTCATAAGATTCTACATGTCCGAAGTCCTGGCCCTCTTGTTGGCTCGATACCTGAGCCGCTTCTGCCTTAACTTTTATGTTTTAAGCACTCGGCAGAATACGACACTTCGGGAAGACGACGTAGACCGATTGATAGAGAGGCCAGAAGAGACGCCCGATCATGCATTTCTTGGAGTTATCGCCTGAGCTCTTCCGCAACGTTTGATGTTGCCTTTTGTACTGGAAGTCTTGCCCCCAGCTGGAGCACCAGAGAGTTGTTAAGACACCGTCTTAAATTTCGGTTATGGTGCCTTAGCGATCATAACATTCGGCCTCTTGCCCCTTGAGACCGGCTTGGCTACCTGTTTTGTCGGTATTTCTGGCAGATGAGTGCTTCCGGCAGGGTAGATGATGACGGAACCAAACTGGCAGGGAAGTTCCTCCCACTGTCGACTGAGGCTTGCGGGGAGAACCACACGAGTATTGATCTTGACCATGTACAGAATCGGGGTCGCGTCAGACGCTGGATCCATCTTAGGAGACATTGTCGTTGAAGGTTGATTGCTACACGGAAAAAAAAAATTATTTCAGTTCAAACATCGGCAAATATATTATATGAGTTCGCATGAACACTTTACCCGAGATATGGGAGGAGTGATAGGTCCTACCGGGCGTGCCAGAATCTGTAGGGCATTTTTCGTCACCCCATTGAGATGGGAATACACGCGCGCTCGTCAGGAGCATTACAGATCCCCCCTGCCTAGGGTAGGCGGGGGTTTATTGATTATGGGGATCCGAATCTCTGACAGCCGCGGACTAAGCTGCCGTTAATTACCCCTGCCTTTGGAGCAAGAGAACCTATGATTGACGGGTCAACTATTCATGCGAACTCAATATGCAATGTGCGTGTTTTGAAAGGGGTTTTGGATATATCGGGAGCCCCGCAGAGTTTTTACGGGGGTCTCGCTATCCAGGGGACAATGTTGTAGAGTATGTGTGTGTGTGTATATGTGTATGTGTGTGTAAAAGGGAAAGCTTATCCAAAGGATGCGTAGGAGAAAGCGCCAGCGCCTTACGTGTGCGGCACGCGGGCGTTTGGGAGTTGGCGCTATCGCCTTGGGCGTTAGCGCCTCACGTGCTAGGCACATGGGCACTCGGGCACTAGCGCCTCACGTGCCAGGCACATGGGCACTCGGGCGCTAGCGCTTTGGGCGCTAGTGCCTCACGTGCCAGGTACGTGGGCGCTCGGGCTCTAGCGGTTTGGGCGCTAGCGCCCCACGTTCCAGGCACGTGGGCACTAGTGCTTTGGTCGCTAGCGCCTCACGTTCCAGGCATAAGGGCGCTCGGGCGCTAGCGGTTTGGGCGCTAGCGCCTCACGTACCAGGCACGTGCGCGCTCGGGCGCTAGCTCTTTAGGCGCTAGCGCCTCACGTGCCAGGCACGTAGGCACTCGGGGGCTAGCGCTTTGGGTGCTAGCGCCTCACGTGCCAGGCACAAGGGCGCTCGGGCGCTAGTGCTTTGGGCGCTCGGGCGCTCGCGCGACAAAAGGGACTTGGTCCCTGCACTGGAGTTGTACTCCCAGAAAGAAATACATTTTTTTTTTTGTGTATGAGTATGAGGAGTTAAACTCGTAGGATATTTTGAAGCTGATGAAGTGACTTCTCCCCTTGAGCCCTGGATCTTTCCTAAAGTGGGGTTTTTGGAGACGTGTCTCCTTCTTCCTCCTTTGTTGGCCGGCTCTTGCATGACAAGAGGGGTGAGGTTTTTAAAAATCTCTCCTTTTTAAGATCTGATGGAAGATCCAAGCTCCCCTTTGTAGGTTTTGCGGTGAAAAACTATTTATTTTTGGAAAAGGAAGAGTAAAACTCTTGATTTAATTCAAAAGAAAGAGGAAGGTTTTAGAACCTTGAGGAAGGAGAAGATCACAGATCTTGATTCTTTTTGGGAGAGAGAAAAAGTTGTTGAGATATTTTCATTATCTTTGCCTTTATAGGCTATACACTTTACACATAGCCCCTTGTGCTTTACAAAATGGTATTTTGCCCATCCCATGCCTCATGTGCTATTTCTTTTTGCACATAAGCCACGGGCTTTACAAAAATTTGGCTTTATGCCCATTTTTCTTATATTTATTCATAAAATAAAATAAAATAAAAGAAATACACCAAAATTATTTATTACAAAATTTTCATTTTCGCATGGGGGATGCCGGCAGCTTAATGTTTGGGCTCGACCCGGGCATTGGCCTATTTGACCTGGGCTTGGGCCCACTTGGCTTGGGGTTAACTTTGATTTTGACTTGGTCAAACGGGGTGTAAAGTTTGACCACAACACATGCCACAGTACCTATGGACCAGCCGTAGAAAGGCAGACCCAAGCCTCATTAATGGCACCGTGGAACCGCCGCAAACCCTAAGGTTCAAAAGAGGATCAATGGTCATTATGTTGAGTTAGGGTCTCATTCTTCTAGAGGGTTCACAAAATTACTTGCATGTTTTTGCGAATACCTTAAACTTGGAAAAATGGGTTTTCTGACATTCGTTCGAACTTCTTTTTTAAACTTCGCCTAGGCAACATGTGAATACCCTTCATCCGCACGCTAAACAATGCTCAACACTCAAGGATAGACGATACACTAACGGTCATCACATTCTAGCCGGCCTCTAGCAGTGGCCCAACCCTCTGGTGCTGATCTGAACGTTCGATAAATCTTAGTAAAAACAATCCATCAAACGCTCATGTCACGAAAAACACAATAAAACGACATATCTATGCAATCGTGCCACCGGAATATATCCTGGTCAGTCCTCGCCCATGAAGAGCTCATGCTGACCACAACTTTAGCCGCAGCTCTCTCTGCCCTTGTAACCGTGGTAACAAAAACCACAAACCGATATCGATGAGGATAGATCATATGAACGAATAGAATACGGTGCAAAGAAATGTACATCCTAAGGCTTCTTAAGCGGAGTAGCATATCGTAAGTATGCCGCGGAACATACACACGGTACATCACACTACTTAAGTCTCCTACTCCATCAACCAAGGTCAACCTATGCGACGAAAGTTCGGGTCTAATACCCCCTCGACTAAGTCTAAGTTCCGTAAGGCCAAGCCTAGGTTCCTAATATAAATATACACCCTAGACTCCGCATAGTCAAACCTAGACTCGAACCAAGGTTAAACCTAGCGCTCTGATACCAACTTTGTCACGACCCGAAATGGTACGTGACTGGCACTTGAATCATGTGAAGTCTATAGGACCCCACCTAATTCAAGTAAGCCAAAAGCTCATAAATGTAAACCATTTTTTTAAATGAAAGAGTGAAGGAAAAACTTGTTTGAATGCAACATCATATTTTACCGAAAATTTTGGCAGAGTCTCCTTTGTAAATACTGGCCCCCAAACGGGTACAACACATGAAATACATAAATAATGAATAAATACATCCCCAAGCAGGAGATAGCTCTTCGCCAAATGGCGAAAACCACCACACAAGCAATATAATATACAACTAAGAATGGGCGAGGATCAAAAACTTAGAAGAAACCCAACATCCTCAAGAAAACCAGAGAAGAATCATATTATACAAGCGCGCGACTCTAAGGTCGAAAGAATAAACAACTGGTTTTCTATGTCTATCAATATACATGTTTGGTTGATGGAGTTTCTAGATACAACTGAATATAAATAAGGTACGACGGTGGTCACGATGCAAGTGAACCCACCTACCAAAGCAACCACCCGTAAGGAAGCAGTGTGCCAGCAAGCCGCAATGAAACATGTACGGCCAAACCTGCAAGAAACTGTGACACAACGGGGATGAGTTGCCAACTCGTGAGTAGAAAACATCACCGAGAAAAAATCACGTGTATGACTCTCTCCTAGGTCATACAATAATAATATCCTCAATATATACAACCTGAAAACATCTAGTAATGGAAAGGGTAAACATCTGAATATAAGTATAATACCCAGTGCTCATGTCAGTATCTTAGGTAGCAACATGTCAATATATGATGTATGAATGCATGAAAACAGAATACATCTTAAATGAGAAAGCTGTTTTCTTATCTCAGTGAGATTTCTGTATAAAAATCAAAGTATCATCAATGAAATCAACAGAGAATCCGTGTCAAGCATCGACACAAAATATATATCCCAATATCTCAATATCTCGGGCTCCGGCAATCTGTACTGTCCTGTATCATCCAATCTCAATATCTCGGGCTCCGCATGATCAGGATCGACCCATAACTTCGAACGGTATCCTCATGATATCCATCGAGTCTCCATACAATCATCGGTCTGTAGTGCTTCCCTTCCATGCTCAACGCCATCTGTGCGATCTTCTTTCCCCGAGGTACCGCACCAGGTCCACCATGTACCCACAGACGGTGCATCCTCCTCCTCGAATCGGGTATGTGATACGGCTCAAGAACTGAGAAAATACATGGTGGACAACACGCACATCATATCATGAGAAAACCAAAAATTTCTATTTTTAGAAATGATAATGAGTTTATAAATCCATGCGGTTTCTCCAAATCCAGAAATCTCATGAAAAATACGAATTCCATAATCAGGAATCAATAAACAGTGAATACCTGCATAAAGCCCCATAATATTGCACGATAAATGAATATACACATGCATGGGTATGTTCATATCATAATTTTGCATTATTATATTCCCCATTCTTAGTCATTTTACAAATAAACAGGTGTTTTTGACCCATGTCTGCTACATAGTTGCAGGTTACAGGTTCTCGGAATAAAAACAGTGAAAATGATGAAAAGACGATGCAAAAGTGAGACTATGACCAACAAATGGAAGAATCTTGATCAAGCCTACACTTTGGAGAATAAACGAAGAATCAATGAACAAGTTTACAAAGTACAAAGGCAGCGCAAGGTTAAAGACTTCGACACGAAGCGAACGGTAAAGTCCAGTACATTATTCACTGTGGAAATCTGGAAGAAGACCAGAAGACATTCTGAAGAACAAAGTGAAGAAAACAGATGGTAAAAGCAATTTGAAGCAACAGAAGAAAAACTATCCATCAAGCCCTCAAGACGGCCGCGGTTCCGCGGCCAAACCAAGCTTATGGCCGCGGATCCGCGGCCGTGCGTTGTGCGTGTCGGTGGTGCGTTGCGCGTGTCGGTGGTGTCGGTGTGTCGGTGCATTACTTAGGTTTTTCTTAGGGTATATTTGTAAATGCAGATGTGAGTCAATTGTAACCCTAGGGTTTCTATGCTCTATAAATAGAAATCCTAAACCTTTTTTGGAGGAATGCCTCTTTTTATTTCATTTATTCAGAATTCTAAATTCGGTGTAAATGTTTGTAGAGAGCCATCAAATAAAGTAAGGTTTTTTGTTTCATTGCCCTAGTTAATTTTCATTCTGCCTTAGTATAATTTTTATTATCTGCCCTAGTTAGACAGTTAGAACATGTTTATTAATTCCCAAATGAGTGAGTAATTCCTCGCTTGTTAGGGTTAGGAATAGAGAAGGTTTGAGAGATGAAAATCTCTCACCCCTTTCTTGCCCATCACATATAATTCATAGGACTCCATGCATACATACACACACCATTCCCTACGGCACCCTACCCACGAGGTAACGGTGATACCGTAGTATAAACGACCGGTTGTGTATGTTTTCCATGGAGGTTAGGGTAAGAATTAAGAAAGGAAGGACAAGAACCTAGAGGAAGAAACATCGTTTCTTCCCGATGGTACTAATCCCCTTTATTAATTGTTACCATAACACCTAAAGAGATCTAAATTAGGGAATTGAAAGCGGTGAGGAAATCTTCAATTTCCAAACATAACCTAAACCTAACCCTAGCAAGATTCTAATCCGGGTATAAATCAACTTAGTTTTTAGTGATAATCAATCCACACCGTTTGGAATTAACTCGTTAGAGCAAATTAGAAAAGACACAACATCCCTGTGGACCGACCCGTACTCACCGGCTAGCTACCAAGCGACGCCGTTCTTGATTGTGGTTACTAATTATTTGATTCATCTTTTAAAAGCGCATATGTAAAATAAAACTAAAAATCAAATGGCGCTGTTGCCAGGGATGGCGTAGTATTTTCTTTTTGCAATTTCGGGTTAATATAAAATCATAAAACTCATAAAAACTGAAAAATATAAAAAATTTATCATATTTTTATTGTTTGAAGGTTGTTTCATGTGAATTTTGCAGGATCGACGAGCGAGTTCGGATCTGAAAAAATACAGAGATCCAAACAGAAAACGGCAGATCTGAACAACAGAGAAAAATCAGTACAGAGGAGCAGAAGAAGTCTCGGGATCCGAACAGACTAGCAGACCGCGGAACCGCCGCCGAAAGCGCCTTCTGACCGCGGAACCGCGGCGGATATGTGACGTCATCGCGTGGAAAAAATCACTGTAAGTTTTCTCTCTCCTTCTCTGCAACTCCTGATATCTCCTCTGTAAAATGTGCCTGCAGGATTCTTTGCGCCAAAAATCTCTCCCTTTCCAATAATTGATTTTGTGCAGGATTCTTTGCGCCGTGCTATAAAAAGAAAATTGTTTGCAAGTGATTGTGTATACTGTTTTGCATATTTAAATTGACTTTAAGGGGTTTGAACACCAATCCAGATTGGGTGTGGATTTCAACACCCTTCCCAGGACCCCAGAAATCACATAAGGCATATTGCATTGTCCATCAATTAATTAAAAAAATTAGACTCAGCTCTAAGGACTTCACGCTCAATAGGACAAAGGAATAGTTGTAGGCATCGACCGTTGATCCTAACCTGACTTTGTGGTGCCTAGGTTAGACATGTTGGAGATAGTGCCCTCAGAGTCAATTATTGGATCACAGGCATGTGATTGCAATGGTTGATGGAGGACATATCTCGATAGGACAGTCTTACTCAAGATGATAGTATGCTATCTAGTTTATCTTTATCATCGTGTACTGCTTTAGGTGACCTTACAGGTCACTATTGCGCGTTGATAGAGCCCCTAGGATTCTTGCTTGACTGCCAGCAGTATGAGGGCGATCATATACGTGGGAGCTGGTAGTCTATAAGCACATCTTTAAAAGGTCCTTAGTCGTGGGAGTTTCGAGACAGGGCATCGATTCTCCAGAGTAGACTAGTGTATATAGTCAAGACCCCGACGAGGGGCGGTGGCCGATCTCACAAGCCATTGGTGTCACTTGTTTCACCTAAGATGTATACAGGTGCTCATTGGGTTATGAGTACACCGGACAGGACTCGCCGGGAACATGATAGTTGGTCTTATACCTGACGTCAGATAGCAGTTCCCTGGTGACATGTGTACAGGTTATTTCATCGACCTGAGATCGTCATTTGTCTCGTTTGAGTTCCCACTGTACTTTGATTACTACCCTACCACGCTCAAAGGAGACGTGCAAACAGGTTTTAGTTGGGTACAGTCCCGAGCCACTTGGAGGGAGTGAGCAGATCTGCAGGGGTTCTTTTCTCCCGGTATTGGGGGTGAGGTCGCGCTGTGTCTAGGAGAGCCATTACACGAATTCCTTGGCCAAGGCAGGAGATTTACTGGTAGTTATTCCAGTAGTATCTCAGAGTGTTCTGGGGTATTGTGGAGATAGTGCCCTCAGAGTCAATTATTGGATCACAGGCACGCGATTGCAATGATTGAGGGAGGACCTATCCCGGTTGGACAATCATACTCAAGATGATAGTATGCTATCTGGTTTACCTTTATCATCGTGTACTGCTTTAGGTGACCTGACAGGTCGCTATTGCATGTTGATAGAGCCCCTAGGATTCTTGCTTGACTGCCAGCAGTATGAGGGCGATCATATACGTGGGAGCTGGTAGTCTATAAGCACATCCTTAAATGGTCCCTAGTCGTGGGAGTTTTGAGACAGGGCATCGATTCTCCAGAGTAGACTAGTGTATAAAGTCGAGACCCCGACGAGGGGCGGTGGACGGTCTCACAAGCCACTTGTGTCAGTTGGTTCACCTAAGATGTATACAGGTGCTCAATGGGTTATGAGTACACCGGACAGGACTCGCCGGGAACATGCTAGTTGGTCTTATACCTGACGTCAGATAGCAGTTCCCTGGTGACATGTGTACAGGTTAGTTCATCGACCCGAGGATCGTCATTTATCTCGTGTGAGTTCCCACTGTACTTTGATTACTACCCTACCACGGCTCAAAGGAGTCATGCAAACAGGTTTTAGTTGGGTACAGTCCCGAGCCACATGGAGGTAGTGAGCGGATCTTCAGGGGTCCGTCTCTCCCGGTATTGGGGGTGAGGTCGCGTTGTGTCTAGGAGAGCCATTACACGAAGTCCTTGGCCAAGGCAGGAGATTTACTAGTAGGTATTCCAGTAGTATCTCAGGGTGTTCTGGGCTACACTCCGACACGACTTGTACCGCTTTTGGGGGTCTGACTTTTACCAACCCCCTAGGCCCGCCATGCGATGCTCATAGACGAACGGACCGGACTGTATGGATATTGTCCCTGACAGGCTCTGTAGGGTGTCAGGATGAGTTCGCTCATCGACGTCCCTTTTGGCCAATAGCTGGTGGCCCGTCACGTATTGGCTTATACCTCTGACGTGCTTGTGGTTAAATCCACAGCCATAGTATTGACGAGTCTTTAGAGTCCACCACACTTACAGTTACTCAAGTTTCGGGCGAAACGCTGTAGAGGCCGTATGGAGATATGGCAGGGTTCGATCAGATACGTGCGGTATTGCACGGATCAGGATCGGACGGATATTACTAGCCGGCTTTGGTTTAAGCCGGATCCTAGTATAGTACAGTGTAGATTTTGTCTCATTGCATTTGTATCCGGTCGGAATACAGATGCGGGTGTGTATGCACAGTATCGGGGTTTTCCTGTAATTTATTACGGGACCTGTTTTCTGAAGTTGCCAGTTTGCATTCCGTTCCGGCAGGTTTTCCTTTGTTCTTTCCCGGCCGGACTTTTCCGATGGAGGGGGTTATTTGCAAGTTTGCAAATAACATTTTGTGGAGGGGTTTTATGCATTTATGGGGTTTCATGATGGTTCATAATCATGAGATGCTTTCTTAGTCTTTTCCTTTGCTTTATGGTGATTAGAGTTGATTAGGAATTGATGTGAGATTGTTATCATGGTGTTTGGATGTGGTCACCCTCCACCTTTTACTACCATCACCTCCCTTCTTGATTTGTATTTTTCCTCCACCATTTCTCACATAAGGAGGCCGGCCACATGAGAAAAGAGAGAGAGAGGTTTTCATTTTGTATGGGGGAAATTTCAGGATCTCATTTTGGCTTGCTCACAAAATCCTTCTCACCTCTCCAAAGTTCATATTGATTCCTCCATCCTCCATGGCAACAAAACCCCAAATGAGACACAACCATAAACAGCCTACTGCAAATCTTGGACGCGTCGACTTGCCAGCTTCGCGCCCGAGTTGCCTCAGTATTGAGGTGGGAGCCCATAAAAGATGCAGGCGATGTGGTGCCCTTCCGGCGAGGAGGCGACTACCGGAGTTTCCGCAGGAGATCGGGACGATGACGAGAAGACCGGAGGACTTGGATCACTCGGTATATCTCTAACCCGTCTTGTAGTTAGCTAGGACTAGTTAATAGTTCGATCCGGGTGAAAAGTGCGTGGTGGTGTCGGTTTGCTAAGTTCGCAAAATTAAAGTTTATCACCGCTTCCGCATTCCGGCGTCGGTTTGACGGCCGGGGCGCCGCCGTGCACTTACAGTGGTATCAGAGCCTCGCCATTAACATAGTCTAGCTTTGTTTGATGTGTTTGCATTTCCGATCGACCAAAATTCCAAAAACCCGCGTTTTCTTCACATCAGTTTTCTGTCGAATTTTTTATGGCTCTAAAATTTTTTCAGGTTGTAGAAAACTGATGTACTAGAAGTTCTAAGAGTTCTGGGAAAATTCGATACATTGATCGTTCAGGGAGAGCGCGGAACCGTGGCCAAACCCCACTTGGCGCCGCGGTTCCGCCGCTGGTTAGAGGGATGAATGCGTCAAAATTTTCCAGTGGGCTTCTGTGGTGAAAATAGGGTTTCTGGAATATTATTTTTGGGCCCAGAATTTCTTGATGTGCTACAGTAGTGCTTGGGGCCCACTTGTTAAAATTTGATCGATCGGATATTTTAAACACATTATTTCACAGTATTTACATTATATCTGCGACCGTAAATGTCACTTGATCGGTAAATCCAGTCTAACTGCTATAGCCCGGTTAGACGGATTTGCGAACGTGACTTTCACGTTGATGTTCTATGTATTGCTGTGATGTTGCGGATCGGTCGTGGGGGATAGACTGGATGCAATGCTAGTGGTTGTATTATGTACATTTGATATTGCGGGGCGAGCATCCGACATGTGGACTGCCGTCACTGCCTGATTGTATTATTATTTTGGTGCACGACCTGGTTGCGGTCGATGTACCCGTTGTATGTATATTTTACTTTCTGTACTAGGATTACCCCGCGGAGGGGTGCACGGATGGCCGGGTTCTAGAAGGCAACAAGCCCGCATCTCATGGTATTGAGACAGAGGGGGCTTCACTCTAGGATTGGCGGGCTATTCGCCGCACTCGTAGGGGGTACAGGTTGACCGAGGAGGGGTGCTCAAGTTACCGGATTCTGTGAAGTGTTGGGTGGTCCATTCACGGTGCTGAAGGGGGGCTGCCTCGATTCAGGTTTTGGCGGGTAACTTGCCGCGCCCGTAGGGGTCTAGGATTTCATTGCACAGGCTATCCACACGACCAGGGGAACGTCGGGTTTCAGTAGTGGCTCTGTAAAACCCGGGGATCCCAGATATCTGTATTGTTCTGTGATGCTGTACATTTCTGCGATGTTGCATTTTATCACGCCTTGAGCGAAATATAATATATTGGTATATATATATTAGTAGATGTTGTATATGTTTTTCATCCGCGCTAGTCCAGTCCCCGCTCTGTCATTAGTTAGCTAACCTAACGGGTGATGACGGGACCCAGTGGCGAATGCGGATGGCATATACGTACATCAGTATATTTTCGTTCTTTGTGGTGTGATCAATTGATGGGACTGCGTTGATTTGGATCAATGCAAGTTAAAACAAACCTAATCTGATGTTGTTGGAACACTTTTCAAAAAGCTGTTATTGCAAGGACGTTCTCTTTTGTTTTGCATCGTGATATTCAGTTGGAATATCCTGTTCCTCAGTCGACGAGGCAAGGGCCGAGATCCCTTCACCGGGAGTGACCCCTTGGACAGAAGTTTGCGTCAGGGCATTAACTTCACTATAGCCGATTACTTTTTCTTTGCATCGTGGTATTCATTTGGAATAACCTGCACCCCATTCTACGGGGAAAGAGCCGAGATCCCTTCACCGGGAGTGACCTCTTTAGTAAAGGTTTTCGTCACTATATTTTCTAAAAAGCTATCCGTTCCTTCAACGATATCAAGTTCATTACGTTAAAGGTTTTCGCCAGAAACCATTCGTAGCCCTCCGTCGTTTCATATGGGTAGTCAATAGTATTCAAGCTGTGTTTGTTGGCCAAAGTCAAGGCACAGTGTTTGGTAGCTGTTGGTTATTCATATGCAGCATAGATAGATGCGTTGGTTTGGGACAGTCGTATAGCCTTGTTGTCCAAAGTCAAGGGCTTGTACGGGTGGGCTCAAATTAACCTGGAGAATGACGGGCAGAACTTGACATGTGACTTATGATTTGTTGGCCAAAGTCAAGGTCATAAGAGCATGGGGTAAAAATCCACATCGGGAGTTTCAAAAGAACTGAAACTTGCCAGATATGCGCATACCTTCTGGAGTGTGATGACGTGAGCGGATTCCGTCACGTTGTCATGCAATGATAGTTGGATCCCGATTCCCACTGATGAGTTGGTTTACTCCTCGGGTGATCCCGACTAATTCTTCTTTCAGGTTTGGAGGAGAATTTGACGGTACAGTGGGAGGTTTCCTGATTAGATAAATTGGTAACCATTCTAATCTAGGTTAGAGTGCACGCTGAGTGTTTCTTTTCTCTCTCTCTGGCAGCGACCATTGACCCAACCCTAAGACTACGACTCAGAGACCAAGTTAACCGAACCTTCTAAACACTGGCTTTTGGATTGTCAGAGTTGCAGACCTCAATTCCACTCCTACTTTTACCCTTTTCTCCAGGACACCCCGTATTACTATGAACGTCCACTTCCATTGGACAAAACCATCGTATGGTTAGATACGAACTCGAAGGAATTCGAGGATGGTTTCCGGTTCTGGAGAAAACGGATAGGATTATTCGGTTGTCTTTTCCTTTTACCTTCTCTCTCAGATTGCGAGTACTCCTTGGCTTAGGAGATAGTACACCTATTACGCAAATTGGATAGTCTTCTTCCAAACCTTAGGCTGGTGCCGAACGGTGGGGAATGAAGAATACCAATTAGCCTAAATGGTGTACAGAAGGTATTAAGATAAAGACATAACAAGGGATTAGTAAGAGGGCAAAGTAAATTGCGATTGCTATTCACGACCAAACCAAGTATTTCTTCACCAATCCTAAATCACCATTGTATTTCTCCAGGACACTCCGTATCACTACGAAGATCCACAGTTTATTGGATACTCCATCGTATGGTTATATACGAACTCGAGAGGAACTTGTTCTAGTTCGGGGATGGATTCTGGTTCAGGAGAAATAGGAATAAATTTCATTAAGGTGTCTTTTATCCTCACCTTCTCTCGCATTGCGAGTGTTCCTAGGATTAGGACAGTACATCCATTATGCTTATTGGATAGTCTTCTTCCAAACCATAGGCTGGTGCCGAACGGTAGGGAAGGAAGAAAACCAATTGGCCTAAAGGGGTATGCAGAAGGTAATGACTAAAGACATATAAAGGGATTTGGAAAGGTGGCAAAGAATTATACGGTTACAGTCGTGAATCTGGAAGAGGCATTACTAGGAATACCGGGATACCCCATCGAAACATTTCAATGTTTCAGTTTCACTGTGTACTGTTAATGGAAAACTGATTTCCCGATTAGACACTTACTCCAGGGTATGTATTTACCAGGTATGATTCTCACATCTGCATGGTTTTACAGATGATGAGTGGGAGTAAGTTATTGGGAATTGGGTGATCATCCTCATTGTATCGGGATTCGTTGTAATCGGTGATATTTGAGGAAGTCACCTGGGTTGTTTGCCGGACGGCAAATATTTGGTTTTGAATATCCGCTGTTATGCACCAATTTCAAATCGATATATCTGTACGTCTATTTTCATAGAGTGAGACATACCTTTTGAAATTATGTCGGTGACATTTACCTATATCAGTGGATGGTTAGGTAAGGAGCATTAAACAGCGGTGTAATTCTTCATAACCAAAGGTACAGTTTTCAACCTACGACACACAGTGAATGAGTTATCAGACTCTTGGGACTTATACAGAGTATTGTATGTTGTCCAGGGTCCATCAGGACAGAGGGGTTGGTCCTCGTACTATATTCGGTTTACTTATGACTTCTCTAGTTTTTAGACAGGTGTTTCGTGGAAACACAGGGTCCGAATTTTGAGAAGTTATAGGTATTTGAATAAAGTAGAGAACCAGGTATTGCAAGTATCGGGATTCTTCAAAGTGATCGAAGATGTAGATATTTGTGCATGGTATTCAGATGATAGTAATGATTAAGAGAACTTGCTTCTCTTACAGGTTACTCATAATTGGAAGTATTCCTAAGTTGAGTAACGCTGATCGGCCTCTTTCCATTTAGTTGACATGCACTGGAGACAGCTACATGATTTGAATCTGGTTCAATTAAATCAGTGCCTCTGGTTCTATATTGGATATAGAACAGTTCATATCTTAACGATGTTAAGGTACGGGGAGTTGTCCGGCCTATGATTAAAACCAGACACTGGACAACTCAAGGCACGTTTCTGTAATGGCTGTTTGTGGGTTGACCCAGGCTATGACGAGGGTTGACTTTCTACCATCAGAAAGATCAATAGTGATATTGTTCTTGACTCGCCACAGTTTTAATAAAAATGGATTTTTTCAAAAACAGTAGTGGGAGTATGGTAGAACTGGAAGTGATTCCAGAACCGCAAACGATTACTGAAGATTTCATAGGAACCTAAAGATTCAATCTGGCTTGACATTCCATTGGCCACTCCGTAGATAAGGTGGGTGACTTCAGGCACCCGAGAGGTGCTCCGGTAGCCTCAAGGACGGTGACAGGGAAGTTCTTGTTTACCCACACTTGCCATTGATGTTATTTCAGGCTGCGAGACCCGGTGGGAGGATGAGTATAGCGTCGTTCTAAACTAGCTTTAGAAGTGCACGTCTATATGACTCAGCCAGAGGGTTGTCGTAGTCAGTGGGAGCAGCGGAAGCATTGGTGGACATCAGGCTTATGTCTATTTATAGACTAAAGCAGAGTTGCGGGGATAGATCATATATTTCTGATGTGACAGTCATATGTTTGACTTCATCAGAATAGGGGATGGATCTGTTGAGAAGGTAGTAGGGTGCGATATCCTGGTATTTGGATGACATACACAGAGTAGGAAAAGAAACTCCTATACTACGATCGGTTATACTTTGGTCGTCACACAGTGGTTTCTCCACAAAGGACTTGGACATTATATCAGACATACTGGTTACTAATCTATGGTTTTAGATCTAGATTTGGGTGGTTTCCCAATCAGGGTACTTTGACAGCATTCTAAGATTATTTAGAATGGATGACTCCATGCACGGTAGTGTACCTGCAGGTGATGGAGTCACCCTCTCTAAAGCTGTCTTACAGACTAAAGGGGAGAGGGATGTGCATGATTGGCAGATCACTTGCTCAGGCAATTGAGTCAATCATGAGATGTCAAGTACCACACCAGATGTTGTTCTTGCACTAGATGCAATAAGTTGACATTGATCCAATCCTGGAGAAACAGTCGGAAGCAGTTTTAGAACATAAGTGGATGTTCTAGGGATATGATAACGACAGCCTTATTCGGGAGACAGTTATCATTCCAGGCTTCCAAGGTGACATGGACGACAAGGAGGTTGTCAGAGTTATAGTTTTCCCTCTGACGAGGGGCAGTATTTTGGACAGATGGTCCAAGGTAATACTGAGGAAGGCATGGCGCAGGATACTGATTAAGTTCAGTTGACGATACAGTCTAAGAAGTTTGGATTTGGAGTTCATTTATGAGCTAGGTCCCATCAGACATCCAGACACATTCTAAGACAAGTATTGCTCATTTCGGGAGATGGGTTTCACCGTGAACTTGAGCTATAGAGAGACATAGAAAGAAACATCAAAGCGGATCCACTCACTGAGGCTATTCCTCGAACGCAATGGTTTCGCAAACGAGTTTTGTGAGACTGACTAGTAGAGGAGTTGGGTGTTCGGTATCACACAGGGTGTGAGTATGCGACATCGCAATAATTAGCCTTGAGTGCAAGTGGGAGATTGTTGGAGATAGTGCCCTCAGAGTCAATTATTGGATCACAGGCACGTGATTGCAATGATTGAGGGAGGACCTATCCCGGTAGGACAGTCTTACTCAAGATGATAGTATGCTATCTGGTTTACCTTTATCATCGTGTACTGCTTTAGGTGACCTGACAGGTCGCTATTGCATGTTGATAGGGCCCCTAGGATTCTTGCTTGACTGCCAGCAGTATGAGGGCGATCATATACGTGGGAGCTGGTAGTCTATAAGCACATCCTTAAATGGTCCCTAGTCGTGGGAGTTTCTGTAGGGTTCCTAGGCACTCTTGTGAAGGTTCAAAAGGCATCAAACATGCCCGGATAAAAATTTAGACGTGCCGAACAACCCAAAGCCGGGATCTTTGCTAGATTATTAGGGTTTAACATGCAAGAAGATAACTTTTATCTAAGTGTGAGGGATTACAACCTTTGTAGTCCGCTCCTTCACTTCACAAGCTCCGAGTAGAAGTCCCTTTGCCGCGATCCACGATCTCCCGGACTCATGAGAGGCTCCACGACTCGAACGATCCATGTTAGCTCGAAGTATTCCAAATCTCCGATGATCTACCTTGAAGTTGCTACGACTCAAGCTTTATCACTCTAAAGAGATGAACACACTAATCTCAAGGGCTAGATGAGATGAGGATGAGAGAGTAGTAATTTTGCTTTCTTTTTAAATCATTTTCTCATATTTATTCATCACATAAAGAAATATCAAGTGAGCTTTCTTCAAGAGAGAAGAAGAAGATGATAATGGAAAAGCTAATAAGAATAATAATATTCTTTTTGTGATGAATAGAATATAAACTATATGATTGAATTGTAAACCATGGTCAAGGATGAGTGGTCAAGATTTTGTAGAGAAATAACTAGAGTTAGGGTTTGGTTGAGTTAAATAAGTGTCATCCAAAAATATCCTAAGAATGACAAAAGAAAAATGCTTCTAGAAGGTGCATGAAGCAACTAATCTCAAGGGCTAGATGAGATGAGGATTAGAGAGTAGTAATTTTGCTTTCTTTTTAAATCATTTTCTCACATTTATTCATCACATAAAGAAATATCAAGTGAGCTTTCTTCAAGAGAGAAGAAGAAGATGATAATGGAAAAGCTAATAAGAAAAATAATAATCCTTTTGTGATGAATAGAATATAAACTATATGATTGAATTGTAAACCATGGTCAAGGATGAGTGGTCAAGATTTTGTAGAGAAATAACTAGAGTTAGGGTTTCGTTGAGTTAAATAAGTGTCATCCAAAAATATCCTAAGAATGACAAAAGAAAAATGCTTCTAGAAGGTGCATGAAGCAACTGACCCAAATCAAACCCTAACCTCAATTAATCATCCTTAAACATGTTTAACAATTAATCATATCATGTCACAATAATATATATCACATATATATTATATATTTGCAACAAAAGAAAATAATACAATTAACATATATCGCATATATATCAATGTATCATCCAGTGAGAAAATGAAATAGTAAAGCGAGCCAATATTAGCTAATGTAATACAATATATCATATATATTATTATACATTAAATCATCGAATCAACACTTGAATCGATGATCCGGCTATATCGAATATTACCGACTAATATATCATGTACCGATTCATCGAATCAACACTTGATCCGATGTCCCGGTTCATATCAAAATATCGCGAGAATATAATACGCTATCTCATATCGCATTATTCTCGGTCCTGCACATATCACATATGTGCCTCTACTCCGTTTCGCCTGAGCCAAGAAACCTCTGTGTAGGACTCTAAAGAATCGTCAATACGCCGGTAGCAGGTGATGATCATATCAAACACCCACAAGCTGCAAGCGGTCAGCTAAACGTAACAGCCACCCAGGTATTGAGCGATCAGAAGATCAACAAGCTAGCCTGTGCGTTCTCCTGTGAATCCGATCAGTAACACTCCCGTACAGTCCGGTCTGTTCGTCTGATATGTCGCATATCAAGTCTAGGGGCGGTATACGTCAGACCCCAGTAACCGATAAGTCGTGTCGATGTATGGCTCATATGCAAGTCCATGCTACCTCTCCCGGTACTTTCGGGAATGCGGAATTTGGTAAAAAAACAATTTTTACGAAGGTGGTAACATGGACCTATAACTCGGATCTTGGTTAAACATCTATCTAACAACCTAACTTGAGTTTCTAGCTACTCGGTTAGGGGGTTATACCTTGCTTGTCTTGAACTCCTTCGTCTTCAAGATCCGATGGTGGTCCGATTGGCTTCTTCTCGTCGTCTCCGTACGCCGAAGATAGATCCACCTGAATGCTCCAACCTTTAGCTCCTTCTTCGTTCTTTGAAGAAACTAGTTCACTTGGTTTGCTAAACCTAGTGAACTAGAATGAGTAGAGAAGAATTAGAATGGGATTTTATCTATGGTTCTTGATTCTCAACTCATGAGAGATATGAACCATAGAGTTAAGAGAGGGAGCAAGAGGATGAGGGTGAGAGCAAAAGCAAGAGAGCTCAAGAACAAGAGAGAGAATGAGCAAGAAAGAATGAGGCTCTCTTTTGTCTTTCACCCTCTCATAATCCAAAGTAATCATAACTCATCATATCAACAAAAGTCTTATGTGATGGTTGAAGCAACCATAACCATATCATATCATGCACTCATTTTACACAAATGAGCAAGCAAGTAAAAGTATTTGCCATGAAATGATGGCTATGGTTATCATGATGGTCAACTAGTCAAGCCTAGTCAACCGGTCAACAAAGTCAACAAGTCAACAAAAGTCAACAAGTCAACAAAGTCAACAAAAGTCAACAACCATGTCACCATAATACTGAATTAATATAATAGTTAATCACATATCATATTCTCATTAGGGTTGAGCAAAAAGTCAAATAGTCAACGGTCAACTGTCAACAACCCTAATGAGAATCCGCTGTCTCTGCCTCCCTGTCAACTGTGCATACACACCCGCATCCGCGTTCCGAGGAACACGAATGCAAACTGGATAAATCCAATCCCATAAGATACACTAGGATCTGGCTTAAACCAAAGCCCGCTAGTGTAAACTGTCCGGACACTGTACGTGCACAAGTGCACGGATGTGACCGAACCCTGTCGCAAAACCATGCGACCTGTCGCAATACCATGCGACCTCTACTCTTTTGCCTAAAGGCGAAAAGCTTTCTGTGTGGGACTCTAAAGACTCGACACTACGCTGGCAGTGGGTTTAACCACAGACCGCAAGCGGCACTAGCTGTGCGTAACGGTCCCCAGGTAATGCCGACAAGAAGACCGACGAGGCGAAACCCATCTGAACTCCTACTGAGCATGAGTGTGACATTCTCCGTACAGTCCGGTCTGTTCGTCTGATACATCGCATGGCGGGCCTAGGGGCGGTAAACATCAGTCCCCCAATAGCGGTACAAGTCGTACCGGAGCGAAGCCCAAAACACCCTGAGATAACACTGGAAGCCTACCAGTATATCTCGTTTGCCCTGGCCAGGGACTACTCGTGTAATGGCTCTTCTAGACACAGCGCGATGTCAACCCCCAATACCGGGAGAGACGAATCCTGTCTAACCGTCACTGCCTCCAAGTGCTTCGGGACTGCACCCAACCACTACCTGTTTGCACGACTCCTTTGAGCCGTGGTAGGGTAGTGATCAAAGTACAGTGGGAACACACTCGAGGCGAAGTGACAGTGTCAAGTCAGCGGACTAAGCTGTACTCATGTCACCTGGGAACTGATAACTGACGATAGGCATAATACCAACTAGTCAGTTCCCGACGATTCCTGTCCAGTGTACCCATAACCTAACGAGCACCCGCATACTATCTCAAGTACGACGTACTGACGGCTGTGGGACAGACCGTCTCCCACACTGGGATGAGAAGCGCATGCGCTGGTCTACTCCGGAATATCGATGCCCTGTCTCGATAGTCCTGCGACCAGGGACCTGCATAAGGATGTGCTTATAGATTACCCAGCCCCACTAGTGTGACGGCCATCACATCGCTGGTAATCAAGCAAAGATCCTAAGGGCTCCACTAATGTGTATAGGCGATTTACAAAATATAAACACATGTACACATTGAAGTAGAAACAAACCAAGTAGCATACTACTATTTTGAGCAAGATTGTATATACAAGGTGAATATCCCAAGCATCCATTAAGTAATATACAAACTAGTATGATACAGTAATGGCCTCTAGGGCATATACACTAACAATCTCCCACTTGCACTAAGGCCATGTACTGGCGTATCGAAGACCTATCATCTCGATCAGCCGCTCGAACTGAGTCTGGGGCAGGGCCTTGGTGAATGGATCTGCTGTAACACCTTAGGATAAGGGTTAGTGTATAATTATAATTAAATAATGATTTTTAATAAAAAGTTTACCAAACTGTGTTTTAATATTTTTCCTAATTTAATAAACATTTTTCCAAAATTTTCCTAAACTTGCACACACATGTGCATGTAAACTAGGGTTTTTAAATCAAGTAAATACAATAATTATTAACCATGGTGGGTTAATTGTAGGATTAATTCTTTTGGGTTATAAGCAAGTTTAATTAATTAGTTAAATTAAAAGATTTCTTTAATATGAATTATGGAATTAGTGTTGACTTGTGTGAGAGAGAGAGAATGCATCATGGCTTTAGGCCATGCTTGCATTAAATGAGGTGAGAGAGAGAGAGGGGTGACTTTTGTTTGAATGATTGTGGTGGCTCTCATTTCTCTTTTTGTGCTCTCTCAAGTCTCACACCAACACACTCACACACACACTTACCTCTCCCCAGCTCCAGAAGCAGCAGCAGGCACAGCAACAGCAGTAGCAACATGAAGCAATAGCAGCAGCAGCAGAATTCAGCAGTAGCAGCAGTGGGCAGCAGCAGCTCCAGCACCCAGTGCAGCCCCTCCCCTTCATTTCTTCTCCTTCCTGCAGCTCCCTAGGGTCGAGAGTGAGGTATAATTCCTATCTTGCTTCCCTAGTTGCCTAGTTAGTATAGTTTTGCATCGGTTAAAGGATTTTAGTGTGTTTTAGTGCGATATGGGGTGTTTAGTGTGAACCTTGTGCTATTGAGGCGAGATTTGGTTTCAGTAGGATGATTGTGGTCTGTTGAGGCCATTGTAACTTAGTCGAACCCCTATTACACTAAAATACCACCAGATTTCATATTTGATGCAAAATGTCGTATTTGGGCAAAATCTGAGTTTTCTGGAACTGCTATTGACCCGGTGAGTGCAGAGTGAAATTGTGGATACTGTAGCATGGTGGAGAGGAGCTGATACCATAGGTGAAACCCGACCCCCTGACTCCCCACTTTGGCCGCCAAAACCGCCATTCTGGCCGCAAATTGCGGCCAGACAGGAAGGGTTTTGGGTGTTTTTGGGTTCTGTAGGTGTATTCCAGTGTGTAGGGTCTTTTGGTATATATATTTTTGTAAGATCAATTCTGTAGGAAAATCTGGGACCAGTTACCTGTTTTGCCGTTTTTCTAAACCTTCGCGACACGCGCGATACGTGAGTAGGTTTGGGTTTTGCGTATCGCGGCGCGTCGGGGTAGTTTCGTGGCGCGTGTTTACACGTTTTAGCGTATCGCGCACACGCGCGATTGGTTTGCGACACAGGTTTCTTGTTGGATTATAATGTCGCGTTTTGTGACTTAAGCTTATATGTGATATGTGTATGTGATTCTAGGTTCGCAGGCCAGTGAGACGGACGCTGCGAAGAAGGGCAAGCAAGTGGTTGGATACACTTAGCGCGAGACACTGTGAGTAGATTTCACATCTACGGGGATATCGCCCGCATGGCGTTATGCGTCAGGGCTGATAGGATCTTAGTATTACATATTGCATTTACCTATGGACTGTCATCTCATATTGCATTTCCCTGCTATGTGTTATTAATATATGCTAGAACTGATAGAACACCACACTATTACTAACGGTTTATGTTGCACGAGCACTATTTACATGCTACACACACACCGTTAGTAATTGCCATGCCACACTCGCTGTAGAACTGCCATGATTATACTGTTGTGTTATTGCTGTAGTTCACCATACATGTGATTGACTATGATTTCCTGGACCTTGGGAGCCGCATGACATCTTTAAAAACGGAAACTATTTTAAAAAGCGGCTTTCCCTTATATACCTGCCATGGATTGATTATATTGTACCTCGCATTGGATTGACTTATTGATGATGGATTCTTCATGTGATTTCTGTTTTGAGGACCGTGGAATTATTTAAGGTAAGATATGCTATTTTGAAAACCCGGTACCTCGTGATATGATATTTTGGTGTGTCCACCACGCGTTTTCTCGGTGCTGAGACGTGTGCTTGAAACCCGATTCGAGGAGTGGATGTTCCGTTTGCGGGTTCGTGGTGGGCCCGGTATGGTTCCCCTCGGCGAGATGATCGATGGGATTTGCCGATTGAGCCTGGAGGCGTTTGCCGATTGAGCCTGGAGGCGGGCGAGTACCTACCGGTGATTGGTTGGACCTGGCAGTTGTCCGGAGGATACTGACCAGAGTCGAGTGATGGATGCGGGATGACCGTGCTGCCGGGGCCGAGGGCCGATACCGCAGACGGACCCCGTGGGGCCGGTCCGGATTGACGGCGCCCGATATTCGAGGATTTACGTGTCGATACTGGACACGGGTATTTTATGATGTTTTGGGTGCCGATGTTGGGCACTCGTGATTCCTCCGAGATATACAGGATTTGAGGGCCGATGGGTGTGCCGGCGTCTGAGTATATGTGGGATTTGGGTGCAGTTTGAGGCACCGATCATTGCTTTCCATGTTGACATAGTCCATGTAGATATTATTTATCCCATACTCAGTATTGATTACTATACATCTCATCCTGTGGCATTTACCTGTTAGAGTACATGCATTACTACTGTATCCACTGTTGACATGCATTGATATCATCTGCTGGCATTAGTAGAGCCACGCTATATGTGCATGCTTGCGATCACCTTTATATGTTATCTCTATTCACGAGTTGGCAACTTACCCCCGTTGTGCCACAGTGTTTGCAGGTTGCCCTTGGGAGTAGTCACGGCTGGTTGTTACCTCATCTTTTGGCACAGATACCCCTTTTGAGCAGAGATAGCCCTTTTGCTGTTTAGGTGGGTTTTGTACGGTATCTGTTATCTTTCAGTTGTATATTGATGTATCTAGTACTCTCCATCTACCTTATGTATTGACTTAGAGACAGTTGTGAGGACGATATGTATGATTTTATATTCTGGTGTCGAGCTCGCATGTGAGCCGACGTTACTTTATGCAGTCTCATCTTTTATGATATTGTCCTTGTTTTACCGTGTATTCTTCGCTACGGCGTTGTATATCATTGTGATGCTTTATTCATGTCACTTGTTATTTCCGCTACACCTTACTTTTACCCGACTTTCGGGGCTAATGTTTTAAAAAGGAAATGTTACCAAAATTATAAAACTCATAACTTTTGAACTTAAAAGGGATTTCTACTATATGAGATGGAAGTTTTTCAGACATTTACTATTGCCTTTACAAAATGTTTTAAATCACTCTATATTTATTGGTTTTGATTTCTGGGTTCGGCTTACTTAGCCGCGTTGCGCCTGTAGACGTTGCGTGGTTAAGTGCCGGTCACGAGTCGAATTCTCGGGTCGTGACAAAGTTGGTATCAGAGCAAAGGTTTTACCTTCGGAGTGTAGGATGACCCTGGTATGATGGAGTAGGTAGCTGCAGCAGGGTAGCGTAGCGTGCGTATGTTCCGCGGCATACTCACGACACGGTACTCCGCTTACGCGACCTTAGGACTTGTTGATTTGATTCCTCCTTATATTCTTGTGATTCGGTTTCCGTGTTCTTATCGAATCCAAATTTTCTTTCAGCCAATATGCCGCCTAAGACTACGAGGGCACAGAGAGCGGCCGCGAGGGCCGAGATTCGTGTTGACTCGTCCGAGACGAGGACTGATCCGGGCAGTACGCCGGTTGTACCTGAGCAGGCTGTTCCTGCCGTGACAGAGCAGATCGCATCGTTAGGGG
The DNA here is from genome assembly GCA_030015575.1 of Agapanthus africanus. Lineage (NCBI taxonomy): Eukaryota > Viridiplantae > Streptophyta > Magnoliopsida > Asparagales > Amaryllidaceae > Agapanthus > Agapanthus africanus. Next base: position 479,129,115 of record JASDDO010000014.1, on the reverse strand, counting down.
CTGGTATGCAGGAGATGCGCCAGATGATAGGATCGTTAGTTGAGACGCTTCGAGCGCAGCGACCAGAGGTAGCTCCACCAGTTCCAGAGACCGCGATGGTGCCTACCGCACAGCCAGTTGCCCCTGCAGCCACGGAGGTGATTACAGTATCGCTATCAGAGTTCATGAGGCTGAAGCCTCCGGTTTTCACAGGCACCGATACAGCCGAGGACCCACAGTCTTTCATAGACAGGATGGCCAGGATATGTCGTTCCCTCAGATGTGCAGATGCGAGATGGGTTGAGTTCGCGAGCTTTCGCCTGGAAGGTCTTGCGCAGAAATGGTGTGATTCAGTGGAGAAGGGCAGAGCAGCAGGTCTTCCTCCTATGACCTGGACGGAGTTCGTGACCATATTTCTAGCCCGTTTCCTTCCCCGGAGTGTTAGAGATGCCCGAGCACGCAGGTTTGAGTCTTTGCGCCAGACGTCAGGGATGACAGTGGCAGAGTATGACGTACTGTTCACAGAGCTAGCAGTCTACGCCCCACATCTAGTGGCCACCGAGGAGTTGCGAGTCCGGAGATTTGTTCGAGGCTTGATTTCACCAGTGTTCCTCGCAATCAGCGTGCAGCACTACGAGACCTATGCAGCAGCTGTAGACGCAGCCCTAGTGGTCGAGGAGCACCTTGTTGAGACTTCGGTATTTCCAGAGCCGAAGAGAGTTCGTACCAGTATTTCCGCACGGAGGCAGTCATTCAGACGCCGCGACAGGTATCGTTCCGGTACGAGGGGTAGCAGAGATTCGGGACGGGGTCGGATGTTTAGTTCGTATCCCCAGGATGGTCAGCAGTCGCCGCGGGGTTGCTACAGATGTGGCAGCCTACTTCACCTCGTTCGAGATTGTCCAGAGACACACCGGAGGGAGGCGGCAGCACCGCATGTTACCTTACCACCTTCACCACCCCAGAGGGCGTTGCCCGTTGTGCCTACCGTTGCTCCGCGCCAGACTTATGCACAGAGAGGTCGTGGGCGTGGAGGAGTTGCTCAGAGGGGACGAGATGACCGAGGCAGAGGTCAGTCAGTTACAGGTGGTGGACAGGCGAGGGTCTTTGCTTTGACACATCAGGACGCGCAGGCGTCCAATGCAGTGGTTTCAGGTATCCTTCCTGTATGTTCAGTTGATGCACATGTACTGTTCGATCCCGGATCCACACACTCGTACGTATCCACACACTTTGTGCCGAGTCTGGGTAGAGAGTCCGGCTTGCTTGATCAGCCGCTTGTGGTGACTACTCCTGTGGGAGAGTCGTTTGTTGCTAGGCACGTGTTCCGATCCTGTATCGTCTGTATTGGCGAGAGAGAGTTGCCTGGCGACTTGATCCTTCTGGAGATGTTGGACTTCGACGTTCTTTTGGGCATGGATTGGTTAGCCACGTGCTATGCTTCTGTGGACTGCCGTGAGAAGACAATTAGATTCTGTTTCCCCGGCGAGTCGGTTTTTGTTGTGTTGGGGGACCGTGGTGCCGCCCCTCACAGTGTGATTTCTTCTTTTCGCGCTGGACAGCTTTTGAGGAAGGGATGTCAGGGATTTCTCGCTTATGTTCGCGATGCTCGCGCTACAGAGGTTCCGTTGGATCAGGTTCCGGTTGTTAGCGAGTTTCCTGATGTGTTCCCTGACGAGCTTCCTGGGTTGCCGCCCGAGCGCGACATTTCTTTCTGTATTGATTTGGTTCCTGGTTCGGGGCCTATTTCTATACCGCCCTATCGGATGGCCCCGGCGGAACTTCATGAGCTGAAGGGTCAGTTACAGGATTTGCTGGACAAGGGACTTATTCGACCCAGTGTTTCTCCTTGGGGTGCTCCAGTCCTGTTCGTCAAGAAGAAGGACGGCAGCTTGCGTCTTTGTATCGACTACCGCCAGCTGAACAGGGTGACAGTGCGGAACAGGTATCCTTTGCCGCGTATCGACGATTTGTTCGACCAGCTTCAGGGGGCAGGGTACTTTTCGAGGATCGATTTACGATCGGGCTATCATCAGCTGCGGGTTCGACAGGAGGACATTCCCCGGACAGCTTTCCGTACGCGCTATGGCCATTACGAGTTTTTGGTGATGTCGTTCGGACTCACCAATGCGCCAGCAGCCTTCATGGATTTGATGAACCGTATTTTCCGGTCTTATTTGGATCTGTTCATCATAGTCTTCATCGACGATATCTTGGTGTATTCCCGGAGTAGTGAGGAGCACGAGCAGCACCTGCGGGTTACATTGCAGACATTGAGGGAGCACCAGCTTTATGCGAAATTCTCCAAGTGTGCTTTTTGGCTAGACAGCGTGGACTTCTTGGGTCACGTGATTTCACGAGACGGTATATGTGTTGACCCGAGGAAGATCGAGGCCGTTCAGCGTTGGCCCAGACCCACATCGGTGACGGAGATTCGCAGCTTTTTGGGATTGGCCGGTTACTACAGGCGTTTTGTGCAGGACTTCTCACGTATTGCTACACCATTGATCGGGTTGACCCGGAAGGGAGTTCCCTTCGATTGGACGGAGGAGTGCGAGCACAGTTTTCAGCAGTTACGGACTCGGCTGACGACGGCACCGGTGTTATCTTTACCTTCCGGATCGGGCGGATTTGTGGTCTTTTGTGATGCTTCTCGAGTGGGATTGGGATGCGTTCTGATGCAGCATGATAGGGTGATCGCGTATGCCTCGCGACAATTGAAGAAGCACGAGCAGAACTACCCCACTCATGATTTGGAGATGGCAGCAGTGGTCTTCGCACTTAAGATCTGGCGACATTACTTATACGGTGAGTCGTGCCAGATATTTACGGATCACAAGAGTCTGAAATACATATTCCAGCAGCGGGACCTGAACCTTCGACAGCGTCGATGGATGGAGTTAGTGAAGGATTACGACTGCGAGATCTTATATCACCCGGGCAAGGCAAATGTGGTGGCGGATGCTTTGAGCAGGAGGCCCGGGAGTAGTTTATCTTGTTTGAGAGCAGTACAGGAGCAGTCATCCGCAGATTGGCAGATATTATGCGACAGTCGAGTACAGTTCGAGTTCACGTCGATTGGAGGACAGATAGCGCATGTCCGTGCACGCCCACAGTTGATTGATCGTATACGTGAGGCACAGCTCAGTGATGACCGGTGTTCAGAGATCATGGCACAGATGGGACAGGACCGATTTTCCGAGTTCGTGATCGATGATCAGGGGATACTACGGTTTGGAGTCAGACTGTGCGTACCTGATGCTGAGGGACTGAGGCGTGAGATTCTTGAGGAGGCACATCGATAGGTGTATAGCGTCGATCCCGGTTCCACCAAGATGTATCATGATATGAGAGATGTTTACTGGTGGGACGGAATGAAGAGGGATATTGCAGATTTTGTATCGAGATGCCTGACTTGTCAGCAAGTCAAGGCTGAGCACCAGAGGCCGCGGGAGAGCTACAGCCGTTACCCATCCCGGAGTGGAAATGGGAACAGATTTCGATGGATTTCGTGGTAGGTCTACCCAGGACTAGTAGGGGGTATGACTCCATCTGGGTGATCGTGGATCGTTTGACGAAAGCGGCTCACTTCTTACCGGTGAAGACGACTTTCGGATTTACTCAGTATGCCCAGATCTATATTGACGAGATAGTGCGACTACACGGAGTCCCGACGTGCATTGTGTCCGACAGAGGCACCCAGTTTACTAGTAGACTATGACAGAGGCTTCAGGAGGCTTTGGGCACTCGCTTGAGTTTCAGCACGGCATTTCATCCGCAGACCGACGGACAGTCAGAGCGGACCATCCAGACTCTCGAGGACATGCTCAGAGCTTGTGTACTAGATTTCGGAGGTTGCTGGGATCATCATTTGCCCTTAGTAGAGTTCTCCTACAATAACAGCTACCAGGAGACTATTCAGATGGCACCATTTGAGGCTCTTTATGGGAGGAAATGTAGGTCGCCTACTTGTTGGACAGAGCTCAGTGAGAGCAGTATCTTAGGGCCCCAGATCGTCGAGGAGACGACCGCGAAGATCCAGTTGATTCGCGATAGGATGAGAGCAGCGCAGAGTAGGCAGAGGGCTTATGCAGACCGTCGACGACGCAGACTTGAGTTTTCTGTTGGTGATCATGTTTTCTTGAGGGTCTCCCCAATGAAAGGTGTGATGAGTTTGGGAAGAAGGGGAAGCTCAGTCCCAGGTATGTGGGCCCCTTCGAGATCCTCGAGCGTGTCGGTGCAGTAGCTTACCGGTTAGCCCTTCCGCCCAGCTTTCCAGACGTGCACCCCGTATTCCATGTTTCGATGCTCCGCAGATATCTACATGATCCTTCGCACGCGATTCAGCATCCGACGATCCAGCTTGAGCGTGATCTTTCCTATGCCAGAGCAGCCGGTGATGATCTTGGATCGACAAGTGAAGAAATTGAGATCGAGGGAGATTCCATCAGTTAAAGTGCTTTGGTGTGGTCAGAACCGTGAAGAGGTCACTTGGGAGACCGAAAGCGAGATGATGAAGACGTATCCCCATCTTTTTGAAGGTAACCTTAGTTAGTTTTTTTGAAATTCGGGGACGAATTTCTTTAAGGGGGGAGAGATTGTAACACCTTAGGATAAGGGTTAGTGTATAATTATAATTAAATAATGATTTTTAATAAAAAGTTTACCAAACTGTATTTTAAATATTTTTCCTAATTTAATAAACATTTTTCCAAAATTTTCCTAAACTTGCACACACATGTGCATGTAAACTAGAGTTTTTAAATCAAGTAAATACAATAATTATTAACCATGGTGGGTTAATTGTAGGATTAATTCTTTTGGGTTATAAGCAAGTTTAATTAATTAGTTAAATTAAAAGATTTCTTTAATTTGAATTATGGAATTAGTGTTGACTTGTGTGAGAGAGAGAGAATGCATCATGGCTTTAGGCCATGCTTGCATTAAATGAGGTGAGAGAGAGAGAGGGGTGACTTTTGTTTGAATGATTGTGGTGGCTCTCATTTCTCTTTTGTGCTCTCTCAAGTCTCACACCAACACACTCACACACACACTTACCTCTCCCCAGCTACAGAAGCAGCAGCAGGCACAGCAACAGCAGTAGCAACATGAAGCAATAGCAGCAGCAGCAGAATTCAGCAGTAGCAGCAGTGGGCAGCAGCAGCTCCAGCACCCAGTTGCAGCCCCTCCCCTTCACTTCTTCTCCTTCCTGCAGCTCCCTATGGTCGAGAGTGAGGTATAATTCCTATCTTGCTTCCCTAGTTGCCTAGTTAGTATAGTTTTGCATCGGTTAAAGGATTTTAGTGTGTTTTAGTGCGATATGGGGTGTTTAGTGTGAACCGTTGTGCTATTGAGGCGAGATTTGGTTTCAGTAGGATGATTGTGGTCTGTTGAGGCCATTGTAACTTAGTCGAACCCCTATTACACTAAAATACCACCAGATTTCATATTTGATGCAAAATGTCGTATTTGGGCAAAATCTGAGTTTTCTGGAACTGCTATTGAACCGGTGAGTGCAGAGTGAAATTGTGGATACTGTAGCATGGTGGAGAGGAGCTGATACCATAGGTGAAACCCGACCCCCTGACTCCCCACTTTGGCCGCCAAAACCGCCATTCTGGCCGCAAATTGCGGCCAGACAGGAAGGGTTTTGGGTGTTTTTGGGTTCTGTAGGTGTATTCCAGTGTGTAGGGTCTTTTGGTATATATATTTTTGTAAGATCAATTCTGTAGGAAAATCTGGGACCAGTTACCTGTTTTGCCGTTTTTCTAAACCTTCACGACACGCGCGATACGTGAGTAGGTTTGGGTTCTGCGTATCGCGGCGCGTCGGGGTAGTTTCGTGCGCGTGTTTACACGTTTTAGCGTATCGCGCACACGCGCGATTGGTTTGCGACACAGGTTTCTTGTTGGATTATAATGTCGCGTTTTGTGACTTAAGCTTATATGTGATATGTGTATGTGATTCTAGGTTCGCAGGCCAGTGAGACGGACGCTGCGAAGAAGGGCAAGCAAGTGGTTGGATACACTTAGCGCGAGACACTGTGAGTAGATTTCACATCTACGGGGATATCGCCCGCATGGCGTTATGCGTCAGGGCTGATAGGATCTTAGTATTACATATTGCATTTACCTATGGACTGTCATCTCATATTGCATTTCCCTGCTATGTGTTATTGATATATGCTAGAACTGATAGAACACCACACTATTACTAACGGTTTTGTTGCACGAGCACTATTTACATGCTACACACACACCGTTAGTAATTGCCATGCCACACTCGCTGTAGAACTGCCATGATTATACTGTTGTGTTATTGCTGTAGTTCACCATACATGTGATTGACTATGATTTCCTGGACCTTGGGAGCCGCATGACATCTTTAAAAACGGAAACTATTTTAAAAAGCGGCTTTCCCTTATATACCTGCCATGGATTGATTATATTGTACCTCGCATTGGATTGACCTATTGATGATGGATTCTTCATGTGATTTCTGTTTTGAGGACCGTGGAATTATTTAAGGTAAGATATGCTATTTTGAAAACCCGGGTACCTCGTGATATGATATTTTGGTGTGTCCACCACGCGTTTTCTCGGTGCTGAGACGTGTGCTTGAAACCCGATTCGAGGAGTGGATGTTCCGTTTGCGGGTTCGTGGTGGGCCCGGTATGGTTCCCCTCGGCGAGATGATCGATGGGATTTGCCGATTTGAGCCTGGAGGCGGGCGAGTACCTACCGGTGATTGGTTGGACCTGGCAGTTGTCCCGGAGGATACTGACCAGAGTCGAGTGATGGATGCGGGATGACCGTGCTGCCGGGGCCCAGGGCCGATACCGCAGACGGACCCCGTGGGGCCGGTCCGGATTGACGGCGCCGATATTCGAGGATTTACGTGTCGATGCTGGACACGGGTATTTTATGATGTTTTGGGTGCCGATGTTGGGCACTCGTGATTCCTCCGAGATATACAGGATTTGAGGGCCGATGGGTGTGCCGGCGTCTGAGTATATGTGGGATTTAGGTGCAGTTTGAGGCACCGATCATTGCTTTCCATGTTGACATAGTCCATGTAGATATTATTTATCCCATACTCAGTATTGATTACTATACATCTCATCCTGTGGCATTTACCTGTTAGAGTACATGCATTACAACTGTATCCACTGTTGACATGCATTGATATCATCTGCTGGCATTAGTAGAGCCACGCTATATGTGCATGCTTGCGATCACCTTTATATGTTATCTCTATTCACGAGTTGGCAACTCACCCCCGTTGTGCCACAGTGTTTGCAGGTTGCCCTTGGGAGTAGTCACGGCTGGCTGTTACCTCATCTTTTGGCACAGATACCCCTTTTGAGCAGAGATAGCCCTTTTGCTGTTTAGGTGGGTTTTGTACGGTATCTGTTATCTTTCAGTTGTATATTGATGTATCTAGTACTCTCCATCTACCTTATGTATTGACTTAGAGACAGTTGTGAGGACGATATGTATGATTTTATATTCTGGTGTCGAGCTCGCATGTGAGCCGACGTTACTTTATGCAGTCTCATCTTTTATGATATTGTCCTTGTTTTACCGTGTATTCTTCGCTACGGCGTTGTATATCATTGTGATGCTTTATTCATGTCACTTGTTATTTCCGCTACACCTTACTTTTACCCGACTTTCGGGGCTAATGTTTTAAAAAGGAAATGTTACCAAAATTATAAAACTCATAACTTTTGAACTTAAAAGGGATTTCTACTATATGAGATGGAAGTTTTTCAGACATTTACTATTGCCTTTACAAAATGTTTTAAATCACTCTATATTTATTGGTTTTGATTTCTGGGTTAGGCTTACTTAGCCGCGTTGCGCCTGTAGACGTTTGCGTGGTTAAGTGCCGGTCACGAGTCGAATTCTCGGGTCGTGACATCTGCAGTGTTATCTTCTGAAGCGACTCTCCGAACCTCGATCTCCTGGCGATCTACGATCTCCCTGATCAGGTGATACCGCCTCAAGATGTGCCTGGATCTCTGATGGGACCTGGGTTCCTTCGCTAAAGCTATAGCCCCGTTGTTGTCGCAATACAGAGGTATTGGATCAACAATGGACGGAACCACCTGAAGTTCTTTCAAGAACTTCCTCATCCAGACAGCTTCTTTTGCGGCATCAGATGCAGCGATGTATTCCGCTTCCATCGTCGAGTCTGCAACGGTTTCCTGTTTGGAACTCTTCCAACACACCGCCCCTCCATTGAGGGTAAAGACAAAGCCCGACATGGACTTGGAATCATCCTCGTCACTCTGGAAGCTGGAGTCAGCAAAGGCCTCGATCTGGAGGTCCTTTCCGCCATACACCAAGAACATCTCCTTAGTCCTTCTCAGGTACTTGAAAATGTTCTTTACCGCTGTCCAGTGTTTCTCCCCAGGGTTTGACTGATACCGGCTTACCACACTCAGTGCATAAGCTACATCCGGTCTGGTACACAACATCGCATACATTATAGAGCCTACCGCAGAAGCGTAGGGTATAATAGACATGCGATCCCTCTCCAAATCAGTCTTGGGAGACATCTCTTTAGAGAGGGTGATCCCATGACAAGCCGGTAGGTTACCGCGCTTGGAATCTTCCATACTGAATCTTTTCAGTATGGTGTCGATGTACCTGGACTGAGAAAGTCCTAATATCCTCTTGGATCTGTCACGGTAGATCCGGATACCCAGAATGTACGAGGCATCACCCAGGTCTTTCATGGAGAACCTGTGTGACAAGAACCCCTTGACAGATTGTAGCATAGGAATGTCATTTCCTATTAAGAGAATGTCATCCACGTATAAAACGAGGAATACTACAGTTCTCGCTACAAATCTACTATAGATGCATGGTTCATCTGGATTTTTGATAAAGCCAAATTCTTTGACCGTCTCATCAAAGCAGATGTTCCAACTCCGCGATGCCTGCTTTAGTCCATAGATGGACTTAAGCAACTTGCACACCTTTCCGCTGCTCCCACTCTGAATGAAACCCTCTGGCTGGTCCATATAGACACACTCCTCTAAATTTCCATTTAGAAAAGCTGTCTTCACGTCCATTTGCCAGATCTCATAATCGTGGAAGGCAGCAATGGAAAGAAGGATCCGAATGGATTTCAGCATGGCTACTGGAGAGAAGGTTTCGTCATAGTCCAAGCCAGGTCTTTGACGAAAACCCTTTGCTACCAGCCTAGCTTTATAGGTCTCAACCAGTCCATCTACACCAATCTTCCTTTTGAAGATCCACTTGCATCCTACGGGTTTTACCCCGTCTGGAGCAATGTCCAACGTCCATACCTTGTTGGTGTACATGGACTCCATTTCGGTCCGCATTGCATCCATCCATTTCACTGAGTCAACGCTCTGAACGGCCTGCTGGAAGCTAGTAGGCTCATCATAATCTATGATGCAATCCTCTCTATCCCCGTCTATGAGAAAACCGTAGTATCTCTCGGGCGGATGAGTCTGCCTACTACTCCTGCGGAGCGGCGTAGGAATGTCCTGTTCTTCTGAACCCTCTGGTTCCACTAAACTTTCAGTAAAAGTCCGTGGTTCTGGAATTTCTTCCAGTTCTACCGCGCTCCCACTTATTTCCTTTTCCAAGAACTGGTGTTCTAGAAAGTGGGCATTACGAGAAACAAGGACTTTTTGTTCCTCTGCGTAATAGAAAAGATACCCCCTGGTGTTCTTTGGGTATCCCACAAACTTGCACAGTACTGAGCGTGCCTCGAGTTTGTCCGCATGCTGCTTTTTGACAAAAGCCGGACATCCCCAGATCTTCAGATATTGAAGATAGGGTTTCATCCCACTCCACATTTCATATGGTGTGGAAGGCACAGTCTTAGTCGGAACTCGGTTCAAAAGGTACGCAGCTGATTCTAGCGCATACCCCCAGAATGATCGCGGTAACTCAGCGTTACCCATCATGGACCGCACCATATCCAATAGGGTGCGGTTCCGTCTCTCCGATACACCGTTATGTTGCGGGGTGTATGGAGGAGTAAGCTGAGAGAGAATTCCGTTCTCTTTTAAATAGTCCAGGAACTCGGCACTTAAGTATTCTCCACGTCGATCCGATCTTATAATCTTAATACTTTTGCCGGTTTGTTTCTCTACTTCATTCTTATACTCCTGGAATTTCCTAAAGGCCTCGGACTTATGTTTCATTAAGAAGACATAACCGTACCTTGAGAAGTCATCCGTAAAAGTAATGAAGTAAGAATGTCCGCTTCAGGCATGTGTAGACATTGGACCGCACACGTCACTGTGTACGAGTCCCAAGAGCTCGCTCGCTCTTACTCCAGTAAACGGAGTCTTTGTCATCTTTCCTTTGAGACAGGATTGACAAGTGGCATACGACTGATATTCGAACGCATTCAAATACCCTTCTGTATGTAACTTCGTCAACCTTGTCTCATTGATGTGACCCAATCTACAATGCCATAAGAAAGACTGATTTATTTCTGGAGTCTTTCTTTTGTGTGTATTCTGGACATTAAAATCTGTGGTTGGTTTAACACGTATATACCATTACTCAATGTACCTGACCCAATCAATACTTGATTAAGGTGAATGTTTACAACATTACTTACAAACGCAAATTCATAACCTTCTTTAGAAACTAAAGATACAGAAATGATATTACAAGTTGCGTTGGGTACAAAAAAGCAATTACGCAAAACCAAAACATGTCCATCTGACATTCCCAGGTGATAGTCCCCCACGGCTTTAGCATCCATGCTAGCTCCGTTCGCAACTCTGAGGGTCATGTCACCTGCCTTCAAAACCCTACGGTTTCTCAACGCCTGCAAAGAATTACAGATATGAGATCCTGATCCGGTATCCAATATCCAGGAAGTAGAGTTTATTGAAAGACAGTTTTCAATAACATACACACCTGAAGCTGAAGCTGCAACCTGCTTCAATTCCTGTGTTCTGGCCTTCCAGGCCCTGCAATCATTCTTCCAGTGTCCTTTCTTATGACAATAGAAGCATTCTTCCTTATCCACAAGCTTTCCCGCCAACTTTGTTGCTTTTGCTTTTCCCTTCGTATCCACTTTACTAACACCGTCCCTTGGTTTGGCGGGTGCTTTCTTCTTCTTTCCCTTGGCTTTCGCCTTGGACCTAGAAGAAGATGATCCTCCTACAAACAAAGTGGATGTTTCCCTACCTTTCTGTAGGGTGCCCTCTGCGCTCCTCAGCATGTTGAGGAGCTCTGAAAGTTCAACCTCTTTTTCTTGTAAGTTGAAGTTCAGTATAAACTGGGCGTAAGTGGAAGGACGGGACTGGAGAACTATATCCGTATATAGCTCACTCTCCAATGTGATCCCTAGGTCCGCTCGGCTACTGATGATCCGACGGCCATTCTTGTCGAAAATAACTTTTTCGATGGTTCGTATCTTGCGATACGAGATTGCTCTCCATACAGTTCTTTTGTATGAAGCAATATGGATTCCAAGTCCATATTCTCGTGCCTCCTCTGATGTTCGTTGTCCATCGAGGCAAGCACGAGGCACTTGGCCTTCACGCTATCAATCTCCCAAGTCTTGCGGATTTCCTTATCCGCGACGCTGGAAGTTGGACCAGGGACAGGGGGAGCTTTGGTGGTAAGAAGATACCCCAGCTTGTCGTAAGTGATTGCTATCTTGACATTCCTGAGCCAATCTTTGTAGTTTGGCCCTGTCAGTTTGTTTTTATCTAGGAGTAACTTAAGTCCAGTCATGTTGATTGGTCGCTGCAATTAGGAGAGAGAAGAAGAAACACTCAGCATGATGCTCTTGCAAGTTTAGAGTGGTTTTTAGTTTGTCTAAACAGAATGGCTCCCACTGTTTCTCGAATCCCTCCTCAAACCATAAAGGAAGAATTAGTCAGGATCAATCCCACCGTACAATACTTGCTTAACCGTTCAGCCAGGCCGGTGTCGGAACTTCGAGGGAGGTTTTCCAACGCTTTCGCGAAGTTCCTTAATTATAGAACCTCTTTTCCCTGGGGGCGTAGCCCCGCTAACACCTTTCTAGGCACCTACTAGGTTTATAGCATTGATCGTTTAAGTGAGAAATTTCCCGAGGAGTAGCATATACTCACAGTAGGATCGGGATCCAAATATCATCGCGTGACGAAACTGAAGGAATCCTACCAGAATCATCACACTCCAAATGGTATGCAAATCTAGCAAGTTTCAGTACTTATGAAACTCCCGATGTGGATTTTTGCCCCATGCTCTTATGACCTTGGCGTGAGGTCAAAATGTCATAAGTCACATGTCAAGTTCGTCCCATCATTATCCAGGTTAATTTGAACCCACCCATACATACCCTTGACGTAGGCCAAAATGGCAGTACAACTGTCTCAAACCAACGCATTCTATCTATGCAACAGATAAATATCCGGCAGCTACCAATCACTATGCCTTGGCGTGAGGTCAAAATACATAGCTTGAATACTACCGAATATTTAACTGAAATGATGGAGGGCTACGGATGGTTTTGGCAAAACCGTGAACGTAGTGAACTTGATTTAGTCGATGGAACGAGATAGCTTTTAAATGGAGTGGCTCAAACTCCGTATTTTAAAAGTTTGTTTTGAAAAGAACCGAGTGGTTTTTCGAAAGTGTTCCAACGACTTTAACTTGGTTTATTATCTTGCATTAGTTCTTTTAATGCGTGATATTCTTGCATTAGTTCTTTTAATGCGTCCCATCATTTAATCCTATCATTGTAGAAAACAACCAAAATATGACGTACGCTTATGCCATTCGCATTCGCCACTGGGCCCCGTCATTACCCGTTAGGTTACTTAACTAACGACAGAGCCGGGGCTGGGCTAGCGCGTCTGTAAAACATAAGCAATGCCTAAATAATATCATATATAGATATATTGCAATGATAAACATTTCAGATCACATATGAATACATTGGATATACTAGGAATCTGTAATTCGTACGAGCCTGTAACGAAAAGCAGATTACACGGTCGCGGTGAATAGCCAATACCCCACCCAAGACCCCTACGGGTGCGGCAAACTACCCGCCAAGTACCCGAAGCGTAGCAACCTCCCTTATCTCCATGAGTAGGCCACTCGACACTTCGGCATACCCGGTAGTTTGTGCACCCCTCCATGGGTCTATCCTAGGAGCAAAAACAGTAAAAAGAAATTATACAATGACGGCTACAACCCCGACCCGGTTGTGCGGCCATACAAATAATTATTACATCAATTTACAAATTTACATGAATTGAAAGAAAAGAAAACTCTCGTCTCACAACCCCCGGCTATTCACCCGCGACAATCCAACATATTCATATACACATTCCAGCAACATTACAGATCACAGATTTGTATAACCCCCACTAATCGACATATAGCGATTAGTAGACGTTCAATACAAATATCACATTACAGAAAACCCGTTAGCTTAAGTCTTTTAGAAGTTCGATCAAAAATATGGATTTTCGGGACCCCAAAAATAAAATTTTCGTTCTGGAAAATCTGGGCAGAAAATATACATTCCAAAAATCCCAAAATACCCCCATAAAAACACTGCACCAAATATTGACCTCGGCCGAGTCAACTCGGCCGCGGATCCGCGGCGGGAGCGTGCTCCCGCCGCGTTTCCGCGGCGCTTTGACTCGAACGTTGGACAATTTTTGGTGGGTACTCACAGAAAAGCCTGAGCCGATTTTAGGTGTTAAAATAATCAACTTTCGAACGGTAAAAAAATCGACAGAAACTGCAAATTTTTTGGGTTTGTTTTCGGGACTTTTTCTTTGATTGATCTTCTAGTTACTTGCTAACATGTTAGATAGAGTTTAACTAGGCTCTGATACCACTGTAAGTCCATGCTACCTCTCCCGGTACTTTCGGGAATGCGGAATTTGGTAAAAAACAATTTTTACGGAGGTGGTAACATGGACCTATAACTCGGATCTTGGTTAAACATCTATCTAACAACCTAACTTGAGTTTCTAGCCACTCGGTTAGGGGGTTATACCTTGCTTGTCTTGAACTCCTTCGTCTTCAAGCTCCGATGGTGGTCCGATTGGCTTCTTCTCGTCGTCTCCGTACGCCGAAGATAGATCCACCTGAAAGCTCCAACCTTTAGCTCCTTCTTCGTTCTTTGAAGAAACTAGTTCACTTGGTTTGCTAAACCTAGTGAACTAGAATGAGTAGAGAAGAATTAGAATGGGATTTTATCTATGGTTCTTGATTCTCAACTCATGAGAGATATGAACCATAGAGTCAAGAGAGGGAGCAAGAGGATGAGGGTGAGAGCAAAAGCAAGAGAGCTCAAGAACAAGAGAGAGAATGAGCAAGAAAGAATGAGGCTCTCTTTTGTCTTTCACCCTCTCATAATCCAAAGTAATCATAACTCATCATATCAACAAAAGTCTTATGTGATGGTTGAAGCAACCATAACCATATCATATCATGCACTCATTTTACACAAATGAGCAAGCAAGTAAAAGTCTTTGCCATGAAATGATGGCTATGGTTATCATGATGGTCAACTAGTCAAGCCTAGTCAACCGGTCAACAAAGTCAACAAGTCAACAAAAGTTAACAAGTCAACAAAGTCAACAAAAGTAAACAACCATGTCACCATAATACTTAATTAATATAATAGTTAATCACATATCATATTCTCATTAGGGTTGAGCAAAAAGTCAAATAGTCAACGGTCAACTGTCAACAACCCTAATGAGAATCCGCTGTCTCTGCCTCCCTGTGAACTGTGCATACACACCCGCATCCGCGTTCCGAGGAACACGAATGCAAACTGGATAAATCCAATCCCATAAGATACACTAGGATCTGGCTTAAACCAAAGCCTGCTAGTGTAAACTGTCCGGACACTGTACGTGCACAAGTGCACGGATGTGACCGAACCCTGTCGCAAAACCATGCGACCTGTCGCAATACCATGCGACCTCTACTCTTTTGCCTAAAGGCGAAAAGCTTTCTGTGTGGGACTCTAAAGACTCGACACTACGCTGGCAGTGGGTTTAACCACAGACCGCAAGCGGCACTAGCTGTGCGTAACGGTCCCCAGGTAATGCCGACAAGAAGACCGACGAGGCGAAACCCATCTGAACTCCTACTGAGCCTGAGTGTGACATTCTCCGTACAGTCCGGTCTGTTCTTCTGATACATCGCATGGCGGGCCTAGCGGGCGGTAAACGTCAGTCCCCCAATAGCGGTACAAGTCGTGCCGGAGCGAAGCCCAAAACACCCTGAGATAACACTGGAAGCCTACCAGTATATCTCGTTTGCCCTGGCCAGGGACTACTCGTGTAATGGCTCTCCTAGACACAGCGCGATGTCAACCCCCAACACCGGGAGAGACGAATCCTGTCTAACCGTCACTGCCTCCAAGTGCTTCGGGACTGCACCCAACCTCTACCTGTTTGCACGACTCCTTTGAGCCGTGGTAGGGTAGTGATCAAAGTACAGTGGGAACACACTCGAGGCGAAGTGACAGTGTCAAGGCAGCGGACTAAGCTTTACTCATGTCACCTGGGAACTGATAACTGACGATAGGCATAATACCAACTAGTCAGTTCCCGACGAGTCCTGTCCAGTGTACCCATAACCTAATAAGCACCCGCATACTATCTCAAGTACGACGTACTGACGGCTGTGGGACAGACCGTCTCCCACACTGGGATGAGAAGCGCATGCGCTGGTCTACTCCGGAATATCGATGCCCTGTCTCGATAGTCCTGCGACCAGGGACCTGCATAAGGATGTGCTTATAGATTACCCAGCCCCACTAGTGTGACGGCCATCACATCGCTGGTAATCAAGCAAAGATCCTAAGGGCTCCACTAATGTGTAAAGGCGATATACAAAATATAAACACATGTACACATTGAAGTAGAAACAAACCAAGTAGCATACTACTATTTTGAGCAAGATTGTATATACAAGGTGAATATCCCAAGCATCCATTAAGTAATATACAAACTAGTATGATACAGTAATGGCCTCTAGGGCATATACACTAACATCATAACGGGTCGAGAAACTACTAGTAACACTTACCAGTAAATCTCTATATCAGCCCTGGCCAGGGACTTCCAGTTATAGCCAATCGAACACAGCACAACATCAACTCCCTATACCGAGAGAGACGAATCCCCTCCTATCGCTCACTGCCTCCATGTGATTCGGGACTGTACCCAAAAGCCACCATTTTGCACGCCCTCTTGGACGTGGTAAGGTGGAAATCAAAGCACAGTGGGAATCACACAAGACTATATGACGATCTCGGGTCTACAGACTACCCTGTACCAGTGTCACCGGAGAACTGCCATCTGACGTGTGGTATATCACCATCTGGGAGTTCTCGGCGAGTCCGTCCAGTGTACCCAGTCTCCACTGAGCACCCGTACACCATCTCTGATATCAAACACCGATGGATATGGGATCATCCATCGCCCATCATATGGGTCAAGATGCGTATACACTAGTATACTCTGGTGTATCGATGCCCTGTCTCGATATACCCTCGACTATGAACAGTTATAGGATGTACTCATCGACTACCGTGGCCCCACTAGTATGATCTCATCATAGTCCCAGTAGTCGAGTACAGATCCTAAGGGCTTTATCAACATGTGAGAGTAAAACAGTAAACCAATACAAGTCAACATGTTAAGATAAAGTGAAACCAAATAGCATACTATCATGACGAGCAAGAAAGTCCTCTCTGTATATATCTAAGCATCCATCATAATATACATCATATGTACAACAATGGCCACTAGGGCATATACATAACTAACAGTTTCGAGACAGGGCATCGATTCTCCAGAGTAGACTACTGTATACAGTCGAGACCCCGACGAGGGGCGGTGGCCGGTCTCACAAACCACTGGTGTCAGTTGGTTCACCTAAGATGTATACAGGTGCTCATTGGGTTATGAGTACACCGGACAGGACTCGCCGGGAACATGCTAGTTGGTCTTATACCTGACGTCAGATAGCAGTTCCCTGGTGACATGTGTACAGGTTAGTTCATCGACCCAAGGATCGTCATTTGTCTCGTGTGAGTTCCCACTGTACTTTGATTACTACCCTACCACGGCTCAAAGGAGTCGTGCAAACAGGTTTTAGTTGGGTACAGTCCCGAGCCACATGGAGGCAGTGAGCGGATCTTCAGGGGTTCGTCTCTCCCGGTATTGGGGGTGAGGTCGCGCTGTGTCTAGGAGAGCCATTACACGAAGTCCTTGGCCAAGGCAGGTGATTTACTGGTAGGTATTCCAGTAGTATCTCAGGGTGTTCTAGGCTACACTCCGACACGACTTGTATCGCTTTTGGGGGTCTGACTTTTACCAACCCCCTAGGGCCGCCATGCGATGCTCATAGACGAACGGACCGGACTGTACGGATATTGTCACTGACAGGCTCAGTAGGGTGTCAGGATGAGTTCGCTCATCGACGTCCCTTTTGGTCAATAGCTGGTGGCCCGTCACGTATTGGCTTATACCTCTGACGTGCTAGTGGTTAAATCCACAGCCATAGTATTGACGAGTCTTTAGAGTCCACCACACTTACAGTTACTCAAGTTTCGGGTGAAACGCTGTAGAGGCCGTATGGAGATATGGCAGGGTTCGATCAGATTCGTGCGGTATTGCACGGATCAGGATCGGACGGATATTACTAGCCGGCTTTGGTTTAAGCCGGATCCTAGTATAGTACAGTGTAGATTTTGTCTCATTGCATTTGTATCCGGTCGGAATACAGATGCGGGTGTGTATGCACAGTATCGGGGTTTTCCTGTAATTTATTACGGGACCTGTTTTCTGAAGTTGCCAGTTTGCATTCCGTTCCGGCCGGTTTTCCTTTGTTCTTTCCCGGCCGGACTTTTCCGATGGAGGGGGTTATTTGCAAGTTTGCAAATAACATTTTGTGGAGGGGTTTTATGCATTTGTGGGGCTTCATGATGGTTCATAATCATGAGATGCTTTCTTAGTCTTTTCCTTTGCTTTATGGTGATTAAAGTTGATTAGGAATTGATGTGAGATTGTTATCATGGTGTTTGGATGTGGTCACCCTCCACCTTTTACTACCATCACCTCCCTTCTTGATTTGTATTTTTCCTCCACCATTTCTCACATAAGGAGGCCGGCCACATGAGAAAAGAGAGAGAGGTTTTCATTTTGTATGGGGGAAATTTCATGATCTCATTTTGGCTTGCTCACAAAATCCTTCTTACCTCTCCAAAGTTCATATTGATTCCTCCATCCTCCATGGCAACAAAACCCCAAATGAGACACAACCCTACACAGCCTACAGCAAATCTTGGACGCGTCGACTTGCCAGCTTCACGCCCGAGTTGCCTCGGTATTGAGGTGGGAGCCCGTAAAAGATGCAGGCGATGTGGTGCCCTTCCGGCGAGGAGGCGACGACCGGAGTTTCCGTAGGAGATCGGGACGATGACGAGAAGACCGGAGAACTCGGATCACTCGGTATATCTCTAACCCGTCTTGTAGTTAGCTAGGACTAGTTAATGGTTCGATCCGGGTGAAAAGTGCGCGGTGGTGCCGGTTTGCTAAGTTCGCAAAATTAAAGTTTATCACCGCTTCCGCATTCCGGCGTCGGTTTGACGGCCGGGGCGCCGCCGTGCACTTACAGGGTACACTCCGACACGACTTGTACTGCTTTTAGGGGTCTGACTTTTACCAACCCCCTAGGCCCGCCAAGCGATGCTCATAGACGAACGGATCGGACTGTACGGATATTGTCACTGACAGGCTCAGTAGGGTGTCAGGATGAGTTCGCTCATCGTCGTCCCTTTTGGTCAATACCTGGTAGCCCGTTCTGTATGGCTAATACCTCTTACGTGCTGGTGGTTAAATCCATAACGAAGGTATTGACGAGTCTTTAGAGTCCCCCACAGATCTTTTTGTCAAGTACACTGTAGAGGCCGTATGGAGATATGGCAGGGTTCGATCAGATACATGCAGTATTGCACAGAACATGATCGGACGGATAATACTAGTGGGCGTTGGTTTAAGCCGGATCCTAGTATTTTACAGTGTAGATTTTGTCTCATTGCATTTGTATTCGGTCGGAATACAAATGCGGGTACGTATATACAGTAGCGGGGTTTCCTGTAATTTAATACGGGATCAGTTTTATGAAGTTTCCGGTTTGCTTTCCGTTTCGGCCATTTTTTCTTTGTATCTTTCATTGGTTGAAAATTGGTGGAGGAGGGCTTATTTGCAAATGTGCAAATTGGCATTGTGGAGGGTGGTCTTTGCACATTGTTGCTCCATGATGATTGTACCTTCATTTGACTTCTTTAGTTCATCATTGCTTGACTTATGGAGTTATGATGGTTGATGGAGTGTAGGTTTTGGTTGGTGATCATTTCTTCTCATCATCACCTTTCACTCTCTTTCTTTAATGATGGCTTTCCCCCCCATTGTTTTTTCTACTCTCCCATTCCTTGGAGGCAAGGGGTCAGCCATAATTTTTGTGGGGTGGTCACAATTTTTGGAGAGTGATTTTTTTCTCTTGATGCTTGCAAAATTCCCAAGTTCATCCAAAAAGTTTATAGTTCAATTCCTCCACCAATATGGCAACTTCCTCAAACCCTATGAGACATAGAGTTCCACACTAATCTACAGAACTTCTTGGGCACGTCGGCTCGCCAACTTCATGCCCGAGTTGCCTCGGTCCAGAGGTGGTAGCCCTTAAAAGAACCCGGCGATGTGGTGCCCTTCCGACGAGGAGATGAAGACCGGAGATTCCGCGGGGATATCGGGACGACGACGAGAAGACCGAAGGACACGGATCGCTCGGTATATCTCTCTACACCTTCTCTAGTTAGCTAGGATTAGATTAATGGCCCGATCCGAGATTTTTGTGCGCGGTGGTGCCGGTTCAAAAGTTTTTGTAAAAGTATCGTTTCCACAATTTGGCCTCGGATTGACGGCCGGGGCGCCGCCGTGCACTTACACTGGTATCAGAGCCACGCCATTAACCTAGTCTAGCTTGCTCTAACATGTTTACAAGTTCGATCGATCGAAAAATTCCGAAACCGCGTTTTCAAATGCATCAGTTTTCTGTTGAATTTTTTTTGGCTCGAAATTTTTTTCAGTACATTGCAGAAATACGTGCAGGGAATTATAAGCATTCTGTGAAAATTTGGTCGCGTGACGTCATTATTCCACCGCGGAACCGCGGCCAAACCCACGCATTGGCCGCGGTTCCGCCGCTATCTTGACTGTTCATGGCATCAAATTTTTACAGTGGGCTTAGGAGTTGAAAATGTGGTTTTTGGAATATTCTTTTTGGGCCCAGATTTTCTTTGAGTGCTAAAGTTGTGCTTGGGGCCCACTTGGGAAAATTTGGTCAATCGAAAAGTTTAAACATGTTGGTTCACAGTATTTACATTATATCTGCGACCGTGAATGTCATTTGATCGGTAAATCCTGTCTAACTGCTATAGCCCCTTTAGACGGATTTGTGAACGTGACATTCACGTTGATGTTCTGTGTTGTGCTGTGATTTTGCGGATTGGTCGTGGGGGATAGCCTAGATGCAATGTTAGTACAGTTTGGTTGTTTATGTACATTTGATATTGTGGGGCGAGCGTCCGACATGTGGACTGCCGTCACTGCCTGTTTGTATATTATTCTTTTGGGGCACGACCGGGCTGAGGTCGATGTACCCGTTGTATGTATATTTTACTTTCTATACTAGGATTACCCCAAGGAGGGGTGCACGGATAGCCGGGTTCTAGAGGGCAACGAGCCCGCATCTCATGGCTTTGAGACGGAGGGGGCTTTACTTTAGAATTGGCGGGCTATTCGCCGTACTCGTAGGGGGTACAAGTTGACCCAGGAGGGGTGCCTAAGTTACCGGATTCCGTGAAGTGCTGGGTGGTCCATTCACGTTGCTGAAGGGGGCTACCTCACTTCAGGTTTTGGTGGGTAACTTGCCGCGCCCGTAGGGGTCTAGGATTTCATTGCATAGGCTATCCACACGACCAGGGGAATGTCGGGTTTCAGTAGCGACTTTATGAAACCAGGGGATCCCAGATATCTGTATTGTTTTGTGATGCTTATTACATTTCTGTGATGTTGCATTTTATCACGCCTTGAGCGAATATTATATATTGATATATATACTAGTAGATGTTGTATATGTTTTGCATCCGCGCTAGTCCAGTCCCCGCTCTGTCGTTAGTTAAGTAACCTAACGGGTAATGACGGGACCCAGTGGGGAATGCAGATAGCATATACGTACATCATTATTTTCGTTCTTTATTGGTGTGATCAATTGATGGGACTGCATTGATTTGGATCAATGCAAGCTAAACAAACCTATTCTGATGTTGTTGGAACACTTTTCAAAAAGCTGTTATTACAAGGACGTTCACTTTTGTTTTGCACAGTGGTATTCAGTTGGAATATCCTGCACCTCAGTCGACGAGGCAAGGGCCGAGATCCCTTCACCGGGAGTGACCCCTTGGACAGAAGTTTGCGTCAGGGTAATAACTTCACTGTAGTCGTTTACTTTTGCTTTGCATCGTGGTATTCAGTTGGAATATCCTGCACCTCATTCTACGGGGAAAGAGCCGAGATCCTGTTCATATCATAATATTGCATTATTATATTCCCCATTCTTATTCTTTTTATAAATAAACAGGTACTTTTGACGCATGTCTGCTACATGTTACAGGTTACAGGTTCTTGGACAGAAAACAGTGAAAACGATGTAAAGACAATAAAAATATGGACTTTTGATCAACAAACAGAGGACTCTTGATCAAGCCAACATCAAAGAACAGTTCACAATCAACAAGGCAAGGCAAGGTCCAAAATAATAAGGCAAACGGTTAAAAGATCCATTATAATTTGTTCACTGGAGATCTGGAACCAACGTAGAAGCCCAATTGAGAAAAGAACCACTGAATATTGAAGCCCAAAAGATCCTGAAGCTATAGCAGAAAGCTCAAAGTCCAATCCTCCTTGTTGACCGCGGAACCGCGGCCAAACAGGGCCTTGGGCCGCGGTTCCGCGGCAGGCTAGAGCATTTAGTGGCAGAAAATTTTACCAATTCTCATGGGCGGCGCTGACTAGTCAACCTAGGGCTATTTTTGTAAATTTAGACATGCGGTTCAAGATGTAACGTAGGGTTTCCTATCTTCTATAAATAGGGACTCTAATTCATTGTAAACTTTATGCCTCCTTTTAAAAAAATTTCAGAAATCCTTTTTGGAGAGCATCGGTGTTTCTTCTCCATTCAAAAATTCAGATCTGACAACCCTGCATGGATGATTGGAGGGATGCATCTGTAAGTAATTTAATTTCTTGCCCTAGTGTAGTTTTCAATTCCTTGCCCTAGGTAGATTTAATTTCATTCCCTAAGAACTTGTTTAGGGTTTAGCTTTGAGGAAGGATTTTGAGAGATGAGATCTCTCATCCCTTTCTTATCCACCAAATATTTACAATAGGACTCCATGCATACATGCACATACCGCTCCCTATGGCACTCTATCCCTCGAGAGCGGTGATATCGTAGTATAAAGGCCCGGGTGTGATGTTTTCCATGGAGGTTAGGGTAAGGATCTCTAAAGGAAGGACAAGAACCTAGAGGAAGGAACACCTTCCCGAACGGATCTAATCCACTTTATTGATAATTACCATAACTCCTCATAGATCTTCATTCGGGTATTGAAAGCGGTGAGATTTAATTACATTTCCAAACCATCCCTAAACCTAGCCCTAGCAAGAATAGATCTAGATAATTGCCCTAGGTTAATTAGATTTTTAGATTTAATAATTAATCCGAACACCCTTCGGAATTAACTCGTAAGCGCGAATCGGAAACTCACAACATCCCTGTGGACCGACCCGTACTCACCGGCTAGCTTCATGCGACGCCGTTCTTGATTGCGGTTATAAATATTTTTGATCTATCTTTTAGAAAGCGCAAGCACGCTAAATCATCCAATCAGATCCCTTCACCGGGAGTGACCTCTTTAGCAAAGGTTTTCGTTACTATATTTTTATAAAAGCTATCCGGTTCCTTCAACGATATCAAGTTCATTACGTTAAAGGTTTTTCGCCAGAAACCATTCGTAGCCCTTCGTCATTTCAGACGGGTAGCACGTAGTATTCATGCTATGTTTGTTGACCTTCGTCAAGGCATAGTGTATGGTAGCTGCTTGTTACCTTTCTGCTGCATAGATAGATGTGTTGGTTTAGGACAGTCGTATAGCCTTGTTGGCCAAAGTCAAGGGCTTGTACGGGTGGGTTCAAATTAACCTGGACAATGACGGGTAGAACTTGACATGTGACTTATGATTTGTTGACCGTCGCCAAGGTCATAAGAGCATGGGGCAAAAATCACATCGGGAGTTTCTAAAGAAACCGAAACTTGCCAGATATGCGCATACCTTCTTGAGTGTGATAACGTGAGCGGATTCGGTCACGTTATCATGCGATGATAGTTGGATCCCGATTCCCCCTGATGAGTTGGTTTACTCCTCGGGTGATCACGACTAATTCTTCTTTCAGGTTTGGAAGACAGTTTGACGGTACAGTGGGAGGTTTCCAGATTAGATAATTTGGTAACCATTCTGATCTAGGTTAGAGTGCACGCTGAGTGTTTCTTTCTCTCTATCTTGGGCAGCGACCATTGACCCGACCCTTGACTATGACTCAGTGACCAAAATTAACCGAACCTTCTTAAACACTGGCTTTTGGATTGTCAGACTTGCAAACCTCATTGCCACTCCTACTTTTACCTTTTTCTCCAGGACACCCCGTATTACTACGAACGTCCACTTCCATTGGATAAAACCATCGTATGGTTATATACGAACTCGAAGGAATTTATTCGAGGATGGTTTCCGGTTCTGGAGAAAACGAATAGGACTATTCAGTTGTCTTTTCCTTTTATCTTTTCTCAGGTTGCGTGTACTCCTTGGTTTATGAGATAGTACACCTATTACGCAAATTGGATAGTTTTCTTCCAAACCTTAGGCTGGTGCCGAACGGTGGGGAATGGAGAAAACCAATTAGCATAACGATGGTGTACAGAAGGTGTTAAGTAAAGACATATCAAGGGATTAGTAAGAGGGCAAAGTAAATTGCGACTGCTATTTACGACCAAACCAAGTATTTCATTACCACTCCCACTTCACCTTTGTATTTCTCCAGGACACTCTGTATCACTACGAAAATCCACAGTTTATTGGATACTCCATCGTATGGTTATATACGAACTCGAAAGGAACTCGTTCCAGTTCGGGGATGGATTCTGGTTCAGGAGAAATAGGAATAAGGTTTTTGCAGGTGTCTTTTATCTTCACCTTCTCTCGCGTTTGTGCTCCTAGGATAAGGACAGTACACCCATTACGCTCATTGGATAGTCTTCTTCCAAACCATAGGCTGGTGCCGAACGGTAGGGAAGGAAGAAAACCATTTAGCCTAAGAGGGTGTAAAGATGGTAATGATTAAAGACATATGAAGGGATGTGGAGAGATGGCATAGAAATATACGGTTACAGTTGTGAATCTGGATAATGGTAGAGGCATTACTAGGAATACCCGGATACCCCTACGAAACATTTCAATGTTTCAGTTTCGCTGTGTACTGTTAAAAGAAAAATAATTTCCTAATTAACTCTTGCTCAAGGGTATGTATTTACCAGGTATGATTCTCACATCTGTATGGTTTTATAGATGATGAGTGGGAGTAAGTTATTGGGAATTAGGTGATTGTCCTCATTATATCGGAATTCGTTGTAATTGGTGATATTTGAGGAAATCGCCTGGGTTGTTTGCCGGACGGCAAATATTTGGTTTTGAATATCCGCTGTTATGCACCAATTTCAAATTGATATATCTGTACGTCTATTTTTGTAGAGTGAGATATACCTTTTTGAAATTTTGTCCATGACATTTACCTATATCAGTGGATGGTTAGGTAAGGAGCATTAAACAGCGGTGTAATTCTTCTTAACCATGTGTACAGTTTTCAACCTACAACACACAGGGATTGAGTTATCAGACTCAAGGGACTTATACAGAGTATTGTATGTTGTCCAGTGTCCATTAAGACAGAGGGGTTGGTCCTCGTACTATATTCGGTATACTTATGACTTCTCTAGTTCTTAGATAAGTGTTTCATAGAAACATAAGGTCTGAGTTTTGAGAAGTTATAGGTATATGAATAAAGTAGAGAACCAGCTGTTGCAAGTATCGGGATTCTTCAAGGTAATCGAAGATGTAGATACTTGTGTATGGTATTCAGTTGATAGTAATGATTTTGTGAAACTTGTTTCTCTTTCAGGTCACTCATAATTGGAAGCATTCTTAAGTTGAGTAATGCTGATAAGCCTCCTTCCATTTAGTTGACATGCACTGGAGACAGCTGCATGATTTGAATCTGGTTCAATTAAATCAGTGCCTCTGTTTCTGTATTAGATATATAACAGTTCATATTTTGACATTGTTAAGGTACGGGGAGTTGTCCGGCTTATGCTTAAAACCAGACTCTGGACAACTCAAGGCACGTTTCTATAATGGCTGTTTGTGGGTTGACCCAGGCTATGACGAGGGTTGACTTTCTACCATCTGGAAGATCAATAGTGATATTGTTCTTGACTCGCAACAGTGTTAACAAAAATGGATTTTTTCAGAAAACAGTAGTGGGAGTATAGTAGAACTGGAAGTGATTCCAGAACCGCAGACGATTACTGAAAATTTGATAAGAACCTAAAGATTCAATTTGGTTTGACATTCCATTGGCCACTCCGCAGATACTGTGGGTAACCTCAGGCACCCGAGAGGTACTCCGGTAACCTCAAGGACGGTAACAGGGAGGTTCTTGTATACCCAGACTTGCCATTGCTGTTGTTCCAGGCTACGAGACCCGACAGGAGGATGAGTATAGCGTCGTTCTAAACTAGCTTTAGAAGTGTACGTGTATATGACTCTGCCAGAGGGTTGTCGTAGTTAGTGGGAGCAGCGGAAGCATTGGTGGACAAGTGGCTTATGTCTTTTTATAGACTAAAGCAGATGTAGCGGAGATAGATCATCTATTTCTGATATGACAGTCATAGGTTTGACTTTATCAAAATAGGGGATGGATCTGTTTAGAAGGTAGTAGGGTGTGATGTCCTGGTATTTGGATGACATACACAAAGTAGGAAGTGAAGTTCCTATACTACGATCGGTTATACTTTGGTTGTCACACAGTGGTTTCTCCAAAAATGACTTGGATATTATATCAGACATTCTGGTTACTGGATCTATGGTTTTAGATCTAGATTTGGGTAGTTTCCCAATCTGGGTATTTAAACAACATTCTAAAGGCATTTAGAATGGACGACTCCTGGCACGGTAGTGTACCTGCAAGTGATGGAGTCACCTTTCTAAAGGTGTCTTACAGACTAAAGTGGAGAGGGATGTGCATGATTGGCAATCACTTTCTTAGGCAATTGAGTCAATCATGAGATGTCAAGCACCACACCAGATGTTGTTTTTTGCAGTAGATGCAATATGTTGATATTAATCCAATCCTGGAGAAACATTAGGAAGCAGTTTTAGAACATAAGTGGATGTTCTAGGGATATGATAACATCAGCCTCATTCAGGAGACGGTTATCATTCCAGGCTTCCAAGGTGACATGGATGACAGAGAGGTTGTAAGAGTTATAGTTTTCCTTCTGACGAGGGGCAGTATTTTGGACAGGTGGTCCAAGGGGATACTGAGGGAGGCATGACGCAGGATACTGATTAAGTTCAGTTGACGATACAGTCTAAGAAGTTTGGATTTGGAGTTCATTTATGAGCTAGGTCCCATCAGATATCCAGACATATTCTAAGACAGGTATTGCTCATTTCGAGAGATGGGTTTCTCCGCGAACTTGAGATAAAGAGAGACATAAAAAGAAACATCAAGGCGGATCCACTCACTGAGGCTATTCCTCGAACGCAATAGTTTCGCAAACGGGTTTTTGTGAGACTGATTAGTAAAGAAGTTGGATGTTCGGTATCACACGGGCTGTGAGTATGCGACATCGCAATAATTAGCCTTGAGTGCAAGTGGGAGATTGTTGGAGATAGTGCCCTCAGAGTCAATTATTGGATCACAGGCACGTGATTGCAATGGTTGATGGACGACCTATCCCTATAGGATAGTCTTACTCAAGATGATAGTATGGTATCTGGTTTTTCTTTATCATCGTGTACTGCTTTAGGAGGCCTTACAGGTCACTATTGCGCGTTGATAGAGCCCCTAGGATTCTTGCTTGACTGCTAGCAGTATGAGGGCGATCATATATGTGGGAGCTGGTAGTCTATAAGCACATCCTTAAAAGGTCCCTAGTCGTGGGAGTTTTGAGACAGGGAATCGATACTCCAGAGTAGACTAGTGTATACAGTCAAGACCCCGACGAGGGGCGGTGGCCGGTCTCACAAGCCATTGGTGTCAGTTGGTTCACCTAAGATGTATACAGGTGCTCATTGGGTTATGAGTACACCGGACAGGACTCGCCGGGAACATGATAGTTGTTCTTATACCTGACGTCAGATAGCAGTTCCCTGGTGACATGTGTACAGGTTAGTTCATCGACCTGAGATCGTCATTTGTCTCGTGTGAGTTCCCACTGTACTTTGATTACTACCCTACCACACTCAAAGAAGACGTGCAAACAGGTTTTAGTTGGGTACACTCCCGTGCCACATGGAGGCAGTGAGCGGATCTGCATGGGTTCGTCTCTGCCGGTATTGGGGGTGAGGTGGCGTTGTGTCTAGGAAAGCCATTACACGAAGTCCTTGGCCAAGGCAGGAGATTTACTGGTAGGTATTCCAGTAGTATCTCAGGGTGTTCTGGGCTACACTCCGACCCGACTTGTACCGCTTTTGGGGGTCTGACTTTTACCAACCCCCTAGGTCCGCCATGCGTTGCTCATAGACGAACGGACCGGACTGTACGGATATTGTCACTGACAGGCTCAGTAGGGTGTCAGGATGAGATCGCTCATCGACGTCCCTTTTGGTCAATACCTGGTAGCCCATTACGTATGGCTAATACCTCTGACGTGCTGGTGGTTAAATCCACAACCAAAGTATTGACGAGTCTTTAGAGTCCCCCACAGACCGTTTTCTCAAGTTTCGGGCGAAACGCTGTAGTGGCCGTTTGGAGATATGGCAGGGTTCGATCAGATACGTGCGGTATTGCACGGATCATGATCGGACGGATAATACTAGCAGACTTTGGTTTAAGCCGGATCCTAGTATTGTACAGTATAGATTTTGTCTCATTGCATTTGTATTCGGTCGGAATACAAATGCGGGTAAGTATATAAAGTAGCGAGGTTTCCTGTAATTTAATACGGGATCAGTTTTATGAAGTTGCCAGTTTGCTTTCCGTTTCGGCCATTTTTTCTTTGTATCTTTCATTGGCTGAAAATTGGTGGAGGAGGGCTTATTTGCAAATGTGCAAATTGGCATTGTGGAGGGTGGTCTTTGCATATTGTTGCTCCATGATGATTGTACCTTCATTTGACTTCTTTAGTTCATCATTGCTTGACTTCTGGAGTTATGATGGTTGATAGTGTGTGGGTTTTGGTTGGTGATCATTTCTTCTCATCATCACCTTTCTCTCTCTTTCTTGAATGATGGCTTTCTCCCCCCCCCTTGTTTTTTCTACTCTCCCATTCCTTGGAGGCAAGGGGCCAGCCACAATTTTTGTGGGGTGGTCACAATTTTTGGAGAGTGATTTTTTTTCTCTTGATGCTTGCAAAATTTCCAAGTTCATCCAAAAAGTTTATAGTTCATTTCCTCCACCAATATGGCAACTTCCTCAAACCCCATGAGACATAGAGTTCCACACTAATCTACAGCACTTCTTGGGCACGTCGGCTCGCCAACTTCGTGCTCGAGTTGCCTCGGTCCAGAGGTGGGAGCCAGTAAAAGAACCCGGCGATGTGGTGCCCTTCCGACAAGGAGATGAAGACCGGAGGTTCCGCGGGGAGATCAGGACGACGACGAGAAGACCGAAGGACACGAATCGCTCGGTATATCTCTCTACCCCTTCTCTAGTTAGCTAGGATTAGATTAATGGCCCGATCCAGGATTTTTGTGCGTGGTGGTGCCGGTTCAAAAGTTTTTGTAAAAGTATCGTTTCCGCATTTTGGCCTCGGATTGACGGCCGGGGCTCCGCCGTGCACTTACAAGACGGGTAGTGAAAGGTAACTTTAAAAGGCCCGTCTCACGGTGATTCGTAAGCGGATCCCTTCTTTATCTACCTGTTCTTACCTGGCCACAATTGGCGGTGAAGAGGCGGTTTGAGGTTCAACTTCTTGCCCTTTGGAACAGTTAGGAGCTGTCTTGCTGACCTAGGTGACCCTAGATCTAGGCTTGATTGTGCATTTGTGGTTGATTGAACGTGTGTCTAAGTCTTTTATCAAAAATCTTTTTTGCAAAAAGCTCCACATAAAAAAAATAAACACAAAAAGAGAAAAGAATTTTTTTTACAAAAACATGCAACTTGTCGCTAAGAAATCCGTGCACCTCACTTACACCACTTTCTTTCCATTGACGTTTTCTTACCTACACATTTTGTTTTTCAACTTTTTGACTACACTACCTCTTTAGTGTATGTCCGGTTGGACTAGGGACACTAGCGCCCGATTAGTCCGTATCTCGTTGGTTCCGACCGACGGCGCTTTCGATTCTAAAGTCGAAATTCCTTCCACTTCCTCACCTTCACCTTCAAATTCTTCGTCTTCTAAGGATATGTCGGGATTTAATCCTAACAATGCCTTAAACGTGGGGCTGATTCCACCTCCATTAGGTGCGAATAACCCACAACACCCGCCTGTTGAAGCACCCCAACGAATCAGGATCTTTTCTACCCTATTCGCACCACCTTACCTACTTGTCTTTCACTCCTACCGGAAAATGGAGATAACTTTGAGATCAAACCCACTTCATCATCATGTTGCCAAAATTTCACGGACTGGAATCCGAAGATGTATATATCTTCATAAACAAATTCCAAAATGTTTGTGCAATGATTAAAACAACCCAACTTTCAGATGATACTATAAGGCTAAGGGTCATTCCTTTCACCTTATGTGACTTAGCCGAGAAATGGTTATACAACATAGCATCACACTCAATTAAAAATTGGGAAGAGTTTGTTAAAACTTTTCTTAAAAAGTTTTATCTACATCACAAGACCGCGAGAATTCGCAAAGAGATTATTCAATTTTCCCAGCTTCCTTCCGAACCCTTTTGGAAGTGTTTTGAAAGATTCAAAGACCTACTTGTTCAATGCCCTCACCACAGTTTCGAGAATTGGCAACTTTGCCAAACTTTATACGAGAGATTGAACCCAGCAACGAAGCAGTTGTTCGAAACCATTTGTCAAGGTCACTTTCTAACCAAATCTAATGAGAAAGCTTGGCAGTTTCTCGAGGATCTTGCTGAACAAACACTTCAGTGGGAAAGCACTAAGACCACCTCATCTTCTTCCGTTGGTCAGTCTAGGGCAGGCATACATCAATTAGATATGTCAATTGCAATGAAGGCCGAGATGGCCGCACTTACAAAAAACATAGAAGCCATTGAGACAAAAATCTTATCGCCTTCTCTTGCCCCTGCTTTGCCCCCACGAACTGTTTGCACTTGTTGTTCGGATCCATCACATCTTAGCGAAGAGTGTCCTTATAATCCACCTGTTCGAGGACATGATCAAGTCAATGCTGCCTTTAAGCAAAGGCAAAGAAATGATCCATACTCTTCAACATACAATTCGGGTTGGAGGAGTCACCCAAATTTTGCTTGGAATCAAAATCAACAATTCCAAGGCAACAACAACATAAAAAGGCCTCCTCCTCCATAACAACATGCACCACAACAAACTCAATACCAGCAACCTTTCCAACCACAACCTTACCAAAACCAAATGAACAATTTTGTGCCCAATAACTCTTATCCTCAAAACAATTTTGTTCAACCAAATGACGATAAGGTTACCTCGCTAGAAAGAAGTCTAGATGCATTTCTAAAGCAATCTACACAATCCGCTGCCAGGTTGGAGACTTCCAATCAGTCTTTGGTGCACAACAATGCTTCACATGATCAAAGTATCAAATCAATCGAGGCGCACATTGCACAACTAACTGCTGCGTTGAGAGAGCAAGAAAAGGGAAAGCTTCCATCTCAACCATTGCCAAATCCCGGTCACACACATAACGCACGTGTTGCATATGAACAACAAAATCATAATGTAAATGATGTGACCACGTTGAGATCTGGAAGTGTGTTGCAAAATAACGTGGGTATTACTAATGACACCCCTGCCGGTGGTTCTTCTTCATCTTCTTCCTCTTCATCTTCTTCCTCTTCATCTTCATCTTCATTTTTTTTGTTAGAGCCTATTCTTCATTCTTTACAAGGCTCTACTTCTTCTATTTCGAACGGACCCACTACTCACATAACGAACACACCAACACTGGGATACGTTCTAACTCCGCAATCTAATCCACCAAAATTGGACTCAACAGATTTTCAAAATGTTTCATTTCCAAACAGGTTGAGATCCAATAAACCAACTCCCCAAATGGAGAAGATTGTGGAGTTATTCAAACAGGTTTGCATAAATATACCTCTCTTGGATGCAATCCAACAAGACCCTTCTTACGCGAAAATCTTAAAGGGCTTATGCACCTCGAAGAGAAAATCTCAGATACCTAAGAAAGTGCTAGTAGCTAGTGTCGTGAGCAATACTATTAACCAACCTCAACCCTTACCCCAAAAACGAAAGGACCCTGGCTGTCCTACAATTTCAATAACAATTAGGGATAAGAACATTAATCGCGTACTTTTAGATCTTGGGTCCAGTGCTAACCTGCTTCCCTACTCCGTGTACGAGCAATTAGGTGTTGGAGAGTTGAAACACACTAGGTGTACTCTCCAAATGGTTGATCGATCAATCACCCATCCTAAGGGTGAGTTAGAGGATGTGTTGATCAAAGTAGGGTACTTCATATTCCCCGTTGATTTTATTGTTATGGACACACAAACTGTTGCTAACCCACGGAACCAAATTCCGGTGATCCTCGGTCGACCATTTTTGGCCACTTCCAATGTCGTAATCAATTGTCGCAATGGCTCTATGACTCTATCCTTCGAGAAGATGTCTAGTGAGTTCAATATTTACAAGATAGGAGGTCTACCAGCCGTGCCTAAAACTAGTACACTAGAAGTTTGCTCGATTCACGAAATCACGCAGGAGGACTGCGAGCTTGAAAAATTTCTGTTTGATGACAACAGTTTTGACGCCACTGGTGCGTCCCTCCTGGAATCTAACACAGTTTGCACAACCGATATTGATTACGAATGTTTCACTTTTTCGGACGATTTTGACGACTCACCGTCCGAATACGAGTCCTTTGAATTTTTGGATGAGTTAGTCGAACCATCCGATTCGGTTACTTACAGTGATTTCGAACCATTGTTGGACTCCTTTGAGTTCGAGATCGATTCCCCAATTTTACCTTCAATTGTTTCGCGTCCGAAACTCGAACTCAAGACTTTGCTGTCTCAGCTTAAATACGCTTATCTAGGTAAGAATGAGACCTTTCCCATTATCATATCGGCATCTCTAGCTCTCGAGCAAGAGAAAGCCCTTTTAATGGTCTTACAAGATAACCGGCAAGCTTTCGCCTGGACTAAGGCGGACATCGAGGAGATTAGTTCCCTCATAATTCAATATCATATGCATACGATGGATGATGCTAAGTCAATAAAGGATCCACAGAAACATCTCGGGGATTGTGTGGATAATCAACCTCCTCCTTTAGAAGTTGAACCACCCCCTTTTCTTTTAATAAGCTACGAGAATGCCAATATTCCACTGATTTCTGATCATTCACATTCTCGTTTCGATTCATCATCACCTCCTATCTCTTCACTTCCACGTACATACAGACACTTTCCTTACCACCACTTATCTTTTCCCTAATTCTTCTTGGCTCGGTACGACATGTTCTTCCACCGACCGATAATTTACACAGATAAATTTTTCAACTGGTTGGTGTTGACATTTGTTCTTTGCAAAGTTTGGCATTGACTTGTAACATCGTTTAACTCAAGTTTGGGGGTGTGTATCATTTGTAAATATATAAATACAAAATAACATAAAAAATAAAAAAATTTGAAAAATAAAAATTTTTGGGCATTTTTGTAAATTTGCAGAATAAATAAAATAAAATTTTTTGCAAATAAATTCCTCTTTTTAGAGGGGTTTATTTGAAAATATCCCCAACTCTTCCCCTATATAAAGCACCCGAGCCCTCCTGTTTTCTCTAACCCTAATTTCCATCTCCTAAAAACCCTAGCGCTGCCGACCTAATTTTCTGCAGAGCGATCCCTCCTTGCCGCCGCCGATCAGCCGCCGAAGCCCACATAGTGCCGCTGATCCGCCGCGCTCCAATCTTTTCACCCCCTGAAATTTTAGGGGAGGTACGATCTGTTAAAATCCTCTCTGTCTTTTCAAATTTTAGATCTTTAGAACACCAATGGCACATAGTATGCAGTTAGAACGTGATTTCTCACAAGTTTCCTCACACAAGGTGTACGGTAGCTATTTTGCAAACGAAATCGCGCGTAGGGGTTGGAACAATTTAATATACAATCACCCTTATGCGTATGCATTACCGGAATTAGTAAATCAATTTTACGAGTCTATGGAGGATGGGTGTCTCACCCTACTTGGTTTTATTAAATTGCAATGGGGTGATCGAGAAACATCATTGATAGGGATATTATACACGAGGTCACACTAATCTCTCGCATACCTGCACATGACCAACCCTTGCAATTTGAGGATTACATGCCCTTGATGGGCAACGATTGCTCGAGGGATCCGCGTAAGGGTATCCAAGCGAGAACCCTTTTCGCGAATGTTTTGACTGTGTGCCGATGAGCACAAAATAATATTTTCGGTAGCTCCCATAACTCAACATTTTTTACACCCTCCTTACATATTGTGCACACTCTTATGACAAAGAACCCCCATTTTGACATTTGCACAGTATTGTTAAATTCCATAGGTGCGAGTAAACGGGCCGCTAATTATCCTTGTCCTATGCTGGTTACACAATTATGTCGATATTTCCTCCCCGCGGAGGAGTTCGAATTTTATATGCATGGAGGCATTCCGGTCAGATCTCTTATCGAGGGTGTTTCTACGTCCTACTCACGACTGACAGATGTGTGGTCTCGAACCGAACCGGCGGAGCATGTATTCGCCCGCACACCTAGCTCTAGCTCGACAGCGAGCGAAGGAGAAATGGCCCCCTAGAACATGCCCAATTGATGCAGAGAGCAGTTAGGGGTATTGATAAGTTGAGAGAGCAATTTAGGGTGACAGCGAGGGAGCATGACAGGAGGTTGACGGAGGTTGAGCAGGGGATTCAAACCCTGTTGGCTAGGGAGGAGATTTCACGTTCACGCTCGAGAGCGCGACGTGGGGCCGAGCAGTGAGGGCACTGCTTTGGTTAAGTTTGGGGGAGATGGTGGTTGTATATAGTTATCTTTTGCATGGTATATTTTTGTATATATTTTTCTTTTTCTTTTGCATCTTTAAATTCTGCATTGCATCCTTATATAAAAATAAAAAATTGAAAAAAAATAGAAAAATAAAAAATAAATAGAAAAATAAATATCAAATAAAAACTAATTTTTTTTGAAACATTATAAAAATTAAAACATTCAATTTTGGCCTTAATTTTCTTGAGTTTGCCAAATAGGTTAACTAGCTAGGAACAACCAGGTCTTAGACTTAGTAAATTAAAAACCTTAAAAATAACTTTTCTTAAAATTTAACGGTAGAAAGTATATGTCTTTTTAGTTTATTTAGAAATAGGCAAATTTCGAGTTGACTTCATGGGCTAAGTTACAACAAGGGAAAAGTATTGATATCTTTATTAAAGTATAAGTTTGAAAAATAATTTCTAAGCTTAAATCTAAATTCTAAAAATATATACCCTACAAATTGCACAAACACGAACCTTGAAACTTGGAATAGTAGAAAAGACCTTGAAATGCTCTTGTCTAAAGTCCTTAGTATGAAGGAAAATAAAAAAATAAAATAAAAATACAAGTGTGATTAAAGAAATAAAAAATGAACACTGGTTTTTGTAATTACTTAAGGCTACATTAATAGAAAAAAATATTTAGCGAGGATGATTCATCACCTATTGACTTAGACCAACTGGTTTGGGAGTCACTGCTAAAAGCCTTACGGATTACAAGACTAGGAATTACGCTTTAATGTGCGAACACATTTTGTAATCGGTCATTGGTACCTCAAGAAGTATTAACGGTCGCATGAAGAATGTATGAGCAATTTCATCTAAAAATTCACCAATTGAAAAGTACTTTGGACGATAGACAAGAGTATAATAGCTTGATTTGAATTTCCAAGTGTAGGGGTGATATATACACACATGTAGGGGTATGTGATTGGGGTTTAGATAAGAGCTAGGAATGAAAAATATGACTTATATGTTTAATAGAGATGATAAAAATTCCTAAGTTGAGATGGAACCCTAGAAGGAAAACTTAAAAGATTCCAAAAGCTAAGTAAATTCACAAGAATATATATAATCTTATGTTAAATGATAAGGAAGTGTGAAAAATACGGGTGGATAATTTATGAGTCGAAGATAATAGAGTTCCTTATTGGAAAACCTAATTGGAGAATAAAAGTTAATAGGCCGAATTGATAGGATTTTGTTGGTAGTATCCGCTGAAAACCCTGAGGAGACAACACTCCTCCTACTAGGGACACCTAGAGGTTTAACGGCTTGTTGCACGAGCTCAGTGCAATCGCGTTTCCTTGCGAAAGTGAGGGTGGGCCTTTTTCGAGAATAAAAACTAGGTTTGCTCGAGAACGAGCAAAAGATAAGTTTGGGGGTATTTGTTCATATTATAATTTTGCAGTATTATATTCTCCATTCTTAGTCATTTTATAAATAAACAGGTGCTTTTGACCCATGTCTGCTATATACTTGCAGGTTACAGGTTCTCGGAATAAAAACAGTGAAAATGATGAAAAGACGATGCAAAAGTGAGACTATGACCAACAAATGGAAGAATCTTGATCAAGCCTAATGTTTGGAGAATAAACGAAGAATCAATGAACAAGTTCACAAAGTACAAAGGCAGCGCAAGGTTAAATATTTCGACCCGAAGTGAACGGTAAAGTCCACAACATTATTCACTGTGGAAATCTGGAAGAAGATCAGAAGACATTCTGAAGAACAAAGTGAAGAAAACAGATGCTAAAAGCAATTTGAAGCAACAGAAGAAAAACTAGCCATCAAGCCATCAAGACGGCCGCGTTTCCGCGGCTAAACCAAGCTTATGGTAGTAGATCCGCGGCCGTGCGTTGCGCGTGCGTGGCGTGTGTCGGTAGTGTCGGTGCGTCGGTGCATTACTTAGTTTTTTCTTAGGGTATATTTGTAAATGCAGATGTGAGTCGATTGTAACCTTGGGGTTTCTATGCTCTATAAATAGAAATCCTAAACCTCTTTTGGAGGTATGCCGCTTTTTATTTCATATATTCAGAATTCTAAATTCGGTGTAAATGTTTGGAGAGAGCCATCAAATAAAGTAAAGTTTTTTATTTCATTGCCCTAGTTAATTTTCATTCTGCCTTAGTATAATTTTTATTATCTGCCCTAGTTAGATAGTTAGAACATGTTTATTAATTCCCTAATGAGTGAGTAATTCCTCACTTGTTAGGGTTAGGAATAGGGAAGGTTTGAGAGATGAAAATCTCTCACCCCTTTCTTGCCCATCACATATAATTCATATGACTCCATGCATACATACACACACTGTTCCCTACGGCACCTTATCCACGAGGTAACGGTGATACCGTAGTATAAACGACCGGTTGTGTATGTTTTCCATGGAGGTTAGGGTAAGAATTAAGAAAGGAAGGACAAGAACCTAGAGAAAGAAACATCGTTTCTTCCCGATGGTACTAATCCCCTTTATTAATTGTTACCATAACACCTAAAGAGATCTAAATTAGGGCATTTAAAGCGGTGAGGAAATCTTCAATTTCCAAACTTAACCTAAACCTAACCCTAGAAAGATTCTAATCCTAGTATAAATCAACTTAGTTTTTAGTGATAATCAATCCACACCGTTTGGAATTAACTCGTTAGAGAAAATTAGAAAAGACACAACATCCCCGTGGACCGACCCGTACTCACCGGCTAGCTACCAAGCGACACCGTTCTTGATTGCGGTTACAAATTCTTTGATTCATCTTTTAAAAGCGCATACGCAAAATAAAACTAAAAATCAGGTATCTAAGTAAAGAATGCAATATCTAAACTTTCATAGAAATCATATATTAGAACTATCAGCTTGCAGTTATATCCCTGAATTAATATACTCTAAAGTGTACGTGACATAGCAATTACCGATGATGATGTGTGTGAGCCTGCAAGCAAGTGTTCGTAGATATACGCATCATCGGTGATGATGTGTGTGAGCCAGCAAGCAAGTGTTCGTAGACATACGCATCATCGGTAATGGTGCTGGTGTCCTAACAATCGATATCATAATAGTTAAGGAAACACGTATAAACATGCAATGCAATGAGAACATGAATAGTAAACGCAACATTGAAGAATATACATTTTATATATATACGAGTCATACAATGTTGACGTTTGAAATAACACGAATCATGGTTTTTAGAAAATAGGAGTTACGGTGTTTTTAAGAAAATGTACATCCTTTGAAAAATCCGTAGTATCCCTCGGCCTCTCTTTAAAATACTCATGATTCGTTAGTTTTGGAAATAAGTATGACTCGAGCCCAGTCTAACATCTACCAAGTAAACTATAAGACGAAGCTAAAAGACTAATTGAAAGGGTAAGGAAATCCACGTAAGTCCGAATCGATATATCTAGTAGTCGGTGATCTCGCCTCAATAACGTCACGTACGATAAAATATATAATGCGACATCCTCGAGTCAAGATTGCGGATCATTCATCATATTTATATCTCGTAAAGTAAAATCCATCGTACGGCATCCCAAAATTGGGGTACGGGTCAATTATCACATTTACCTCATTATTCATATGGTATTGCTATCATAACATCATGAACTAGGGGTACTGATATAAGTCTAGTACATTCCAATACCATCATCATATCTCCGCGTGTGTATGGGAACACATCGCCCAACGATCCTCTATAATATCATATCGTATCTCATAACACGACCCAAATCACATAACCGATCTCACGGCATCATGCCCAATCATGTCGACTCTCCTACGAGTATAATATACTATTCCCATCACCCGTGTATACGTATGTGTGTGTGTGTATCAACACATCCACACAAATATATATATACATATATCATATACACCAAAAACATATCACGTGTGTGCATGTGTGTGTGTACCTTACTCTGGGATTCACGACTTAGAAACTAACTAAAATCACTTTCTTTCAATTACACTAAAACCAACCCATGTCTCCTAAAGTCTTTCTTGCTAAGTATAGACATCTCGCAACTACACATATGTGTGTATATATATATATATATAAACGCATCATACCCTACGAAATTGCAGGGGTGCTATACGCCATCCACCAGACTTCCCCGTAAATATACATCTACTCACCTGGACGTCTCGGCTAATCTGATCTGATTCCAGCTCTACCGTTTCCGCGCCACATCCGGTGGCTCTTCATCCGATCCTAGAAACGTACACAAGTAAAAAGAAATTAAATATATAATTAGTCGCGGACACAACCAATACAAGTCAACCACGCACCCTAACTAGACACGCAAGCACTTGGTGCACAAAACGCACACACGACAATGCCACAGAGCACAACTAGGGTAGCAATACGTGGCAACTACCAAACCAAAAACCCAATTGCACCAATCGCACGTCCATGGCGCTTTAAATATTATGTGAAATAGGTTATAATTCACCAAAACCTCAAACTTAAATAAAATCAATTTAACCAAAAAACCTAGTAAGCACCTTTTAACCGTTTTAGTACAAACTTGATGTTTTAAGAATTTTAGTGGTCACAATGCTCACTAAATATCTCAATTAGGTCAGACAAATACCAATTAGATTTTTCTCTCACATATTTATATAAACTCTAAAAACCTAGTTTGCAAAATTACATAATTTAGACAAATTTAAAGTGACAATTGCAAACTAACAACTAGGTTGGGTTTTGAAATTCTCAAGGTGTTAAATTACACATCACAACCATAACCAAAAATCAAAACCTTAACTTCCAATTCAACCCTTCTCTTGAAAACTCAATTCTTGAAATGTAGAGTTGCTAGGCACGCACACAAGGTTCTACGAGGCATCAACCATGCCCGATTTAAAAATTTGCCGTGACGAACAACCCAAAACCGGATCATTAAACTAGAGATTAGGCGAAAACGAACATGTTAAACACTTTAACACTAGGTGAGAGGGATTACAACCTTTGGTGGTCCGGTCCTTCACTTCTTAAGCTCCGTGTTGAAGTCCCTTCGCTGCGATCATCGTGTTACGGACTCTCGAGAGGTTCCACGAAGAGAAAGATGCAGTCTTGCTTCCGATCTTCAATACAAAGATGATCTACCTTGAAGTTTCGTTAACACAAGCTAACACTCATAATATGAAGTGAACTACCTCATCTAAATGGCAAGGATAGATGTGGATGATGGAGTAGGATTTTTGCTCTCTTTTGTTTTCTTATTCTCACTCATTTTTCATCACTTAGAAAAAGCTAGAAAGCTTTTTCATGAAAAGAAAGAAGGAAAAAGATGAACAATCAACATGAAAACCATTTGTGATGAATAATGAAAGGATAAATATGATGATTAATGCAACCATGGTCAACTAAACCCATGTAGAGAATTAACTAGGGTTAGGGTTTGGGTTGGGTTAAAGCATGAGTCATAACAAAATATCTTTCACAAAACAAAACTAAACCTTCTAGAATCATCTAGAAAGCTTTAACACAAATCAAACCCTAATCTTGTTTAATCTCTACTAAACATGTTGCATTAGTAATCATATCATGTTACAATATTATATATCACATATATAATATTTATTGTAACCAAATAAAATAATACAATTAACATATATCGCATATATATCAATGTATTACCCGAGTGAGAAAAAGAATCTTTTAGTGAGCTAATATTAGTTAATGTAATTTAATTTATCATATATATTATTATACATTAAATTATCGAATCAACACTTGATCCGACAATCCGGCTATATCGCATATAACCGACTAATATTTTTCCGTACCGATTCATCGAATCAACACTTGACCCGATGACCCGGCTGATATCAAATATCGCGAGAATAGAATACGATATCTCATATCGCATTATCCGCGGTCCC
The DNA here is from genome assembly GCA_030015575.1 of Agapanthus africanus. NCBI lineage: Eukaryota > Viridiplantae > Streptophyta > Magnoliopsida > Asparagales > Amaryllidaceae > Agapanthus > Agapanthus africanus. Next base: position 479,088,657 of record JASDDO010000014.1, on the reverse strand, counting down.
GCGCATATCACATATGTGCTCCTACTCCGTTTTGCCTGAGTCAAGAAACCTCTGTGTAGGACTCTAAAGAATCGTCAATACGCCGGCAATAGGTGATGATCATATCAAACACACACAAGCTGCAAGCGGTTAGCTAAACGTAATAGCCACCCAGGTATTGAGCGCTCAAAAGATCAACAAGCAAGCCTGTACATTCTCCTGTCAATCTAATCAGTAACACTCCAGTACAGTCCGGTCTAGTCATCTGATATGTCGCATATCTCACCTAGAGGTGGTAAACGTCAGACCCCAGTAGCTGGATAAGTCATGTCGATATGAGGTCTATAACTGTTTAAGAAACTACTGATAACACTTACCAGTAAATCTCAGCAATCCTGGCCAGGGATTTCCGGTTATAGCCAATCGAACACAGCACAACATCAACTCCCTATACCGGGAGAGACGAATACCCTCCTATCGCTCATTGCCTCCATGTGATTTGGGACTGTACCCAAAAGCCACCTTTTTGCATGCCCTCTTGGACGTGGTATGATGGAAATCAAAGCACAGTGGGAATCACACAAGACTCTATGACGATCTCGGGTCAACAGACTACTCTGTACCAGTGTCACCGGAGAACTGCCATCTGACGTGAGGTATAATACCATCTGGGAGTTCTCGGCAAGTCCGTCCAGTGTACCCAGTCTCCACTGAGCACCCGTACACCATCTTTGATGTCAAACACCGATGGATATGGGATCATCCATCGCCCATCATATGGGTCAAGATGCGTATATGCTAGTCTAGTCTGGAGCATCGATGCCCTGTCGCGATACACCCTCGACTAGGAACAGTTATAGGATGTACTCGTCGACTACCGTGGCCCCACTAGTAGATCCCATCATAGTCCCAGTAGTCGAGTACATATCCTAAAGGCTTTATCAACACGTAACTTAGAGACAACCAGAGTACATGTTAAGATAAAGTACAACCAGATAGCGTACTATCATGTCGAGCTAGAAAGTCCTCCCTATATATGTCCAAGCATCCATTACAATATACATCGTATGTACAGTAATGGTCTCTAGGGCATACATATAACTAACAATCTCCCACTTGCACTAGGGCCATCTGTTGTGGTATCGCATACCCAACAATTAGCTGTGGTTGAAGTATCTCATACTCAACCATCCCATAAAAGTCTCTACTGGGAAAAAGGACTTTGTGAGTGGATCTGCGCTGTCGTCCTCTGTGTCTACTCTCCTAACCTGGACCTCCCTGGAGATCAACCATCTCCATGATCAGGTGATACTGCCTAAGAATTATATCTGGATTTCAGATGGGACGGGGGGTTCCTTGGCAAAAGCCACAACTCCATTGTCACACAAGGGTAGGAACGAAGTTCATCTCATGAACTTATATATATCCAGACTCCCTCTTTGGTAGCATCCTTGGTAACGATGTATCTTGCCTTTAATCGTCTAGTATGTCACTGTATCTTGCTTGGAACACTTCCAACATACCGTCCCTCCACTGAGGGTATAGACCATGCCTGCGACTGACATTCAGTCGTCCTTATCACTCTAGAACCTTTCCAGTGATTCTCCACAGGATCGATTGATACCATCTCAGTACAACTAGTGAGTATCCTGACATCCAAATAGATCTATCTCATAGATCCAAAACCCAGGATTTAGGAGGTATCACTTTGATCCTATATGGAGAATCCTTGTGATAAGCGGAGATTGACTGAGCGTAGCATAGGAAACTCCTTCCCTATCAAGAGTATGTCATCTACGTACTCTACGAGGATCACCACCATACTCCCCACTACCTTTTTGTATATACAAGGTACATCTACCATTCTGATGAAGTCATACTCTTGGACTACTACATCAAAACAGATTTTCCAACTCCGCGATGCCTGTTTTATCACATAAAACATCTTGCACACGTTTCTGCTGCTCCCACTGTCTACGAAGCACTCTGGCTGTGTACTTATAGATGCTCTCTTCTAAAACATCATTTAGAAAAGCAGTCATGACACCCAATCACCAGATATCGTAGTCATGGTATGTAGCCGTGGTAAGTAGGATCTGGATAGACTTAAGCATAGCTTTGAAAGTCTCAACTTTTCCATGTACACCAAGTAATCTTCTCAAGATATACTTGCTACTGATGGGGATTTAACCCTTCAGATAAAGCTACCAAAGTCCATACTTTGTTGGTGTATAAGGATTCCTTCTCAGATCGATAAGCATCCAGCCATTCTTACAGAGTCCCACTCCGGATTGCCTGCTCGAAAATAGTTTGGTCATCATCTCATGATGCAATCCTCGCTCCCACTGTCATAGAGAAACCGAAGTATCTCTCATGTGGGTGAGGAACCCTACTAGATCGGCGGAGAGGCTGAGGTTCGTTGGTTACTATTGAATCCTTCGGTTCTACCAAATCATCTGCTGTAGTTTGTATAGCTGGAACACTTTCCGGTTGTACCTCATGACCAATAATTTCTTCACAAGAAATTCCCTTTCATAAAGGTGGCATGCTGAGAAATAAAACACTTTTGTTTCTCGATTTGGTAGAAGATATTCCCTTGCGAATGCTTGGGATATCCAACAAACTTCCACAGATCTGACTTTACCTCGAGCTTGTCCGGATTTTGCTTTTTAGACATAGGCCGGATAACCCCAAATCTTAACATATTTAAGATATGGGCTCTTCCCATTCCATATCACATATGAAGTGGTAGGCAAGTGATTTGATTTGAACCCTGTTCACTAGGTATGCAGCTTCTCTAGTGCATCACTCCCAAAAGGAAATAGGAAACTCAGTAGTACTCATCATAGAGCACACCATATCACATAGGGTGCTATTGCTCCGCCCCGATACACCGACGTGCTGTGGTGTATAAGGAGGAGTAATGCTGAGAGAGAATCTCATTCCCCTTTAGAATAGTCCAGGAATTCCGTGCTCAAGTATTCTCCTTCTTGATCTCATCAAAGGACATAATACTTATACCCGTATTTTGGTTCTTTACTTTTAATTTATATTCTGTGAATATCTCAAAAGTTCCAGACCTGTGTTTCAACAGGAACATACATCTGAATCTTGAGAGATCATCAGAGAATGTAATGAAGTACAAAGAACCGGTCTTAGCATGTGTAGACAGGAGACTTTCATACATCAGCATGTATCAATCCCAAGAGTTCACTAACTCTTTCTCTGTTTCCAATAAACAGAGCTATGGTCATCTTATCTTTATGACATGACCGGCAAGTTTCACAAGATGTAAATTCAAAAAGATTTAAATATGCATCTAAATGTGTAACACCTTAGGATGTGTTAGTGACTAATTATATTTAAATAAAGGGTTTTTAATGAAAAGTTTACCAAATTGTGTTTCAAATATTTTTCCTAATTTAATAGATATTTTTCTAAAATTTTCCTAGGCTTGCACACACATGTACATGTAAACTAGGGTTTTTAAATGAGTTATTATCATGATTAGTAATCATGGTGGGTTAATCATGGGGATTAAGTCTTTTGGGTTTTTATTTGAGTTAATTTGTTAATTAATAGTTGATTTAATTTGAATTTCCTTAGGGTGTTGACGTGTGAGAGAGAGAGAGAGTGCATCATGGCATAGGCCATGCTTGCAATTAATGAAGAGAGAGAGAGGAGGGTTGACATTGGGGTGATGTTTATCCTCTCATTTCTTTGTTTTTCTCTCAAATCTCACATACACACACACACACCCACATACCTCTCAGCTGAAGCAAGCACATCAGCAGCAACTGAAGCACCGCAGCAGCAGCCAGAAACAGCAACAGCAGCAACAGAGAGCAGCAGCAGCAACAACAGTAAGCAGCAACCATCATCACAGCAGCAACTGCAGCCCCTTCCCTGCACATCTTCTTCTTCCTTCAGCTCCCTAGGGTCGAGTGTGGGGTATATTTCCTAAACTCACTCCCTAGTTTACTTGTTTAGTGTAATTTTGCTCTGGTTAGTGATTTTTGGTGCGATTTAGTGCGATATGAGGCGTTTAGTGTGAACCTTGGCCAAGTGATGTGTGTTTTGGTTTCAGTAGGGTGATAGAGTGTTGCTAAGGCCTTATTAACCTAGCTTTAACCCCGATTGCACTGAAATACCACCAGATCCCTATTTGATGCATTTCGTCGTTTTAAAGCTAAATTTGAGTTTCTGGGAACTGCTATCGACCCGATGGGTTCAGGTTCATTTTGAGGAGACTGCAGTGTAGTGGCTAGGTACTGATACCCCAGGTAGAACCCGACCCCATTTCTTCTTGTTGAGGCCGCCAAAATGTTCGATCTGGCCGCAATTTGCGGCCAGATGGGTAGGGTTTGGGTTGGGGTTTGGTCCTATAGGTGTCTGCTAATGTGTGGAGTGTTGTGATATATATATATTTTTGTAAGTTAAGCTCTGTATAAAAATCTGGGGCTTATTACCTATTTCTCGTATTTTCTAAACCTTCGCGACACGCGTGATACGTGTGTGAATTTGGGGTTTCTGCGTATCGCGACGCGTCAGGGTAGTTTCAGGCGCGTGATCACACGTTTTAGCGTATCGCGCACACGCGCGATTGGTTTGCGACACGGGTTTCTAGTTGGACCATAATACCACGTTTTTGTGAAATTAAGCTTATGTGTGATTTACGTTATGTGATTCTAGGTTCGCAGGCGAGTGAGACGGACGCTGCGAAGCAGGGCAAGCAAGTCGTCGGCTACACTTAGCGCGAGACTTTGGTGAGTAGATTTAACATCTACGGGGATATCGCCCGCATGGCGTTATGCGTCAGGGCTGATAGGACCTTATTATTATATGTTGCATTTACCTCATGTACTGTCATTGCATATTGCATTCCCTGCTGTATGTATGCTTAGAATTGATAGAACACGGCACCCTTACTGACAGTTCACGTTGCATAAGCACTATCTTGACATGACATTCATACTTGATGCACATATCACATCACGTTTACTTGCATATGGGTTGGGATTACATGTGATTTCTGGATTTAGGAACCGTGGCCCTTTTCAAATATGTAATCATTTAAAAACCCGGTTTTCTTTGATATGATATTTTGGGGCGCCACCCCGTGTTTTCTTTTCTCGGTGCTAGAGTGGATTTTATTGAGAGTGGGATGACCCGGACTGACGGATTCCCGATATATTGAGAGAGGGATGACCCGGACTGACGGATTCCCGATATATTGAGAGAGGGATGACCCGGACTGACGGATTCCCGATATGTTGAGAGAGGGCTGACCCGGACTGACGGATGCCCGATATGTTGAGAGAGGACTGACCCGGACTGACGGATGCCCGATAGAGGATGATTTGCGTGTCGATGCTAGACACGAGTATTTATGTTATTTGGGTGCCGATGTTGGGCACTCGTGATTCTCAAGGGTATACAGGATATGAGGGCCGATGGAGTACCGGCGTTTGGGTTGTTGGGATTCGCGGTGCATACATACATATGTAGTCCACCTCGACACTTCGTGTAGATGCTATATTCCCATGCTCAGCATTCATTATCGCATATCATCCTGTAGTTATTTTACCTGATAGAGCATCTGCATGATTATTGCACATACTGCTTATCACGCATTGATATTATCTGCTGGCATTTGTTAGAGTAGCGCAGTACGTGCATGCTCGCGATTACCTTTATATGTTATCTCTATTCACGAGTTGGCAACTCACCCCCGTTGTGCCACAGTATTTGCAGGTTGCCCTCAGCATAGTCGCGGCAGGCTGTCTTTTGCATCTTTTGGCTACAGATACCACGACAGTTGCGGTGAGAGCTGTTTTGCATTTAGGTGGGTTGTGGTATTCTGAGTACTTTTATTGTATCCCTTTTGTATCTAGTACTCTCCATCTACCATTTACATACTGGACTTAGATACTGTGTGAGGACGATGATGTATATTTTGTATTCTAGTGTCGAGCTCGTAGGAGCCGACTGTTTTTATATGCAGTTTTTATTCTGTGATGTCTACTTATTGCTTATTCTTCGCTACGGCGTCGTATATTACTCTTGTGATGTTGGGTTCCGCCGTTGGGCGTGATTGCTCCCGTTTAGGGATGTTTCATTTCATTATATTTCATTTCACTTATATCCTGTTTTGTACCCAATCTCGGGGCTACTTTTACAAAGGAAATGCTGCCAAAATTATTCAAATGATTAAGTAACTTTAAAAAGGAACTTATTGAATTATTTAAGGTTTTCTAAAAGCTTTAACTAAATGTTTTCAACACTCACTAATTTTAAATGGTTTTGATTTCTGGGTTCGGCTTACTTAGCCGCGTTACGCCTGTAGACGTAGCGTGGTTAAGTGCCGGTCACGAGTCGAAATACTTGGGTCGTGACAAAGTTGGTATCAGAGCGTAGGTTTTACCTTCGGAGTGTAGGATGACCCTGGTATGATGGAGTAGGTAGCTGCAGCAGGGTAGCATAGCGTGTGTATGTTCCGCGGCATACTCACGACACGGTACTCCGCCTAAGCGACCTTAGGACTTGTTGATTTAAATCCCTTCTTATATTCTTGTGATTCGATTCTTGTATTCTTATCGAATCCTAATTTTCTTTCAGCCATTATGCCGCTAAAGACTACGAGGGCGCAGAGAGCGGCCGCGAGGGCCGAGATTCGAGTTGACTCGTCGGAGACGACGATTGATCCGGGCAGTACACCGGCTGTACCCGAGCAGGCTGTTCCTGCCGTGACAGATCAGATCGCCACGCTAGGGGCTGGTATGCAGGAGATGTGCCAGACGGTGGGATCTAGCATGCAGGAGATGCGCCAGATGATAGGATCGCTAGTTGAGACGCTTCGAGCGCAGCGACCAGAGGTAACTCCACTCGTTCTAGAGACCGCGATGGTACCTACCGCACAGCCAGTTGCCCCTGCAGCCACGGAGGTGATTACAGTATCGCTATCAGAGTTCATGAGGCTGAAGCCTCCTGTCTTCACAGGCACCGATACAGCCGAGGACCCACAATCTTTCATCGACAGGATGGCCCGGATATGCTGATCCATCAGATGCGCAAATACGAGATGGGTTGAGTTCGTGAGCTTTCTCCTAGAAGGTCTTGCGCAGAAGTGGTGTGATTCAGTTGAGAAGGGCAGAGCAGCAGGTCTTCCTCCTATGACCTGGACAGAGTTTGTGACAGTATTTCTAGCCCGTTTCCTTCCTCAGAGTGTTAGGGATGCCCTAGCACGCAGATTTGAGTCCTTGCGCCAGACGCCAGGGATGACAGTGTAGAGTATGACGTGCTGTTTACAGAGCTAGCAGTCTATGCCCCATATTTAGTGGCTACCGAGGAGTTGCGAGTCAAAAGATTTGTTCCAGGCTTGCTTACCCCACTGTTCCTCGCGATCAGCGCGCAGGACTACAAGACCTATGCAGCAGCCGTAGACGCAGCCCTAGTAGTCGAGGAGCACCGAGCTGAGACTTCGGCAGTTCCAGAGCCGAAGAGAGTTCGTGCGGATACATCAGCGCAGAGACAGCCTTTTCGGCGCCGTGATAGACGTATTGCAGGCAGCAGAGATTCAGGGCGGGGCCGGTTATTCAGTTCCTATTCCCAGGATGGTCAGCGGTCCTCGTCGGGATGTTTTCGCTGTGGGAGTTCTTACCATCGTGTACGAGATTGTCCTGAGTTACCCCGGAGGGAGGTGACAGCACCGCATGTCACATTACCACCTTCACCATCCCAGAGGGCGTTGCCTATCGTAACTACCGTTGCTCCGCGCCAGACTCATACACAGAGAGGTCGTGGGCATGGAGGAGTTGCTCAGAGAGGGAGAGATGACCGAGGCAGAGGGAAGTCAGTTACCGGTGGAGGACAGGCACGGGTTTTTGCTTTGACGCATCAGGACGCGCAGGCGTCTAATGCGGTGGTTTTAGGTATCCTTCTTGTATGTACAGTTGATGCACACGTATTGTTTGATCCCGGATCCACGCACTCGTACGTATCCACACACTTCGTGCCGAGTTTGGGTAGAGAGTCCGGTTTACTTGATCAGCCGCTTGTTGTGACCACTCCTATGGGAGAGTCGTTTGTTGCTAGGCACGTGTTCCAATCCTATACCGTCAGTATTGGCGAGAGGGAGTTGCCTGTCGACTTGATCCTTCTGGAGATGTTGGACTTCGACGTTCTTTTGGGCATGGATTGGTTAGCCACATGCTATACTTCTGTGGACTGCTGTGAGAAGACAGTTAGATTCTGTTTTCCCGGCGAGTCGGTGTTTGTTGTGTTGGGGGACCGTGGTGCTGTCCCTCACAGTGTGATTTCGTCTTTTCGCGCTGGACAGCTTTTGAGGAAGAGATGTCAGGGATTTCTCGCTTATGTTTGCGATGCTAGTGCTACACAGGTTCCATTGGATCAGGTTCCAGTTGTTAGCGAGTTCCCTGATATGTTCCCTGACGAGCTTCCTGGGCTACCGTCCGAGCGCGACATTTCTTTCTGTATTGATTTGGTTCCTGGCACGGGGCCTGTTTCCATACCGCCTTATCGGATGGCCCCGGCGGAACTTCGAGAGTTGAAGGGTCAGTTGCAAGATTTGCTGGATAAGGGACTTATTCGACCCAGTGTTTCTCCTTAGGGTGCTCCAGTCCTGTTCGTCAAGAAGAAGGACGGCAATTTGCGTCTGTGTATCGACTACCGGCAGCTGAATAGGGTGACAGTGCGGAACAGGTATCCTTTGCCGCGCATCGACGATTTGTTCGACCAGCTTCAGGGGGCAGGGTACTTTTCGAGGATCGATTTACGATCAGGCTATCATCAGCTGCGGGTTCGACAGGAGGACATTCCCAGGACAACTTTCCGTACGCGCTACGGTCATTATGAGTTTTTGGTGATGTCGTTCGGACTCACCAATGCGCCAGCAGCATTCATGGACTTGATGAACCGTATTTTCCGGCCATATTTGGATCTGTTCATTATAGTGTTCATTGACGATATCTTGGTGTATTCCCGGAGTAGTGAGGAGCACGAGCAGCACCCGCGGATTACACTGCAGACTTTGAGGGAGCACCGGCTTTATGCGAAATTCTCCAAGTGTGCTTTTTGGCTGGACAGCGTAGACTTCTTGGGGCATGTGATCTCACGAGACGGTATATGTGTAGACCCGAGGAAGATCGAGGCCGTTCAACGTTGGCCCAGACCCACATCGGTTACGGAGATTTGTAGCTTTTTGGGGTTGGCCGGTTACTACAGGAGATTTGTGCAGGACTTCTCCAGTATTGCTACCCCTTTGACCGGGTTGACCCGGAAGGGAGTCCCTTTCGACTGGACGGAAGAGTGCGAGCACAGTTTTCAGCAGTTGCGGACTCGGCTGACGACGGCACCGGTATTATCATTACCTTCAGGCTCAGGCGGGTTTGTGGTCTATTGTGATGCCTCTCGAGTGGGGCTAGGGTGCGTTCTGATGCAGCATGATAGGGTGATCACGTATGCTTCGCGACAATTGAAGAAACATGAACAAAACTACCCCACTCATGACTTGGAGATGGCTGCAGTGGTCTTTGCACTTAAGATCTGGCGACATTACCTATACGGCGAGTCGTGCCAGATATTCACGGATCACAAGAGTCAAAAATATATATTTCAGCAACGGGACCTGAACCTTAGACTGCGCCGATGGATGGAGTTAGTGAAGGATTACGACTACGAGATCTTGTACCACCCGGGCAAGGCGAATGTAGTGGCGGATGCGTTGAGCAGGAGGCCCGGGGTTTTCTATCTTATTTAAGCGCAGTACAGGGGCAGTCGGCGGCAGATTGGCACATATTATGCGACAGCCGAGTACAGTTCGAGTTCACGCCGATTGGAGGACAGATCGCGCACGTTCGTGCACACCCACAGTTACTTGGCCGCATACATGAGGGACAGCGCAGTGATGACCGATGTTCGGAGATCATGGCACAGATTGGACAGGGCAGATTTTCCGAGTTCGTGATCGATGATCAGGGGGTACTACGATTTGGAGTTAGACTGTGCGTACCAGATGCTAAGGGACTGCGGCGCGAGATTCTTGAGGAAGCACATCTATCGGTGTACAGCGTCCATCCCGGTTCCACCAAGATGTATCATGATATGAGAGATATTTATTGGTGGGACGGAATGAAGAGGGACATCGCAGATTTCGTGTCGAGATGCCTGACTTGTCAGCAAGTCAAGGCTGAGCACCAAAGGCCCGCGGGAGAGCTACAGCCGTTACCCATTCCGGTGTGGAAATGGGAGAAGATTTCGATCAATTTCATTGTGGGTCTACCCAGGACTAGTCGAGGGTATGACTCCATTTGGGTGATCGTGGATCGTTTGACGAAGGCGGCTCACTTCCTACCAGTGAAGACGACTTTTGGATTTACTCAGTATGCCCATATCTACATCGACGAGATTGTGCGACTACACGGAGTCCCGACATGTATTGTGACCGACAGAGGCACCCAGTTTACCAGCCGATTATGGCAGCGGCTTCAGGAGGCTTTGGGCACTCGCTTGAGTTTCAGTACAGCATTTCATCCGCAGACCGACGGACACTCAGAGCGGACGATTCAGACTCTCGAGGACATGCTCAGAGCGTGTGTATTAGATTTCGGAGGTAGCTGGGATCATCACTTACCCTTGGTAGAGTTCTCCTACAATAACAGCTACCAGGAGACCATTCAGATGGCACCGTTTGAGGCTCTCTATGGGAGGAGATTCAGATCGCCCGCCTGTTGGACAGAGCTCAGTGAGGGCAGTATTTTAGGGCCGCAGATTGTTGAGGAGACGACCGCGAAGATCCAGTTGATTCGCGATAGGATGAGAGCAGCGCAGAGTAGGCAGAGATCTTATGCGGACCGTCGGCGGCGCAGGCTTGAGTTTTCTGTTGGCGATCATGTTTTCTTGAGGGTCTCCCCTATGAAAGGTGATGAGGTTTGGGAAGAAGGGGAAGCTCAGTCCCAGATATGTGGGCACCTTCGAGATCCTCGAGCGTGTTGGTGCAGTAGCATACCGATTAGCCCTTCCTCCCAGTTTTCCAGATGTGCACCCCGTATTTCACGTTTCGATGCTCCGTAGATATCTTCATGATCCTTCGCTTGCGATTCAGCACCCGACGATCCAGCTGGAGCGCGACCTTTTCCTATGCAGAGCAGCCAGTGATGATCTTGGATCGACAAGTGAAGAAATTGAGATCGAAGGACATCTCATCAGTTAAGGTACTTTGGCATGGTCAGAACCGTGAGGAGGTCACTTGGGAGACCGAAAGCGAGATGATGAAGACGTATCCCCATCTTTTCAAAGGTACGTGTAGTTAGATTTTGAAATTCGGGGACGAATTTCTTTAAGGGGAGAGATTGTAACACCTTAGGATGTGTTAGTGACTAATTATATTTAAATAAAGGGGTTTTAATGAAAAGTTTACCAAATTGTGTTTCAAATATTTTTCCTAATTTAATAAATATTTTTCTAAAATTTTCCTAGGCTTGCACACACATGTGCATGTAAACTAGGGTTTTTAAATGAGTTATTACCATGATTAGTAACCATGGTGGGTTAATCATGGGGATTAAGTCTTTTGGGTTTTTATTTGAGTTAATTTGTTAATTAATAGTTGATTTAATTTGAATTTCCTTAGGGTGTTGACTTGTGAGAGAGAGAGAGAATGCATCATGGCATAGGCCATGCTTGCAATTAATGAAGAGAGAGAGAGAGGAGGGTTGACATTGGGGTGATGTTTATCCTCTCATTTCTTTGTTTTTCTCTCAAATCTCACATACACACCCACACCCACTTACCTCTCAGCTGAAGCAAGCACATCAGCAGCAACTGAAGCAAGAAGCACAGCAGCAGCAGCCAAAAACAGCAACAGCGAGCAGCAGCAGCAGCAGCAGCAACAGTAAGCAGCAACCATCATCACAGCAGCAACTGCAGCCCCTTCCCTGCACATCTTCTTCTTCCTTCAGCTCCCTAGGGTCGAGTGTGGGGTATATTTCCTAAACTCACTCCCTAGTTTACTTGTTTAGTGTAGTTTTGCTTCGGTTAGTGATTTTTGGTGCGATTTAGTGCGATATGAGGCGTTTAGTGTGAACCTTGGCCAAGTGATGTGTGTTTTGGTTTCAGTAGGGTGATAGAGTGTTGTTAAGGCCTTATTAACCTAGCTTTAACCCCGATTGCACTGAAATACCACCAGATCCCTATTTGATGCATTTTGTCGTTTTAAAGCTAAATTTGAGTTTCTGGGAACTGCTATCGACCTGATGGGTTCAGCTTAATTTTGAGAAGACTGCAGTGTAGTGGCTAGGTACTGATACCCCAGGTAGAACCCGACCGCTTTTCTTCTTGTTGAGGCCGCCAAATTGTTCGATCTGGCCCCAATTTGCGGCCAGATGGGTAGGGTTTGGGTAGGGGTTTGGTCCTATAGGTGTCTGCTAATGTGTGGAGTGTTTTGATATATATATATTTTTGTAAGTTAAGTTCTGTATAAAAATCTGGGGCTTATTACCTATTTCTCGTATTTTCTAAACCTTCGCGACACGCGTGATACGTGTGTGAATTTGGGGTTTCTGCGTATCGCGACGCGTCAGGGTAGTTTCAGGCGCGTGATCACACGTTTTAGCGTATCGCGCACACGCGCGATTGGTTTGCGACACGGGTTTCTAGTTGGACCATAATACCACGTTTTTGTGAAATTAAGCTTATGTGTGATTTACGTTATGTGATTCTAGGTTCGCAGGCGAGTGAGACGGACGCTGCGAAGAAGGGCAAGCAAGTCGTCGGCTACACTTAGCGCGAGACTTCGGTGAGTAGATTTAACATCTACGGGGATATCGCCCGCATGGCGTTATGCGTCAGGGCTGATAGGACCTTATTATTATATGTTGCATTTACCTCATGTACTGTCATTGCATATTGCATTCCCTGCTGTATGTATGCTTAGAATTGATAGAACACCGCACCCTTACTGACAGTTCACGTTGCATAAGCACTATCTTGACATGACATTCATACTTGATGCACATATCACATCACGTTTACTTGCATATGGGTTGGGATTACATGTGATTTCTGGATTTGGGAACCGTGGCCCTTTTCAAATATGTAATCATTTAAAAACCCGGTTCCTTTGATATGATATTTTTGGGCGCCACCCCGTGTTTTCTTTTCTCGGTGCTAGAGTGGATATTATTGAGAAAGGGATGACCCGGACCGACGGATTCCCGATATATTGAGAGAGGGATGACCCGGACTGACGGATTCCCGATATATTGAGAGAGGGATGACCCGGACTGACGGATTCCCGATATATTGAGGGAGGGCTGACCCGGACTGACGGATGCCCGATATGTTGAGAGAGTGCTGACCCGGACTGACGGATGCCCGATAGAGGATGATTTGCGTGTTGATGCTAGACACGAGTATTTATGTTATTTGGGTGCCGATGTTGGGCACTCGTGATTCTCAGGGGTATACTGGATATGAGGGCCGATGGAGTACCGGCGTCTGGGTTGTTGGGATTCGCGGTGCATACATACATATGTAGTCCACCTCGACACTTCGTGTAGATGCTATATTCCCATGCTCAGCATTCATTATCGCATCTCATCCTGTACTTATTTTACCTGATAGAGCATCTGCATAATTATTGCACATACTGCTTATCACGCATTGATATTATCTGCTGGCATTTGTTAGAGTAGCGCAGTACGTGCATGCTCGCGATTACCTTTATATGTTATCTCTATTCACGAGTTGGAAACTCACCCCCGTTGTGCCATAGTATTTGCAGGTTGCCCTCAGCATAGTCGCGGCAGGCTGTCTTTTGCATCTTTTGGCTACAGATATCACCACAGTTGCGGTGAGAGCTGTTTTGCATTTAGGTTGGTTGTGGTATTCTGAGTACTTTTATTGTATCCCTTTTGTATCTAGTACTCTCCATCTACCATTTATGTACTGGACTTAGATACTGTGTGAGGACGATGATGTATATTTTGTATTCTGGTGTGTCGAGCTCGTAGGAGCAGACTGTTTTTATATGCAGTTTTTATTCTGTGATGTCTACTTATTGCTTATTCTTTGCTACGGCGTCGTATATTACTCTTGTGATGTTGGGTTCCGCCGTTGGGCGTGATTGCTCCCGTTTGGGGATGTTTCATTTCATTATATTTCATTTCACTTATATCCTATTTTGTACCCGATCTCGGGGCTACTTTTACAAAGGAAATGCTGCCAAAATTATTCAAATGATTAAGTAACTTTAAAAAGGAACTTATTGAATTATTTAAGGTTTTCTAAAAGCTTTAACTAAATGTTTTCAACACTCACTTATTTTAAATGGTTTTGATTTCTGTGTTCGGCTTACTTAGCCGCGTTACGCCTGTAGACGTAGCGTGGTTAAGTGCCGGTCACGAGTCGAAATACTTGGGTCGTGACAAAGTTGGTATCAGAGCGTAGGTTTTACCTTCGGAGTGTAGGATGACCCTGGTATGATGGAGTAGGTAGCTGCAGCAGGGTAGCGTAGCGTGTGTATGTTCCGCGGCATACTCACGAACGGTACTTCGCCTAAGCGACCTTAGGATTTGTTGATTTAAATCCCTTCTTATATTCTTGTGATTCGATTCTTGTATTCTTATCGAATCCTAATTTTCTTTCATCCATTATGCCGCCAAAGACTACGAGGGCGCAGAGAGCGGCCGCGAGGGCCGAGATTCGAGTTGACTCGTCGGAGACGAGGACTGATCCGGGTAGTACACCGGTTGTACCCGAGCAGGCTGCTCTTGCCGTGACAGATCAGATCGCCACGCTAGGGGCTGGTATGCAGGAGATGCGCCAGACGGTGGGATCTAGCATGCAGGAGATGCGCCAGATGATAGGATCGCTAGTTGAGACGCTTCGAGCGCAGCGACCAGAGGTAACTCCACCCGTTCCAGAGACCGCGATGGTACCTACCGCACAGCCAGTTGCCCCTGCAGCCACGGAGGTGATTACAGTATCGCTATCAGAGTTCATGAGGCTGAATCAATGTATTCTGGTAATACAGGGTGATAGTGACCAACAGACTTGGCTGCAACACTTGCACCGTTATCTATCTCATGAAACTTATCACCCGTTCTCAGTTCTCTACCTATCTGTAGCCCATGTAACAGATTACATATGCGGGATCCTGATCCGGTATCACATACACAGGACGTAAAGGTTACTGAGAAACAGTTCTCTGTAATGAACACACCCGAGGATGATGCATCAGCATGCACTTTTTTTCATTTGGGCGGCACGGGAAATCTGGTATTCCCCAATTTCCTGCTCTGTCTTATAACAATTATAAGTAGGAACGGGACCAACGGTCCCCAGCTGAGTATAACAAGCTGGTTCGGTCAATACATCCGTATTATTATCTTGATTAAGGCGTGATATGGTCGCTACCTAGAGAAAGAGAGAAGAAAACACTCAGCGTATGCTCTTGCAAGATTAGATTGGTTATCTAATATATCTAATCAGGATGTCTCGCACTGTTTTAATCAAATCTTCCTTCAAACCCTAAAAGGAAAGACTAGCCAGGATTAATTACACGCTACAAGTTCGTCAATCTTTAAGCCAGGCCAGTGCCGGTACTTTGAGGGAGGTCCCCCGTGCTTTCGCACGAACCTAATTAAAATAAACCTCGTTTTCCCAGGGGCGTAACCCCGTTAACACCTTTCTAGACACCTACTTGATCGGCTAATTGTAATGTGTAAAAATCTCCCGGGAGTAACTCTTACTCGCAGCGGGTATCGGGATCTAACAATCTCATAGAAGGTATGCAATCTCATTGCAAATTTCAACACTTGAAATTCTCGATAATATTTTGCCCCTAGCAGCTATATGACCTTAACATGGTCAAAATATTAATAAGTACTAGCCAAGTTCAACCCGTTATTTCCCGATTGAATTAAACCCACCCGCACGACCCTTAACATGGTCCACAAAGTCGCACGACTACCCTAATCCAATCGCATCATATGCATATACAGATAAGCACTAATCAGCTACCGCACACTACGTCTTAACATGGTCAACAAACGTAGCACGAATACTAACTAGTACTTATCTGAAATGACGGAGGTCTACGACAGGTTTTTAAGAAAACCTTTTGCGTAATGAACTTGATATCGTTGTAGAATCGAGTGATTTTTAAATGGAGTGTTTTTTAGGCTTTTCTAGTTTTGCTAAAGGGGTCACTCCCGGTGAAGGGATCGTCGGCCCTTTCCTTATCGAATAAGGTGCAAGATATTTCACAAATACCACTATACAAAGCAAGAACTATAGAAGCAATCAAAAGACAGACCGAGTTTGTAGCATCTGCTAGTTTCACTAAAGAGGTCACTCCCGGTGAAGGGATCTCGGCTCTTTCCTTATCGAATAAGGTGCTGGATGTTCTACAAGGAACACCGCTATGCAAAGCAAGAACTAGAGCTACAAATTTTTAAACAAGTTTCTACAACATCTTTAGGTTTCTTTTTGTTTCATTAATCTCATTAATGAAGTCTCATTTTATTATTCTTCACAAGCATCTCTTTTTGAAACGAAATCTGCAATATAATATATATCTCATATATATAATCTAAACATTCATCTCAGGCTGTAATATGATCTCATTACAGAACATTGCAGCAGAAGAACATATATGAAATATTGTATATACTAGGATGTCCGTGTTTTCAATACGAGCCTGTATAAAACACGGATTCCACGGTCGCGATGAATAGCCAAACCCACATCCCTAGACCACTACGAGAGCGGCAAGTAACACTGCCAATTCTAGGGTTAGGAGACCCGGTCTCGACTCCTCGAGATGGTCTCCCACTGGACCCTAGAACCCGGTTACTTGTGCTTCCCGCCTTGGGTCTACCTAATGCGGAAAAGTAAATAATATACAATGGTGACATCATCCTCAGCTCGGAAGTGCCCCAATAAAAGAATATTACATACAATTGAATTTTACATGAATGAAAATAAAAATCCTCATCTCGCATAAAGCCCCCGGCTATTCAGAACGCGACGATCCAATATAACATATCACAGCAACACATAATATCTCATATCATCAACGTAAGCAAGTATGCGTATCCCGATTGTCGTTGATGTATAGCAACGAAGCCGGCGATACACCACATACTACGCTTACAGTCACAGAAAAGAAAGTGTAAAACTACAACAGTTGGAATCCGCAACCTCCTTAGACATCGCATGCCTAACCAAATGAATTCCTTAGACATCGCATGCCTAACAATTATAAACCCCGCATTTTAGTCTCATTATCGAAAACTCTTTTCAATATCAAGTCGGGCAATTCAACAAGATTCCCGACATCCTGATCGCATGCTCGTCGCAAACTTTAGTAGACGGCCGCACCCCCGATGCCGTCGACGAAGTGCACTAAGGCGGAACACCGCTGCCGCGAGCACCCGAACGGATACTTTTGGCAACGGGGTTCTCCTACAGTCACTTGGTCGGGGCTATGGGGCATGGCTGTCTGTTAAGTTTACCCGGCGAGTATCCGCGTACGCTACGTGATTGCGACAGACTTTTGATCACATCGAAATTTCGTGGCAACCGATCATCTGAGACTAAATCGCTAGATTTATAACATTCAAATTAGTTATCTCATAACTATTTGTGGATTCCAAATATTGTATCACATTCCAGATAAATAGACAATGTTAAACTTTCCGATCGAATAATCAAACACCTAAGTTTTCCCAGATTATTCTCAACACTTGAAATAAGTTCAAAAACATTCTTCACGTGCCACAGTACCAATGGTCCAGCCGTAGAAGGGTCAAGCCAACGCCTCAAATGTGGCACGCCGTACTGCCCCAAACCCTAAGGTTCAGAGGCAGTTCAAGACGGTCACATAATCGAGTTAAGGTTTGTTGTCTTCTAGAGGGTCCACCGCGTTACTTGCGCGACATAGAAAGTTTCAAACTCGAGAAAAAATTCAACTTTTGAAAAAATTTCCGACTGGAGAAAATGTGAGTTATTGATATCCGTTCAAACTTTTTAACAGTTTCTAAAATTATCCGGACAAACTAAACGAAGTTAAATTATCCGATCGAATCAACGAGTCCCCAATACAACCCTAGAAAACTCAACACTTGAGTGGAATTGAAAAATTCCCAGAAAAAATGACAAGAAAGGACCAAAGAATAAATATATGAAATATGAGGGAGTAAGTCCAAATTTTGGCCGCGGAACCACTGCCAAACCCTTGGTTTGGCCGCGGTTCCGCGGTCACGTGAGCGACTCAGTGGATCATACTTCACAGTAATTCTTAGTTTTTCCTGCTTGTTTTTCTGAGCATTTTTAATTCATAAAAAATCACATTTTAGAAAAATGACCAGAGAAGGGTTCATGTCGGGGTTTTCGGGTTCGATCGAACTTTAAACTTCGTCTAGACTTCGCCTAAAGCACTAGCATGGCTCTGATACCACTGTAGGGTTGCTAGGCACGCACACAAGGTTCTACGAGGCATCAACCATGCCCGATTTAAAAATTAGACGTGCCGAACTGTAACGATCTAGAAATCGTTTTGTGTTTGTTTCTGTTTTTGGGTGAAATTCAGCGGTATTTTCAGTTTTATACCGATTGCGATCAAACGGCCATATCGACTTACCAGCACTTAGTTTTGAGAAAATAAAGCTTGTGCGCACACTTTGAGAGTATATGGGACGTTTTGGTGCAATTTGAATTTTTCCCATTTTTAATGTTATTTTAATCCGGGTTGCACTTTTCTGGAAATCTTTGCTTTTCATTTTTTCTTAAAATTTTCCTAAGTGAACTTAACCATAGCTTTATGTGTGTGGCCTAAGTTTAAAGGGGAAAAAGAAAAAGAAAAGAATAGAAAAGAAGTGAGAAGAAGGTGCATGCATGTGTGTGTGTGTGTTGACTTTGCATTAAATGCAAGGAATTGCTAGGAAATTCCCTCTCTCTCTCTCTTCCCTCCACATGGCCGAGCCCTCTCTTCCCTCTACTGCCCATATTCATTTCTTTCTCTCTTTTAATCATAAAATCCATCACAAACTCCATTTCTTTACACAAAAATCCCAAAATCTTCACTTCATCTCATTTTCTTCACTTGGAGCATACAAGCATGGATTCTTGGTGATCTTTTGTGTAGGTATATTTCCTTTACTGCTATTTAGATGCTTTTTAGTGTAACTTTGCAGTTTAGAATGTTAAATTAGGTTTTGATGCGAAATATCGTATTTTAGTGTCGGTTTGTGGTTTCTAGAACCTGCTGTGATCTGGGTTATTTACTGGGAAATTCAACATAGTGAGTGTTTTGTACTAGAGGACCTGGAGCACCACCAGAGAGACGACCCCCATCCCACCGGCCTGGGCCAGCGAGCGCTTGAGGAGGGGCCGGCGACGCCGGCCAACCTTTAGAGTTAGGGTTTGGGTTTTGGTCTGTAGGTGTCTGCTAGGGTTTGGGTTCCTCTGGTCTTGTTGAAATTGTTTAGTTTTCACAGTAGGAAAATCTGGGATCAATTGTGCAGTTCTAGTGTTTCGTGTTCGTGCGATACGTGTTACGACACGCGTCGTGCCGTTTTAGTAGTTTCGCTCTTAAGTCGTTTTCGTCGTGTTGCTACTCTCGTTAGCCACGATACGAACACTTAAGAGGTGGTTGTGTGTTGTTGTGTCGGTTAGATATAGCTAGTTCGTATTTCGTAGCTAGTATTGATATATATATTGCTTGTTGTTTATCTGTTGCAGGTTCGCAGACGAGGACTACGGACACTGCCACAGAGGGATTCAGGTGGTAGATTCATCTAGCTTGGAGTGTGGGTGAGTAGATTTAACATCTACAGGGGAATCGCCCGCATGGCGTTATGCGTCTGGGCTAGAAACCTTTACCTTTGTCGCATATTCTATATCATGTTTAGAATTGCGCTTATACCTTACTGCTTAGTGATAGTGTGATTGGACTAGTATACTTAGGACACTGCACTATTATTGACGGCTCAGATTGCGAGAGCACTGATTGGATGCCACACACACCGTCAATAATTGCCATGTCATACACGACCATATTTTAGAAATGATATTGTATGGTTAGGGACATTGTGACTTTGATACATATTTCCTATTGTTATACTTAGACTTGACATGCTAGTTCCTGTTTACCTATAGGATGTTGTATCAGTAGAGCTAGATACATATACACCTAGGGACATAGATACAGGTGTACATGCTTTCCATACTTCACCTATACATGATAGGTATATCACATCAGCATACAGGTAGGTGTACTTGTATTTCATACTTATACCTGATGTATATAACATCATGTTATAGGTAGATACCTATATTTCTGCTTTACGATTCATGTATTCATTTATATCTGGTGAATGCTATGCTGTTCTTTTATACGCTTTCATTACAGTTTCATATTGCGTATATTTATTCATGGATTATCGCATTGTTATATGGATTTTTCATGATGTTTTCTGGATTTGGGAACCGTGGTAGTTCATGAAATTATGCATACATGAAGACCCGGTTTCCTTGAGATGATATTATAGCATCCACCATAAGATTTATCGGTGCGGATATATATATCCTATGCGAGGAGGCGTCGAGAGCCGCATGAGGATACATGGTGGGGCCCGGAGGTACCCCGAAGCAAGAATGTTTCGGAGTGAGCCGATGTCGCATTGAGGCGATGAGGCCTAGGGGAGCCATACTTTCCGGTGACATTACCAGAGACTCGGCGGATATCAGGGGGATACCGTTGGGAGTCATGTGCGTATCGATACGTCGAGAGGCGAGGGGCAGAGCGAGGCACTCGAGCTCTCGTGATAGCGTATGATACGTACTTATCAGTTTTCTGTGTCGATGCTTGACACATTGGTTTTATGATATTTCTAAATACTCTTGTATATATAACAGGGGATTGAGCCGCTGTTATATATGCCTTTACACCAATATTAGTGGAATGGGACGCTAATATATGTGTATTGCCCTCATCATATTTATATATGTCATTATATTTAGGATGTTAGAACTGTGCTGGAGATTTGACTTGAGAGTCATGAGATTCATTGGGATTGGATGATGATATCGTACACACTAGAGATGTGAGATCCACTTAGTGTTGTACATATGATATATGTGAGATAGACGGATATTGTACAGACGAGATTTGTGGGATCCACTAGCTGTTGTACATGTGATATAGGTGAGAGATACCTGATATTGTACAGACGAGATATGTGGGATCCACTAGCTGTTGTACATGTGACATATGTGAGATATACCAGATATTGTACATACGAGAGATGTGAGATTCACTTGTGTTGTACATTTGATATATGGGAGATATACTGTTATTGTACATACTAGAGATGTGAGATCTACTTGACTTGTACATTCGATACTTATGTCAGATATACTTGATATTGTATAGTTGAGGAGATGTGACACTTAGATGATATGAGAGCCAGTTTGGTGACTGATTTAAGGGATTGGGAAATGATTTGTCTTAGTGGATTGTGATCCTACCACGACGTCAGGATTCCGTGGAAATGACATATTTCACTCCATACCTCATCTATATATACTTGTGCACTATTTTCATATATTAGGAGTACCTGTGAGAGTACCTTCATGAGAGTTGCACATTTACTTTCTCATATCCCCAGAGCATGATTATTGCATACTGTTGTCATATCATTATTGCAGTACATATTGGTGGTACTTGAGAGTGTACTTTCCATTATTACGTACTCATGACATGTTATTATTGAAATGGACATATATTAGATTCATGTTGTACGTTCATTCTCGCGATTACCTGCATATGTTATTTACTATTCACGAGTTGGCAACTCACCCCCGTTGTGCCACAGGTTTTGCTGGAGTTTCCCCAAAGTAGTCAAGGCAAGCTATTCAGCTATTCAACTTTTCAGCTACACACTCATCTATCATCTTTTGGGTTGCGGATACCACTTCGCCTGTTAGTGTGCAGTTTTTGCCAGGTGTGTTTTGTGGGTATTCAGAGATTGTATTGTATATTCGTTGTATATTGTACTCTCCATCTACTAGCAGTTGTTGTGACTTAGAGACTTGGTGAGGACGATTTTGTATATATTGTGGATTTGTGGATTTTATACAGTTTCCTTTCTTTTGTCTCTGATTTCTTCGCTACGGCGTCGTATATCTGTTGTGGTGTTGTTTTCCGCCGTTGGGCGTGGATTTTACTTCCGTTTGGGATGATTTACTATATATTCATGTTGTACCCTTTTTAGGGGCTGGTTTTATAAAGGAGGTGCTGCCAAAATTTTACAGAAAATGTGGACTATTTTAAAGAATTTGGGTTGTGATTTCAAATGTTTACAAAACTTTATATTATCTTTTCCGAATTTTTATGGTTTAGATTTCTGGGTTTTGGCTTTCTTTTACTGCGTTACGTCTGGAGGCGTTGCGTAGTATTAGGGCCATCACGTACCTTTTTGGGTCGTGACAAAGTTGGTATCAGAGCGTGGTTTTACCTTTCGGAGTGTAGGATGACCTGGTATGATGGAGTAGGTAACCTAAGCGGAGTAACGTAGTGTGGGTATGTCTGCAGCATACTCACGATGCAGTATTTCGCCTAAAGTGCCTAAGTACAATTTCTTGAGATTCCTTCCTTGATGATTCATATCCTTGAGATTCGATTTCCTTGTTCTTATCGAATCCTATCTCTATTTATAGCCTTGCCATTGATGACTACGGGGACTCAGAGTGATGCAGCGAGAGCCGAGGTCAGGGTTAGCTCGGGTGAGACGAGCACTGACCAGCAGGGCACTCGTGTTGCACAGTTGCAGATGGATCAGCCTTCGACTGATCAGCTAGCTAGGCTTGTGAAAGAGATGCAGGATTTGCGCCAGACGATGAGATCATTGGTTGATGCCATTCGAGCGCAGCGACAGGAGGTTGTCACCCCAGTTGGACAGTTTTTTCTTGGGATCAGCATGCAGCAGTCTGTCACTTACGTAGCACCAGCGGATGTAGCCCCAGTTGACGAGATACGTATTCCAGAGACTTTGCGAGTTCCAGGACAGTGGAGGACCCGTACAGGTGTGCCAGTCCAGGGACAGAGGTTCAGTCATCGTGACAGGTTTCGTGCACGGCATGTGAGTACAAGAGGTGTGAGACGAGGACAGTCGTCTAGCTCTTATCCCCAGGATGGTCAGCAGTTTTCTTCCGGATGTTATCGGTGCGGGAGTTTGGATCATCGGGTTAGAGTTTGTACTGAGCCACGTAGACGCGAGACAGCTATACCGCAGAGTGGAGGATATCAGCCAGTTGTGGGTAGGAGGCAGACACGAGGGTTTGTTTCTACTCAACCGGACGCCCGGACGTCCAGTGCAGATTTGTCAGGTATCCTTGTTCATGTTCATTGATGTACTTGTTGGTTTTTCGCACTTTGTGCCGTGGTTGGGACGAGGATCTTGTTAGCTAGATCAGCCGTTTTGTTGTGTAATTTCTGTCAGCGATTCTTTTGTTGCGCGACACGTATTTCAGTCGTATGCCAGTTGGTGAGGAGATTTTGCCGTCATTGGATCCTTCTAGAGATGTTGGATTTGACGTTCTCCTGGGCATAGATTGGTTAGCTACGTGTTAGGAGTCTGTGGACTACCGTGTGGAAACAGTCAGGATTTGTTTTCCCGGCGAGTCAGTTCTTGTTGTGCAGGTGGATAGTTGTGCCGCCTTTCACAGCTTGAATTCAGCCTTTTTCCGCTAGTCAGCTTTGGAGGAGATGTCGTGGATTCTTGGCGTTCATTCGAGATACCGGAGCCACATTGGGATTGTTGGGCCGGGTAGTTATCGTGCAAGAGTTCTTCGACGATATTCCAGGAGAGCTAGCGAAATTCAGGGAGCTTAAGGATCTGCTGCAGAGTTGTTTGTTGGGAGGTTTGTGTGTCCGTGTGTTTCACGTTTGGGAGCTCCAAATTCTGTTCATTCTGGAGAAAGACGACAGATTGTGGTTGTGGATTGATGGATCGTCAATTGAACCGGCTTATGGTGCGGTTAGGTATCTGTTACCTTGCTTGTACGATTCTTCGATCAGCTCCAGAGTGCGAGACTTTTTCTAAGTTTGTTTGGGATCAGGTCATCATTGTTGCGGGTTCGGAGTAGTGACATTCCGAATTTTGCTTTTGTGCGTGCTACGGGCAGTTGTGTTTTGGTAGTGTCGTTGGACTTGCCAATACCCTAGCAGCATTTGATGATATGATGCACCAGATTTTTCAGGCCGTTCCTCGACCAGTTATTGTTGTGTTTGACGACATTCTGGTCATTTTTTTTTGTGTTTTGAGGAACAGGAGCAGCATTTGAGAATGTGTTTTGCAGACATTGGTAGAACCCAGTTGTGGCTAGATTCTCGGAGTGTTCCTTCAGGCTTGTTTGTGTTGACTCCTAGGTCTTGTAGTTACGGGAGACGGTTTTGTATGGTTCCAAGGGAGATCGTGACCGTACAGCTTTGACCCAGACTTGTGTATGGACAGAGGTCCTTTGGTTTTGGGTTTAGCAGGTTTTTACCGCCGTTTCGTGCAGGATTACTAGCGTATTGTTGCACAGTTGACTGTAAAGACCAAGTATGGAGGTTCTTTTCTTGAACTGAGGCATGTGTGCAGAGTTTTCAGCAGTTGGAGATTCAGTTAGCAACTGCATCAGTTCTTTGCTTTTGATTCGGAGGCCTTGATTTGTGACGAGGTTGTGCTAAGTTAGGAATGCGTTTGTGTACCTGATGATTATCGGGTAGAGACGTGAAATCCTTGGGCAAGCACATCGGTCAATTCTCTGTGTTCATTCAAGTCCCACCAACATTGACGTGACTTGTGAGATAGTTACGGGTGGACAAGAATGTGAAGAGAAATTTCAGGTTTCGTCTCAAGGTGTTGGTTTGGTTTGTTGTTTGCGGCAGTTGGGATCGTCACTCGCCATTGTAGGATACTTCTTGATAGCTGTTATCAGGAGACTTTTTAATTGGGAACCTTTAGGTTTAGTCAGGTAGTGTCGATCACCAGTCTGTTTTCTGACTCAGCTTAGTAGGATTTTTGGACCTCAGCTTGTCTAGAGACTTCGGAGATGTTCAAGTTGGTCTTTTGAGATCCTTTATGTGAGTTAGTTTTGTTGCTTTAATTTGGCACTTCCGCCCAGATTATAGATTATTCACCCCGTTTTCATGGTGTTGATTCTTGGCAAATACCTTCATGACTGCTTCACATGATTCAGCATAGACTATTAGTGTGGACGCGATCTTTTTGTTCACCAGCAGCCATTGGTGTAAATGGTTCGACAGGTGAAGAAACTTCGGTCAAGGGTCTTGCCATCTGTGAAGAGTGCTCTTGGACGTAGCTGTATAGTGAGGGGATCACTTGGGAAGCTGCGAGTGAGATTAGGGAGTTTTGTACTCTTCTCTTTGAAGGTATGCTTGGTGAAAATTTTAAATTCGGGGACGAATTTTTATAAGGGGGGGAGATTGTAACGATCTAGAAATCGTTTTGTGTTTGTTTATGTTTTTGGGTGAAATTCAGCGGTATTTTCAGTTTTATACCGATTGCGATCAAACGGCCATATCGACTTACCAGCACCTAGTTTTGAGAAAATAAAGCTTGTGCGCACACTTTGAGAGTATATGGGACGTTTTGGTGCAATTTGAATTTTTCCCATTTTTAATGTTATTTTAATCCGGGTTGCACTTTTCTGGAAATCTTTGCTTTTCAATTTTTCTTAAAATTTTCCTAAGTGAACTTAACCATAGCTTTATGTGTGTGGCCTAAGTTTAAAGGGGAAAAAGAAAAAGAAAAGAATAGAAAAGAAGTTAGAAGAAGGTGCATGCATGTGTGTGTGTTGACTTTGCATTAAATGCAAGGAATTGCTAGGAAATTCCCTCTCTCTCTCTCTTCCCTCCACATGGCCGAGCCCTCTCTTCCCTCTACTGCCCATATTCATTTCTTTCTCTCTTTTAATCATAAAATCCATCACAAACTCCATTTCTTTACACAAAAATCCCAAAATCTTCACTTCATCTCATTTTCTTCACTTGGAGCATACAAGCATGGATTCTTGGTGATCTTTTGTGTAGGTATATTTCCTTTACTGCTATTTAGATGCTTTTTAGTGTAACTTTGCAGTTTAGAATGTTAAATTAGGTTTTGATGCGAAATATCGTATTTTAGTGTCGGTTTGTGGTTTCTAGAACCTGCTGTGATCTGGGTTATTTACTGGGAAATTCAACATAGTGAGTGTTTTGTACTAGAGGACCTGGAGCACCACCAGAGAGACGACCCCCATCCCACCGGCCTGGGCCGGCGAGCGCTTGAGGAGGGGCCAGCGACGCCGGCCAACCTTTAGAGTTAGGGTTTGGGTTTTGGTCTGTAGGTGTCTGCTAGGGTTTGGGTCCTCTGGTCTTGTTGAAATTGTTTAGTTTTCACAGTAGGAAAATCTGGGATCAATTGTGCAGTTCTAGTGTTTCGTGTTCGTGCGATACGTGTTACGACACGCGTCGTGCCGTTTTAGTAGTTTCGCTCTTAAGTCGTTTTCGTCGTGTTGCTACTCTCGTTAGCCACGATACGAACACTTAAGAGGTGGTTGTGTGTTGTTGTGTCGGTTAGATATAGCTAGTTCGTATTTCGTAGCTAGTATTGATATATATATTGCTTGTTGTTTATCTGTTGCAGGTTCGCAGACGAGGACTACGGACACTGCCACAGAGGGATACAGGTGGTAGATTCATCTAGCTTGGAGTGTGGATGAGTAGATTTAACATCTACAGGGGAATCGCCCGCATGGCGTTATGCGTCTGGGCTAGAAACCTTTACCTTTGTCGCATATTCTATATCATGTTTAGAATTGCGCTTATACCTTACTGCTTAGTGATAGTGTGATTGGACTAGTATCCTTAGGACACTGCACTATTATTGACGGCTCAGATTGCGAGAGCACTGATTGGATGCCACACACACCGTCAATAATTGCCATGTCATACACGACCATATTTTAGAAATGATATTGTATGGTTAGGGACATTGTGACTTTGATACATATTTCCTATTGTTATACTTAGACTTGACATGCTAGTTCCTGTTTACCTATAGGATGTTGTATCAGTAGGGCTAGATACATATACACCTAGGGACATAGATACAGGTGTACATGCTTTCCATACTTCACCTATACCTGATAGGTATATCACATCAGCATACAGGTAGGTGTACTTGTATTTCATACTTATACCTGATGTATATAACATCATGTTATAGGTAGATACCTATATTTCTGCTTTACGATTCATGTATTCATTTATATCTGGTGAATGCTATGCTGTTCTTTTATACGCTTTCATTACAGTTTCATATTGCGTATATTTATTCATGGATTATCGCATTGTTATATGGATTTTTCATGATGTTTTCTGGATTTGGGAACCGTGGTAGTTCATGAAATTATGCATACATGAAGACCCGGTTTCCTTGAGATGATATTATAGCATCCACCATGAGATTTATCGGTGCGGATATATATATCCTATGCGAGGAGGCGTCGAGAGCCGCATGAGGATACATGGTGGGGCCCGGAGGTACCCCGAAGCAAGAATGTGTCGGAGTGAGCCGATGTCGCATTGAGGCGATGAGGCCTAGGGGAGCCATACTTTCCGGTGACATTACCAGAGACTCGGCGGATATCAGGGGGATACCGTTGGGAGTCATGTGCGTATCGATACGTCGAGAGGCGAGGGGCAGAGCGAGGCACTCGAGCTCTCGTGATAGCGTATGATACGTACTTATCAGTTTTCCGTGTCGATGCTTGACACATTGGTTTTATGATATTTCTAAATACTCTTGTATATATAACAGGGGATTGAGCCGCTGTTATATATGCCTTTACACCAATATTAGTGGAATGGGACGCTAATATATGTGTATTGCCCTCATCATATTTATATATGTCATTATATTTAGGATGTTAGAACTGTGCTGGAGATTTGACTTGAAAGTCATGAGATTCATTGGGATTGGATGATGATATCGTACACACTAGAGATGTGAGATCCACTTAGTGTTGTACATATGATATATGTGAGATAGACGGATATTGTACAGACGAGATTTGTGGGATCCACTAGCTGTTGTACATGTGATATAGGTGAGAGATACCTGATATTGTACAGACGAGATATGTGGGATCCACTAGCTGTTGTACATGTGACATATGTGAGATATACCAGATATTGTACATACGAGAGATGTGAGATTCACTTGTGTTGTACATTTGATATATGGGAGATATACTGTTATTGTACATACTAGAGATGTGAGATCTACTTGACTTGTACATTCGATACTTATGTCAGATATACTTGATATTGTATAGTTGAGGAGATGTGACACTTAGATGATATGAGAGCCAGTTTGGTGACTGATTTGAGGGATTGGGAAATGATTTGTCTTAGTGGATTGTGATCCTACCACGACGTCAGGATTCCGTGGAAATGACATATTTCACTCCATACCTCATCTATATATACTTGTGCACTATTTTCATATATTAGGAGTACCTGTGAGAGTACCTTCATGAGAGTTGCACATTTACTTTCTCATATCCCCAGAGCATGATTATTGCATACTGTTGTCATATCATTATTGCAGGACATATTGATGGTACTTGAGAGTGTACTTTCCATTATTACGTACTCATGACATGTTATTATTGAAATGGACATATATTAGATTCATGCTGTACGTTCATTCTCGCGATTACCTGCATATGTTATTTACTATTCACGAGTTGGCAACTCACCCCCGTTGTGCCACAGGTTTTGCTGGAGTTTCCCCAAAGTAGTCAAGGCAAGATATTCAGCTATTCAACTTTTCAGCTACACACTCATCTATCATCTTTTGGGTTGCGGATACCACTTCGCCTGTTAGTGTGCAGTTTTTGCCAGGTGGGTTTTGTGGGTATTCAGAGATTGTATTGTATATTCGTTGTATATTGTACTCTCCATCTACTAGCAGTTGTTGTGACTTAGAGACTTGGTGAGGACGATTTTGTATATATTGTGGATTTGTGGATTTTATACAGTTTCCTTTCTTTTGTCTCTGATTTCTTCGCTACGGCGTCGTATATCTGTTGTGGTGTTGTTTTCCGCCGTTGGGCGTGGATTTTACTTCCGTTTGGGATGATTTACAATATATTCATGTTGTACCCTTTTTATGGGCTGGTTTTATAAAGGAGGTGCTGCCAAAATTTTACAGAAAATGTGGACTATTTTAAAGAATTTGGGTTGTGATTTCAAATGTTTACAAAACTTTATATTATCTTTTCCGTATTTTTATGGTTTAGATTTCTGGGTTTTGGCTTTCTTTTACTGCGTTACGTCTGGAGGCGTTGCGTAGTATTAGGGCCATCACGTACCTTTTTGGGTCGTGACACGAACAACCCAAAGCTGGATCTTTAAACTAGAGATTAGGCGAAAACGAACATGTTAAACACTTTAACACTAAGTGAGAGGGATTACAACCTTTGGTGGTTCGGTCCTTCACTTCTTAAGCTCCGTGTTGAAGTCCCTTCGCTGGGATCATCGTGTTCCGGACTCTCGAGAGGTTCCACGAAGAGAAAGATGCAGTCTTGCTTCCGATCTTCGATACAAAGATGATCTACCTTGATATTTCGTTAACACAAGCTAACACTCATAATATGAAGTGAACAACCTCATCTAAATGGCAAGGATAGATGAGAATGATGGAGTATGATTTTTGCTCTCTTTTGTTTTCTTATTCTCACTCATTTTTCATCACTTAGAAAAGGCTAGAAAGCTTTTTCATGAAAAGAAAGAAGGAAAAAGATGAACAATCAACATGAAAACCATTTGTGATGAATAATGAAAGGATAAATATGATGATTAATGCAACCATGGTCAACTAAACCCATGTAGAGAATTAACTAGGGTTAGGGTTTGGGTTGGGTTAAAGCATGAGTCATAACAAAATATCTTTCACAAAACAAAACTAAGCCTTCTAGAATCATCTAGAAAGCATTAACCCAAATCAAAACCTAATCTTATTTAATCTCTACTAAACATGTTGCATTAGTTATCATATCATGTTACAATATTATAATCACATATACAATATTTATTGTAACCAAATAAAATAATACAATTAACATATATCGCATATATATCAATGTATTACCCGAATGAGAAAAAGAATCTTTTAGTGAGCTAATTTTAGTTAATGTAATTTAATTTATCATATATATTATTATACATTAAATTATCGAGTCAACACTTGATCCGACAATCCGGCTATATCGCATATAACCGACTAATATTTATCCGTACCGATTCATTGAATCAACACTTGACCCGATAACCCGGCTGATATCAAATATCGCGAGAATAGAATACGATATCTCTTATCGCATTATCCTCGGTCTTGCACATATCACATATGTGCTCCTACTCTGTTTTGCTTGAGTCAAGAAACCTCTGTGTAGGACTCTAAAGAATCGTCAATACGCCGGCAGTAGGTGATGATCATATCAAACACCCACAAGCTGCAAGCGGTCAGCTAAACGTAACAGCCACCCAGGTATTGAGCGCTCATAAGATCAACAAGCAAGCATGTACATGCTCCTGTGAATCCAATCTATAACACTCCCGTACAGTCCGGTCTCGTCGTCTGATATGTCGCATAACTCGCTTAGGGGTGGTAAACGTCAGACCCCAGTAGCTCGATAAGTCGTGTCGATATGAGGTCTATAACTGTTTGAGAAACTACTGATAACACTTACCAGTAAATCCCAGCAACCCTGGCCAGGGATTTCCGGTTATAGCCAATCGAACACAGCACAACATCAACTCCCTATACCGGGAGAGACGAATCCCCTCCTATCTCTCATTGCCTCCATGTGATTCGGGACTGTACCCAAAAGCCACCTTTTTGCACGCCCTCTTGGACGTGGTATGCTGGAAATCAAAGCACAGTGGGAATCACACAAGACTCTATGACGATCTCGGGTCAACAGACTACTCTGTACTAGTGTCACCGGAGAACTGCCATCTGACGTGAGGTATAATACCATCTGGGAGTTCTCGGCGAGTCCTTCCAGTGTACCCAGTCTCCACTGAGCACCCGTACACCATCCTTGATGTCAAACATCGATGTATATGGGATCATCCATCGCCCATCATATGGGTCAATATGCGTATACGCTAGTCTACTCTGGTGCATCGATGCCCTGTCTTGATACACCCTCGACTAGGAACAGTTATAGGGTGTACTCGTCGACTACCGTGGCCCCAATAGTATGATCTCATCATAGTCCCAGTAGTCGAGTACATATCCTAAGGTCTTTATCAACATGTAACATAGAGACAACCAGAGTACATGTTAAGATAAAGTACGACCAGATAGCATACTATCATGTCGAGAAAGAAAGTCCTCCCTATATATGTCCAAGCATCCATTACAATATACATCGTGTAAGTCCACGTTTCCCATCCCGGTGCTTGCGGGGAGGCGGAAAACGGAATAAAAATCGGATTTTTATCATACTAGGCAACATGGACTAGACAAAGGAGGATCTTTGCTAAACAAAAACTGGCTAAAGCTAAATAGAAACTAGTTAAAGGGTAGAATGGTTATACCTAGGGCTTTATGTCCTTCTCTCCTTGCTCCTTGGAGTAGTAGAAAGGGATCACCTTTGTTGTCTTCTCACGTCGAAGAAGGATCCACCCGAGAGCCACAACCTTTGGCTTCAACTTCAAGCTAGAAGTAACTAGGGTGCTAGAAGTGCTAATCCTAGAACCCTACATGAGAGTAGAGATTACTATGGAATGGTTTTTCTTAAGCTCAAGTGTTTCTCAACACATGAGAGGGGAGAGCTTGAGGAAGAGGAAGAGCAAGAGAGAGAAAGTATATGATATAATGAGAGAATAATGAAGCATTCTCACATATATGTGTGAATTATTGTAAATTGAAAATTAGTGAGATAATTGTCATGGCTTAATCAAGACATGACCATTATCATTTCATTTTTAATGCAAATTGCAAGGGTCAAAGAGCATCTTCCAAATGAAATGATGATGGTCAAAGTGTCAACCTAGGTCAACAAGTCAAGAATGTCAAATGGTCAACAACCATAATGATGCACAATTATATTAAACTAATATCAATTAACCATAACACACACATAAGCATTAGGGTTAATAAAATGACAATGGTCATTAACCCTAATCAAAGTCCTCTCCCTCTGTCTCAATCAACTGTGCATACGCACCCGCATTCGTGATCCGAGGAACACGAATACAAAGAGATAAAACCAATCCCAAATCATATACTAGGATCTGGCTTAAACCAAAGCCCGCTAGTATAAGCTGTCCGGACAGCAAACGTGCACAAGTGCGCGGATGTGAACGAACCCTGTCGCAAAACCATGCGACCTCTACTCATTTTGCCTTAAGGCGAATAGCTCTCTGTATGGGACTCTAAAGACTCGACACTACGCTGGCAGTGGGTTTAACCACAGACCGCAAGCGGCACTAGCTGTACGTAACGGTCCCTAAGTAGATGCCGATAAGAAGACTGACGAGGTGAACCCCATCTGAACTCCTACTGAGCTTGTATGTGACAGTCTTCGTACAGTCCGGTCTGTTCGTCTGATACATCGCATGGCGGGCCTAGGGGGGCGGTGAACGTCAGTCCCCTAATAGCGGTACAAGTCGTGTTGGAGTGTAGCCCAGAACACCCTGAGATAACACTGGAAACCTACCAGTATATCTCGCTTGCCCTGGCCAGGGACTACTTGTGTAATGGCTCTCCTGGATACAGCGCGATGTCAACCCCCAATACCGGGAGAGACGAATCCTGTCTAACCGTCACTGCCTCCAAGTGCGTCGGGACTGCACCCAAAAACTACCTGTTTGCACGACTCCTTTGAGCCGTGGTAGGGTAGTAATCAAAGTGCAGTGGGAACACACTCGAGGCGAAGTGACAGTGTCAAGTCAGCGGACTAAGCTGTACTCATGTCACCTGGGAACTGATAACTGACGATAGGTATAATAGCAACCAACAGTTCCCGACGAGTCATGTCCAGTGTACTCGTAACCTAACGAGCACCTGCATACTATCTCAAGTACGACGTACTGACTACTCCGGAGTATCGATGCCCTGTCTCGATAGTCCAACGACTAGGGACCAGTATAAGGATGTGCTTATGGATTACCCAGCCCCCACGAGTGTGAGCGCCATCACAACGCTGGTAATCAAGCAATAATCCTAAGGGCTCTACTAATATGTATATCAGCGATATTGTCACGACCCGAAAGTACAGAACGTGACCGGCACTAAGATTACGAAGCGTCTAGAGGCGCCACGTAACCTAAGTAAGCCGAAGCCCAGAAATCTAAACCATGAAAAAGAAGAAGAAGCAGTAAAAGTTAACATGAAGGAATAAGTTTAAAACATCAGCAAATTTTCCCAAAAATTTCGGCAGAGTCTCCTCTATAAAAACTGGCCCCCAAACGGGTACAACAAATATAATATACATAAACAACAATAAAAAGCATCCCCAAACGGGAGCTAACCCAACGCCAACAGGCGGAAACAACCACAACAAGCACAATAGTATACAACGCCAAAGGGCGAGGCTCAAAACTCAAAAGAAAACAAAACCACCATATCAGAATAATACACGCGCGACTCTAAGGTCGAAATAAAAGACTGGTCCAATAAACTTATCAAGTAATACACATATGGTTGATGGAGCTTACTAGATACAAAAGAATGAATAAAAGTACAATGGTGGTTCGGATACAAGTGAACCAACCAAATCACCCTGAAGAAAAGTTGTGCCAACAAGCTTCCACGGAAACCTGTACATCGAACCTGTAATAAAATTTGGCACAATGGGGGTGAGTTGCCAACTCGTGAGTAGAAGACATCTAGGAAAAGAAATCGAATGCACGACGCTATCCTAGGTCATAATAATACACTACTATATCTCAATCATCTAGTAATAGCAGGGGAATACTACGTGTAAGTGCAAATACTCCGTGTCGTGTCAGTGCCTCATATAGTACTATGTCATATGAATGGATATGCATGCACCATGAATGTAAAATAAACAAATCCTGAAATCCAGGTATATCTGTATAAGAAATCTTTAGCTGTTATCATAGTAAAACGGGTATAGAAACCGGAAATATCAACAATGAAATCCATGGAAATCCGTGTCAAGCATCGACATAAACATGTAAATCTCAAGTCTCATAGTCTCAATATCTCGGGCTCCGTCAGTCCGGATCGGCCCATATCATCAAATCTCACGACAACGGTCGGTATCCTCCGGATATCCGCCGCGCCAGACATCACCGGTAGGTAGCCTTCCCCTGCCAGGCTCATCGTCTACAACTCGATCTTCTTGCCCCGGGGTACCATACCGGGCCCACCATGTACCCGAGACGGTTCATCCACTCCTCGAATCGGGTCTCGAAATCTATCAGAAAACATGAAATCTCATGGTGGACGACACATACATCACGAGAAAACCGCATCTTATTTTGAAAAGAGAAGAGGAGAGAGAGAGAAGTTTTTATATATTTTTGCGGTTTTCCCCAAAAATCCAGAAATCTCATAGAAATCCAAATCTCAAAATCATGAGTAAGTATATGATAAGTGTCGGCATATGCCCATAATACTGCGTGATAACATGAAAATATGAATGCATGAATGTCTAAGTAATAACTATCATGTCTTATACTAACATAAGAGAGAAATCACAATATTTTATCGGTTTAGTGGTTAACTGATTCTATCAATAAAAGATAATATGATCTAAAGTGTACGTGACATAGCAATTACCGATGATGATGTGTGTGAGCCGGCAAATAAGTGTGCGTGGAATATGCGCATCATCGGTAATGGTGCTGGTGTCCTAACAGGTAAGGTTTATACTGATTATAGCAATATATGTAAGAACATGCACCATGATGATTACAGTATGAATGTAATACAGGTGTGCATTATCCACTCCTCCGCGATATACGAGTACAACTACCACTATGTGAGTCGAACCTAAACTAGTGTCCATCTAATATCCTAAGGAACTAACCTAAGAAACTAGTCAATAAGAAACAAGCATCTACCTAAGGTCTGAACCAATATCTCTAATAGTCGGTGATCCCGCCTCAATAGCGTCACGTACGTAGTACGGCTTCCTCGAATCAAGAGTGCGGATCAATCATCATATCTAAGCCTCGTACCGTAAAATCCATCGTACGGCATCCCAATATCGGGGTACGGGTCAAGTATCTCCTAGGTGTCTCATTATTCGTAATGTGTCATCATCAACACATCTCATGATCAAGGTGCTAAACTATAATCGCATACATAAATCATATATCATTGCCATCATGGAATAATCATTAGTTTATCCTCAGAAATATCATGTCACATGTATCATATTGTGATTAAGTCATACCGATATCTTATCGTCATCAAGTCACAAGCTACGGCCCAGGTACTATTTTAGCGTCCCATGTACCTCAATATCACCACCACCCTTCATAATTTATATATTCATGTTCATTATCTCATTCTCTAATGATCCGCTAACACTTTAATACGACTGTATAGTCAAGAATCACGGCATCAAGCCCAGTTATACTGTTTCATCATACCTCAGATATCACATCACATCAATGAATCCCATATACGTGTTGTATATATATATACACCTATACCTAGTTTTATATATATACACACATATACGTATACTCCATGTCGAGTTTCAGTGTATGCGTGTGTGTTTCTACCTGAAACCTAAGAACTTTTCCAAGGTACTCATCCCCTGATAAGGTTTTCCTGAATCAGTCTAGTTCAGCCTAGGGTTATTAATAGGGTCCTATGCGATAAGTATCTAGGGTCACATCTGGTTTCCTACTTACAATAAATACTATTCCTATTCTACGTTGCGGGGGTGCTAAACGCCATCCACCCGACTTCCCCCCGTAGATATGCATCTACTCACCTGGTCCATGTCTGCCGACGACCGTGTCGCCATCCTCCTCTTCATCGCCCACTGTCCACTTGAAGGGTACCTAAACGCAAACATATAAATAGCATCGTAAACCGAATCACATACAAAAGTCAAACGATACAAGGAACAAGCATAGGTTAAAACCTATGTCCCGTCTACGCAAAAGAACCAATTATCGCTCGATATCGGCGTACAAACTCCGATGGATCGAGATAAACTTCAACAGATAACTCGTAGTTTTAAAACACATTACTTATATTGTAAAACATGATCAAATTCATCGAAACACTAAAATCGATCAAATCGTCCGTTTTCGAAAAACCCGAAAATGCCAATTTACAGTTTTTCATCAAAACTTGACATTTAAATGAAACCAAAGGTCATAAAACTCATTAAATAGCATAACTAGACTATACAAACTATTACTATATTTTTATTACACATATTTGTAGTAATTTGAAATTTCTAGTTTGCACCCTTTAACAATTTTCAAAATTTTCCAAGCAAAATACCACAATTCCACCTCAAAACATGATTTTGCATAAATTAATGACTTAAACCACAATTTATGATGATAATGATATAACGAAACCATAATTATATTTTTAATCTCATTTATATAGGAATTTCAAAAACCTAGTTAACTAAATTCCTAATTTAAAACAATTTTAAATGAAAATTTTACAATTCAACAACCATACAATATTTTCCAACTCTAAAAGTGTTAAACTAACTATTATAACCCTAAATAATTAACAAAAATCATAACTTGAATTTACAAACCCTAACTTGAATTTTAAAAAAAAACATAGAATTAATTCATTAAATCTAATTAAGCTTAAATGAACATCTAAAATAATAAATCAAAAGAAAGAAATTATACCTCCCAAAATATGAAATCCAAACAAGAAATGAGCCTCCAAAATGCATGCCTTCCATCTCCAAATTTCATATAAAAATGAGCAAGGAATAAAGAGTATGAAATAAATAGGATTTTGTGGAATTTTTGATGTATTTTTAACGAATTTTGAATAAAAATGAGGTGGTAAAAGGGGGGGCTGCCATGGGGGGTTTGTGGCCGGCCCTAGAGAGGTGTGGGAGAGAAAGAAGAGAGTGGGAAAAATGTGTAGAAGTTTCAAGAGAAAGAACAACACTTAAGTCTTTTCATGGTTTATTTAATTATTTATTTATTTATTTACTATAGCAACTCAAGAAAGCTCTAGAAAATAGGAAAAATTTGCAAATAAATTTTGCATGATACACACTAATTTCTAATATGCCATGGTTCATTTTTACAAATTAAAACCATTTAAATTTGTAATTTACACTAATTTAGTGTAAAAATAAAGCTTATGTTAATATTTAAAATAATTAATTTAGGAAAAATATTTTATTAAACTAAAAATTTATAAGTGGATAAATAAACACCATTTACTAGTAATTTCATAATTAAAATAGATATGTTAAAAATTATAATGAAAACAATCACGGTTTGGTTTTACGAAAAATACATTTTACTTTACCGAAAATCCTAAAATTCACTTAAACACTTTTATTCATTTAATTATTTATTTAATCATTTTTAACACGTTACAATCTTCCCCCCTTTTAGAAATTCGGTTCCCGAATTTAAATTAAAACTCCCCCTCCAAATACTAAAACGTTTAGCAAAACATTCAAATTGTCGGGGCTCCGAAATCATCAATACATAACAAAAATCAACTCCGTCAAGCATAACGCAATCATCGGAGTTATGGCGAGAATAAAATATCAAAACTCAATGTGAAAACCATCATAATATACATCAATCTATAACTTATATATAGTTCGCATCCTAGTAAAATCGCCGAATCATCATAATAAAGAAGCATACAAAAACCCCTCTTGAAAATCGCCGTGCAATGCACGTGTCACGGCATAAGTAACGGACGTTTAATTTAAAAAAAATAACTATATATATATATCGTTTATTTAACATACACGTCCCGCCTGGTTACTAAATCAATAATAATAATTAGGAAAACATACTGCTCAAACTAAAATCAATCCCAATCACATCAATAGAATGTCATGTGCGTCCGGTGCGCACTGAAATCGAAACCAATTACAGATACCATGAATACCCACAAAACAAAACTAAGCGCAACAGGTGTGCACCAAAAACATCTGTCAAGTGCAACGGGCGTGCACGACACAATATTAGGTGCATCTAATCTGCACAAAACCCCGATTTAGTGCATCTGGTGTGCACAAAATCGCATCAAGTGCGCCAAGTATGCGCAAGAATCCTAATCTGGTGCACATGGTGCGCGAAAACATACATTGAATATCAAAATCGAAATCACAGTATAAAAATGCATGAAAACTAGGTCGAAACATATGTAAAAATCATGTGTAACCCCTATGCACGAAATCAATCAAAAATCCCAAAATATATATAAAACCAAATCAAGTGTACTGGGAGTGTACTAAACAACATCAATACAACTGATATATGAAACACAAATAGAATGAAGGTACACACATGAAATACCAATCGTAGAACAAAATCCTCAAAATACAAAAATCCAATCAATGAAAATATGAAATTCAAATCACTAAATCACAATTGTAAACACTATCGTCAATGTGCGCTTCTTTCCTCTGATGTCGACTGCTTCGAACTCGTTCTTTCATAGGTGTGCTGACTGCGCTACTAACGGCAATACTCATGTCTAGAGTCTCCCACATAGTCGATCCCTTCACTTGATATCCGGAATACATTAAACTTTTCGATCGATCCATCAAAATCCCATAATTCTCCGAGAGCTCAACACTCAAGTACAGTTTAAAAATATCCGGTACATACCCCAGCATCGATGATCCAGCTGTAGAAGGGCAAACCCAAGCCTCACTAATGGCACTGCGAAACTGCCGTAAACCCTAAAGTTCAAGGTCATTCTCGTGGTCATTATGTCGAGTTAGGGTTTCATTCTTCTAGAGGGTCCATCGAAATACCTGCATGTTCTTCCGAATACTTTAGACTTGGGAAAATGGTTTTCTGATAATCGTTCGAACCCTTTAACTTCATCCGGACGGCATGTGAATACCCTTCATCCGCACGCTAAACAATGCTTCAATCCTCAATAATAACCAATACTCTAATGGTTATCGCATTCGAACCGCAGCTCCCTTTGCCCGTGGTAACAGAAACCACCATCCGACATCGACGAAGACAGATCAAAGGAACGAATGAAATACGGTGCAAACAATGTACATCCTAAGGCTCCTTAAGCAGAGTAGCGTATCGTAAGTATGCCGCGGACCATACCCACGGTACGTTACTCTACCTAAATCGCCTACTCCATCAACCAAGGGTCACCTAGACTTATACAAGGTTAAACCTAGCACTCTGATACCAACTTTGTCACGACCCGAAAGTACGGAACGTGACCGGCACTTAGATTACGAAGCGTCTAGAGGCGCCACGTAACCTAAATAAGCCGAAGCCCAGAAATCTAAACCATGAAAAAGAAGAAGAAGCAGTAAAAGAAAACATGAAGGAATAAGTTTAAAACATCAGCAAATTTTCCCAAAAATTTCGGCAGAGTCTCCTCTATAAAAACTGGCCCCCAAACGGGTACAACAAATATAATATACATAAACAACAATAAAAAGCATCCCCAAACGGGAGCTAACCCAACGCCAACAGGCGGAAACAACCACAACAAGCACAATAGTATACAACGCCAAAGGGCGAGGCTCAAAACTCAAAAGAAAATAAAACCACTAGATCAGAATAATACACGCGCGACTCTAAGCTCGAAATAAAAGACTGGTCCAATAAACTTATCAAGTAATACAAATATGGTTGATGGAGCTTACTAGATACAAATGAATGAATAAAAGTACAATGGTGGTTCGGATACAAGTGAACCAACCTACCGTGCAAATCACCCTGAAGAAAAGATGTGCCAACAAGTTGCCACGGAAACCTGTACATCGAACCTGTAATAAAATTTGGCACAACGGGGGTGAGTTGACAACTCGTGAGTAGAAGGCATCTACGAAAATAAATCGAATGCACGACGCTATCCTAGGTCATAATAATACACTACTATATCTCAATCATCTAGTAATAGCAGGGTAATACTACGTGTAAGTGCAAATACTCCGTGTCGTGTCAGTGCCTCATATAGTACTATGTCATATGAATGGATATACATGCACCATGAATGTAAAATAAACAAATCCTGAAATCCAGGTATATCTGTATAAGAAATCTTTAGCTGTTATCATAGTAAAACGGGTATAGAAACCGGAAATATCAACAATGAAATCCATGGAAATCCGTGTCAAGCATCGACACAAACATGTAAATCTCAAGTCTCATAGTCTCAATATCTCGGGCTCCGTCAGTCCGGATCGGCCCATATCATCAAATCTCACGACAACGGTCGGTATCCTCCGGATATCCGCCGCGCCAGACATCACCGGTAGGTAGCCTTCCCCTGCCAGGCTCATCGTCTACAACTCGATCATCTTGCCCCGGGGTACCATACCGGGCCCACCATGTACCCGAGACGGTTCATCCACTCCTCGAATCGGGTCTAGAAATCCATCAAAAAACATGAAATCTCATGGTGGACGACACATACATCACGAGAAAACCGCATCTAATTTTGAAAAGAGAAGAGGAGAGAGAGAGAAGTTTTTATATATTTTTGCGGTTTTCCCCAAAAATCCAGAAATCTCATAGAAATCCAAATCTCAAAATCATGAGTAAGTATATGATAAGTGTCAGCATATGCCCATAATACTGCGCGATAACATGAAAATATGAATGCATGAATGTCTAAGTAATAACTATCATGTCTTATACTAACATAAGAGAGAAATCACAATATTTTATTGGTTTAGTGGTTAACTGATTCTATCAATAAAAGATAATATGATTTAAAGTGTACGTGACATAGCAATTACCGATGATGATGTGTGTGAGCCGGCAAATAAGTGTGCGTGGAATATGCGCATCATCGGTAATGGTGCTGGTGTCCTAACAGGTAAGGTTTATACTGATTATAGCAACATATGTAAGAACATGCACCATGATGATTACAGTATGAATGTAATACAGGTTTGCATTATCCACTCCTCCGCGATATACGAGTACAACTACCACTATGTGAGTCGAACCTAAACTAGTGTCCATCTAATATCCTAAGGAACTAACCTAAGAAACTAGTCAATAAGAAACAAGCATCTACCTAAGGTCTGAACCAATATCTCTAATAGTCGGCGATCCCGCCTCAATAGCGTCACGTACGTAGTACAGCCTCCTCGAATCAAGAGTGCGGATCAATCATCATATCTAAGCCTCGTACGGTAAAATCCATCGTACGGCATCCCAATATCGGGGTACGGGTCAAGTATCTCCTAGGTGTCTCATTATTCGTAATGTGTCATCATCAACACATCTCATGATCAAGGTGCTAAACTATAATCGCATACATAAATCATATATCATTGCCATCATGGAATAATCATTAGTTTATCCTCAGAAATATCATGTCACATGTATCATATTGTGATTAAGTCATACCGATATCTTATCGTCATCAAGTCACAAGCTACGGCCCAGGTACTATTTTAGCGTCCCATGTACCTCAATATCACCACCACCCTTCATAATTTATATATTCATGTTCATTATCTCATTCTCTAATGATCCGCTAACACTTTAATACGACTGTATAGTCAAGAATCACGGCATCAAGCCCAGTTATACTGTTTCATCATACCTCAGATATCATATCACATCAATGAATCCCATATACGTGTTGTATATATATACACACCTATACCTAGTTTTATATATATACACACATATACGTATACTCCATGTCGAGTTTCAGTGTGTGCGTGTGTGTTTCTACCTGAAACCTAAGAACTTTTCCAAGGTACTCATCCCCTGATAAGGTTTTCCTGAATCAGTCTAGTTCAGCCTAGGGTTATTACTAGGGTCCTACGCGTTAAGTATCTAGAGTCATATCTGGTTTCCTACTGACAATAAATACTATTCCTATTCTACGTTGCGGGGGTGCTAAACGCCATCCACCCGACTTCCCCCCGTAGATATGCATCTACTCACCTGGTCCATGTCTGCCGACGACGGTGTCGCCATCCTCCTCTTCATCGCCCGCTGTCCACTTGAAGGGTACCTAAACGCAAACATATAAATAGCATCGTAAACCGAATCACATACAAAAGTCAAACGATACAAGGAACAAGCATAGGTTAAAACCTATGTCCCGTCCACGCAAAAGAACCAATTATCGCTCGATATCGGCGTACAAACTCCGATGGATCGAGATAAACATCAACAGATAACTCGTAGTTTTAAAACACATTACTTATATTGTAAAACATGATCAAATTCATCGAAACACTAAAATCGATCAAATCATCCGTTTTCGAAAAACCCGAAAATGCCAATTTACCGTTTTTCATCAAAACTTAACATTTAAATGCAACAAAAGGTCATAAAACTCATTAAATAGCATAACTAGACTATAAAAACTATTACTATATTTTTATTACATATATTTGTAGTAATTTGAAATTTCTAGTTTGCACCGTTTAACAATTTTCAACATTTTCCAAGCAAAATACCACAATTCCACCTCAAAACATGATTTTGCATAAATTAATGACTTAAACCACAATTTATGATGATAATGATATAATGAAACAATAATTATATTTTTAATCTCATTTATATAGGAATTTCAAAAACCTAGTTAACTAAATTCCTAATTTAAAACAATTTTAAATGAAAATTTTACAATTCAACAACCATGTAATATTTTCCAACTCTAAATGTGTTAAACTAACTATTATAACCCTAAATAATTAACAAAAATCATAACTCGAATTTACAAACCCTAACTTGAATTTTAAAAAAAAACATAGAATTAATTCATTAAATCTAATTAAGCTTAAATGAACATCTAAAACAATAAATCAAAAGAAAGAAATTATACCTCCCAAAATATGAAATCCAAACAAGAAATGAGCCTCCAAAATGCATGCCTTCCATCTCCAAATTTCATATAAAAATGAGCAAGGAATAAAGAGTATGAAATAAATAGGATTTTGTGGAATTTTAATGGAATTTTTGATGTATTTTTAAAGAATTTTGAATAAAAATGAGGTGGTAAAAGGGGGGGGGACTGCCGTGGGGGGTTTGTGGCCGGCCCTAGAGAGGTGAGAGAGAGAAAGAAGAGAGTGGGAAAAGTGTGTAGAAGTTTCAAGAGAAAGAACAACACTTAAGTCTTTTCATGGTTTATTTAATTATTTATTTATTTATTTACTATAGCAACTCAAGAAATCTCTAGAAAATAGGAAAAATTTGCAAATAAATTTTGCATGATACACACTAATTTCTAATATGCCATGGTTCATTTTTACAAATTAAAACCATTTAAATTTGTAATTTACACTAATTTAGTGTAAAAATAAAGCTTATGTTAATATTTAAAATAATTAATTTAGGAAAAATATTTTATTAAACTAAAAATTTATAAGTGGCTAAATAAACACCATTTACTAGTAATTTCATAATTAAAATAGATATGTTAAAAATTATAATGAAAACAATCACGGTTTGGTTTTACGAAAAATACATTTTACTTTACCGAAAATCTTAAAATTCACTTAAACACTTTTATTCATTTAATTATTTATTTAATCATTTTTAACACGTTACAGATATGCTAAAAGAAAGACATGCACATATTAAAGCAGAGACAAACCAAGTAGCATACTACCATTTCGAGCAAGATTGTATATACAACTGTGAATATCCCAAGCTTCCATCAAGTAATATACAAACTAGTATGATACAGTAATGGCCTCTAGGGCATATACACCAACAATCTCTCACTTGCACTAAGGCCATGTACTGGCGTATCGAAGACCTATCATCTCGATCAGCCGCTCGAACTGAGTCTGGGACAAGGCATTGGTGAATGGATCTGCAGTGTTATCTTCTGAAGCAACCCTCCGAACCTCAATCTCCTGGGGATCCACGATCTCCCTGATCAGGTGATACCGCCTTATGATGTGTCTGGATTTCTGATGGGACCTTGGTTCCTTCGCTAAAGCTATAGCCCCGTTGTTGTCGCAATACAGAGGTATTGGGTCAACAATGGACGGAACCACCTGAAGTTCTTTCAAGAACTTCCTTATCCAGACAGCTTCTTTTGCGGCATCAGATGCAGCGATGT
This sequence comes from Agapanthus africanus, assembly GCA_030015575.1. Taxonomy (NCBI): domain Eukaryota; kingdom Viridiplantae; phylum Streptophyta; class Magnoliopsida; order Asparagales; family Amaryllidaceae; genus Agapanthus; species Agapanthus africanus. The sequence goes on along the minus strand of JASDDO010000014.1, from coordinate 479,044,333 downwards.
ATTCTGCTTCTATAGTCGAGTCAGCAACGGTTTCCTGTTTGGAGCTCTTCCAACACACCGCCCCTCCATTGAGGGTAAAGACAAAACCCGACATGGACTTAGAATCATCCTTGTCACTCTGGAAGCTGGAGTCAGCAAAGGCCTCAATCTGGAGGTCTTTTCCGCCATACACCAAGAACATCTCCTTAGTCCTTCTCAGGTACTTGAGAATGTTCTTTACCGCTATCCAATGTTTCTCCCCAGGGTTTGACTGATACCTGCTTACCACACTCAGTGCATAAGCCACATCTGGTCTGGTACACAACAGCGCATACATTATAGAGCTTACCGCAGAAGCGTAGGGTATAATAGACATGCGATCCCTCTCCAAATCAGTCTTGGGAGACATCTCTTTGGAGAGGGTGATTCCGTGACAAGCCGGTAGATTACCGCGCTTGGAATCTTCCATACTGAATATCTTCAGTATGGTGTCGATGTACCTGGACTGTGAAAGTCCTAATATCCTCTTGGATCTGTCACGGTAGATCCGGATACCCAGAATGTATGAGGCATCACCCAGGTCTTCCATGGAGAACCTGTGTGACAAGAACCCCTTGACAGATTGTAGCATAGGAATGTCATTTCCTATTAAGAGAATGTCATCCACGTATAAAACGAGGAATACTACAGTTCTCGCTACAAATCTACAATAGATACATGGTTCATCTGGATTTTTGATAAAGCCAAATTCCTTGACCGTCTCATCAAAACAGATGTTCCAACTCCGCGATGCCTGCTTTAGTCCATAAATAGACTTAAGCAACTTGCACACCTTTCCGCTGCTCCCACTCTGAATGAAACCCTCTGGCTGGTCCATATAGACACACTCCTCTAAATGTCCATTTAGAAAAGCTGTCTTTAAGTCCATCTGCCAAATCTCATAATCGTGGAAGGCAGCAATGGCAAGAAGGATCCGAATGGATTTCAGCATAGCTACTGGAGAAAATGTTTCGTCATAGTCCAAACCAGGCCGCTGACGAAAACCCTTTGCAACTAGTCTAGCTTTATTGGTCTCAACCTGTCCATCTACACCAATCTTCCTTTTGAAGATCCACTTGCATCCTACGGGTTTCACCCCATCTGGAGCAATGTCCAACGTCCATAATTTGTTGGTGTACATGGACTCCATTTCGGTCCGCATTGCATCCAGCCATTTTACCGACGCTCTGAATGGCTTGCTGGAAGCTAGTAGGCTCATCACAATCTATGATGCAATCCTCTCTCTCCCCGTCAATGAGAAAACCGTAGTATCTCTCGGGCGGATGAGACTGCCTACTACTCCTGCGGAGTGGCATGGGAATGTCCTGATCTTTCGAACCCTCTGGTTCTACTAAGCTTTCAGTAATAGCTCGTGGTTCTGGAATTTCTTCCAGTTCTATTGCGCTCACACTTAGTTCTTTTTCTATGAACTGGTGTTCTAGAAAGTGGGCATGGCAAGAAACAAAGACCTTTTGTTCCTCTTCGCAATAGAAGAAATATCCCTTGGAGTTCTTTGGATATCCCACAAACTTGCACTGTACTGAGCGTGCCTCGAGCTTGTCCACATGCTGCTTTTTTACAAAAGCTGGACATCCCCATGTCTTAATGTGATTAAGATAGGGTCTCTTCCCACACCACATCTGATATGGTGTAGTAGGCACAGTCTTAGTTGGAACTCGGTTCAAAAGGTATGCAGCTGATTCTAGCGCATATCCCCAGAACGATCGTGGCAACTCAGCGTTACTCATCATGGACCGTACCATATCCAATAGGGTTCGGTTCCGTCTCTCCGATACACCGTTATGTTGCGGAGTGTATGGAGGAGTAAGCTGAGAGAGAATTCCATTCTCTTTTAAGTAACCCAGGAACTCGGCACTCAAGTATTCTCCACCTCGATCAGATCTCAGTGTCTTGATACTTTTGCCTGTTTGTTTTTCTACTTCATTCTTGTATTCCTGGAATTTTTCAACAGCCTCGGATTTATGTTTCATTAAGAAAACATAACCGTACCTTGAAAAGTCATCCGTAAAAGTAATGAAATAAGAATAACCGCTTCGCGCATGTGTAGACATTGGACCGCACACGTCGCTGTGTAGGAGTCCCAAGAGCTCGCTCGCTCTTACTCCGTGTCCAGTGAACGGAGTCTTTGTCATCTTTCCTTTGAGACAAGATTGACAAGTTGCATACGATTGATATTCGAACGGATCCAAATATCCTTCTGTATGTAACTTAGTCAACCTTCTCTCATTGATGTTACCCAGTCTACAATGCCATAAGAAAGTTTTATTGATTTCTGGAGACTTTCTTTTGTGTGTATTCTGGACATTGAAAATCTGTGGTTGGTTTAAAACGTATATACCGTTGTTCAATGTACCTGACCCAATCAAAACTTGATTAAGGTGAATGTTCACTACATTACTTACAAATGCAAATTCATAACCTTCTTTAGATAATAAAGATACAGAAATGATATTACAGGTTGCATTTGGTACATAATAACAACTACGCAAAACCAAAAAGTGTCCATCCGACAATCCCAGGTGATAGTCCCCCACGGCCTCAGCATCCATGCTAGCACCGTTTGCAACTCTGAGGGTCATGTCACCTGCCTTCAAAACTCTACGCTTTCTCAACGCCTGCAAAGAATTACAGATATGAGATCCTGATCCGGTATCCAATACCCAGGATGTAGAGTTTATTGATAGACAGTTTTCAATAACATACATACCTGAAGCTGAAGCCGCAACTCGCTTCAAATCCTGTGTTCTGGCCTTCCAAGCCTTGCAATCCTGTTTCCAGTGACCACTTTTGTGACAGTAGAAGCATTCTTCCTTCCCCACTAGCTTTCCCGCTACCTTTGTTGCCTTTCATTTTCCCTTCGTATCCACTTTACTGACACCGCCTCTTAGTTTGGCGGGGGCTTTCTTCTTCTTACCCTTGGCTTTCGCCCTGGATCTAGAAGAAGAAGATCCTCCTACAAACAACGTGGATGTCTCCCTACCCTTCTGTAGGGTGCCCTCAGCACTCCTCAACATGTTCAGAAGTTCGGAAAGTTCAATCTCCTTTCCTTGCATGTTGAAGTTAAGGATAAACTGGGCGTAAGTGGAAGGAAGGGACTGGAGAATCAAATCAGTATAGAGTTCATTCTCCAACGTGGTCCCAAGGTCTGCGAGCTCCTCTATATAGCCAATCAACTTAAGCACGTGTTCCGCTACCGATGATCCGACGGCCAATCTTGTCGAAAATAGCTTCTTCGACACTTCGTATCTTACGATACGAGACTGCTCTCCTTACAGTTCTTTTGTATGGAGAAATATGGACTCTAGGTCCATATTCTCATGCCTCCTCTGATGTTCGTTGTCCATCGAGGCAAGCACGAGGCATTTGGCCTTCGCGCAATCAATCTCCCATGTCTTACGGATTTCTTTATCCGCGACGCTGGAGGTGGGACCTGGGACAGGGGGAGCTTTGGCGGTAAGGACATACCCCAACTTGTCGTAAGTGATTGCCATCTTGACATTCCTGAGCCAATCTTTGTAGTTTGGCCCTGTCAGTATGTTTTTATCTAGTAATAACTTAAGTCCGGTCATGTTGAACGGTCGTTGCAATTAGGAGAGAGAAAAGAAACACTTTAGTATGATGCTCTTACAAGTTTAGAGTGGTTTTTAGTTTGTCTAAACTGGATGGCTCCCACTGTCTCTCGAATCCCTTCTCAAACCGTAAAGAAAGGATTAGTTGGGATCAATCTCACCGTATAATACTTGCTTAACCGTTCAGCCATGCCAGTGTCGGTACTTCGAGGGAGGTTTTCCAACGCTTTCACGAAGTTCCTTAATTAAAGAACCACTTTTCCCTGGGGGCGTAGCCCCGCTAACACATTTCTAGACACCTACTAGGTTTATAGCATTGATCGTTAAGTGAGAGTTTTCCCGAGAAGTAGCAAATACTCACAGTAGGATCGGGATCCAAATATCATCGCGTGATAAAACCGAAGGAATCCTACCAGAATCATCACACTCCAAATGGTATGCAGCGCTAGAAAGTTTCAGTACTTATGAAACTCCCGATGTGGATTTTTGCCCCATGCTCTTATGACTTTGACTTTGGCCAAAATATCATAAGTCACATGTCAAGTTCTACCCGTCATTCTCCTGGTTAATTTGTACCCACCCGTACCTACCCTTGACTTTGGCCAAAACGGCAGCACGACTGTCCCAAACCAACGTATCTATCTATGATGCACATGAATACCCAATAGCTACCAATCACTATGCCTTGACTTTAGCCAAAATACATAGCTTGAATACTTTTTGACCATTCATGTGTAATGACGGAGGGCTACGAATGGTTTTGGCGAAACCGTGAACGTAGTGAACTTGATATAATCGATGTAACGAGATAGCTTTTAAAAGGAGTGGTTCAAGCTCCGCGTTTAAAAGTTTAGTTTTGAAAAGAACCGAGTGGTTTTCAAAGTGTTCCAATCGACTTTTACTTGGTTTATTTTCTTGCATTAGTTCTTTTAATGCGTCCCATCATTTAATCCTACCATTGCAGAAAACAACCAAGATATGACGTACGCTTATGCCATTCGCATTCGCCACGGGGCCCCGTCATCACCCGTTAGGTTACTTAACTAACGACAGAGCGGGGGCTGGGCTAGCGAGGCTGTAAAACATAAGCAACGCCTAAATAGTTATCATATATAAATATAAAGCAATGATAGACATTACAGATCACAGATGAATACATTGGATATACTAGGAATCCGCAATCCGTTCGAGCCTGTAACGAAAAGCGGATTACACGGTCGCGGTGAATAGCCAAATACCCCACCTAAGACCCCTACGGGTGCGGCAAACTACCCGCCAAGTACCCGAAGCGAAGCAACCTCCCTCAACACCGTGAGTAGGCCACTCGGCACTTCGAGATACCCAGTAGTTTGTGCACCCCCTCCATGGGTGTATCCTAGGAGAAAAAACAATAAAAAGAATTATACAATGACGGCTACAACCCCGACCCGGTTGTGCGGCCATACAAATAATAATACATCAATTTACATGTTACAATGAATGAAAGAAAAAGAAACACTCATCTCACATCCACCCCGGCTATTCACCCGCGACAATCCAACGCATTCATATACACATACCAACATCAAACACAGATCACAGATATGTATAACCCCCACTAATCGACATATAGTGATTAGTCGACGTTGAATACATATAAACATCACAGATATAACCGATTAGTCAAAGTATAGTGAAGTTCGATCAAAAATACGGATTTATAGGCCCCCAAAAACAAATTTCTTTTCTGGAAAACCTGGGCAAAAATAAACAATCTTAAAAATCCCAAAACCAAGCCAGAAGAACACTGCACCAAACTCGACCCAGAACCGAGTCAAAACGGCCGCGGTTCCGCGGCAATAGGCATGCTTTTGCCGCGGAACCGCCGCGCTTTGAGCGATTCACTGGATCGTTTTTGGTGGCTTTCTTCACAAAACCCTGAGATGATTTTTGACGTAAGATTTATTTTATTTTGAGCCGAAAAAAATTCAACAGAAAGTTAGGGTTTTGCGTTTTTAGTTTTGTGATTTTTTCCGATTGAACTTCCATACAATTTACTACCTTGCTAGTTTATGTTTAGTTTGGCTCTGATACCACTGTAAGTCCACGTTGCCCATCCCGGTGCTTGCGGGGAGGCGGAAAACGGAATAAAAATCGGATTTTTAAATTACTAGGCAACATGGACTGGACAAAAGAGGATCTTTGCTAAACAAAAACTAGCTAAAGCTAACTAGAAACTAGTTAAAGGGTAGAATGGTTACACCTAGGGCTTTATGTCCTTCTCTCCTTGCTCCTTGGAGTAGTAGAAAGGGATCACCTTTGTTGTCTTCTCACGTCGAAGAAGGATCCACCCGAGAGCCTCAACCTTTGGCTTCAACTTCAAGCTAGAAGTAACTAGGGTGCTAGAAGTGCTAATCCTAGAACCCTAGATGAGAGTAGAGATTACTATGGAATGGTTTTTCTCAAGCTTAAGTGTTTCTGAACACATGAGAGGGGAGAGCTTGAGGAAGAGGAAGAGCAAGAGAGAGAAAGTATATGATAGAATGAGAGAATAATGAAGCATTCTCACATATATATGTGAATTATTGTAAATTGAAAATTAGTGAGATAATTGTCATGGCTTAATCAAGACATGACCATTATCATTTCATTTTTAATGCAAATTGCAAGGATCAAAGAGCATCTTCCAAATGAAATGATGATGGTCAAAGTGTCAACCTAGGTCAACAAGTCAAGAATGTCAAATGGTCAACAACCATAACCATGCACAATTATATTAAACTAATATCAATTAACCATAACACACACATAAGCATTAGGGTTAATAAAATGACAATGGTCATTAACCCTAATCAAAGTCCTCTTCCTCTGTCTCAATCAACTGTGCATACGCACCCGCATTCGTGATCCGAGGAACACGAATACAAAGAGATAAAACCAATCCCAAATCATATACTAGGATCTGGCTTAAACCAAAGCCCGCTAGTATAAGCTATCCGGACAGCAAACGTGCACAAGTGCGCGGATGTGAACGAACCCTGTCGCAAAACCATGCGACCTCTACTCATTTTGCCTAAAGGCGAATAGCTCTCTGTGTGGGACTCTAAAGACTCGACACTACGCTGGTAATGGGTTTAACCACAGACCGCAAGCGGCACTAGCTGTACGTAACGGTCCCCAGATAGATGCCGATAAGAAGACTGACGAGGTGAACCCCATCTGAACTCCTACTGAGCCTGTATGTGACAGTCTTCGTACAGTCCGGTCTGTTCGTGTGATACATCGCATGGCGGGCCTAGGGGGCGGTGAACGTCAGTCCCCTAATAGCGGTACAAGTCGTGTCGGAGTGTAGCCCAGAACACCCTGAGATAACACTGGAAACCTACCAGTATATCTCGCTTTCCCTGGCCAGGGACAACTTGTGTAATGGCTCTCCTGGACACAGCGCGATGTCAACCCCCATTACCGGGAGAGACGAATCCTGTCTAACCGTTACTGCCTCCAAGTGCTTCGGGACTGCACCCAAAAAATACCTGTTTGCACGACTCGTTTGAGCCGTTGTAGGGTAGTAATCGAAGTGCAGTGGGAACACACTCGAGGCGAAGTGACAGTGTCAAGTCAGCGGACTAAGCTGTACTCATGTCACCTGGGAACTGATAACTGACGATAGGTATAATACCAACCAACAGTTCCCGACGAGCCCTGTCCAGTGTACTCGTAACCTAACGAGCACCCGCATACTATCTCAAGTACGACGTACTGACGGCTGTGGGACAGACCGTCTCCCACGCTGGGATGAGAAGCGCATACGCTAGTCTACTCCGGAGTATCGATGCCCTGTCTCGATAGTCCAACGACTAGGGACCAGTATAAGGATGTGCTTATGGATTACCCAGCCCCCACGAGTGTGAGCGCCTTCACAATGCTGGTAATCAAGCAATAATCCTAAGGGCTCTACTAATATGTATATCAGCGATATGCTAAAAGAAACACTTGCACATATTAAAGCAGAGACAAACCAAGTAGCATACTACCATTTCGAGCAAGATTGTATATACAACCGTGAATATCCAAAGCTTCCATCAAGTAATATACAAACTAGTTTGATACAGTAATGGCCTCTAGGGCATATACACTAACACATCGTATGTACAGTAATGGCCTCTAGGGCATACATATAACTAACATGAAATTGATGCTATATTACTAATTAATTGAGTTTGATTTAAGTATATAAACAACAATTTAACTATAGGGTCAAGATTTATACCTCACAACCATAGATCTAGCTTGCAGCTTAGCCATCACAAATCCCATCTTGCTCTAAGATTTATGTAGAATAGGTTAATGAGAAATGGGTAAGGTTTAATTAGGAGTTTGGGAGGTTTTTGTTTTGGATTTTTGATGGAAATTGTGGATTTTGAGGTGGAAATTGAGATCAAGAATTAGGGGGCTGCTTGAGGAGGGCTCAGCCAAGAGCTGAGAAAAAGGAGGGGGAGAGAGAGAAAAAATATGTGGGTGTGTGTAGGACATCTTAAATTAAGACATCTTTCCACTTATACCCTTAGTTATTAAATTTTCTTTTTCTATCAATCTCTTGAAATCGGAATTGGGATAGAAAATTAGTGTTGGGGGGGCTGTCAAGGGGGCTCGTCCAAGAGTTGAAAAGGAAGGGGTCAAGGCGAATGGGTAGAAGTCAATGCACCCATACTCATAACAATACACCATGCTTCATTTGTTAATATTTTCCTTTTATTTTCTTTTCTTTTTAAACTCTTCTTCTATAAATTTCTAAAACCATCTTAAAAATTTCATTTCAATTTAAAATCAACATGTTATATTTTGGCTTAATGTGTCATGGTTGACTAAAGTATAATTAACCCATTCCAATTTGTAAATATCACGAATTAAATGTATTAGTGAAAGCTTAAAATAATATTTAAAATAATTAATTACGGAAAATATTTTAGTAAACAAGAAATTTTATAAGTGACCAATTAAATACCAAATACTAGCAATTACATAGCTAGAATAGGTATAGTTAAGTCTATGTTGAAAGATAATTATATATTGGTTTTTACGGAAAACACCAGTTATTTACCGATTATCCGGAATTTCACCTAAACGATTTTCAAAACGTTACAATAATAAAGGATCGTTGGGCGATATGTATTCAAACATGCGATAACATGTGATTTAATGATATTAAAATGTACGAGACTTTAGATCCGTACCCCCTGATCATGATATTGTACGATGTTGATACCATACGAATGATATATATATATATATATATATATATATATATGATATGTGACCCGTACCATCGACTTTGAGGATGCCGTACGATGGATTTTACCGTACTAGACGTATATGATGATTGATCCGCTCTCTTAACTCGAGGATGTCGTACGATGTATTATTACCGTATGTGATGATATGAGGCTAGATCGCCGACTACTAGATATATCGGATCGGGATATTATAGATTTCTTATTACCTTCGACTAGGTTCTTAGTTTAGTCTTTAGTTGCATAGATATAGGTTAGCTTAGGCTCGAGTCATACCTATTTTCAAACCGACGAATCATAGGCTTTTTCAAAGAATAAAACGAGGGATGCTACGGAATTTCAAAAGACATCTATTTTCTCAAAACACCGTAGTCCTTACTTTTCTAAAAACAACGATTCGTGCTATTTAAACACGATAAGCGGTATGGCTCGTATATAGTTGATAAACCTTATTGTTTCCTTTACTGTTTACTTCTGTTATGATTTCGTTTACTGGGATACCTGCACCCTTACCGATGATGAGCATATTGCACGTACACTTGCTTGACGGCTCACACACATCATCATCGGTAATTACCATGTCAAGTACACTTTCGAAAACGTTACTTCATTGGTATAACCTGCTAGCTGGTAGTTTAAACATATTATTAGTATGATTGCTCTCATATGCTAGTTTAGATACTGCATTCCTTACTTAGATGCCGCATGCATTCATATATATATGTATTCTGCTTATGTACTGTGGTGGTGCTTTATGCCGATATTCATGGTCTTCTTATATACTCATGATTATGAGATTTTGGATTTTTCCATGAGATTATGGATTTGGAGAAACCGCATGTGAATTTGAAAACATATATGTTAAATTTTAAAAATAAATGTGGTTTCTCGTGATATGATGTGTGGGGTCCACCATGAGTTTTCTCGATTACTGAGCCACGTATGTACATATACCCGATTCGTGGAGAGAGACGCCGTCTGCGGGTATATGGTAGACCCGGTGAGGTACCCCAGGGAAAGAAGGCCATATAGAGAGATGTTGGGCCCGGCAGGGGAGCACTACCGATTGGTGATATTAACACGGCGGACATCCAGAGGATACCGACCGTAGTCGTGTGATCAGATGATTTGGGCTGATCCGGACAGACAGATCCCGAGATATATTGTATTATGTGTTGTTGATGGACACGGTTTTTATGATGTTTTCGAGTGTCGATGTTTGGCACTTAGGTTTATCATGATTTCTGTATGTCGATGATGGACACACCCATTGATGATGCATTCAAGCATAGCATACATAACATGTGGTTACTCTGTGACACGGACACGGCTACTTGACCTTATACATCCGCTTTAATTTCTCATACTGCTACTCGCTGTTACTGTGTTATTACTATTATTGTATTTTACTGTATGACCTAGGAGATAGTCATACATTCGATTTCTACTCGTTGATATCTTCTACTCACAAGTTGGCAACTCACCCCCGTTGTGCCACAGTTTCTTGCAGCTTTTGCCATACAGGTTCCATAGCGGCTTGCTGGCACTTCACTTTCTTCCGGGTGATTGCTTGATAGGTGGGATACATTGCTTCATGAAGACTATTATATAATTGTATATTTTATTTCAGTAGTATTTAGTTAAAATCTCTATCAACCAGACTATGTATATTTGTAGACTTAGGAACCTCGAATTGTGTATTCTCTCGGCCTTAGAGTCACGCTCATGTATTTATTATTGTTTCTGGCTTCTTGATGATGCTTTGGTTTCTTATTTTCTTTCTATTTTTTGATCCTCGCCTTCGGCGTTGTATATTTATATCTTGCGTGGTTGTTTCCGCTAATTGGCGAAGAGCTAGCTCCCGCTTAGGGATGCCTTTATTTATTATTGCTTGTACCGTTTTCGGATTAAAATTTACAAAGGAGGTGCTGCCGAAATTTTCAATGACGAAACATGTTTTCAAGATAGTTATAAACATTGTGTTTTCGTATACTATTATCTATGTTTTAAAGAAGAACTTAATTTCAGTAAAAACCATATTTCAAAACTGCACCTCCACTATTTTCCCTAAAAGGTTTAGACTTCTGTGCTTTTGGCTTACTCGAATTAGGTGGGGTCTTGTAGCCTTCACGTGATTCAAGTGCCAGTCACGTGCCTTCACGTGATCCAAGTGCCAGTCACGTGATTCACCGTCATTATTTCTTGTCCCCGTTACTAACTTTTCCTCCCAAGTCTACAGGTTTTAAGCTCAACAGATAATATCAGTGAGGACACTGCTACAAATAGGTTTGGGGAGATTTGTGCTTATTTACCTAACATTTTGCATTATACTAACTAACAGCACAAAAAAAAATTTGATAATGAAAGTTAGAAAGTGAAAAATACATATGATAGGAAAGAAAAGTTTAAGAAAAGCAAGAAAATTAGATATTTTATAATGAAGCTAGTAATAGGCAATCTTGACCTATTGTCGCAAGGGTTAGTAAGATGAAGGGAATCACTAATATGAGCATAGAAATAAGTCTGAAAAATAGTCCCTATTCTTGAGTCTAAATATTTGAACGTTGATACCCTACTATTTGCACTTGCAGACATCTTGAAATTTGGGATAGTAGAGGATATCTTGAAATGCTCTTGTCTAAAAGCCTTAGTATAAAGGAAAATAAATATATAAATATAAATAAAAAATGGTGAAGAAAAATGAACACGGGTTTTGTAATTACTTAAGGCAGCATAAAAAATATAGCGAGCGTGTCTTATCACCTAGTGCCTTAGACCAGCTAGTTTGGCAGCCACTGCTAAGCCTTAGGTGTTGCAAGATGAGGATATTGCTAATTACGCCTAAAAGAGTGAGTACATTTGGTAATCGGTTGGTTAGTACCTCAAGGAGTATTAACGGTCGCATGAAGAATGTGTGAGCAATTCCATCTATAAAATATTCACCGACTAATAAGTACTATGGAAGATGGACAAGAGTATGATAGCTTGAATTGAATTCTCTAAGTGTAGGGATGTCTTTTACACACACGTAGGGGTATATGATCTATGTTTGGAAGAAAGGCAGGGAGGATGACTAAAGGCGATGTTTTATTGAGGGTTGATGTGATTTCTGAAATCTTTTCATGACTATTAAGATAGGGCTCATGATTACTAAAAAGCTGGTGTAGTTTGAAACTCTTATTTTCAAGTTCTTTCTTTTATATGTTCTTTATCTTTGTATGTAACTTTCAACGTCATTTTTTTATTATCGGATTTTGTGGGTGTAATCCGCTGAAAACCATCAGGAGACAACACTCCTACTAAGGACAACTAGAGATTTAAAGGCTTGTTGCACGTGCTCAGTGCAATCATATTTCCTACGAAAGTGTGCTAGGTTTTTCTTTTTTCTTTTTTCTTCTTCTTAATAACTAGTTTGCTCGGGATGATCAAAGTTAAGTTTGGGTGTATTTGATTAGTCTGAAATTTTGCACATTTGAATGATTATTTCCCCCACTATTGTTAAGTTCTAAAAGGCGTTTATTGTAATATAGAACATATGACGGTTTATGTATGAAAAGTTTATTATCATATGTTTCTGCATTATAATTAACATAATGAGGGAAAATACATTCATATAACATTTATATGAAATATTAGTGTTTAAAATATGCATATCATATCAAATAATTCTAATCAATATTCTTAAAATATCGTATTATACAAATGGTTAGGATAATATCACAAAATAATAACAAATATTACTAACACTATGACTTGAGAATTGTGCATATATTAGCTCAGATCTGGAGTTCAAAAGATCCGAGATGTCGGAATCAAATCTGCCGAAATATTGAGGGAAAATATAAGATCTAGCAACGATAGAGAATCGGGTTAATATTTCCAAAATCCAGACATCGAAAAGATCTACAAATGTCAAGATTAAAGAGCACAAAAAATTCCAAGACCTGATCTCACTATGGCGTCGCGGTAGGACGGCCAAACACCTATATTTGCGGTGGATCCGTGGCCCCTTATTGGCCGTTGGATTTGAGATTTTTTTGGTGTGATCGTATCAATATATCCTAACGTCTGGAAACAAGGGTTTCTAGTTTCTGTGACTATTTAAAAGACCGAGAGCTTCACATGAAAGATCATCAATCCGAAATGATCAAGAGGTCCAAAGCGATCCACACATCCAGGTGATCATCAGCTAGTCATCTACCTCCAACAAGATAGAGAGCGAGAGCAAAAACTAGGGTTCTTGTAATCTACCTTCAAAGGATTTGTAAATGCAATAGTTGATTAATAAAGGTAGTGTTTTTATTATTCTTTTCACAATTAATTTCCGCTCTTACTTTCTGCATTTAATTTCTGCATCTTAATCATGTTTTCTTCTTCAATCTTTCTTCTATCTCAAACCATGAGCGAGTAATTCCTAACTTGCTAGGGTTAATAGGCTAGGGTAGATCAATTGATGATAAAATCATTTAACTTCTTTTATACATTTTAAAGTCTATAAACTTTAGCAAAATAAATGTTAACATCCTTATCGGGCGCGCTACCAATTTATTGCTAGTCACGACCACGATTTGAGATTGGTTTAACACTTGTTTTGGTAAAGGATATACATGAGTAGAGATCAATACAAAGACAAGGGTTAAGAGTGGGGAAACCCTAGTTTCTTCCAAAAGAACCCTAATCTACATTCATCACTATCAATCTTGTTTTAAACTATCAAGAGATAAAAAGTGTCATTTTTAATTATTCATCCATTACTACCAAGTCCTATGAACCGTACAAGCCTTTTTCTTATAATGTCTACATCCGTATTACAATAGATCTACAACCAATCACCAATCTTTCATCAACTCGTCTAAAGCAAGATAAAGGTTCATGTTTCCCTACGGGCGGCCCGTACTCATCGTGGCTAGCTACTAGCGACACCGTCCTGATTGCGGTTACTTTTACTAAACACACTTTTTACACAATCAATCACCTACGCATGCAAGAACAACCAAATAACCCTCATCGTTGACGTACAAATTGAAAGGTTATGCTAACGCCTTAGCCATCATCCGCGGCCGATTGCGGAACAAAATTTTTTCTAACGATCAAAACCTGGCACTAGAATAACCCTAAACCGGATCTACCATAAACCTAACTAGCTACAAGAGATGCTATGTACTATGAAAAGAGTTATACCAAGAGGCTCAAGTCCTTTGGGTCTTCACTCTTCTCCTTTAGTGTGCTCCTAGTGGCCTCCATGATCGAGCTTGATCGATGGCTTCCTCACGTCGAAGATGATCCACCCGAGAGTGTCTACATTGAGCTCTTACCTCTAAACCGAGGTAACTAGGTCACTTGGTTTATTAATCTAAGTAGCCTAGGTGATGTAGAAAGAGATGATGGATTAATTGGTCTCAAGAACCCTAGGTTTCTCAACACTTGAGACTATTAGGATATGAGGTAGAATAAGAGAAGCTGGGAGAAGATGAGAGTGTTGTAGAGATCAACACGTACAAGAAAACTCAAGTGAAGAATGGCTAAGTCTTGTGACTAATAAAGCAAGCATGCCAGAGATAATCATAAAAAATTATCTTCACCACAAAATATCTAGATATTATCTACAAAATATTTAGATGCCTTATTGCCTCAATAGTAACGCATGACTCACCAAGTGAGTCAACAAGTAACCATGATTCACATAATAAAAGTCAACACCTCATATCTCCACCTCATTAACCGTTTAACTAAATGGTTAAAACAAATAATGATGTTTCTTCTTCTAAAAGCACTCATGTAACAAATTACAAGAATACCCTTCACCGTATATACATACCCGTATCCGTATTGCGAAAAATACGAATACAATGAGACGAAAATAATCCAACAATATAATACTCGAATCCGGCTTAAACCAAAGCCCAATAGTATTATCCGCCCGAATGTCATACGTACACAAGTACACGCATGTGATCGAACCCTGCCGTAAAACCATACGACCTCTACATCATTTCGCCCGAAGCAGAGAAACCCTCTGTGTGGGACTCTAAAGACTCAACAGTACGCCGACAGTGCGTTACTGTATAAATCCATAACCAGAAGCACGTCAGCGGCACTAGCTGTAACGGCTACCCGGGTACCTGTCGAAAAGGAAAGCCGACGAGTAAACTCATCCATATCCCAACTGAGCCTATCCATGACAATATCTGTACAGTCCGGTCTCTTCGTCTAAGGGTATCGCATACCAGATCCAGGGGGTGGTTAGCGGCAGACGCTAATAACCCGATAATTCGTACTGATTCGGCTCAGGACCAATCTGGGAAACTACTGATCAACCTATCAGTAAATCCCAACTGCCTTGGCCAAGGTCTTATAGTACTGACCAATCGAACACAGTGCGATATCAACTCCCAATACCTAGAGAGATGAATCTCTGACAATCACTCACTGCCTCCATGTAGCTCGGGACTTTACCCAACCAAAACCTATTTGGATGACTCAGTAGAGCCATGGTAAGGTAGTGATCAAAGCACAGTGGGAACTCACACAAGACAAATGACGATCTCAGGTCCAAAGACTAACCTTTCTACATGTCACAAGAGGACCGCTATCTGACAATAGGTATAATACCATCTAAAGGTTCTCAGCGAGTCCGTCCAGTGTACTCACCCCCAGTGAGCACCCGTATCAATCTTAGGTGATCACACCAATGGTTGTGGGACTAACCACCGCCCCTCATTGGGGTCTAGAAACATACACGTAAGTTTACTCTGGAGTATCGATACCCGATCTCGATACCCCTACGACTTGGGACATTTAAGGATATGCTTACAGACTACCCAGCTCCCACAAGTATGATCGCCATCATAACGCAGGTAGTCAAGCAAGATCCTACGGGCTTTATCAACATGTAACCGCAAAATCTATTAACGTGTATAACATATGCCATGTTAAGATAAAGTTGTAAGTCGATGTCACGCACCCCACGTGTTTGCGGGGAGGCGGAGTTTGCAAAAAACGATTTTTATTGGCTTCGTAACATTGACTAAACTCCAGGATCGATACTAAACCGTAACTAGAAATCTATCAAAGAGGTTTAACTACTATGTGTGAGTGTTATACCTCAAGTTCTCGCTGTCCTTCACCTCATTGCTGTCCTTCTCCAAGTCATGAGCTTCTTGAACTGAGAACGGAATGCACCTCCTCGTCGTCTTCTTCAAATCGTAGAAGATCCACCCGAGTGATCCGACTTCCAGCTTTAACCTCTAACTTGAGGCAACTAGGTCACTCGGTGTGCTAAACTAAGTAGCTTAGGATGTGTAGAGAGCGATGAGGAGTCCAGTAGTCTCACAAACCCTAGGATTCTCAACTCATGAGATGGTTAGGGATTGAGATGAGAAGGATAAAACTTGAAGAAAGTGAAGAGAGGAAAGTATCTGTAGAATTTCTTTTGTGAAAAGAATTAAGTGAAATGAGCTAGAGTTTTAGCATTTAAACCATGAGAAAATATCTAACAAATATTTAACTAATATCTAAGTCAACAAATTCCAAATGAATCCAAGATGGTCAATGCAAAACCCTAATTTCATTTCACCAAAATACCACAAAGTTTTCCTCTCTCAAATCCTCCACCTCACTAAAGAATTAATCATAAAAGTGAAACCCTAATTTGATGTGTTATTATCCAAAAGCAATCTTGATCAAATGACAAGAATGCCCCTCTCATCCGTATATACATACCCGTATACGTATCCCGAGAATCACGAATACAATGAGACAAAACTAATCCAATAATCATATACTAGGATCCGGCTTACACCAAAGCCCACTAGTAATATCCGCCCGAACATCATATGCGCACAAGTACACGTATGTGATCGAACCCTGTCAAAAAACCATACGACCTCTACACGTTTTGCCCGAAGCCGGGAAACCCTCTGTGTGGACTCTAAAGACTCGACATTACTATGGCAGTGGGTTTAACCACAAGTCCGTCAGTGGCACTAGCTGTATGTAACGGCTACCCAGGTATCTATCGACAAGAAGGTCGACGAGGAAACTCATCCGTACCCCTACTGAGCCTGTGTGTGGCAATCTCTGTATAGTCCGGTCTGTTCGTCAAGAGTGTTGCATATCGGTCCTAGGGGGACGGCAAGCGTCAGACCCATAATAGTGCAACAAGTCGTGTTGGAGTGTGGCCCAAAACACCCTGAGAAACTACTGGAATCCTTACCAGCAAATCTCGCTTCCCCTGGCCAAGGACTTTGTTGGGTTACCCTTGCACCTGGTCTAGGGTTTGGTAGCATCACTCATGCCATTTTAAAAATTAGAGTGGTGCAAAGCTAACTAACCATGAATCTTGCTAGAATTTCTAGGGTAACAAAAAATGTATCGCATACAAAGAAGTAAAGAGATAGGGATTACAACCTTTGTAGTCCGTTCCTTCGCTTCATAAGCTCCGTGTTGAGGTCCCTTCGCTGAGATCATCAAGAACTTCGACTCTTGTGAGGCTCCAAGAGGTGAATGATGCATCTTGCTTGAAGTCTTCTTGATCCAAGATGATCTACCTTAAAGAATCTCTAACCCAAGTTTACACTTCACTAAATAACTATTAGGGAAGTGAACACCCTAATCTAAATGGGTAGAATATATAAGGATGATGAAGTAGAAATTTTGCTCTCTTTTGTTTTCAAATTCTCACAATTATTCATCACAAGTGAAAAGCTAGTGAAGGTTTTCTTTCAAGAGAATGAAGAAGAAGAAGATGAATAATGAGCTAAACCTTTTGTGATGAATAATGAATTATTGCAGTTGTTACAAATCCAACCATGGGTTAAGTATGAAGGAGTTAACCCTTATAGATAATAAACTAGAGTTAATGGTTTGGATTGGGTTAACAAAATATCTTCACAAAATATCAAGCTAAAGACAAAGTCAAAGCTTCATGAAGCTTCATGAAGATCATGCAAAAGATAACCCTAATCCAAACCCTAACCAAGTTTAAACCCTAAACCTTTGTTAAATTTGTAACCCTAACTTTTACAATATTGTATATCACATATACAATATATTCTGTAACAAAATAAAATAATACAATTAACATATATCGCATATATATCAATGTATTATCCCGTGAGAAAATGAATCATATAAAGCGAGCATATATTAGTTAACGTAACGTAATATATCATATATATATTTATACATTAAATTATCGAATCAACATTTGATCCGATAACCCGGCGATATTACATATAACCGATTAATATAACATGTACCAATTCATCGAATCAACACTTGATCCGATGACCCAGCTATATCACATATACCCGGCCGATATTACATATCGCGAGAATAGAATACGGTATCTTATATCGTATTATTCTCGGTCCCGAACATATGACATATGTGCTCCTACTCCGTTTTGCCTGAGCCAGGAAACCTCTGTGTAGGACTCTAAAGAATCGTCAATACGCCGGCAGTAGGTGATGATCATATCAAACACCCACAAGCTGCAAGCGGTCAGCCAAATGTAACAGCCACCCAGGTATTGAGCGAATAGAAGATCAACATGCAAGCCTGTACATTCTCCTGTGAATCCAATCAGTAACACTACCGTACAGTCCGGACTTTTCATCTGATATGTCGCATATCCAGTCTAGGGGTGGTAAACGTCAGACCCCAGTAACCGATAAGTTGTGTTGATGTGAGGCTCATAACAGGTCGAGAAACTACTGATAACTCTTACCAGCTGCACTCTATATCATCCCTGGCCAAGGACTTCCAGTTATAGCCAATCGAACACAGCAAAATATCAACTCCCTATACCGGGAGAGACAAAACCCGTCCTATCGCTCATTGCCTCCATGTGATTCGGGACTGTACCAAAAAACCACCGTTTTGCACGCCCACTTAGACGTGGTAAGGTGGAAATAAAAGCATAGTAGGAATCACACAAGACTCTATGACGATCTCGGGTCTACAAACTAACCTGTACCAGTGTCACCGGAGAACTGCTATCTGACGATAGGTATAATACCATCTAGAAGTTCTCGGCGAGTCCGTTCAGTGTACCCAGTCTCCAATGAGCACCCGTACAACATCTTTGATGTCAAATACCGATGGATATGGGATCATCCATCGCCCATCAAATGGGTCAAGATGCGTATACGCTAGTCTACTCTGGTGTATCGATGCCCTGTCTTGATACACCCTCGATTAGGAACAGTTATAGGATGTTCTCGTTGACTACCCTGGCCCCACTAGTATGATCTCATCATAGTCCCAGTAGTCGAGTACATTTCCTATGGGCTTTATCAACATGTGAGAGTAAGACAGTAAACCAATACAAGTCAACATGTTAAGACAAAGTGTAACCAGATAGCATACTATTATATCAAGCAAGAAAGTCCTCTCTATATATATCCAAGAATCCACTATAATATACATAATATGTACAATAATGGCCTCTAGGGCATATACATAACTAACAATCTCCCACTTGCACTAAGGCCAGTTGTTGTAGTATCTCATACCCAACATCCCGAAGAGTCTCTCAAATTGTATCTGGAGTATGGCCTTCGTGAGTGGATCCGCAGTGTTGTCCTTCGTATCAACTCTCCTGACCTCGATCTCCCGGCGATCAACTATCTCCCGGATCAGGTTTTACAGCCTCAGAATATGTCTGGATTTCTGATGGGACCTGGGTTCCTTGGCCAAAGCCACAGCTCCATTGTTATCACAATACAAAGGTATTAGATGCTCAATGGACGGAACCACACCAAGTCCAGTGATGAACTTCTTCATCCAGACAGCCTCTTTAGCAGCATCGTTTGCAGCGATGTATTCAGCCTCCATCGTCGAGTCTACAACGGTTTCCTGTTTGGAACTCTTCCAACACACCGCCCCTCCATTGAGGCTAAAGACAAATCCTGAGTGCGACTTACAGTCGTCCTTATCACTCTGGAAGCTCGAATCGGTAAAGGACTCCACCTGGAGTTCACCGTTACCATACACTAAGAACATCTCTTTAGTCCTTCGTAAGTACTTGAGAATGTTCTTCACAGCTGTCCAGTGACTCTCTCCAGGATCTGCTTGATACCGACTCACTACACTTAGTGAGTATGCTACATCAAATCTGGTACATAGCATCACATACATGATAGAGCCTACTGCCGAAGCATAGGGTATCCCTAACATGCGAGCTCTTTCCAAATCAGTCTTGGGAGACATCTCTTTGGAGAGAGTGAGTCCAGAGATCGTGGGTTGGTTCCCACGCTTGGATTCTTCCATACTAAACCTCTTTAGTATGGTTTCAATGTACCTAGATTGGGACAATCCCAGTATCCGTTTAGATCTATCTCTATAGATCTTAATTCCCAATATGCAGGAGGCATCACCTAGATCTTTCATTGAGAATCTTTGTGATAAGAAGAGCTTGACCGAGTGCAGCATAGGAACATCATTTCCTATCAAGAGTATGTCATCCACGTACAATACGAGGAAGACAACCTTACTCTCTGCAACCTTCTTGTAAATACAAGGTTCATCTACGTTTTTGATGCAGTCAAACTCTTTGACTACAACATCAAAGCAGATGTTCCAACTCCGCGATGCTTGCTTTAACCCACAGATGGATTTAAGCAGCTTGCATACCTTTCCGCTGCTCCCACTGTCTACAAAGCCCTCTGGCTGAGTCATGTACACGCACTCTTCTAAATCACCATTTAGAAAGGCGGTCTTAACATCCATCTGCTAGATTTCGTAGTCGTGGTATGCAGCAATGGCATGTAGGATCCGTATGGACTTAAGCATAACCACTGGAGAAAAGGTTTCGTCATAATCCACACCTGGTCGTTGACGAAAACCCTTTGCAACAAGTCTAGCTTTGAAAGTCTCCACTTTTCCATCTACACCAAGTTTCTTCTTAAAGACCCACTTTCTCCCAATGGGTTTTACCCCTTCAGGAGCAACTTCCAAAGTCCATACTTTGTTGGTGTACATGAATTCCATCTCAGATCACATTGCATCCAGCCACTTCACAGAGTCCCCACTCGTGATGGCCAGCTCGAAGCTGGTCGGGTCATCATCTTCCATTATGCAATCCTCACTCCCACCATCAACGAGAAAACCGTAGTGTCTCTCATGTGGATGAGAAACCCTACTAGATCGGCGGAGAGGCTGGGGTTCGTTGGGATCTACAGAATCCTCTGGTTCCACTAAATCTTCAGTCGTAGTTAGTGTTGCTGGAACTTCTTCCAGTTCTACCTCATTGCCAATAATTTCTTTTGCAAGAAATTCCTTTTCTAAAAAGGAGGCATGTTGAGCAACAAACACCTTTTGTTATTCACTGTGGTAGAATAGATATCCATTCGAATTTCTTGGATATCCCGCAAACTTGCAAAGAATTGATCTTTCCTCGAGTTTGTCCGGATTTTTTTATAACATAGGCCGGACAACCCTATATCTTAACTCGTTTAAGAGATGGTCTCTTCCCATTCCATATCTCATAGGGAGTGGTAGGCACCGATTTGATTGGAAATCTATTCAATAGGTATATGGCCGTCTCAAGCGCATACCCCCAGAAGAAAATAGGTAACCCAACAGTGCTCATCATAGAGCGCATAATATCTAATAGGATGCGATTTCTTCTCTCCGATACACCGTTGTGTTGTGGTGTATAGGGAGGAGTAAGCTGAGAGAGAATCCCATTCTCTTTTAGATAGTCTTGGAACTCATTGCTCAAGTATTCTCCTACTCGATCAGATCGAAGGATCTTAATACTTTTACCCGTTTGGTTCTTTACTTCGTGCTTATATTCTCTGAATTTCTTAAAAGCTTCAGACTTGTGTTTCAGCAGGAACACATGTCCGTATCTTGAGAGATCGTCAGTGAATGTAATGAAGTAGGAAGAACCGTTCCTGGTATGTGTAGACATGGGACCACATACATCACTATGTATCAGTCCCAGGAGTTCTGTAACTCTTTCTCCGTGTCCACTAAACGGAGTTTTGGTCATCTTTCCTTTGAGATATGACTGGCAAGTATCATAAGATGAAAATTCGAACAAATTCAAATATCCATCCTTTTGTAACTTAGCAAGCCGTGTCGCATTGATATGACCTAGTCTACAATGCCACAAGAAGGATTCGTTCATTTCTGAACTCTTCCTATTGTGTGTGTTTTGTATATTAAGTACCGTAGTTTGGTTGAGAACGTATATGCTATTATTTAACGATCCTGATCCAATCAACTTTTGGTTTAGGAATATGTTCATAACATTATCCTGTATTACAAAATTATATCCTTCTTTACTCAAAAAAGAAACTGATATAAGATTGTATATCAGGGTAGGAATGTACTAGCATTCGTTCAGAACCAATGTATTACTATTTGGTAACACAAGGTGATATTCGCCAACTGCTTTGGCTGCAACATTTACACCATTCCCTACTCTTACGGAATGATCACCCTCTCCCAGTTCCCTACCTTTACGCAGCCCATGTAACATATTACATATATGGTATCCCGATCCGGTAACTAATACCCAGGACGTAGAGTGAACTGAGAAACAGTTCTCAATAACTAACACACCCGAAGAAGTTGCATCAGCATGCTAGTTCTTCGTTTGGGCGGCGTGAGAATCCATATATTCTCCTATTTCCTGCTCAGTCTTATAACGCTTATAAGAAAGAACGGGACCAACATTCCCCTGCTCAGTATGATAAGCGAGTTCAGTCAATACATCCATATTATTATCTTGATTAAGGCCTGACAGGGTTGCTACCTGGAGAGAGAGGGAAGAAAACAATTTAGCGTATGCTCTTGCAAGATTAGATTGGTTATTATCTTATCTAATCAGGATGGTTCCCACTGTTTTCATCAAATCTTCCTTAAAACCATAAAAGGAAAGACTAGCCGGGATTAATTACATCTTACAAGTTCGCCAATCTTTCAGCCAGGCCAGTGTTGGTACTTTGAGGGAGGTTCCCCGTGCTTTCGCACAGACCTAATTAAAATAAACCTCGTTTTCCCAGAGGCATAACCCCGTTAACACCTTTCTAGACACCTACTTGATCGGCTAATTGTCCTGTGTAAAATTCTCCCAGGAGTAACTTTTACTCGCAGTGGGTATCAGGATCCTTCTATTTCATATAAGGCATGCAATCTCATTGCAAATTCTAACTCTTGAAATTCCTTATAAAGCTTTTGCCCCTAGCATCTTATGACCTTGGCTAAGGTCAACAAATCATAAGTGCTAGCCAAGTTCAACCCATCATTTCCCGATTGAATTAAACCAACCCGTACGACCCTTGGCTAAGGTCAACAAAGTCGTACGACTGCCCTAACTCAATCACATCTCATGTTTTAGCAGATAAATACTAATTAGCTACCGTATACTACGCCTTGGCTAAGGCCAACAAACGTAGCATGAATACTAACTAGTCTCTATCTGAAATGACGGAGGGCTACACAGGTTTTTCAGAAAACCATAAGCGTAATGAACATGATATCATTATAGAAACAAGTGATTTTGAAAAAGGAGTATTTTTTAGGCTTTTCTAGTTTCACTAAAGAGGTCACTCCCGGTGAAGGGATCTCGACTATTTCCTTATCGAATAAGGTGCAGGGTATATCGCATGTACCTCGGTGCAAAGCAAGAACTATAGAAGTAATCAAAAACTAAACCGTGAGTTTGTAGCATCTGCCAGTTTTGCTAAAGAGGTCACTCCCAGTGAAGGGATCTCGGCTCTTTCCTCATCGAATAAGGTGCAGGGTATATCATATATACCGCTGTGCAAAGAAAAAACTGTAGCTACCCTTTTTGAAAATTTGATTCTACAACATCTTTTAGGTTTTTTTTATTTTATTAATCTCATTAATAAATCCCATCATTTATGCTTCCCAAGCATCACAGAAGAAACGAAAGCAGTAATATTTATATATCATATATATATATATATAGTATAACCATTCGTCTCAGGCAGTAATATGATCTCATCACAGAACATTGCAACAGAAGATAACATATGAAATATTGGATATACTAGGACGTCCGTGTTTTATATCGAGCCTGTATAAAACACGGATTCCACGGTCGCGATGAATAGCCAAACCCACATCCCTAGACCCCTACGAGAGCGGCAAGTAACACTGCCAATTCGAGGGTTAGGAGACCCAGTCTCGACTTCTCGAGATGGCCTCCCGCTGGACCCTAGAACCTGGTTACTTGTGCTCCCCTCCTTGGGTCTATCCTAATGCGGAAAAGTAAATAATATACAATGGTGACATCATCCTCAGCCCGGAAGTGTCCCAATAAAAGAATATTACATACAACTGAATTTTACATGAATGAAAAAGAAAAAACTCTCATCTCATATAAACCCTCGGCTATTCAAACACGACGATCCAATATAACATATCACAGCAACACATAATATCTCATATCATCAACGTAAGCAAGTATGCGTATCCCAATTGTCATTGATGTATAGCAACGAAGTCGGCGATACACCACATACTATGCTTACGGTCACAGAAAAGAAAGTGAAAACTATAACATTTGGAATCCACAATCGACTTAGACATCGTAAACTCGAAATACCACATATTACGGATTTCATGCCTAACTATATGAATTCCACATATTGTATCACAACCACATAATATCATGACGATATTTAACGTTTCGATCGAATCAACATACACTCACAAATTACCCCCATGAGCTCAACACTTGAGCAAAGTCGAAACTCTGAAAAGCCGTGCCACAGTGTCCATGGACCAGCCGTAGAAGGAGTTAACCAACGCCTCACCTATGACACCACGGAACTACGGCAAACCCGAAGGTTCATTCGCGGTTCCGTGAGCATAGAATCGAGTTAAGGATATTATGTCTTCTTGGGGGTCCATAGGGGTACTTGCACGATTTAACGAAATATAATCAACTTCGGAAAATTACAACACATGGAAATTTCAGTGGGGTACAAAATGCGGTGTGCGAAGTTCGATCGAACTGCTAAAAATAGTCAAGGTTACCAATACAGTGTTAAATTATATGACTACGAAGTACTACGAATTAGCCCTAGGTCAAACAGATCATCACATGAAAATTGGGCTAAATAAACAATAGTAGGAAATCCAAAATGAAGCCTAAAGAGCACATGGGGAATACGGGGGCCAGAGAAGCATCAGGGGCCGGCCTAGCCGGAATTTTGCCTCATGTGGCCGGTTCAAAACCGGTCCCCTCCCTCCGTATTTCTCCCATGTTCATATATTGGCCCAGAGACCATTTTGCAGTTGTTTGAAAATTTTTTAAAGTACTCTTTGAAAAAATTCCAGAGAGCAAGAATGGAGTTTCTTAATACCGTATTTCGAAGTGATTTTCGTTTTCGTAATTGTTATAACATCGTATCTTGAATTCTAGTTTGGCACTGATACCACTGTTGGGTTACCCTTGCACCTAGTCTAGGGTTTGGTAGAATCACTCATGCCATTTTAAAAATTAGAGAGGTGCAAAGCTAACTAACCATGAATCTTGCTAGAATTTCTAGGGTAACAAAAAATGTATCACATACAAAGATGTAATGAGATAGGGATTACAACCTTTGTAGTCCGTTCCTTCGCTTCATAAGCTCCGTGTAGATGTCCCTTCACTGCGATCATCAAGAACTCCGACTCTCGTGAGGCTCCAAGAGGTGAATTATGCATCTTGCTTGAAGTCTTCTTGATCCAAGATGATCTACCTTGATGAATCTCTAACCCAAGTTTACACTTCACTAAACAACTATTAGAGAAGTGAACACCCTAATCTAAATGGCTAGAATAGATGAGGATGACGAAGTGGGAATTTTGCTCTCTTTTGTTTTCAAATTCTCACACTTATTCATCACAAGTGAAAAGCTAGTGAAGGTTTTCTTTCAAGAGAATGAAGAAGAAGAAGATGAATAATGAGCTAAACCTTTTGTGATAAATAATGAATTATTGTAGTGGTTACAAATCCAACCATGGGTTAAGTATGAAGGAGTTAACCCTTGTAGAGAATAAACTAGAGTTAATGGTTTGGATTGGGTTAGCAAAATATCTTCATAAAATATCAAGCTAAAGACAAAGTCAATGCTTCATGAAGTTTCATGGAAGCTTCATGCAAAAGCTAACCCTAATCCAAACCCTAACCAAGTTTAAACCCTAAACCTTTGTTAAATTTATAACCCTAACATGTTACAATATTATATATTACATATACAATATATTTTGTAACAAAAGAAAATAATACAATTAACATATATCGCATATATATTAATGTATTATCCCGTGAGAAAATGAATCATATAAAGCGAGCTTATATTAGCTAACGTAATATAATATATCACATATATATTTATACATTAAATTATCGAATCAACACTTGATCCGATAACCCGGTGATCAGTCGAAAATACTGCATATTTTAACCGGCAATTTCCTTGTCATCTGCATACATATAGGAGAGTACGGTATTCATAATTCACATATTAGCTAATTGGTCGCAAAATATCAAATTACATGTATTCGACCTTTAAACCGGAAATTCTAGGGAAATTAACGGCATTGCATTACATAGCATATTTTCTATATCTTGCAACCCCTATGTTGAAGTCTATGCAGGAAAAGAGATGCTTGCTCGATCAATTCAGTGCTCGACCATTACAATTGCTCGTAAACTCATTGAAAGCAAATCTGGTATCAATACAGAAGGTCAATTGCAATTCTGAACATCAAAGAATAACCCATACAGCAGTACCAAGCAACTGAAGAAAGCACCAATCCCGAGGCCACCAAGGCGCGGCGGAAGCGCGGCAAAACCCTACCTCATGCGGCGGATCCGCGGCTGAACCAGGGAATCAACTCCTCAAACTTCACCACAACTCCTGTGTTAGTACCTGCAGCTCAAAAATGCATACAAAAGTCTAGAAGAGTCCAGACACTTCCACCAGATCATCAAGCTCCTAAACTAGCCTAGAATTTCTAGAACTTTCCTAAACCCTAAGCTAAACCCCAACAAACTTGTCAACAAACTTTGGGAGGGAAAGTTCAATTCAAACCTAAACCTAGGTCTATAAATAAGACCCTAGGCTCTCTCATTTATAATCTTAGAAAAATCTTTGATCATCTTGATTCAATCTTAGAGAGTGATAGATTGAACCCATTTTTAGTTTAGCCATTCTCTTTCTCCATCTTCTTCTTCCTCAAGATTAGTGAGAAATCTTGTAGGAAACCCTAACCCTAATTCCACTCCAAATCCAACATCTTGAGTACCAAATCAAGCGAGAAATCTTCAACCTTTTGGGAGCCGAGCCGATCTTCAATCGGGCAAGTGATCCAAGCCGATCCGCGATCCACGGAGACGAGCGAAGCCAAGTCGACAATCAAGTTCCTCCTCTTGTAGTTCTTGAGTGATTGTAACGGAATTGTTGATATAAATAAAAGGTGAAATTCGTTAATCTTGCTTTCTTTTAAAATTCCGCATCATGTTATCTTTACTGTTCTTGAATATTGTCTATGTGGTGATGCGCGAGTAAAACTCCGCTCGTTAAGGAGTCGAGAAGATCTTTAGTATGATGATGTAGCAAATTTGTAATCAATTCTTGAATCCCACGAGATTGTAAACCCTAGCTATTTCAAGAATCGACAACCCAATTCGATTCGATGCTTTCTTGATCAACATCGTTCGAGATTGGGGTGATCCGATCGATTCTTGAAATTACTAGAGGCTAGAATATAAATGGTATCCTCGAAAGAGTAAGGGTTAAGAGATGAAACTTTAATTTCATCAAGAAAACCCTAATTCTCGTCGATAACCATTGATCTAGTGTCAATTCCTCGAAGGACAAGAATACGAAATATTGTAGACTACAACACATCTAAAGATCCTATCGATTCCTACGAGCCTCTTTTCTTGATTGTCGTTTGGAAAATACCATTGAAACCGATTCTTGTTGTTTATAGTTCTTGATTCTTTAGAAAAGATTAGTGACACACGAATACAAATCAATCAATTGAATCGTGTTTTCTCTTATTGTTGATTAACATTTCATTTCAAACAAATAAAGGTACAAACGAATCTCGAGATCCCTGAGGACGATCCGCACTCATTCATTAACTTCAACTGACACCGTTGTTTGATTGCGGTCAAATATTTTTTGGTTGTGATTTCTTTACTATTTGATTAGATAAACACATACACGAAAATCAATCGATCAAAATGGCGCCGTTGCCGGGGATCGCGCGTTAATTCGTTTACATTTTATAGTTTGAAGTGAAAGAATTATTACGTTTCATTTCTTGAAATCAAAATTCGTACAAACTCTTATACGTGTGTTGTGAATTGATTGCAAGGTGATCTGGAGCAATCTGAGCTGTGGAAAAATTATTTGGGATATACCAGAGAGCTGGAGATAGGAACAGGAAGCAGCTGAAGGAAATTGATACAGTAAACCCACTGTTGGACCGCGGAAGCGCGGCCTGAGCCCTGTATTCGCGGCGGAAGCGCCGCAGTGTAGGGGGTTCTCTGGAAAATTTTTCTTCAGGTGATTTCTCTCTCTCTCCTCTCTCCCTTTTTAGCTCCAACTAATCCTTTCTGCAGGATTCTTTGCAAACAATAGCTGCGCCGCAAAAGCAAATTAAAATTGTGCGTGATTTTGCTTTTCTTGGTTGTTTTGCATTGCTAATACGGAAAATTAAGGGGCACGGCCAAATCCAAATTAGGTGGGGATTTCATTACCCTTCCTAGGCCCCGAAAACCACCAAACCTGCATCCACATTTACCCCCATTAACTAAAAGAAATCTAGAGATGACTCTAAGGACTGTCGCGCTCATTTAGGACAAGAGAGGGCCGTGGGTAATTCATTGCTTATCCGCGTTTTTTCTGTGGTGCCTAAGGCGAGTGTGTCTAAGGCTAGTGGTTATTAATTAGGTCCACTGTAGTGGTGGTTCCTTCCCACTTACCTGGCACTTATCCGGCCACAGGGGGACAAAGAGGCAGTGAAGGATTGATCCCGCGACTTGTCTTTTGGCAGTTAGGAGCGGTCTAGAGCCGGACCTAGGTGACCATTAGATTTTAGGTTTGTGTGCTGCATTTGGTTGTCGCATCATTTTTTTCAAAATCCGTCCCTTTTCAAAAGAAAACACCGCATTCATTTTACCCCTAATTATAAGCCAACGCTGCCACTTGTACTAACCCTTTTTAGTACAAGATAGGCTGGACACGGGATTCTAGTGCCCGTTTAGTCCGCGTACCTTTTATCGACTCTGAAGTCGATAATTCTCCATTTACCTTTTCTTTACCTACTACCACACCCACACCGATGGATCCGAATCCATCAAACTTCTTTAACCCCAATCTGCCACCGTCCGTTGGTGCGCAGAATTCTCCACACATTTCTCTTCAGGAAAGATGTTATCCACTTAGAGGTCCTCTTTCGACCTGCTTATCCACACCACCAGCGAACGGGGATAACTTTGAAATAAAGCCCCAGTATATCAACCTTCTACCTAAGTATCACGGACTCGAGACCGAGGATGCTTACGTTTTCATTACCAAATTTGAAAACGTATGCGCTATGATGGGTACGTCTCAACTGTCTGTGGATGCGATGCGTCTACGACTTCTTCCTTTTACCTTGTGCGATATAGCCGAGAAGTGGCTATATAACACCACCGCACACTCCATCACAAATTGGGAAGAATTCGTCGCAGCATTCCTAAAGAAATTCTACCCAGTCCAACGAACGGCTCGAATTCGTAGTGAATTGAACCAATTTGCCCAGCTCCCTACCGAACCATTTTCAAAGTACTTTGAACGTTTCAAGGATTTAATGGTTCAATGTCCTCATCACGGCATCCCGAGATGGGAGTTGTGCCGAATCATCTATGAGGGCAGTAACCCTAGCACGAAACAAAGCCTTGAAAATATGTGTCAGGGTACATTTATGACTAAAGACGATGGGGAAGCCTGGCGATACTTAGAAGAATTCGCTGAAAAATCGCTGATTTGGGAGAGTGGAACCCAACCATTGAATAGGGGTGGCGTACACCAAGTAGATGTGTCCATAGGTGTTCGAGCTGAAATGGCAGCAATGCAAAAGAAGCTCGACGCTATGGAACACAAATTTGCAACAGCCTCCCTAAACCCGGTATCACTCCCCAAAACTATTTGTGGGTGCTGTTCTGATCCGTCACACTTAACGGAAGAATGTCCTTTAAACTCGGCGTTTCAAGGTCACGAGCATTCTAATGCTGCATTTCAACGACCTCGAAACGATCCATATTCTTCCACGTACAATCAGGGTTGGAGGAACCACCCGAATTTTGCTTGGAACCAAAATCAATCTCAAAACACGGTTCCAAACACAAATAACTTTCAAAGGGCTCTTCCTCCACCACAACAGCAACCCCTTCAACTCACTCAGCACCCCTACCAGTCACAAAATTTCCAAAACCAGGGCAACACTCATGCACAGTCTAATCCTATGCAGTCCTGTTCTGACGATTTCTCTCAATTTACTCAAACCATGAAATCACTTTTATCCAATTTCATGGAGGTTTCAACTGAGGTTAGATCTTCCGTCAGTGAAATAAAGAAAAACTCAGCGTCACAAGCTGAGAGTATTAGAACGATGGAAGCTGAAATCGCACGCCTCAAAGCTGAAATGAGTGCGAGAGAAAAAGGGAAACTTCCCTCTCAACCCCTACAGAATCCTGGGCATTACAATGTAAATGCCATTACCACGTTGAGATCGGGAAGAGTGCTGAATAATAATGTCGGGGAAGATATTGATAATACTGAAAATCATGTCAAAACCCCGGCTGAGACCTTTCCACATGCACACACTTCTCCTTCTGATCCTTCTTCTTCTACCAAACCACCTTCGCACGAGCCTATTCTCCATTTCCCTTTAGGCTCAACACCTTCACCTAACCCTTATAGTTCTCCACAGACGGTCCCCACACCTCTTTTGGGATCTCGTCTACCCCCCTTTCCTTCTCCTATGATGGACCCTGCGCTTATTGCGAAAGCACCTTACCCGAACCGGCTAAGGGCTAACAGAACGAGTCCTCATATGGAGAAAATTTTAGAAATGTTCAAACAAGTTAACATCAATATCCCTCTCCTAAATGCAATTCAACAAGTCCCCGCTTATGCGAAAATTCTAAAGGACTTGTGCACTAGGAAGAGGAAGACTCAAGTGCCGAAGAAGGTCTTTATGGCTAATAACATCAGCACTGCTTTTATTCCCCAGCTGCCAAAGAAACGAAAGGACCCAGGATGTCCTACAATATCGATTTCGATTGGGGGTAAAAACATAAATCGTGCTCTTTTAGACCTTGGCGCGAGTGTTAACCTGTTACCTTATTCTGTCTATGAGCAACTAGGAATTGGAGAGCTGAAACCTGCTCATTGTACTCTCCAGATGGCGGACCGATCTATCACCAAACCAAGGGGTGAATTAGAGGATGTGTTAATAAAGGTCGGGGAATTTGTTTTCCCTGTAGACTTCATTGTGCTCGACACACATCCTGTAGCAAACCCCCGGGGCCAAATTCCGGTGATTTTAGGTCGTCCTTTCCTTGCCACTTCCAACGCTGTTATAAACTGTAGAAATGGTTCAATGAATTTATCATTTGGAAATATGACCATTGAACTAAATATCTATAGAGTTGGGAGTCAGCCATCAGAACCTAGTGCTCATATTTTAGATGTGTGTTCTGTCCATGAGATCGCTCCCGATAGTTGTGGAGCCGAGGAACTTTGCTTTAATGATCTCGATGACATTAGCACATCTCTGCTTGATCTTACACTTGATCTTAGTGAGGACACTACACTTACACTTGAGTCCTGCACTTCTGACTTTTCTCCACCCGAGTCTGTATCTTTCACAGGCTCTGAGCTTCTTTGTAAATCCAAAAATCATTCTATGATCCTTCCTTCAATCATTTCTCCGCCTGAATTAGATCTCAAGGTCTTACCTTCTCACCTAAAATATGCATATCTTGGTGAGAACGAGACGTTACCGGTTATAATTTCCACTTCTCTTGCATCAGAGCAAGAGAATGCACTTTTATCGGTATTAAGATCTAATAAAGAGGCATTTGGTTGGAGTATGGCGGACATCAAAGGGATCAGTCCCTTGATTGTTGAACATCATATACATGTGATGGATGATGCCAGACCGACCCGAGAACCACAGAGACGGTTAAATCCCGTCATGAAGGAAGCTGTCATGAAAGAGATCGTCAAATGTTTAGATAGTGGTATTATATACCCGATCTCCGATAGCCAGTGGGTAAGTCCTATACACGTCGTTCCTAAGAAATCCGGCATCACTGTGATCACAAATGAAGCGAATGAGTTGATTCAGACACGCACCCAAACTGGGTGGCGTGTATGCATCGATTATAGAAAACTCAACGCTGCTACGAGGAAAGATCATTTTCCTCTACCATTTATTGATCAAATGCTGGAACGCTTAGCGGGACGACAATACTATTGTTTCATGGACGGTTACTCAGGCTATAATCAGGTCCCCATCGCCAAAAAGGATCAAGATAAAACCACTTTTACTTGTCCTTTTGGTACCTTTGCTTACAGTCGCATGCCTTTCGGGCTATGCAATGCTCCCGCTACCTTTCAGCGGTGTATGATGGGGATATTCTCTGATATGGTAGAGAATTTCCTGGAGATCTTTATGGACGACTTTTCGATTTTTGGAGACTCTTTTTCTGAATGCCTAGCGAATCTGGACGCTGTTCTTACTCGATGCAAAGAGAAGAACTTGACTTTGAACTGGGAAAAATGCCACTTTATGGTCCAAGAAGGAATAGTCCTTGGACATGTCATTTCACAGAAGGGCATTGAGGTTGACAGAGCTAAAGTAGATGTCATTCAAAACCTCCCTCATCCCAAAAGCGTCAAAGATATTCGCTCTTTTCTTGGCCATGCTGGTTTTTATAGGAGATTCATAAAGGACTTTAGCAAAATTGCTAGACCTTTAACACTACTCCTGGCCAAGGATACTACCTTCCACTTTGACTCGGATTGCGAGACAGCTTTCGACTCACTTAAACACTCACTCACTTCAGCCCCCGTTTTATCATCACCAAATTGGGACTACCCCTTTGAGCTGATGTGTGACGCATCTGATTTTGCAGTAGGTGCTGTCCTTGGACAACACATTGAAAAGATGCCACATGTGATTTACTATGCTAGTAAGACCCTGAATGATGCGCAAATCAATTATACAACCACGGAGAAAGAACTATTAGCGGTTGTATTCGCATTAGAGAAATTCAGGCCTTACTTAATCGGCTCACCTATTGTTGTATATACTGATCATTCCGCTTTAAAACATCTGTTGGCGAAGAAAGATGCCAAAGGTCGACTAATACGTTGGATCCTTCTTTTACAAGAATTCGATCTTGTTATCAAAGATAAGAAAGGATGTGAAAACGTAGTAGCTGACCACCTTTCACGCATCGTTTCTTCCCCTGTGACCCTGCCAATCAATGACTCATTCCCTGACGAACAACTCTTGAGCGTATCCTCTGAACCATGGTTCAGGGATATTGTGAACTATCATGCCACGGGATTGATACCAAGCAATTGGTCTAAACAGGACAAATACCGCTTTCTTTCCCAAGTAAAACACTATTACTGGGACGAGCCTTATTTGTTTAAATATTGTCCTGATCAGATCATTTGCCGGTGCATCCCGAATGAAGAGTTCAAGAGTATTCTTTCATTTTGTCATGATCAGGCCTGTGGGGGTCACTTTGGTCCAAGAAAAACAGCGGAAAAGGTTTTGCAATCTGGATTTTATTGGCCGACCTTATTCAAGGACGCATTTGAACATTGCAAAACCTGTACACAATGTCAGTATACGGGTAGAATATCCCAAAGGAATGAAATGCCTCAGCAACCCATTCTGGTTGTTGAAATGTTTGATGTTTGGGGCATAGATTTTATGGGTCCTTTTCCCAACTCCTTTGGGAATCTGTACATATTGCTGGCGGTTGATTATGTTTCCAAGTGGGTAGAAGCCATTCCAAGTCGCACTAATGACAAGAAAGTTGTCATTAAGTTCTTGAAAGAGAATATCTTCTCGCGATTTGGACACCCACGCGCTATTATTAGCGATAATGGGACACACTTCTGCAACAGATCTTTCGAGACTCTGATGCGGAAATATTCAATCAACCACCGTCTTTCTACACCCTATCACCCCCAAACAAGCGGGCAGGCTGAGATCTCAAACAGACAAATCAAACTTATCCTGGAGAAAACTGTTGCTAAAAATAGAAAAGACTGGTCGACCAAATTGACGGATGCTCTTTGGGCATTCAGGACTGCATATAAGACCGACCTAGGAATGTCTCCATATAGGATAGTGTTTGGAAAAGCATGTCATCTACCTGTTGAGATAGAACATAAAGCATTGTGGGCTATAAAAGAAATTAATTTTGATTTAAACCTTGCTTGCAACTTTCGGAAGCTGCAACTAAACGAGCTAAGCGAACTCCGCGATGAAGCTTATGATAATGCTGTAATCACAAAGAATAGGACTAAGGTTTTTCACGATAAAAACATTGTAAGGAAAACATTTTTACCTGGTCAACAAGTCCTTCTTTATGATTCACGATTACACCTTCATGCGGGTAAGCTCCGATCTCGTTGGAAGGGACCTTTTGTTGTGCGATCTGTATACCCGCACGGGGCAGTAGACATTGAAAATGTTAAAAACGGCACTGTTTTCAAAGTAAATGGACATAGATTAAAACCGTATTTTTCCACTGACCCCACGGAGGAGCTCTTGTTCTTACAAGAGCCAGTTTATCTTGATTAAAATTCCTCCGTCTCACTTTCATGTCCAGTATATCATTACATCATTATTTTAAATGAAGGTGAGTAAATAAAACAAGTTTGGGGGAAGTTCTTCACTTATATATTTGCCCCCACTAATAATTCCTCCCAGATTTACAGATTTTTGTAGGTATAACTGTCGGCAACAGTGAGGACACTGTTGAAAACAAGTTTGGGGGAGGTTTGTGCTTATTTTCGCATCATTTGCATATCATCTGCATAAGCACAAAACATTTCTTTTAAAAATCTATAAAAAAAAAAAAAATTGAAAAATTTTCAAAACCCATAAAATTTTAAAAATTTTCAAATATAAAAATAATGTTAATATTTACACTTTTTGTATATAAATAAGATAATGAAAGTTTAGACAGTGAACAATTACATCCATGAGATTGGAAAAATTTTAGAAAACTAAGAAAATTAGAAGTTTTCTTATACGAACTAGTAATAAGTAGTTATGAGCCGTTGTCCCAAGGGTTAGTAAGATGAAGGACGTCACTAATCTGAGGATAAAAATAAGTCTGAAAAATAGTTTCTATTCTGGAAGCCAAACATTTTGAACGTTGCTACCCTGCTATTCGCACTTACACACGTCTTGAAGCCTGGGATAGTAGAGGATACCTTGAAATGCTCTTGTCTTAAAGCCAAAAGTATGAAAAAGAAAAATAGTATTTTTGAAAATGGTAAAAAAAAAAAAAATGGACACTGGTTTTGTTATCATCAAGGGCAAGAAAAATATATAGCAAAAGGGTGCTTCTTCACCTAGTGCCCCAAGGTCAACTGGTCTGGGAGTCACTGCTATGCCTGAGGTGGTGCAAGATTAGGAAAATACACCAAGTTAAGCATGCACATTAGTAATCGGTCGGTTAGTACCTCAAGAAGTATTAACGGTCGCATGAAAGTGTGTAAGCAATCTCGTTTGCCAAGAAGTACTGAGGCTGATGGGCAAGGGTATGATAGCTTGAATTGAATTCTCCGGGTGTAGGGATGTCTTTACACACACGCAGGGTGATATGATCGATGTTTGGAATAAAGATAGGAATGAAGAATAAGACGATGTTTTATTGAGGGAGGACGTGATTTCTAACATCTTTTCATGACCATTAAGATAGGGCTCATGACAACCGAAAAGCTAGCTTAGTTGGAAACCCTAATTTTCAAGGCTTTTCTTTTACAATTCTTATCTTTAAATGTAATGTTCATGATCTTGCTTTTATTTTTGGATTTTGTGGGTGCAATCCGCTGAAAACCCTCAGGAGACAACACTCCTCCTACTAGGGACACCTAGAGGTTTAAAGGCTTGTTGCACGTGCTCAGTGCAATCGTGTTGCCTACGAAAGTGTGCTAGTTAGTTTTTCTCTTTCTTTGTTTTCTCCTTCTCTTTTTAATAAAACATTCTCTCGAGACGATCGAAATTAAGTTTGGGGGTATTTGATCAGTCGAAAATACTGCATATTTTAACCGGCAATTTCCTTGTCATCTGCATACATATAGGAGAGTACGGTATTCATAATTCACATATTAGCTAATTGGTCGCAAAATATGAAATTACATGTATTCGACCTTTAAACCGGAAATTCTAGGGAAATTAACGGCATTGCATTACATAGCATATTTTCTATATCTTGCAACCCCTATGTTGAAGTCTATGCAGGAAAAGAGATGCTTGCTCGATCAATTCAGTGCTCGACCATTACAATTGCTCGTAAACTCATTGAAAGCAAATCTGGTATCAATACAGAAGGTCAATTGCAATTCTGAACATCAAAGAATAACCCATACAGCAGTACCAAGCAACTGAAGAAAGCACCAATCCCGAGGCCACCAAGGCGCGGCGGAAGCGCGGCAAAACCCTACCTCATGCGGCGGATCCGCGGCTGAACCAGGGAATCAACTCCTCAAACTTCACCACAACTCCTGTGTTAGTACCTGCAGCTCAAAAATGCATACAAAAGTCTAGAAGAGTCCAGACACTTCCACCAGATCATCAAGCTCCTAAACTAGCCTAGAATTTCTAGAACTTTCCTAAACCCTAAGCTAAACCCCAACAAACTTGTCAACAAACTTTGGGAGGGAAAGTTCAATTCAAACCTAAACCTAGGTCTATAAATAAGACCCTAGGCTCTCTCATTTATAATCTTAGAAAAATCTTTGATCATCTTGATTCAATCTTAGAGAGTGATAGATTGAACCCATTTTTAGTTTAGCCATTCTCTTTCTCCATCTTCTTCTTCCTCAAGATTAGTGAGAAATCTTGTAGGAAACCCTAACCCTAATTCCACTCCAAATCCAACATCTTGAGTACCAAATCAAGCGAGAAATCTTCAACCTTTTGGGAGCCGAGCCGATCTTCAATCGGGCAAGTGATCCAAGCCGATCCGCGATCCACGGAGACGAGCGAAGCCAAGTCGACAATCAAGTTCCTCCTCTTGTAGTTCTTGAGTGATTGTAACGGAATTGTTGATATAAATAAAAGGTGAAATTCGTTAATCTTGCTTTCTTTTAAAATTCCGCATCATGTTATCTTTACTGTTCTTGAATATTGTCTATGTGGTGATGCGCGAGTAAAACTCCGCTCGTTAAGGAGTCGAGAAGATCTTTAGTATGATGATGTAGCAAATTTGTAATCAATTCTTGAATCCCACGAGATTGTAAACCCTAGCTATTTCAAGAATCGACAACCCAATTCGATTCGATGCTTTCTTGATCAACATCGTTCGAGATTGGGGTGATCCGATCGATTCTTGAAATTACTAGAGGCTAGAATATAAATGGTATCCTCGAAAGAGTAAGGGTTAAGAGATGAAACTTTAATTTCATCAAGAAAACCCTAATTCTCGTCGATAACCATTGATCTAGTGTCAATTCCTCGAAGGACAAGAATACGAAATATTGTAGACTACAACACATCTAAAGATCCTATCGATTCCTACGAGCCTCTTTTCTTGATTGTCGTTTGGAAAATACCATTGAAACCGATTCTTGTTGTTTATAGTTCTTGATTCTTTAGAAAAGATTAGTGACACACGAATACAAATCAATCAATTGAATCGTGTTTTCTCTTATTGTTGATTAACATTTCATTTCAAACAAATAAAGGTACAAACGAATCTCGAGATCCCTGAGGACGATCCGCACTCATTCATTAACTTCAACTGACACCGTTGTTTGATTGCGGTCAAATATTTTTTGGTTGTGATTTCTTTACTATTTGATTAGATAAACACATACACGAAAATCAATCGATCAAAATGGCGCCGTTGCCGGGGATCATTTGAATTGATACTTTTACATCCAATCAAGAAATTTATTAAAATCACCCGGCTATATTACATATAACCGACTAATATAACATGTACCAATTCATCGAATCAACACTTGATCCGATGACCCGGCTATATCACATATACCCGGCCGATATCATATATCGCGAGAATAGAAAACGGTATCTCATATCGTATTATTCTCGGTCCCGTACATATCACATATGTGCTCCTACTCCGTTTTGCCTGAGCCAGGAAACCTCTGTGTAGGACTCTAAAGAATCGTGAATACGCCGGCAGTAGGTGATGATCATATCAAACACCCACAAGCTGCAAACGGTCAGCCAAACGTAACAGCCATCCAGCTATTGAGCGATCAGAAGATCAACATGCAAGCATGTACATTCTCCTATGAATCAAATTAGTAACACTACCGTACAGTCCGGTCTCTTTGTATGATATGTTGCATATCCAGTCTAGGGGTGGTAAACGTCAAACCCCAGTAATCGATAAGTCGTGTCGATGTGAGGCTCATAACAGGTCAAGAAAATACTGATAACTCTTACCAGAAGCACTCCATATCAGCCCTGGCCAGAGACTTCCAGTTATAGCCAATCGAACACAGCACAACATCAACTCCCAATACCGGGAGAGACGAAACCCCTCATATCGCTCACTGCCTCCATGTGATTCGGGACTGTACCAAAATGCCACCATTTTGCATGCCTTCTTAAACGTGGTAAGGTGGAAATCAAAGCACAGTGGGAATCACCCAAGATTCTAAGACGATCTCGGGTCTACAGACTAACCTGTACCAGTGTCACCGGAGAACTGCTATCAGACGATAGGTATAATACCATCTAAGAGTTCTCGGTGAGTCCATTCAGTGTACCCAGTCTCCACTGAGCACCCGTACAACATCTTTGATGTCAAACATCAATGGATATGGAATCATCCATCGCCCATCAAATCGGTTAAGATGCGTATACGCTAGTCTACTCTAGTGTATCGATGCCCTGTCTTGATACACCCTCGACTAGGAATAGTAATAGGATATACTCGTTGACTACCCTGGCCCCACTAGTATTATCTCATCATAGTCCCAGTAGTCGAGTACATTTCCTAAGGGCTTTATCAACATGTGAGAGTAAGACAGTAAACCAATACAAGTTAACATATTAAGACAAAGCGTAACCAGATAGCATATTATCATATCAAGCAAGAAAGTCCTCTCTATATATATCCAAGCATCCACTATAATATACAACATATGTACAATAATGGCCTATTAGGCATATACATAACCAACAGACTTTGTGTAATGGCTTTCCGAACACAGCGCGACATCAACCCCCAATACCGGGAGAGGCGAATACTATCTAACCGCCACTACCTCCAAGCGCTTCGGGACTGCACCCAACTACTACCTGTTTGCACGACTCAGCAGAGCCGTGGTAGGGTAGTAATCTAAGAATGGTGGGAACACACTTGAGGCAAAGTAGCAGTGTCAAGTCGACGAACTAAGCTGTACCCATGTCACCTGGGAACTGCTACCTGACGATAGGTATATTACCAACCAGCAGTTCCCTACGAGTCCGTCCAGTGTAACTCATAACCCAATGAGCACCTGCATACTATCTCCAGTATGACGTACTGATGGCTATGGGACATACCATCTCCCCTGCTGGGAAGAGAAGCGTATATACTAGTCTACTCTGCAGTATCGATGCCCTGTCTCGATAATTTTGCGACTAGGGACCTGTGTAAGGATGTGCTTGTAGACTACCCAGCCCCCACTAGTATGACTGCCATCACAACGCTGGTAGTCAAGCAAAAGATCCTAAGGGCTCTATCAATATTGTTGGGTTACCCTTGCACCTAGTCTAGGGTTTGGTAGCATCACTCATGCCATTTTAAAATTTAGAAATGTGCAAAGCTAACTAACCATGAATCTTGCTAGAATTTCTAGGGTAACAAGATTGTATCACATACAAATAAGAAAAGAGATAGGGATTACAACCTTTGTAGTCCGTTCTTTCGCTTCATAAGCTCCTTATTGAGGTCCCTTCGCTGCGATCAACATGAACTCTGACTCTCGAGTGGCTCCATGAGGTAAATGAGACACCTTGCTTATAGTCTAAATGATCCAAGATGATCTACCTTGAAGAATCTCAGACCCAAGCTAACACTTCACTAAACAACTTATTAGAGAAGTGAACACCCTAATCTAAGTGGCTAGAATAGATGAGGATGATGAAGTAGGAATTTAGCTCTCTTTTGTTTTAAAATTCTCACTCAATATCTTCACAAAAGAAAAACCCAGTGAAGCTTTTTCAAGAGCTCAAGGAAGAAGAAGATGAATAATTCCTTTTGTGATGAATAATGAATTATTGTAGTGGTTACAAATCCAACCATGGGTTAAGTATGAAGGAGTTAACCCTTGTAGAGAATAAACTAGAGTTAATGGTTTAGATTGTGTTAGAAAATATCTTCACAAAATATCAAGCTAAAGACAAAAGTCAAAGCTTCATGAAGCTTCATGGAAGCTTCATGCAAAAGCTAACCCTAATCCAAACCCTTACTAAGTTTAAACCCTAAACCTTTGTTAAATTTGTAACCCTAACATGTTACTATATTATATATGACATATACAATATATTTTGTAACAAAAGAAAATAATACAATTAACATATATCGCATATATATCAATGTATTATCCCGTGAGAAAATGAATCATATAAAGCGAGCTTATATTAGTTAACGTAACGTAATATATCACATATATATATTTATACATTAAATTATCGAATCAACACTTGATCCGATAACCCGGCCATATTACGTATAACCGACTAATATAACATGTACCAATTCATCGAATCAACACTTGATCCGATGACCCGGCTATATCACATATACCCGGCCGATATCTCATATCACGAGAATATAATACGGTATCTCATATCGTATTATTCTCGGTCCTGCACATATCACATATGTGCTCCTACTCCATTTTGCATGAGCCAGGAAAGCTCCGTGTAGGACTCTAAAGAATCGTCAATACGCCGGTAGTAGGTGATGATGATATCAAACACCCACAAGATGCAAGCGGTCAGCTAAACGTAACAGCCACCCAGGTATTGAGTGATCAGAAGATCAACAAGCAAGACTGTACATTCTCCTTTGAATCCAATCAGTAACACTACCGTACAGTCCGGTCTCTTCGTCTGATATGTCGCATATCTAGTCTAGTGGTGGTAAACGTCAGACCCCAGTAACTGATAAGTCGTGTCGATGTGAGGCTCATAACAGGTCGACAAACTACTGATAACTCTTACCAATAGCACTCCATACCAGCCCTGGCCAAGGACTTCCAGTTATAGCCAATCGAACACAGCACAACATCAACTCCCTATACTGGGTGAGACGAAACACCTCCAATCGCTCATTGCTTCCATGTGATTTGGGACTGTACCCAAAAGCCACCGTTTTGCACGCCCTCTTGGACGTGGTAAGGTGGAAATCAAAGCACAGTGGGAATCACACAAGACTCTATGTCATGTCCCGAAAGTACGGAATATGACCGGCACTTAAACTACAAAACGTTTCGAGGCGTACGTTATTTAAGTAAGCCGAAAACCCAGAAATCCAAACCAAGAAAAGTAGTGGAGTGAAGGAAAACCAACTAAAATTAAGTAGTTTTAATAGCATAAACAGAATTATGCGTTTTAAAAAAACATCAAGTATTTTCTGAAAATTTCGGCAGAGTCTCCTTTGTAAATACTGGCCCCCAAACGGGATACAACATGAATAGTATACGAAATCAATAAAAAGGGCATCTTCAAGCGGGAGCTAGCTCTTCGTCAATCGATGGTCACAACCACACAAGCAATATAATATACAACGCCAAGGGCGAGGTTCAAAACTCAAAAAGAAACTCAAAACAGCAAGTAATCCACCGAAATACAACACGCGACTCTAAGGTCGAAAGAATAAACATCACTGGTCTCTATCTCTGAAATAAATACATGTTTGGTTGATGGAACTTCTAGATACAACTGAATAATAATATACAAAATTTAATGATGGGTACGATACAAATAAACCCACCTACTAGCAAGTCACGCGAAAAGAAGCAGTGCCAGCAAAGCCGTAATGAAACCTGTACGGTAAAACCTGCAAGAAACTGTGGCACAACGGGGGTGAGTTGCCAACTCATGAATAGAATACATCTACGAACAGGAATCGCATGTATGACGCAATCCTAGGTCATACGATCATAATATATTCTCAAATATATATAACATGCACCCTATATCAATGGCTAGGGTAAATATCTAACCCGGGTGTAATCCCATGTGTCCGCGTCAGTGCCTCAGGTAGTAATATATCATATGGATGATTTATGAATGCATGAAAACAGAATACATGTACTAAAGAAACTGCATTCATAATTTAGTGAGATTTCCTTTGTATTTTTAAAATGAGGTATCATAAATGAAATCAGCATAAACAATGTCTAGCATCGAAACAAAACATAAATCTCAATGTCTCAAAATCTCAGGCTCCGGCTATCCGGACTGGCCTGTATCATCAAATCTCAGTACCTTAATATCTCGAAATCTCAATGTCTCAATCTCAATATCTAGGGCGCCGTCAGTCCAGACCGGCCCCTACCATCAATCTCAAGACCACGACGGTATCCTCCGGATATCCGACGCGTCGGGTAATATCACCGG
Source organism: Agapanthus africanus (assembly GCA_030015575.1). Taxonomy (NCBI): domain Eukaryota; kingdom Viridiplantae; phylum Streptophyta; class Magnoliopsida; order Asparagales; family Amaryllidaceae; genus Agapanthus; species Agapanthus africanus. Next base: position 479,001,573 of record JASDDO010000014.1, on the reverse strand, counting down.
TGTAGTGCTCCCCTGCCAGGCTCACATCATCATCACCACGCGCTTCTTGCCCCGGGGTACCTTACCGGGTCCACCATGTACCCGAAACGGTTCATCCGTCTCCTCGAATCGGGTCTCGAAAACCATCATCAAACTCATGGTGGACGACTCATACATCATGGGAAAACCGTGCTTTTCATATTAAAAGAGAGAGAAGAAGTTTGTATATGTTTTGCGGTTTTCCCCCAAATCCAGAAAATCTCATGGAAATCCGAATCCAAAACCTCAATAGCACGTAAAATAGTGAATCTATGCATTAGAATCCATGAATGCAGCATAACAATGAATAACAGTATGCATGAAGTGACAAGTAATAACTACAATGTCTAAACTGGCATATAAGGCAAGTACACTAATATCATGTCAAAACTACTATCTAACAAGTTAAGTCAAGCAATAATATTCTCTAAGTGTACGTGACATAGCAATTACCGATAAAGATGTGTGTAAGCCGACAAGTAAGTGTTCGTGGTACATACGCATCATCGGTAATGGTGCTGGTGTCCTAACAGCATGATATGAATAATGGAATATGAATCACAATTAGTATATGATGCGGAGCAACAGAAATAATGATCGGGAGCTAAATACTAAACACAATGATAAAAAATCTACATTTAATATAAATCTAGTCTAACAACTACACTAAACTATACGGCCGAGCTAACAAGCTAAACTAAAGGTAAGGAAACCGCCTATCATCTGAGTCGATACATACATACATACATACATACATACATACATATATATATATATATATATTAGTCGGTGATCCCGCCTCGATAATGTCACATTCGATACCATATCTATAATCAGATATCCCCAAGTCAAGACTGCGGATCAAACATCAATATATAGCTCGTACGTAAATCCATCGTACGGCATTCCAATTCTGGGTACGGGTCAATATCACATTCATCATATGATTCATCTTGTATCTTCTTTATCAAAGATCATAATCCGGGTACTGATCTATGTCTAGTACAATACTAATATCATCAATATAATCATGATCTGACTACTGATCGACGGTCTCGTACAAACCGATATCACCAGCACATATCATCATAGAGAAGTATACATCGCCCAATACGGCCTATTATCAACATCCTAGCATATCATATCTCATATCACGATCACATGTCGACCATTTTATTTATATTACTATTCACATGGTATCATCGTCCAAAGATCCGCTATAACATCATGACGTATCTCAAATACGAATTCCGCCAAATCACCGATCTCATGGTCTCAAATCAAATCTTATCGACTCGCCTCACATCCCAAATACGATCCTCAAATCCAGTATGTGAACACATAGTCCCATACCCATGTGAACACATAAATATATATATTCCCATCTAAGCACATATGAAAGAAGAATGTATGCAAGTATGGGTGTGTATGTTTGAGTGGTGCAACCACTACTCTAGGGTTTCGCAACACTACATTAATCCAATCACACCAAATATCCACCTTTATCATAAAAAACATCAAACAATATATAATCAATATATGTGTGTATAGGTATTCGTATACATCACCATGAACTGCGGGAGTGCTATACGCCATCCACCCGACTTCTCCCCGTAGATATAAATCTACTCACCTGGTCCTCTCTCGCCGGTGCCGACGTCTCTACGCGCTTGCTTGTCGTCTCGAAGTCCACATGGGCTACCTACATATTATAACGCACCGTATCGCATTAAAATCCGACTCATGACCAAAACGACACACGAATCCCACATAGGTCAAAACCTATGGTTGCTTTCACAAATCAACCCAAAAACCCTCGACGTCGGCGTACAAACGCCAAACCATCGAGAAAAACCCAAACACACTCATTTGCACATTCACAAGCACTAATTATAATATAAAATAGGTTAAAATTCACAAAAACCTCAAACTCACATTAAAAGCTATTTTTCCGAAAATCTAGCAAGCAAAATTAACCGTTTTTTGTACAAAACTCGACGTTTAAACAAATCTAGCGGCCGCAATATCCACTCAATATCATAACCAAGTCATATAAACCATTCCAATAATTTATTCTCATCAAAATATATTTATTTACAAAACCTAGTTAACAAAATTAGCACAATTTTCCATTTTAGCTCAAAACTTTGTGTTTTAATCAACTTTAAATATTTTAACAATTCTAGTGGCCATAATTCTCATTAAAACATATTAACTAAGCCACACAACCATTAACTAGATTTTAATCTCACTACTTTATATTAATTACAAAAATCTAGTTTGCAAAACAAACATAATTAGGACAATTTAAATTTAACAATCTAGCAATTGAGCAACTAGATTAGTTTTCGGAAGCATTAACATGATAATCTTCTCATGGTAACCTTAAGCAAATAACAACCACTCTAATTGAATCTAAACCCTAACTTTTGAATCCAAAACCATCCACTTGAATTTCCAAACATGAATTCAAAAACGCTTTATTTTTTTTAAAACCCTAATTAAGCTTGATTTAAACATTCAATTAACAACTAACAAATATGGATGAATCTTTATACCTCATGATCAAGAGATCAACATGAAGATCATAGCCTCTAAAATGCCAAATTTCCTCTAAGATCCATGCTAGCTTGGGCAAAGAAATAATGGGTAAGAGTTGGATTGGAGAATTTTTGAGGTTTTAACTTGATTTTTGGGGCAAATTGATGATGTTTTTGATGAGAAATGAGAGGATAAAATTGGGGGGGCTGCTGTTGAAGAGGGCTCGGCCAGCATTGGGGAAGGGGTGATGGTGAAGTCTGTAGGTGTGGGGAGAAAAGTCCAAGTCAAAGGAAACCCCATACTTTATATAATAACACCCATACCTCATTCTTTTCTTTTCTTTTTGTTTTGTTAGGCAAAGGAGTGGCCCAAATGGGGGGGGGGGAGAATGGCAGCAGCCATTGTCGGCCATGAGGAAATGGGGAGGATTTTATATGGGTGTGGGTGTAAGTTTCGAAGTAAAGAAAGCCCAAACTCAAACAACAAGCCCAAGTTCATATTCTTTATCATTTCCTTTTTCATTTCTTGTTCCCTTTTCATTCAAGGCCTCATCAAGTGGAGAAATTTTTTCGGAGGGGTAGCCAAGGGCTTAGCCAGCAGCCTAGGGGGGAGGAGAGAGGGTGTAGGTGAGTGTGGGTAAGGGAAAAATGATAAATGTTATATCCCAATTTCCATTAACACTAATTTCACTAATTAAGCCATTTTTCTTCGATATTTTCTAAACCGTTTTGGCAAACCATCTCATTTCAAAAACAATATTTTACATGTCAGTTTAGTGTGTCATGAATTATAAAATTTGTATCAACCCATTCCAATTTGTAATTTTCCCTAATTAAATGTATTAATGACGGCTTAAAATAATATTAAAATAATTAATTTTGAATTTTTTTCCAGAAAATTAGAAATTTTACCAGTGGCTCAATAAACACCAAATACTAGCAATTACATAGCTAGAATATGTATATTTAATTTTATAATAAAGATATTTGTATTTTGACATTTTACCGAAACCCCCTTATTTTACCGATTTTTCGAAATTTCACGGAAACGATTTTCAAAACGTTACACTCTATGACGATCTCTGGTTTACAGACTAACCTGTACCAGTGTCACCGGAGAACTGCTATCTGACGATAGATATAATACCATCTAGGAGTTCTCGGCGAGTCCGTTCAGTGTACCCAGTCTCCACTGAGCACCCATACACCATCTTTCATGTCAAACACCGATGGATATGGGATCATCCATCGCCCATCATATGGGTCAAGATGCATATATGCTAGTCTACTCTGTTGTATCGATGCCATGTCTCGATACACCCTCGAATAGGAACAATTACAGGATGTACTCGTTGACTACCCTGGCCCCACTAGTATGATCTCATCATAGTCCTAGTAGTCGAGTACATATCCTAAGTGCTTTATCAACATGTGAGAGCAAGACAGTAAACTAATACAAGTCAACATGTTAAGATAAAGTGAAACCAAATAGTATACTATCATGTCGAGCAACAAACTACTCTTTATAAATATCCAAGCATCCACTATAATATACATCATATGTACAACAATGGCCTCTAGGGCATATATATAACTAACAATCTCCCACTTAAACTAAGGCCAGGTGTTGTAGTATCTCATACCCAACATCCTGAAGAGTCTCTCAAACTGTGTCTGGGGAATGGCCTTCGTGAGTGGATCCGCAGTGTTGTCCTACGTATCAACTCTCCTGACCTTGATCTCCCGGCGATCAACTATTTCCCGGATCAGGTGATACCGCCTCAGAATATGTATGGACTTCTGATGGGACCTGGGTTCCTTGGCCAAAGCCACAGCTCCATTGTTATCACAATACAAAGGTATTGGATGCTCAATGAATGGAACCACACCAAGTTCAGTGCTGAACTTCTTCATCTAGACAGCCTCTTTGGCAGCATCGTTGGCAGCGATGTATTCAGCCTCCATCGTCGAGTCTGCAACGGTTTCCTGTTTGGAACTCTTCCAACACACCGCCCCTCCATTGAGGGTAAAGACAAATCCCGAGTGTGACTTAGAGTCGTCCTTATCACTTTGGAAGATTGAATCGGTAAAGGACTCCACCTGGAGTTCTCCGTTACCATACACCAAGAACATCTCTTTAGTCCTTCGTAAGTACTTGAGAATGTTCTTCACAGCTGTCGAGTGACTCTCTCAAGGATCTGCTTGATACCGACTGACTACACATACTGAGTATGCTACATCGGGTCTGGTACATAGCATCGCATACAAGATATAGCCTACTGCCGAAGCATAGGGTATCCCTTGCTTGCGAGCTCTTTCCAAATCTGTCTTGGGAGACATCTCTTTGGAGAGAGTGAGTCCAGAGATCGTGGGTTGGTTCCCATGCTTGGATTCTTCCATACTAAACCACTTTAGTTCGGTGTCAATGCACCTGGATTGGGACAATCCCAGTATCCGTTTAGATCTATCTCTATAGATCTTAATTCCCAAAATGCAGGAGGCATCACCTAGATCTTTCATTGAGAATCTTTATGATAAGAAGAGCTTGACCGAGTGCAGCATAAGAACATCATTTCCTATCATGAGTATGTCATCTACATACAATACGAGGAAGACAACCTTACACTCTGCAACCTTCTTATGAATACAAGGTTCATCTACGTTTTTGATGAAGTCAAACTCTTTGACTACAACATCAAAGCAGATGTTCCAACTCCACGATGCTTGCTTCAACCCGTAGATGGATTTAAGCTGTTTGCACACCTTTCCGCTGCTCCCACTATCTACGAAGCCCTCTGGCTAAGACATGTACACGCACTCTTCTAAATCACTATTTAGAAAGACGGGCTTAACATCCATTTGCCAGATTTCATAGTCATGGTATGTAGTAATGGTAAGTAAGATCCGGATGGATTTAAGCATAGCCTCTGAAGAAAAGTTTTCATCATAATCCACACCTGGTAGTTGACGAAAACCCTTTGCAACAAGTCTAGCTTTGAAAGTCTCTACTTTTCTATCTACACCAAATTTTTTCTTAAAGATCCACTTGCTCCCAATGGGTTTTACCCCTTCAGGAGCAACTTCCAAAGTCCATACTTTGTTGGTGTACATGGATTCCATCTCAGATCGCATTGCATCCAGCCACTTCACAGAGTCCCCACTCGTGATGGCCTGCTCGAAGCTAGTCGAGTCATCATCTTCCATGATGCAATCCTCACTCCCACCGTCTATGAGAAAACCGTAGTAACTCTTAGGTGGATGAAGAACCCTACTAGATCGGCGGAGAGGCCGAGGTTCGTTGGGAACTACTGAATCATCTGGTTCGATTAAATCTTCAGTTGTAGTTTATAGTGCTGGAACTTCTTCCAGCTCTACCTCATTGCAACTAATTTTTTTTACAAGAAATTCCTTTTCTAAAAGGGTGGCATGCTGAGCAACAAACACCTTTTGTTGTTCACCATGGTAGAATAGATATCCATTTGAATGTTTAGGATATCCTACAAAATTACAAAGAACTGATCGTGCCTCGAGTTTGTCCTGATTTTGCCTTTTGACATAGGCCGGACAACCCCATATCTTAACTCGTTAAAGACATGGTCTCTTCCCACTCCATATCTCATATAGTGTGGTAGGTACAGATTTTGATGGAACCTGATTCAATAGGTATGCTGCTGCTTCAAGCACATAACCCCAAAAGGAAATAGGTAACTCAGCATTGCTCATCATAGAGCGCACCATATCTAATAGGGTGAGATTCCTCCGCTCCGATACACCGTTGTGCTGTGGTGTATAAGGAGGAGTAAGCTGAGAGAGAATCCTATTCTCTTTTAGATAGTCTAGGAACTCATTGCTCAAGTATTCTCCTCTTCGATCTGATCGAAGGATCTTAATACTTTTGCCAGTTTGGTTCTCTACTTCGTTCTTATATTCTCTGAATTTCTCAAAAGCTTCAGACTTGTGTTTCAACAGGAACACATGTCCGTATCTTGAGAGATCGTCAGTGAATGTAATGAAGTAGGAAGAACCGTTCCTGGCATATGTAGACATGGGACCACATTCATCACTATGTATCAGTTCCAAGAGTTCCGTAGCTCTTTCTCCGTGTCCACTAAATGGAGTTTTGGTCATCTTTCCTTTGAGACATGACTGGCAAGTATCATAAGATGAAAATTCGAACAGATTCAAATATCCATCCTTATGTAACTTAGCTAGCCGTGTCGCATTGATATGACCTAGTCTACAATGCCACAAGAAGGATTCATTCATTTCTGAAGTCTTCCTCTTGTGTGTGTTTTGTACATTAAGTACTGTAGTTTGGTTGAGAACGTATATTCCATTATTAAACGATCCTGATCCAATCAACTTTTGATTCAGGAATATTTTCATAACATTATCCTGTACTACAAAATTATATCCTTCTTTACTCAATAAAGAAACTGATATAAGATTGCATATCAGGGTCGGAATGTAATAGCATTCGTTAAGAACCAATGTATTACCATTTGGTAACACAAGGTGATATTCGCCAACTGCTTTGGCTGCAACATTTGCACCATTCCCTACTCTTACGGAATGATCACCCTCTCCCAGTTCCCTACCTTTACGTAGCCCATGTAACATATTACATATGTAGGATCCCGATCCGATATCTAATACCCAGGACGTAGTGTGAACTGAGAAACAGTTCTCGATAACTAACACACCTGAAGAAGATGCATCAACAAGCTTATTCTTCATTTGGGTGGCATGAGAATCCAGATATTCTACTATTTCCTGCTCCGACTTATAATAGTTATAAGTGGGAGTGGGACAAACGTTCTGTTAGTGTATATGCCCTAGAGGCCATTACTGTATCATACTAGTTTGTATTTTACTTGATGGAAGCTTGGGATATTCACCTTGTATAGACAATCTTGCTCAATATAGTAGTATGCTACTTGGTTTGTTTCTGCTTTAATGTGTGCATGTGTTTCTTTTAGCATATCGCATATACACATTAGTGGAGCCCTTAGGATCTTTGCTTGATTACCAGCGTTGTGATGGCAGTCATACCCGTGGGGGCTGGGTAATCCACAAGCACATCCTTATGCAGGTCCCTGGTCGTAGGACTATCGAGACAGGGCATCGATACTCCGGAGTAGACTAGCGTATACGCTTCTCATCCCAGCTTGGGAGACGGTCTGTCCCACAGCCGTCAGTACGCCGTACCTGAGATAGTATGCGGGTGCTCGTTAGGTTACGAGTACACTGGACAGGACTCGTCGGGAACTGTTGGTTGGTACTATACCTATCATCAGTTATTAGTTCCCAGGAGACATGAGTACAGCTTAGTCCGTTGACTTGACACTGTCACTTCGCCTCGAGTGTGTTCCCACCGCACTTTGATTACTACCCTACCACGGCTCAAAGGAGTCGTGCAAACAGGTAGTTTTTGGGTGCAGTCCCGAAGCACTTTGAGGCAGTGACGGTTAGACAGGATTCGTCTCTCCCGGTATTGGGGGTTGATATCGCGCTGTGTCTAGGAGAGCCATTGCACAAAGTCCCTAGCCAGGGCAAGCGAGATAGACTGGTAGATTTCCAGTGTTATCTCAGGTGTTCTGGGCTACACTCCGACACGACTTGTACCGCTAGTAGGGGACTGACGTTTACCGCCCCCTAGGTCCGCCATGCGATGTTCTCAGACGAACAGACCGGACTGTATGGAGATTGTCACATTCAGCCTCAGTAGGAGATCAGATGGGTTTCACCCCGTCCGTCTTCTTATCGGCATCTACCTGGGGACCGTTATGTACAGCTAGTGCCGCTTGCGGTCTGTGGTTAAACCCCTGCCAGCGTAGTGTCGAGTCTTTAGAGTCCCACACAGAGGGTTATTCGCCTTTGGGCAAAACAGAGTAGATGTCGCATGGTTTTGCGACAGGGTTCGTTCACATCCGCGCACTTGTGCACATTTGGCGTCCGGACAGACATTACTAGCGGGCTCTGGTTTGAGCCAGATCCTAGTATATGCTTTGGGATTAGTTTTATCTCATAGTATTCATGTTCCTCGAAACACGAATGCGGGTGTGTATGCACAGTTGATTGAGGCAGAGGAAGAGGTTTTTCATTAGGGTTTTGGAACGGGTGCGTATGCACAGCTGACTGTCGTCTTTTTCCAAACCCTAATGAATTTGTGATATATCAATTAATAATGTTATTTAAATGGAATTGTGTCATGGTTGGGTTTGTTGACTTGTTGACCAAGGTTGACTAGTTGACCTTGGTTGAAACTTTGACCATCATCATTTCTTTTCTAGATGCTCTTTGATCTTTGCAAAATCATTTAATATGAAATGATAATGGTCTTATCAAACCAACCATCACCTTTTTCAGTTTGGATTCATATTATTATTTTGATAATTCACATATATTGTTATGGTTGTAAAAAACTATTCTCATTCTATCATAACCATTCTCTCTCCTCTCTTCATCTTCCTCCTCCTCTAGTTCAAGGAGAATCATTCTCATGAGTTGAGAAACCTTTCCTTGGAGATAAAACACCATAAGTCACTCTCTACTCTTCCTAAGGTTGAAGGTCTAGCAAGCCGGAGAATTTAGTTTTCTCAAAGTTCGAGAAAGGAGCTCAAGGAAGAAACCCTCAGGTGGATCCATCTTCGACAAGAGAAGGCAACGAGGAAAGCATCATCCGACCACCATCAAGAGTCAAAGAGAAGGAGTTCAAGTTGAGGTATAACCCCTAACCGAGTAGATAACTCTCCTGTTAGTTGCTAGTGTGTAGTTTAGCCAAGATCCGTTATCGTAGTCCATGTTACCTAAACCCTAAAAATCGTTTTTCACCATTTCTGCAAGCCCGAAAGAACCGGGAGAGGTAACGTGGACTTACAGTGGTATCAGAGCCTAACTAAACACACCCTAGCATGTTAGCAAAGTATCTAGAATTTCGACCGCACAAAAAACCGCGAAACACCCCGGAAAATCCTAGTTTCTGCCGATTTTTATTTCTGCTCCAAAAATAATCAATCATGTCTTAAAAATAGGCTCAGGCTTTTTAATGAACAGGCAAGAAAAACGATCCAGCGAACCGACCAACTCACCGCGGTTCCGCTTCTGTCGCGGATCCGCGGCCGAGTTGACTCGGCCGTGGATCGTTTCTCCTGCAGTTTGTTTCTGGTGGTATTTTGTGATTTTTGAGATGGTTTGTTTCTGCCCAGAATTTCCAGAGAACAAATTTGTTTTTTGGGTGGTTACAAATCCGTATTTTGGTCGATTTTTTGTAGACTTTGGCTAATGGGTTATATCTGTATTGTTATATATGTATTGAACGTCTGCTAATCGCTATACGTCGATTAGTGGGGGTTATATATATCTGTGATCTGTAATGTTGATGGATTGTGTATATGAATTCGTTGGATTGTCGCGGATGAATAGCCGGGGTAATTGTGAGATGAGAGTTTTGTTTATCTTTAAATTCTTGTAATATGTAAATTGATGTAATATTATTTGTATGGCCGCACAACCGGGTCGGGGGTGTAGCCGTCAATGTATAATTTCTTTTTACTATTTTTTTCTCCTAGTATAGACCCAAGGTGGGGTGCACAAACTACCGGGTACCTCGAAGTGCCGAGTGGCTTACTCACGTTGTTGAGGGAGGTTGCTTCACTTCGGATACTTGGCGGGTAGTTTGCCGCACCCGTAGGGGTCTAAGGTAGGGTATTGGCTATTCATCGCGACTGTGTAATCCGCTCTTCGTTACAGGCTCGTACGAATTGCGGATACCTAGTATATCCAATGTATTCATCTGTGATCTGGAATGGCTATCATTGCATGTGACGAATGTTTATATATATCTATATGATATCTACTTAGGCGTTGCTTATGTTTTTCATCCGCGCTAGTCCAGTCCCCGCTCTGTCGTTAGTTAAGTAACCTAACGGGTGATGGCGGGACCCCGTGGCGAATGCGGATGGAATAAGCGTACGTCATATTTTCGTTGTTTTCTGCAATGGTAGGATTAATTGATGGGACGCATTAAAATTTAATGAAAGAAAAATAAACCAAGGTAAAAGTCGTTGGAACACTTTCAAAAACCACTCGGTTTCTTTTAAAAATAACTTTTAAACGCGGAGCTTAAACCACTCCTTTTAAAAGCTATCTCGTTCCATCAATTATATCAAGTTCACTAGGTTCACGGTTTCGCCAAAACCATTCGTAGCCCTCCGTCATTTCACATGGATGGTCAATAGTATTCAAGCTATGTTTGTTGGCCAAAGTCAAGGCATAGTGATTGGTAGCTATTGGGTATTCATGTGCAACATAGATAGATGTGTTGGTTTGGGACAGTCGTACTGCCTTGTTGGCCAAAGTCAAGGGTAGGTGCGGGTGGGTTCAAATTAACCTAGAGAATGACGGGTAGACTTTACATGTGACTTATGATTTGTTGGCCAAAGTCAAGGTCATAAGAGCATGGCGCAAAAATCCACATCGGGAGTTTCAAAAGAACTGAAACTTGCTAGCGCTGCATACCATTTGGAGTGTGATGATTCTGGTAGGATTCCTTCAGTTTTGTCACGCAATGATATTTGGATCCCGATCCTACTGTGAGTATATGCTACTCCTCGGGAAAATTCTCGCTTAACGATCAATGCTATAAACCTAGTAGGTGTCTAGAAAGGTGTTAGCGGGGCTGCGCCCCCAAGGAAAAGAGGTTATTTAATTAAGGAACTTCGCGAAAGCGTTGGAAAACCTCCCTCGAAGTACCGACACTAGCCTGCCTGAACGGTTAAGCAAGTATTGTACGGTGAGATTGATCCTGACTAATTCTTCCTTTTTGGTTTGAGGAGGGATTCGAGAGACAGTGGGAGCCATCTTGTTTAGACAAATTAAAACCACTCTAAACTTGCAAGAGCATCATGCTAAAGTGTTTCTTCTCTCTCTCCTAATTGCAGCAACCAAACATCATGACTGGACTTAAGTTACTACTAGATAAAAACATACTGACAGGGCAAAACTACAAAGATTGGTTCAGGATTGTCAAAATAGCAATCACTTATGACAAGTTGGGGTATCTCCTTACCACCAAAGCTCCCCCTGCCCCAGGTCCCACCTCCAGCGTCGCGGATAAGGAAATCCGTAAGACTTGGGAGATTGATTGCGCGAAGGCCAAGTGCCTCGTGCTTGCCTCTATGGACAATGAACACCAGAGGAGGCACGAGAATATGGACCTTGAATCTATATTTCTTCATACAAAAGAACTGTATGGGGAGCAATCCCGTATCGCCAGATACGAAGTCTCGAAAAAGCTGTTTTCGGCGAGATTGGCCATCGGATCACCGGTAGCGGAACACGTGCTTAAGATGATTGGCTTCATTGAGGAGCTCGCGGACCTTGGGACCACGTTGGAGAATGAGCTCTATACGGACTTGATTCTCCAGTCCCTTCCTTCCACTTACACCCATTTCATCCTGAACTTCAACTTACAGTAAAGGAAGTTGAACTTTCAGAACTCCTCAATATGCTGAGGAGTGCAGAGGGCACCCTACAGAAAGGTATGGAAACATCCACTTTGTTTGTAGGAGGATCTTCATCTTCTAGGTCCAAGGAAAAAGCCAAGGGAAAGAAGAAGAAAACCCCCGCCGAACCAAGGGGCGGTGTTAGTAAGGTGGATACGAAGGGAAAGGCAAAAGCAACAAAGGAAGCAGGAAAACTTGTGGGAAAAGAAGAATGCTTTTACTGTCATAAGAATGGACACTGGAAGAAAGATTGCAGGGCTTGGAAAGCCAGAACACAGGATCTGAAGCGAGTTGCGGCTTCAGCTTCAGGTGTGTATGTTATTGAAAACTGTCTATCAATAAACTCTACTTCCTGTGTATTGGATACCGGATCAGGATCTCATATCTGTAATTCTTTGCAGGAGTTGAGAAACCGTAGGGTTTTGAAGGCAGGTGATATGACCCTCAGAGTTGCGAACGGAGCTGGCATGGATGCTGAGTCCATGGGGGACTATCACCTGGGGTGTCAGATGGACACGTTTTGGTTTTGCGTAATTGTTATTTTGTGTACCCAATGCAACTTATAATATCATTTCTGTATCTTTAGTTTCTAAAGAAGGTTATGAATTTGCGTTTGTAAGTAATGTTGTAAACATTCACCTTAATCAAGTTCTGATTGGGTCAGGTACATTAAACAATGGAATATACGTATTAAACCAACCACAGATTTTCAATGTCCAGAATACACACAAAAGAAAGTCTCCGGAAAAAAATCAGGCTTTCTTATGGCATTGTAGACTGGGTCACATCAATGAGAGAAGGTTGACGAAGTTACATACAGAAGGATATTTGGATCCGTTCGAATATCAATCATATGCAACTTGTCAATCATGTCCAAAGGAAAGATGACAAAGACTCCGTTCACTGGATACGGAGTGAGAGCGAGCGAGCTCTTGGGACTCGTACACAGTGACGTGTGCGGTCTAATGTCTATACATGCGCGAAGCGGTTATTCTTACTTCATTACTTTTACGGATGACTTTTCAAGGTACGGTTATGTCTTCTTAATGAAACATAAATCCGAAGCCTTTGGAAAATTACAAGAATATAAGAATGAAGTGGAAAAACAAACAGGAAAAAGTATCAAGACACTAAGATCTGATCGAGGTGGTGAATACTTATGTGTCGAGTTCCTGGATTACTTAAAAGAGAATGGAATTCTCTCTCAGCTTACTCCTCCATACACACCGCAACATAACGGTGTATCGGAGAGACGGAACCGGACCCTATTGGATATGGTACGTTCCATGATGAGTAACGCTGAGTTACCGCGATCATTCTGGGGATATGCACTAGAATTAGCTGCATACCTTTTGAACCGAGTTCCAACTAAGACTGTGCCTACTACACCATATCAGATGTGGTGTGGGAAGAACCCTATCTTAAGCACATTAATACATGGGGATGTCCAGGTTTTGTTAAAAAGAAGCATGCAGACAAACTCGAGGCACGCTCAGTACAGTGCAAGTTGTGGGATATTCAAAGAACTCCAAGGGATATTTATTCTATTGCGAAGAGGAACAAAAGGTTTTTGTTTCTCGTAATGCCCACTTCTTGGAAACTGAGTTTTTGGAAAATCAGATAAGTGGGAGCGCAATAGAATTGGAAGAAATTCCAGAACCACGAGCTATTACCGAAAGCTTAGTAGAACCAGAGGGTTCGAAACATCAGGACATTCCTATGCCGCTCCGCAGGAGTAGTAGGTAGTCTCATCCGCCCGAGAGATACGGTTTTCTCATAGACGGGGATAGAGAGGATTGCATCATTGATAGTGATGAGCCGACTAGCTTCCAGCAGGCCATTCAGAGCGTTGACTCCGTAAAATGGCTGGATGCAATGCGGACCGAAATGGAGTCCATGTACACCAACAAAGTATGGACGTTGGACGTTGCTCCAGATGGGGTAAAACCCGTAGGATGCAAGTGGATCTTCAAAAGGAAGATTGGTGTAGATGGACAGGTTGAGACCTATAAAGCTAGAATTATTGCAAAGGGTTTCCGTCAAAGACCTGGCTTGGACTATGACGAAACCTTTTCTCCAGTGGCTATGCTGAAATCCATTCGGATCCTTCTTGCCATTGCTTCCTTCCACGATTATGAGATTTGGCAGATGGACGTAAAGACCACTTTTCTGAATGGAAATTTAGAGGAGTGTGTCTATATGGACCAACCATAGGGTTTCATTCAGAGTGGGAGCAGCGGGAAGGTATGCAAGTTGCTTAAGTCCATCTATGGACTAAAGCAGGCATCGCGGAGTTGGAACATCTGTTTTGATGAGACGGTCAAAGATTTTGGCTTTATCAAAAATCCAAATGAACCATGCATCTATAGTAGATTTGTAGCACGAACTGTCGTATTCCTCGTTTTATACATGGATGACATTCTCTTGATAGGAAATGACATTCTTATGCTACAATCTGTTAAAGGGTTCTTGTCACACAGGTTCTCCATGAAAGACCTGGGTGATGCCTCTTACATTCTGGGGATCCGGATCTATCGTGACAGATCCAAGAGGATATTAGGACTTTCATAGTCCAGGTACATCGACACCATACTGAAAAGATTCAGTATGGAAGATTCCAAGCGCGGTAATCTACCGGCTTGTCACGGGATCACCCTCTCCAAAGAGATGTCTCCCAAGAATGATTTGGAAAGGGATCGCATGTCTATTATACCCTACGCTTCTGCGGTAGGATCTATAATGTATGCGATGTTGTGTACCAGACCAGATGTAGCTTATGCACTGAGTGTGGTAAGCAGGTATCAGTCAAACCCTGGGGAGAAACACTGGATAGCGGTAAAGAACATTCTCAAGTACCTGAGAAGGACTAAGGAGATGTTCTTGGTGTATGGCGGAAAAGAACTCCAGATCGAGGCCTTTGCTGACTTTAGCTTCCAGAGTGACAAGGATGATTCCAAGTCCATGTCGGGTTATGTCTTTACCCTCAATGGAGGGGCGGTGTGTTGGAAGAGTTCCAAACAGGAAACCGTTGCTGACTCGACGATGGAAGCGAAATATATCGCTGCATCTGATGCCGCAAAAGAAGCCGTCTGGATGAGGAAGTTCTTGATAGAACTTCAGGTGGTTCCGTGCAATGTTGATCCAATACCTCTGTATTGCGACAACAACGGGGCTATAGCTTTAGCGAAGGAACCCAGGTCCCATCAGAAGTACAGGCACATCTTGGGGCTGTATCACCTGATCAGGGAGATCGTGGGTCGCCAGGAGATCGAGGTTCGGAGAGTTTCTATGGAAGATAACACTGCGGATCCATTCACAAAGGCCTTACCCCAGACTCAGTTCGAGCGGCTGATCGAATTGATAGGTCTTCGATACGCCAGTACATGGCCTTAGTGCAAGTGGGAGATTGTTAGTGTATACGCCCTAGAGGCCATTACTGTATCATACTAGTTTGTATATTACATGATGGAAGCTTGGGATATTCACCTTGTATAGACAATCTTGCTCAATATAGTAGTATGCTATTGGTTTGTTTCTGCTTTAATGTGTGCATGTGTTTCTTTTAGCATATCGCCTTTACACATTAGTGGAGCCCTTAGGACCTTTGCTTGATTACCAGCGTTGTGATGGCAGTCACACCCGTGGGGGCTAGGTAATCCACAAGCACATCCTTATGCAGGTCCCTAGTCGTAGAACTATCGAGACAGGGCATCGATACTCCGGAGTAGACTAGCGTATACGCTTCTCATCCCAGCTTGGGAGACGGTCTGTCCCACAGCTGTGAGTACGCCGTACTTGAGATAGTATGCGGGTGCTCGTTAGGTTACGAGTACACTGGACAGGACTCGTCGGGAACTGTTGGTTGGTACTATACCTATCGTTAGGTATCAGTTCCCAGGTGACATGAGTACAGCTTAGTCCGTTGACTTGACACTGTCACTTCGCCTCGAGTGTGTTCCCACTGCACTTTGATTACTACCCTACCACGGCTCAAAGGAGTCGTGCAAACAGGTAGTTTTTGTGTGCAGTCCCGAAGCACTTGGAGGCAGTGACGGTTAGACAGGATTCGTCTCTCCCGGTATTGGGGGTTGATATCGCGCTGTGTCTAGGAGAGCCATTACACAAAGTCCCTAGCCAGGGCAAGCGAGATAGACTGTTAGGTTTCCAGTGTTATCTCAGGTGTTCTGGGCTACACTCTGACACGACTTGTACCGCTAGTAGGGGACTGACGTTTACCGCCCCCTAGGCCCGCCATGCGATGTTCTCAGACGAACAGACCGGACTGTACGGAGATTGTCACATTCAGGATCAGTAGGAGTTCAGATGGGTTTCACCTCGTCCGTCTTCTTATCGGCATCAACCTGGAGACCGTTACGTACAGCTAGTGCCGCTTGCGGTCTGTGGTTAAACCCACTGCCAGCGTAGTATCGAGTCTTTAGAGTCCCACACAGAGGGTTATTCGCCTTTGGGCAAAACAGAGTAGAGGTCGCATGGTTTTGCAACAGGGTTCATTCACATCCGCACACTTGTGCATGTTTGGCGTCCGGACAGACATTACTAGCGGGCTCTGGTTTGAGCCAGATCCTAGTATATGCTTTGGGGTTAGTTTTATCTCATAGTATTCATGTTCCTCGGAACATGAATGCGGGTGTGTATGCATAGTTGATTGAGGCGGAGGAAGATGTTTTTCATTAGGGTTTTGGAACGGGTGCGTATGCACAGTTGACTGTCGTCTTTTTCCAAACCCTAATGAATTTGTGATATATCAATTAATAATGTTATATAAATGAAATTGTGTCATGGTTGGATTTGTTGACTTGTTGACTTGTTGAACAAGATTGACTAGTTGACCATGGTTGAAACTTTGACCATCATCATTTCTTTTCTAGATGCTCTTTGATCTTTGAAAAATCATTTAATGTGAAATGATAATGGTCTTATCAAACCAACCATCACCTTTTTCATTTTGGATTAATATTATTAATTTGATAATTCACATATATTGTTATGGTTGTAAAAAACTATTCTCATTCTATCATAACCATTCTCTCTCCTCTCTTCATCTTCCTCCTCATCCTCTAGTTCAAGGAGAATCATTCTCATGAGTTGAGAAACCTCTCCATAGAGATAAAACACCCTAAGCCACTCTCTACTCTTCCTAAGGTTGAAGGTCTAGCAAGCCGGAGACTTTAGTTTTCTCAAAGTTCGAGAAAGAAGCTCAAGGAAGAAACCCTCAGGTGGATCCATCTTCGACAAGAGAAGGCAACATGGAAAGCATCATCCGACCACCATCGTCAAAGAGAAGGAGTTCAAGTTGAGGTATAACCCCTAACCGAGTAGATAATGTTAGTTGCTAGTGTGCAGTTTAGCCAAGATCCGTTTTCGTAGTCCATGTTACCTAAACCCTAAAAATCGTTTTTCACCATTTCCGCAAGCCCGAAAGAACCAGGAGAGGTAACGTGGACTTACACATTCCCCTGCTCAGTATAAAAAGCGGGTTCAGTCAATACATCCATGTTATTATCTTGATTAAGGCCTGACATGGTCGCTACCTGGAGAGAGAGAGAGAGAAGAAAACACTTTAGCGTATGCTCTTGCAAGATTAGATTGGTTATTATCTTATCTAATCAGGATGGCTCCCACTGCTTTTTATCAAATCTTCCTTCAAACCCTAAAAGGTAAGATTAGCCGGTATTGATTACACTTTACAAGTTCGCCGATCTTTCAGCCATGCCAGTGTTGGTACTTTGAGGGAGGTTCCCCGTGCTTTCGTACGGACCTAATTAAAGTAAACCTCGTTTTCCCACAGGCATAACCCCGTTAACACCTTTCTAGACACCTACTTGATCGGCTAATTGTCCTGTGTAAAATTTGTTAGTTATATGTATGCCCTAGAGGCCATTACTGTACATTGGATGTATATTGTAGTGGATGCTGGGACATATATAGGTAGGACTTTCTTGCTCGACATGATAGTACGCTATCTGGTTGCTCTTTATCTTAACATGTATATTTTCTGTCTCTCTGATTACATGTTGATAAAGCCCTTAGGATGTGTACTCGACTTCCAGGACTGTGATGAAGATCATAGTAGTGGGGCCTGGGTAGTCAATGAGTACATCCTTCATTGTTCCTAGTCGTGGGAATATCGAGATGGGGCATCGATATTCCAGAGTAGACTAGCGTATATCTTCTTGACCCATGTGCTGGGCGATGGATGATCCCATATCCATTGGTGTTTGACATCAGAGATGGTATGCGGGTGCTCAGTGGAGACTGGGTACACTGAATGGACTCGCCGAGAACTCCCAGATGGTATTATACCTCACGTCAGATGGCAGTTCTCTGGTGACACTGGTACAGCTTAGTCTGTTGACCCGAGATCGTCATAGAGTCTTGTGTGTCTCCCACTGTGCTTTGATTTCCACCCAACCATGGCTCTACTGAGTCGTGCAAACAGGTGGTTTTTGGGTACAGTCCCGATTCACATGGAGGCAATGAGCGATAGGAGGGGATTCGTCTCTCCCGGTATTGGGGGTTGATGTTGTGCTATGCTCGACTGGCCATAACAGGAAATCCCTGGCCAGGGTTGCAGTGATATACTGGTAAGAGTTATCAGTAGTTTCACGATAGTTATGGACCCTACGTCGGCATGACTTATCAAGCTATTGGGGTCTGACGTTTACCACCCCTAGGCGAGATATGCGGCATATCAGACGAACAGACCGGACTATACGGTAAGTGTTACTGGTTAGATTCACAGGAGTGTGAGCGGGCTTGCTCGTCGATCTTCTGATCGCTCAATACCCGGGTGGCCGTTACGTTTAGCAGACCGCTTGCGGCTTGTGGGTGTTTGATATGATCATCATCTGCTGCCGGCGTATTGACGAGTCTTTAGAGTCCTACACAGAGGTTTCCTGGCTCAAGCGAAACGAAATAGGAGCGCGTATGAGATATGTGCGGGACCGAGAATAATGCGTGTATGTGATACCGTATTCCATTCTTGCGATTAATGTATCGATTAGTTATATGCGATATAACCTAGTTATCGAATTAAGGATTGATTCGATAAGCCGATACATAGGATACTAGTCGGTTATATACGATATGACCGGATCGTTAAATCAAGTATTGATTTAACGATTTAATGCATAATTATTTATTTGATATATTACTTTGCATTAACTAGAATTGGTTCATTTTAAAAGGATTTTCTCACTTGATGCACATTGTATATGTGATATATTTTTTTGTGCGTTTGCTTGTATCATGTTTGATGATACTTGCTCCCTTGGGCTTGTGTAAAGACTTAAACCATGATTAGTGAATGGTTAGGGTTTAATTTCATTTAATTCTTTATCTATTTGTTTTTGGTTAAATGAGAAAAGAAAAGATAAATGGTTGCTTTCATACTAGAAGGTTCTTGTTGCTTCATGCATTTTTTGACCAAAGTAACCATTTTGTCTTCTTCTTCATAACCCTAACCATTCATCTAACCTTAGTTAAATCTCTACACTAAACCTTGGTTGAATATATGATAAGTATCATATTGTTTTCTTTTTAAAAATAATACTTATCATATTTCTATCATATCATCTTCTTCTTCTTCTTCTTTTTCAAGAAGAAAAAGCTTGATAGCTTTAATGGCAACTTGAGAAAATGAGTGAGAAATCCAATTCTAAAGTGAACCCACCTCCTATTTCTTCACCCTCTACCTCTTTCCAAGTAGTATAGGGTGTTTCCTTCACAAGTTTTCAAGGCTTGGTGAAGTTGAAGCTTGATCTTGTGATGCCTCGACGTAGATCATCTTCGGCATCGAACCGACGACCAAGCCCGCCCATTTCTCCGATGAAGCCGATGCTAGAGTCATGGATTTGATTTGGACAGCGGAGGGACCTCATCACGGAGCCTAGGACGTGGATGACCGGATCTACAAAGGTTGTAGCTTCTTTCCTTTAGTTAAAAGTCGTTAACATGCATCGCATAGCCTATATATCTAGTTAACGATCCGTATTAGGGTTTCTAGGCACTTGTAAAATTTAAATTGGCCGTGTTTGATCACTTGCAAGACTTCATTAGTGTGCCTAAGAACCCTACAGTGGTATCAGAGCCTAGCTAGAGCCTTAGGCGATGCGTAGACGGAATTAGAAGTCCGATCGAATCAAAACCCAAACCCAAAAAGTGCTCTCTGTACATTTTTGAAATTCATGGTTTTTTGAGAATTAAAAATATGCAGAAATATCAGCAGGAATATCTAAGAGTTACTGTAAATTTCGATGCCCTAATTCCATCATGGCGCCGCGGTTCCGCGGCACGAGCATGGCTCGTGCGGCGGTTCCGCGGCCTGTTTGTCGTTTTCTGTGTTGAAGTTTGCACAGTAACTCCTACTTAACAGTGCTGGTTTTCCTGGGAATTTTTAATATTTATTCAAGAGTTGAATTTTCTGGGTTGTATTGGGGACTCGGTGTTTCGATCGGATTGTCTAATTTTGTCTGTGTGATTTTCCGGATAATTTTGGAATATGTTAAAAAGTTCGACCGGATATAAATACCCACTTTTTCCCCGGCCGGAAAATTTCCAGGTGTTGGATTTTTCCGAGGTTTAAGGACGTTCTGAGTAGTGCAAGTAATGCGATGGTCCCTCTAGAAGACAACAAACCTTAACTCGATTATGTGACCGTCCTGAACTGCCCTTTGAACCTTAGGGTTTAGGGCAGTACGACGTGCCACATGTGAGGCGTTGGCTTGACCCTTCTACGGCTGGACCGTTGGTACTGTGGCACGAACTGAATGTTGTTAGACTTATTTCATGTGTTGAGCTGTATCGGGAAAACTTGGGTGTTCGATTGTTCGATCGGAAAGTTTAACATTTTCTATTTATCCGGAATATGATACAATACTTGGAATTCGCAAATAGTTATGAGATGACTGGATGAATGTTATAAACATAGCAGTTTAGTCTCACTTGATCGGTTGCCACGGAATTTTGATGTGATCAAAAGTCCGTCGCAATCACGTAGTGTACGCGGATACTCGCCGGGTAAACTTAATAGATAGCCTCACTCCATAGCCCCGACCAAGTGACTGTAGGAGAACCCCGTCGCCGAAAGCATCCGTCCGGGTGCTCGCGGCAGCAGTGTTCCGCCTTGGTGCACTTCGTCGACGGTATCAGGGGTGCGGCCGCCTACTAAAGTTTGCGACGAGCATTCGATCAGTTTTTCGGGAATCTTGTTGAATTGCCCGACTTGATATTGAAAAGTGTTTTCGATAATGAGACTAAAATGTGGGGTTTATAATTGTTAGGCATGCGATGTCTAAGGAATTAATTTGATTAGGCATGTGATGTCTAAAGAGATTGCGGATTCCAACTGTTGTAGTTTTACACTTTCTTTTTTGTGACCGTAAGTGTAATATGTGATATCATCGATTTCGTTGCTATATGTCAACGACAATTGGGATGCGCATATTTACTTACGTTGATGACATGTGATGTTATGTGTTGCTGGATATGTATATTGGATCGTCGTGTTCGAATAGCCGGGTTTTTTTTATGTGAGATGAGTGTTTTTCATTTTCATTCATGTAAAAACTTGTATGTAATATTTTTTATTGGGGCACTTCCAGGTTGCGGATGTTGTCACCATTTGTATGTTATTTACTTTTCCGCATTAGGATAGACCCAAGGAGGGGAGCACAAGTAACCGGGTTCTGGGGTCCAGTAGGAGACCAACTCGAGGAGTCGAGTCCGGGTCTCCTAACCCTAGAATTGGTAGGGTTGCTTGCCGCTCTCGTAGGGGTCTAGGGGTGTGGGATTGGCTATTCATCACGACCGTGGAATCCGTGTTTTATACTGGCTCGTATTGAAAACACAGACGTCCTAGTATATCCAATATTTCATATGTTTCTTCTGCTGCGTTATCTGTGATGTGATCATGTGATGTTCTGTGATAGATATAATATATAGTATATATGATATATTATATAGACGTTACTTATGTTTTACACCCGCGCTAGCCCTGCCCCGCTCTGCCGTTAGTTACCTAACCTAACGGTACACGAGGGGACATCGAGGCCAATGCGGATGGCATAAGTGTACGTCATATTTATCTGTGATGTTTAGGTAACTTAAATGATGGGATATTCATCAATGAGATTAATGAAAGAAAATAAACCTAATTCATGTTGTGGAATCGAATTTCAAAATAAAAACAGGTAGCTACAGTTCTTGCTTTGCATCGCGGTGTTCCTTGTAGAACATCCTGCACCTTATTCGATAAGGAAAGGACCGAGATCCCTTCACAGGGAGTGACTCCTTTAGCAATAACTGGCAGATGCTACAACTCTCGGTTTGTCTTTTTATTGCTTCTATAGTTTCTGCTTTGCACAGTGATATATATGATATATCCCGCACCTCATTCGACGAGGAAAGGGCCGACGATCCCTTCACCGGGAGTGACCCCTTTAGCAAAACTAGAAAAGCCTCAAAAACATTCCATTTAAAAACCATTTGATTCCGCAACGAGATCAAGTTCAAAGGATTAAAGGTTTTCACAAAAACCATTCGCAACCCTCCGTCATTTTAGGAAGTAGAGTACTTAGTATTCGTGCTGTGTTTGTTGACCATAGTCAAGGCACAGTGTACGGTAGCTAAGTGATGTCTTCCTACACCGCATATGATGCGATTAGTTAGGACAGTCGCGTGACTTTGTTGACCTTAGTTAAGGGTCATGTGGGTGGGTCTAATTAATCACGAAATGACGGGTAGAACATGACTAGTACTTATGATTTGTGCACCATAGTTAAGGTCATAAGTGCTAGGGGTAAAAACCAATATCGGGAGTTTCAAGTGTTGAAATTTGCAATGAGATTGCATACCTTCTATATGATAGTTGGATCCCGATACCCACTGCGAGTAATTGTTACTCCTGGGAGAGTTTTGCACTTTACAATTAGCCGATCAAGTAGGTGTCTAGAAAGGTGTCAGCGGGGTTACGCCTCTGGGAAAATGAGGTTTACTGTAATTAGGTCCGTGCGAAAGCACGGGGAACCTCCCTCAAAGTACCGACACTGGCCTGGCTGAAAGATTGGCGAACTTGTAGAGTGTAATTAATCCCGGCTAGTCTTTCCTTTTGGGTTTGAAGGAAGATTTGATAAAAACAGTGGGAGCCATCCTGATTAGATAAAACAAATAACCAATCTGATCTTGCAAGAGCGCACGCTGAGTGTTTACTTCTCTCTCTCTCCAGGTAGCGACCATATCACGCCTTAATCAAGATAATAATATGGATGTATTGACCGAACCCGGTTGTTATACTGAGCTGGGGAACGTTGGTCCCGCTCCAACTTATAATTGTTATAAGACAAAGCAGGAAATAGGGGAATACCAGAATTCCTATGCCGCCAAAACGAAGAAAGTGCATATGATGCATCTCCTTCGGGTATGTTCATTATAAAGAACTGTTTCTCAGTATTCTCTGCATCCTGAGTATTTGATACCGGATCAGGATCCCAGATATGTAATCTGTTACATAGGGCTACAAAAAGGTAGAAAACTGAGAACGGGTGATAAGTTTCATGAGACAGAAAACGGGGCAAGTGTTGCAGCCAAGTCTGTTGGTCACTGTCACCCTGTATTACCAATACATTGATTCTGAATACATGCTATTAGATACTGAACCTGATATACAAAATCATATCAATCTCTTTATTTATTAAAGAAATGATAAAATTTTGTATTGATGGATAATGTTTTGAATATTTCCTATATCAAAAGTTGATCGGTTCAGGCACGTTATCTAAAAGCATTGACGTTCTAAATCAAACTACAGTTCCTAGTATACAGAACACACACAAGTGGAAGAGTTCAGAAATGAACGAATCCTTCTTGAGGCATTGTAGACTAGGTCACATCAATGCGACCCGACTGGATGAAGTTACATTTTAGATGCATATTTAAATCAGTTTGAATTTACATCTTGTGAAACTTGCCAGTCATGTCACAAAGATTAGATGACCATAGCTCTGTTTATTAGAAATAGAGAAAGTGTTAGTAAACTCTTGGGACTGATACATGATGCTGTATGTAAGGTCTCCTGTGTACACATGCCAGGACTGGTTCTTTATACTTCATTATATTCTCTGACAATCTCTCAAGATTTAGTCATATGTTTCTGTTGAAACATAAGTCCGAAGCTTTTGAGGTATTCACAGAATATAAGTTAGAAGTAGAGAACCAATAACCGGGTATAAGTATTATGTCCTATGATGAGATGAGGGAGGAGAATACTTGTGCATAGAATTCCTGGACTATTCTAAAGGAGAATGAGATTCTCTCTCAGTGTTACTCCTCTGAATACACCACAGCACAACGGTGTATCGGGGTGGAGCAATCGCACAATATTAGATATGGTGTGCTCTATGATGAGTACTACTGAGTTTCCTATTTTCTTTTGGGAGTTATGCGCTTGGGAAGCTGCATACCTATTGAATTAGGTTCGAATCAAATCAGTGCCTACCACTCCATATGAGATATGGTATGGGAAGAACCTATCTTTTAAGTAAGTTAAGATTTAGGATTGTTCGGCCTATGTCTTAAGCAAAATCCGGACAAGATCGAGGCAGGATCAGTTCTGTAGAACTGGAAAGGTTCCAGCTATACAAAACTGAAGTTGATGATTTAACAGAACCAAAGGATTCTATAGTTCCCGACGAACCTCAGCCTCTCCGCCGATCTAGTAGGGTTCCTCATCCGCCTGAGAGATACCTCAGTTTCTCGATGACAGTGGGAGCGAGGAATGCATCATGAGATGATGACCCATCTAGTATCGAGCAGGCTATCGAGAGTAGGGACTCTGTAAGAATGGCTGGATGCTTAGCAATCTGAGCTGGAATCCATATACACCAGCAAAGTATGGACTTTGGTTGCGATATCTGAAGGGTTAAATCCCCATCAGGAGCAAGTATATCTTGAGAAGATTACTTGGTATAGATGGAAAAGTTGAGACTTTCAAAGCTAGACTTGTTAAAGGTTTTCGTCATCGACCAGGCACGGATAATGATGAAACCTTTTCCAGGGAATATGCTTAAGTCCATCCAGATCCTACTTGCCACGGCTACATACCATGACTACGATATCTGGTGGTTGGGTGCCATGACTACTTTTCTAAATAATGATTTAGAAGAGAACGTCTATAAGAACACAGCCAGAGGGCTTCGTAAATAGTGGGAGCAGCGGAAACGTGTGCAAGTTTCTTTACAGGATAAAGCAGGCATCGCGGAGTTGGAACATCTGTTTTGATGTGGTAGTCAAAGAGTTTGACTTCATCAAAATGGTAGATGAACCTTGTATGTACAAAAGGGTAGTATGGAGTATGGTAATGATCCTCGTAGAGTACGTGGATGACATACTCTTGATAGGAAAGGAGTGCTACGATCGTTCGATCTCCTCTTATCACATAGATTCTCCATATAGGATCAAAGTGATACCTCCTAAAATCCTGAGATTTGGGTCTATGAGATAGATCTAAATGGATGTTAGGATTCTCACTAATTGTAGTGAGATGGTATCAGTTGATCCTGGGGAGAATCACTTGAAAGGTTCCAGGGTGATAAGGACGACTGAATGTCAGTCGCGGGCATTGTCTTTACCCTCAGTAAAGGGACGGTATGTTGGAAGAGTTCCAAGCTAGATACCGTGGCAAACTAGACTATAAAGGCTGGTAACATCGCTATTAAAGATACTACCAAAGAGGCAGTTTGGGTGTATATTGGTTCATAAGATGAACTAGGTTCCTGCCATTGTATGATAATGGAAGTGTGGCTTTGGCCCTGGAACCCTGGTCCCATCAGTGACCCAGACATATTCTGAGGAAGCATCACCTGATCATGGAGATAGTTGATCTTCGGGGTGATCGAGGTTAGGAGAGTAGACTCAGAGGACAACACGGCGGATCCACTCACGAAGGCCCTTTTCCCAGAGAGAGACTCATATGGGATAGTTGATTATTAGATACTGCAACCACTGCTACAGATGGCCCTAGTGCAAGTGGGAGATTGTTAGTTATATGTATGCCCTAGAGGCCATTACTGTACATTGGATGTATATTGTAGTGGATGCTGGGACATATATAGGTAGGACTTTCTTGCTCGACATGATAGTACGCTATCTGGTTGCTCAAAATCTTAACATGTATATTTTCTGTCTCTCTGATTACATGTTGATAAAGCCCTTAGGATGTGTACTCGACTTCCAGGACTGTGATGAAGATCGTACTAGTGGGGCCTGGGTAGTCAATGAGTACATCCTTCATTGTTCCTAGTCGTGGGAATATCGAGACGGGGCATCGATATTCCAGAGTAGACTAGCGTATATCTTCTTGACCCATGTTATGGGCGATGGATGATCCCATATCCATTGGTGTTTGACATCAGAGATGGTATGCGGGTGCTCAGTGGAGACTAGGTACACTGAACGGACTCGCCGAGAACTCCCAGATGGTATTATACCTCACGTCAGATGACAGTTCTCTGGTGACACTGGTACAGCTTAGTCTGTTGACCCGAGATCGTCATAGAGTCTTGTGTGTCTCCCACTGTGCTTTGATTTCCACCCTACCACGGCTCTACTGAGTCGTGCAAACAGGTGGTTTTTGGGTACAGTCCCGATTCACATGGAGGCAATGAGCGATAGGAGGGGATTCGTCTCTCCCGGTATTGGGGGTTGATGTTGTGCTATGCCCGACTGGCCATAACAGAAAATCCCTGGCCAGGGTTGCAGTGATATACTGGTAAGAGTTATCAGTAGTTTCACGATAGTTATAGACCCTACGTCGGCATGACTTATCAAGCTATTGGGGTCTGACGTTTACCACCCCTAGGCGAGATATGCGGCATATCAGACGAACAGACCGGAGTATACGGTAAGTGTTACTGGTTGGATTCACAGGAGTGTGAGCGGGCTTGCTCGTCGATCTTCTGATCACTCAATACCCGGGTGGCCGTTACGTTTACCAGACTGCTTGCGGCTTGTGGGTGTTTGATATGATCATCATCTGCTGCCGGCGTATTGACGAGTCTTTAGAGTCCTACACAGAGGTTTCCTGGCTCAAGCGAAACGAAATAGGAGCGCGTATGAGATATGTGCGGGACCGAAAATAATGCGTGTATGTGATACCGTATTCCATTCTTGTGATTAATGTATCGATTAGTTATATGCGATATAACCTAGTTATCGAATCAAGGATTGATTCGATAAGCCGATACATAGGATACTAGTCGGTTATATACGATATGACCGGATGGTTAAATCAAGTATTGATTTAACGATTTAATGCATAATTATATATTTGATATATTACTTTGCATTAACTAGTATTGGTTCATTTTAAAAGGATTTTCTCACTTGATGCACATTGTATATATGATATATTTTTTTGTGCGCTTGCTTGTATCATGTTTGATGATACTTGCTCCCTTGGGCTTGTGTAAAGACTTAAACCATGATTAGTGAATGGTTAGGGTTTCATTTCATTTAATTCTTTATCTATTTGTTTTTGGTTAAATGAGAAAAGAAAAGATAAATGGTTGCTTTCATACTAGAAGGTTCTTGTTACTTCATCCATTTTTTGACCAAAGTAACCATTTTGTCTTCTTCTTCATAACCCTAACCATTCATCTAACCTTAGTTAAATCTCTACACTAAACCATGGTTGAATATATGATAAGTATCATATTGTTTTCTTTTTAAAAATAATACTTATCATATTTCTATCATATCATCTTCTTCTTCTTCTTCTTCAAGAAGAAAAAGCTTGATAGCTTTAATGGCAACTGGAGCAAATGAGTGAGAAATCCAATTCTAAAGTGAACTCACCTCCTATTACTTCACCCTCTACCTCTTGCCAAGTAGTATAGGGTGTTTCCTTCACAAGTTTTTAAGGCTTGGTGAAGTTGGAGCTTGATCTTGTGATGCCTCGACGTAGATCATCTTCGGCATCGAACCGACGACCAAGCCCGCCCATTTCTCCGATGAAGCCGATGCTAGAGTCATGGATTTGATTTGGACAGCGGAGGGACCTCATCACGGAGCCTAGGACGTGGAGGACCGGATCTACAAAGGTTGTAGCTTCTTTCCTTTAGTTAAAAGTCGTTAACTTGCATCGCATAGCCTATATATCTAGTTAACGATCCGTATTAGGGTTTCTCGGCACTTGTAAAATTTAAATTGGCCGTGTTTGATCACTTGCAAGACTTCATTAGTGTGCCTAGGAACCCTACAAAATTCTCCCAGGAGTAACTCTTACTCGCAGTGGGTATCAGGATCCATCTATCTCATAGAAGGTATGCAATCTCATTGCAAATTTCAACTCGTGAAATTCCTGATAATACTTTTGCCCCTAGTGTTCTATGACCTTGACAGAGGTCAACAAACCATAGTGCACTAGTCAAGTTCAACCCGTCATTTCATGATTGAATCAAACCCTCCCGCATGGTCCTTGACAGAGGTCAACAAGGTCGTACGACTACCCTAATCCAATCACATCACATGCTTTACAGATAATTACTAATCAGCTACCGTACACTACGCCTTGACAGAGCTCAACAAACGCAGCACGAATATTAAATAGTCTTTATCTGAAATGATGGAGGGCTACGCAGGTTTTTTAGAAAACCATGAGCGTAATGAACTCGATATCGTTGTAGAAAAAAGTGATTTTGAAAAGGAGTGTTTTTGAGGCTTTTCTAGTGTCGCTAAAGAGTTCACTCCCGGTGAAGGGATCTCGGCTCTTTCCTTATCGAATAAGGTGAAAGATATTTCATAAATACCGCGGTGCAAAGCAAGTACTATTGAAGAAAGCAAAAACTAAACCGTGAGTTTCTAGCATCTGCCAGTTTTGCTAAAGAGGTCACTCCCGGTGAAGGGATCTCGGCACTTTCCTCATCGAATAAGGTGAAGGGTATATCATATATACCGCTATGCAAAGCAAACTGTAGCTACCCTTTTTGAAAGTTTTGATTCTATGACATCTTTTAGGTTTCTTTTCTTTTATTAATCTCATTTATAAATCCCATCATTTATTCTTCCTAAGCATCACAGAAGAAACGAAAATACAACGTACGCTTACGCCATCCGCATTCGCCATAATGTTCAGTTATGCACCATCAGGTTACTTAACTAACGGCATACCGGGACGGGACTAGCGCGGGTGTAAAACATAAGCAACGTTTATTATATATCATATATATTCAATAATAAAGCATTCGTCTCACGCATATAATATGATCACATCACAGTATATCAGTAGCAGAAGAAACATATGAAATATTGGATGTACTAGGACATCCGCGTTTTATATCGAGCTTGTATAAAACACGGATTCCACGGTCGCGATGAATAGCCAAACCCACAGGCCTAGACCCCTACGAGAGTGGCAAGTAACACTGCCAATTCTAGGGTTAGGACACCCGGTCTCGACTCCTCGAGATGGCCTCCCACTGGACCCTAGAACCCGGTTACTTGTGTTCCCTTCCTTGGGTCTACCTAATGCGGCAAAAGTAAATAATATACAATGGTGACATCAACCTCAACCCGGAAGTGCCCCTATAAAAGAATATTACATACAATGAATTTTACATGAATGAAAATAAAAACCCTCATCTCACATAAAACCCCTGGCTATTCAAAACACGACGATCCAATACAACATATCACAGCAACACATAATATCTCATATCATCAACGTAAACAAGTATGCGTATCTCGATTATCGTTGATGTATAGCAACGAAACCGGCAATACCCCATAAACTACATTTACGGTCACAGAAAAGAAAGTGTAAAACTATAACATTTGGAATCCACAATCGACTTAGACATCGTAAACCCGAAATATCACATATTACGGATGCCTAACTATATGAATTCCACATATTGTATCACATTATAGAATATCATGACGATGTTTAACGTTTCGATCGAATCAACATACACCCACAAATTACCCCCGTGAACTCAACACTTGAGCAAAGCTAAAACACTAAAAAACCGTGCCACAGTGTCCATGGACCAGCCGTGGAAGGAGTTAACCTACGCCTCACCTATGACACAACGGGACTACGGCAAGCCCGAAGGTTCGAACGTGGTTCCTTGGGCATAGAATCGGGTTAAGGTTATTATGTCTTCTAGGGGGTCCATAGGGGTACTTGCACGACTTTACGAGTACAATCAACTTTGGAAATTTCAGCGGGGTACAAAATGTGGTGTGTGATGTTCGATCGAACTGCTAAAAATAGTCAAGGTTACCAATACAGTGTTAAAATATAAGACTCCGAAGCACTACGAATTAGCCCCAGGTCAAACAGATCATCACATGAAAATTGGGCTAAATAAACAATACCAGGAATACCAAACTGGCCCCAAAAGACCATAGATGGAGTACGAGGACCAGGGAATGAAGTGGGGCCGGCCTGGCCGGTTTTTATCCTCATGTGCCCGGTCCAAAACGGGAATCCGGCCCCCGTATTTCACCTGTGTTCATGTAAAGGTCCCAGTAACAATCTGCACTTGTTTGAAAAATTTTTAAAGGACTTTTTGAAAAATTTCCAGAGAGCAAGAATGGGGTTTCCTAACATCGTATTTCGAAGTTATTTTCGTGTTCGTAATGTTATAACAACGTATCTAGAATTCTAGTTAGGCTATGATACCACTGTTGGGTTACCCTTGCACCTGGTCTAGGGATTGGTAGCATCACTCATGCCATTTTAAAATTTAGAGAGGTGCAAAGCTAACTAACCATGAATCTTGCTAAAATTTCTAGGGTAACAAGATTGTATCACATACAAATAAGAAAAAAAGATAGGGATTACAACCTTTGTAGTCCGTTCCTTCGCTTCATAAGTTCCGTGTTGAGGTCCCTTCGCTGCGATCAACATGAACTCCGACTCTCGAGTGGCTCCATGAGGTAAATGAGACACCTTGCTTGTAGTCTTCATGATCCAAGATGATCTACCTTGAAGAATCTCAAACCCAGGCTAACACTTCACTAAACAGCTTATTAGAGAAGTGAACACTCTAATCTAAGTGGCTAGAATAGATGAGGATGATGAAGTAGAAATTTAGCTCTCTTTTATTTTCAAATTCTCACTCAATATCATCATAAAAGAAAAACCTAGTGAAGCTTTTTCAAGAGCTCAAGGAAGAAGAAGTTGAATAATTCCTTTTGTGATGAATAATGAATTATTGTAATGGTTACAAATCCAACCATGGGTTAAGTATGAAGGAATTAACCCTTGTAGAGAATAAACTAGAGTTAATGGTTTGGATTGGGTTAGAAAATATCTTCACAAAATATCAAGCTAAAGACAAAAGTCAAAGCTTCATGAAGCTTCATGGAAGCTTCATGCAAAAGCTAACCCTAATCCAAACCATAACCATGTTTAAACCCTAAACCTTTGTTAAATTTGTAACCCTAACATGTTACTATATTATATATCACATATACAATATATTTTGTAACAAAAGAAAATAATACAATTAACATATATCGCATATATATCAATGTATTATCCCGTGAGAAAATGAATCATATAAAGCGAGCTTATATTAGTTAACGTAACGTAATATATCACATATATATTTATACATTAAATTATCGAATCAACACATGATCCGATAACCCGGCTATATTACGTATAACCGACTAATATAACATGTACCAATTCATCGAATCAACACTTGTTCCGATGACCCGGCTATATCACATATACCCGGCCGATATCTCATATGGTGATTATATAATACGGTATCTCATATCGTATTATTCTCGGTCCCGCACATATAACATATGTGCTCCTACTCCGTTTTGCCTGAGCCAGGAAACCTCTGTATAGGACTCTATAGAATCGTCAATACGCCGGCAGTAGGTGATGATCATATCAAACACCCACAAGCTGCAAGCGGTCAGCTAAACATAACAGCCACCCAGATATTGAGCGATCAGAAGATCAACATGCAAGCCTGTACATTCTCCTGTGAATCCAATCAGTAATACTACCGTACAGTCCGGTCTCTTCGTCTGATATGTCGCATATCTAGTCTAGGGGTGGTAAACGTCAGACCCCAGTAACCGATAAGTCGTGTCGATGTGAGGCTCATAACAGGTCGAGAAACTACTGATAACTCTTACCAGTAGCACTCCATATCAGCCCTGGCCAGGGACTTCCAGTTATAGCCAATCGAACACAGCATAACATCAACTCCCTATACCGGGAGAGAAGAAACCCCTCTTATCGCTCATTGCCTCCATGTGATTCGTGAATGTACCCAAAAGCCACCATTTTGCACGCTCTCTAGGACGTTGTAAGGTGGAAATCAAAGCACAGTGGGAATCACACAAGACTATGATGATCTCGGGTCTACAGACTAACCTGTACCAGTGTCACCGGAGAACTGCTATCTGACGATAGATATAATACCATCTAGGAGTTCTCGGCGAGTCCGTTCAGTGTACCCAGTCTCTACTGAGCACCCGTACACCATCTTTGATGTTAAACACCGATGGATATGGGATCATCCATCGCCCATCATATGGGTCAAGATGCATATACGCTAGTCTACTCTGGTGTATCGATGCCCTGTCTCGATACACCCTCAACTAGGAAAAGTTATAGGATGTACTCGTTGACTACCCTGGCCCCACTAGTATGATCTCATCATAGTCCTAGTAGTCGAGTACATATCCTAAGGGCTTTATCAACATGTGAGAGCAAAACAGTAAACTAATACAAGTCAACATGTTAAGATAAAGTGAAACCAAATAGCATACTATCATGTCGAGCAAGAAAGTCCTCTCTATATATATCCATGCATCCACTATAATATACATCATATGTACAACAATGGCCTCTAGGGCATATATATAACTAACAAATATGTATTAGCGATACGTTAAAATAAATATATACACATATTAAGATAGATACAATCCAAGTAGCATACTACTATATCGAGCAAGACTGTCATAAATCCGTGTATATATCCCAAGCTTCCAAAATGTAAAATATAAACTAGCACTATACAATAATGGCCTCTAGGGCATATCACACTAACAAAAGTCAAACTATAATCTTATACTATTATATCAAGTCTTTATCAATATGTGCAAGCTGGATAAAGGTTCATTAAAAACAAATACACATATCATGATAAAGAAAACTGAAATAATATACTATATAACTGAGCAAGAGCGTCCTGTACATACATATCCCCAGCATCCACATGTATACATATACAATAATGGCCTCTGGGCATACATATCCAACAATCTCCCACTTTCACTAAATGCCAATTATTGGTGTACTGAATACCCAACGTCTTCTCTAAGGCCAGCTGTTGTTATTAGTTATGTATATACCCAAGAGGCCATTGTTGTACATATGATGTATATTATAATGGATGCTTGGATATATATAGAGAGGACTTTCTTGCTCGTCATGATAGTATGCTATTTGGTTTCCCTTTATCTTAACATGTTGACTTATATTATTTTACTGCCTTACTCTCATATATTGATAAAGCCCTTAGGATATGTACTCGACTACTGGGACTATGATGAGATCATACTAGTTGGGCCACGGTAGTCGATGAGTACATCCTATAATTGTTCCTAGTCGAGGTTGTGTCGAGACAGGGCATCGATACACCAGAGTAAACTAGCGTATACGCATCTTGACCCATATGATGGGTGATGGATGATCCCATATCCATCGGTGTTTTGACATCAGAGATGGTGTACGGGTGCTCAGTAGAGACTGGGTACACTGGACGTGTTAGTTATATGTATGCCCTAGAGGCCATTACTGTACATACGATGTATACTGTAGTGGATGCTAGGACATATATAAGGAGGACTTTCTTGCTCGACATGATAGTATGCTATCTGGTTGTACTTTATCTTAACATGTCCTCTGATTGTCTCTATATTACATGTTGATAAAGCCCTTAGGATATGTACTCGACTACTGTGACTATGATGAGATCATACTAGTGGGGCCACGGTAGTCGACGAGTACATCCTATAACTGTTCCTAGTCGAGGGTGTATCGAGACAGGGCATCGATACACCAGAGTAGACTAGCGTATACGCATCTTGACCCATATGATGGGCGATGGATGATCCCATATCCATCGGTGTTTGACATCAAGGATGGTGTACGGGTGCTCAGGGGAGACTGGGTACATTGGACGGACTCGCCGAGAACTCCCAGATGGTATTATACCATACGTCAGATGGCAGTTCTCCGGTGACACTGGTACAGAGTAGTCTATCGACCCGAGATCGTCATAGAGTCTTGTGTGATTCCCACTGTGCTTTGATTTCCATCATACCACGTCCAAGAGGGCGTGCAAAAGGTGGCTTTTGGGTACAGTCACGAATCACATGGAGGCAATGAGCGATAGGAGGGGATTCGTCTCTCCCGGTATATGGAGTTGATGTTGTGCTGTGTTCGATTGGCTATAACCGGAAATCCCTTGCCAGGGTTGCTGAGATTTACTGGTAAGTGTTATCAGTAGTTTCTCGAACTGTTATAGACCTCATATCGACACGACTTATCGAGCTACTGGGGTCTGACGTTTACCACCCCTAGGCGAGATATGCAACATATCAGACGACGAGACCGGACTGTACGCGAGTGTTACTGTTTGGATTCACAGGAGAATGTACAGGCTTGCTTGTTGATCTTCTGAGCGCTGAATACCTGGGTAGCTGTTACGTTTAGCTGACCGCTTGCAGCTTGTGGGTGTTTGATATGATCATCACCTACTGCCGGCGTATTGACGATTCTTTAGAGTCCTACACAGAGGTTTCTTGACTCAGGCAAAACGGAGTAGGAGCACATATATTATATGTGCGGGACCGAGGATAATGCGATATGTGATACCGTATTATATTCTCGCGATATTTGATATCAGCCGGGTCATCGGATTAAGTGTTGATTCGATGAATCGGTACGGATAAATATTAGTCGGTTATATGCGATATAGCCGGATTGTCGGATCAAGTGTTGATTCGATAATTTAATGTATAATAATATATATGATATATTAAATTACATTAACTAATATTTGCTCACTAAAAGATTCTTTTTCTCACTCGGGTAATACATTGATATATATGCGATATATGTTAATTGTATTATTTTATTTTGTTACAATAAATATTATATATGTGATATATAATATTGTAACATGATATGATAAATAATGCAACATGTTTAGTAAAAATTAATCAAGATTAGGGTTTGCTTTGGGTTAATGTCTTCTAGTTGATTCTAGAAGCTTTTCATTTTGTCATAATAAAGATATTTGTGTGTGACTCATTCTTATCTCGACCCAAACCCTAATCCTTGGTTAATTCTCTACATTGGTTAAGTGAACCATGGTTGCATAATTGATCATTATCTCCTTTTCCTATTCATCACAAAAGGATATTATTATTGTTCATCTTCTTCCTTCATTCTTTGATGGAAAAATGCTTGCTAGATTTTTCCAAGTAATGAATAATTGTGAGAAAAATATAAATAAAGAGAGCAAAAATCCTACTTCATCATCCTCATCTTCCCTTGCCATTTAGATGAGGGTGTTCACATCATTTCATGAGTATTAGCTTGTGTTAAAGAAACTTCAAGGTAGATCATCTTAGTATCGAAGATCGAAAGCAAAGGTCGCGTCTTTCTCTTTGTGGAACCTCTCAAGAGTCCGGATCCCGATGATCGCAGCGAAGGGACCACAACACGGAGCAAATGAAGTGAAGGACCATATCTACAAAGGTTGTAATCCCTCTCACTTAGTGTTAAGTTGTTAGCATGCTTGTTTTCGCCTAATCTCTAGTTTAAAGTTCCGTATTCGGGTTGTTCGGCACGGCTAAATTTTAAATCGGGCATGGTTGATGCCTCGTAGACCCTTGTGCGCATGCCTAGCAACCCTACAGTGGTATCAGAGCCAAGCTAGAGTTTTAGGCGAAGTCTAGACGGAGTTTGAAGTCCGGTCGAACCCGAAACCCTGACTCCAAATTGCTCTCTGTCCTTTTTTGAAAATTGTGGATTTTTCAATATTAAAAATATGCAGAGAATTAAGCAGGGTTTTTTATGAATTACTGTGCAAAACGGAGCCTCCAATTCCTCCAATGTGCGGCGGAACCGCGGCAGAAGCATGGCTTCTGCGGCGGTTCCGCGGCAGTATGATGACGTCACCCACTCTAGTTTGCACAGTAACTTCTTTTATTCAGTGCTGAGTTCTCTGGGAATTTTTAATATTTATTCTACAGTTGAGTTTTCTGGGGTTGTTTAGGGGATTCGATGATTCGATCGGATTATCAGATTTTGTCTATGTGTGTTTTCTGGATAAATTTTAGAAACTGTTAAAAAGTTCGAACGGATATCAATAACTCACTTTTTCCCCTATCGGAAATTTTTTCAAAAGTTGGATTTTTTCTCGTGTTTAAGAATGTTCTAAGTCATGCAAGTAACTCGGTGGACCCTCTAGAAGACAACAAACCTTAACTCGATTATGTGACCGTCTTGAACTGCCTTTTGAACCTTAGGGTTTGGGGCAGTACGGCGTGCCACATGTGAGGCGTTGGCTTGACCCATCTACGGCTGGACCATTGGTACTGTGGCATGTAATGGATGTTTTTAAACTGATTTCAAGTGTTGAGATATAATTGGGGAAATCTTGGGTGCTTGATGATTCGATCGGAAAGTTTAAATTTTTCTATTTATCTGGAATGTGATACAATATTTGGAATCCACAGGTAGTTATGAGATAACTAATTTGAATATTATAAACATAGAAGTTTAGTCTCAGATGATCGGTTGCCACGGAATTTTGATGTGATCAAAAGTCCGTTGCAATCACGTAGCGTACACGGATACTCGCCGGGTAAACTTAATAGACAGCCTCACTACATAGCCCCGACCAAGTGACTGTAGGAGAACCCCGTCGCCGAAAGCATCCGTTCGGGTGCTCGCGGCAGCGGTGTTCCGCCTTAGTGCACTTCGTCGACGGCATCTGGGGGTGCAGCCGTCTACTAAAGTTTGCGACGAGCATTCGATCAGGACGTCGGGAATCTTGTTGAATTGCCCGACTTGATATTGAAAAGTGTTTTCGATAATGAGACTAAAATGCGGGGTTTATAATTGTTAGGCAAGAGATGTCTAAGGAATTCATTTGGTTAGGCATGCGATGTCTAAAGAGATTGCGGATTCCAACTGTTGTAGTTTTACACTTTCTTTTCTGTGACCGTAAGCGTAGTATGTGGTGTATCGCCGGCTTCGTTGCTATACATCAACGACAATCGGGATACGCATACTTGCTTACGTTGATGATATGAGATATTATGTGTTGCTGTGATATGTTGTATTGGATCGTCGCGTTTGAATAGCCGGGGGTTTTATGTGAGATGAGAGTTTGTCTTTTTCATTCATGTAAAATTCATTTGTAATGTAATATTCTTTTATTGGGGCACTTCCAGGTAGCGGAAGATGTCACCGTTGTATATTATTTACTTTTCCGCATTAGGTAGACCCAAGGAGGGGAGCACAAGTAACCGGGTTCTAGGGTCCAGTGGGAGACCATCTCGAGGAGTCGAGACCGGGTCTCCTAATGTCACGACCCGAAATTCGGTCCGTAACCGGCACTTAAATTACGTAACGTCTACAGGCGTACGTAACTTAAGTAAGCCGAAAAACCCAGAATTCTAAACCACCCAAGAATGGATCAACGGAGAAAACCTAATTTAAAAGCTTTTTGGAGTTGCCATTTAAAATTTCTAACTCTAGTTTTCTTTCATAAAAATTTCGGCAGCACCTCCTTTGTAAAACTAGCCCCGTAAACGGGTACAACACAGATAATATATATAAAACATCCCAAGTGGGAGAAAAATCACGCCCACCGGCGGAGACAAACCACCAAAACAAGTATACGACGCCAAAGCGAAGAATATCAAAGAGAACGACTATATCAAAAGTAAACATATCCACAATAACCTGCTTCTACGAGCACGGTTCCCAAAACCAATATACAACACTGATATCTCACAAGTCGTCTCTAAGTCATATACAACAAGTAGATGGAGAATACTAGATCCAACCCAAAATGATATACAATATACAACGGATAACCGCAAACCCACCTATAAAGCAACGGCCTCACTGCCCAAGGTAGCGGTATCCCCAAAAGAAATGATGATAAGCTGCCCCACCGCGACTACTCAGAGGGTAAGTCCTGCAAAACTGTGGCACAACGGGGGTGAGTTGCCAACTCGTGAATAGTAATTAACATCAACAGTAATCGCAAGTATGCACTAGCATCACTAATCAATAACATGTGAACTGATAGCATGAGTATGACAATATGAATATACAACTATCATGATATCCATATCAATAAAATACTGAGTGCGGAAAGTAAATAATCTCATGCGCATATCATCAGCATGAAAAATACGGTGTATCTCAACAACACCCAACTCCCAAAATACTCAGATCGGCCCTCAAATCGGCCCTCAAATCGGCCCTCAAATCGGCCCTCAGATCGGCCCTCAGATACTGTACATCTCAATGAAACCCGAGTGTCAAACATCGACACTCAAAAACATAATATCCATACGTTCCTCGAAAACCAAGTATCCCACCTCGATACTTGCGTTTCCACGTATCGGTCTGTCAAATCCCATATATCTCTCGGAAATTAAGTGCCCACATCGACACCTTAATTTCCCATATCGCATCTCAAATGCATAAGTCCATAAAATGTATCTCGCGGATCCCAAGAATCCAAATCCAGAATACATATATATACAGCGTCCCATACCACTGATATATATGCAATACAAATACATATATATACGGCGTCCCATACCACCGATATATATGCAATACAAATACATATATATACGGCGTCCCATACCACCGATATATATGCAATACAATCTATAATATCTAACAATAACAAGGTATATGTGCTAACTAATAGCATAGAAGGATATATGTGCGAACAAGTAATGTAGCATGGTATATGTGCGAACAAGTAATATGGCATGGTATACATATGAGCATGTAGGTATACAGGTATGTTCTATGTAACATGTACTATCGCACAAGTATAACTGTTTAATGTCGCTAACTACTAGCAAGGTATATGAATTAGCAATTGTGTTGTGCCTATCATGTCAATTATCAACAGTGTGTGTAGCATATCATTGGTGCTCGTGCAACATGGACTGTCGATAATAGTGCAGTGTACATCAGATATAATATCATGCACTACAAGTAACTATATGCAATGTGAATCATGCAATGTCTCTATATAAGCAAATGAGCATACGGCTAATATCAGATCATATCTAGCCCCGACGCGTAGCGCCATACGGGCGATTCCCCATAGATGTTAAATCTACTCACACTGTGGTCTTCAGCTATGAAAATCCGACCACCTGCTTCCCTTTGTTCGCAGCGTCTGAAGTCCCCGCTTGCGACGCTATAATATCACAAACACAAGAAATAATGCGAATAACTTAGAAGCAATCATAATAACGTAAACTACGTATCATAAAACGTAACAACGCACTAAACCATAACACGTATACACGTCTAGCGCAAACACACGAAACGATACCTAAACCCAAACTGTGCACGTCGCAGCACGACACACGACTCATGTCGCAACACGTATCACGCGAACTCAAAACACACGATTATAGGTAATCGATCCCAGATTTTGTATACTGCATTTACTAACAAATTCAACAGTACCAGAAGACCCAAAACCATAGCAGACAACTACCCACAGGAAACCCACCCCAACCCTCACCAAGTCGGCCGGCGTCGCCGGCCCCCTCTTCAAAGCCCGCCGGCCCAGACCGGCGGGGTGGTCCCCGTCTCCTGGGTGGTGTCTCAGGTCAACCTGCACATCACTCTAAAGTTGTTGCTTTCATCACTAAAAACCCCAGGTCACAGCAGATACCAGTATCACTAAAAAGACACTAAAAACCCGATATCGCCTCAATCGATATAATTTACGTTCTACGCAGAATTTAACGATCAAAACAACACAAAAACTATAAATTAGCAGTAGAGGGGTTATACCTAGCCACTTTGCTCTCAAGTTCCAAGCTTTCCCCTCTCCAAGTGATCAAGATCAAGAATTTCCTAAACTTTAAGGTATTTTGTGTATAGGTTCAGAATTTTGAGAGTTTGAGAGTTAGAAATGAATTAAAATGATAAGGGAATTGTTCAAGGGCAGTAGGAAATGAGGGATTTCGGCCAAGGGTGTGAGGAGGTGGATTCAAGAGGGTTTCCAAGCAATTTCCCTTCATTTATTGCCTCATTAATGCACACTTGCACACATACACACACATGCATGCATCTCTCACTCTTTATCTTTTCTTTTTCATTTAAATTCCAAGTTAAAACCTAGGCCACACACTAATCCCCTAGGGTAAATGAGAAGGATTTTCCTAACTTAAAAGTTATAAAGAAAAGATCGCAAACGGTTATTTTCCCAAAATTTAAATACCGCATTAAAATAATATTAAAAATTGGGAAAAACCAAATTGAACCAAAACGTCCCATATACTCCCAAAGTTCGCGCACTAGCTTTATTTTAGCTAATCTAGGTGCTGGCAAGTCTATATGGTCGTTTGTTCACAGTCGGGTAAAAACGGAAAATACCGACAAACTTACCCTAAAACGGACGAAATCGCATAACGATTTCCAAAACGTTACAATCTCCCCCCCTTATAGAAATTCGGTCCCCGAATTACAATTTCATAAAAAGACGTACCTTCAAAAAGATAAGGGAATCTCTCCCGCATCTCGCTCTCGATCTCCCAAGTGATCTCCTCACCAGTCGGACTACGCCACAGAACCTTTACTGAAGGCAAGTCCCTAGACCGAAGCTTCTTCACCTGCCGATCCAAAATAACTATCGGCTGCTCGGTGAACGAAAGATCACGCTCAAGCTGAACGGTCTCGTGCTGAATCATATGGGAAGGATCATGAAGGTATCTTCGAAGCATCGACACATGAAAAACGGGGTGAACATCCGGAAAACTAGGCGGGAGCGCTAAACGATAAGCAACCGAACCTACTCGCTCAAGGATCTCGAAAGGACCTACAAATCTGGGACTGAGCTTCCCTCTCTTCCCAAATCGCATAACGCCCTTCATCGGAGAAATCTTCAGGAATACATGATCTCCCACTGCGAACTCAAGTCTGCGACGACGACGGTCGGCATAAGACTTCTGCCTGCACTGGGCTGCTCTCATCCTGTCCTGAATCAGCTGGATCTTCTCCGTAGTCTCCTGAACAAGCTGGGGTCCCAACACCAAACTCTCACTAAGCTCGGTCCAACAGACTGGCGATCGACACTTCCTACCATATAAAGCCTCAAAAGGTGCCATCTGAATAGTCTCCTGAAAGCTGTTATTATAGGAGAACTCAATCAACGGTAAGTGACGATCCCAACTGCCCCCAAAATCAAGCACACACGCACGGAGCATATCCTCCAGAGTCTGAATAGTCCGCTCCGTCTGACCATCTGTCTGCGGATGAAAAGCGGTGCTAAGACTCAATCTGGTACCCAAAGCTTCCTGAAGCTTCTGCCATAGACGGCTAGTAAACTGGGTACCTCTGTCGGATACTATGCATGTGGGAACACCGTGCAAACGCACAATCTCATCTATATAAAGCTGAGCGTACTGAGCATAGCCGAAAGTGGTCTTCACTGGAAGAAAGTGAGCCGCTTTCGTCAACCGGTCTACAACAACCCAAATGGAGTCATACCCTCTACTAGTCCTGGGTAGACCCACAATAAAGTCCATGGAAATCTGCTCCCATTTCCACTCCGGAATGAGTAAAGGTTGCAACTCTCCAGCCGGTCTCTGATGCTCAGCCTTGACTTGCTGACAAGTCAGGCACCTCGAAACGAAGTCCGAAATATCGCGCTTCATCCCTTCCCACCAGTAGTAGTCTCTCAAGTCTCGGTACATCTTGGTGGAACCTGGATGAACGCTAAAAGTCGACTGATGTGCCTGCTCTAGGATCTCGCGTCTCAAACCATCAACATCCGGTACACACAAGCGAGTCCCGCATCGTAGCACACCCTGGTCATCAATCATGAACTCCGAAACTGTACCTCGTCTAACAAGCTCAAGAATCTCAGACAAACGAGCATCACTGGGTTGCGCCTCACGAATACGATCAACAAGTAGAGGACGGGCGCGGACATGAGCAAACTGTCCCCCAGTGGAGGTAAACTCGAACTGCACTCTACTATCACACAAGAGCTGCCAATCTGCAGAAGACTGATACTGAACGGCGCTCAGCTGGGACAAGCTACCCACGGGCCTACGACTCAAAGCATCGGCTACCACATTCGCCCTGCCCGGGTGATAAAGGATCTCACAATCATAATCCTTCACTAGCTCCATCCATCGGCGCTGTCTCAGGTTCAGATCTCTCTGCTGGAAGATGTACTTCAGGCTCTTGTGATCCGTGAAGATCTGACACGACTCTCCATACAAGTAGTGCCTCCAGATCTTCAACGCAAATACTACCGCAGCCATCTCTAGATCGTGAGTGGGGTAATTCTGCTCGTGCTTCTTCAACTGCCTGGAAGCATATGCAATCACCCTAACATGCTGCATCAAAACACAGCCGAGCCCCACTCGAGAAGCATCACAATACACAATGTAGCCTCCCGATCCAGAAGGTAAAGAAAGAACTGGTGCTGTCGTCAACCGAGTCTTCAACTCCTGAAAACTCTGCTCGCACGCATCAGTCCAGAGAAAAGGAACCCCCTTCCGGGTCAATCCAGTCAGCGGTGCAGCGATACTCGAAAAATCCTGCACAAAACGGCGATAATAACCAGCTAAGCCCAAAAAGCTGCGGACCTCAGTCACCGATCCAGGTCTGGGCCAAAGCTGTACAGCCTCGATCTTCCTCGGGTCCACAAGAATCCCATCACTAGTCACCACATGACCCAGGAAGTCCACTCGATCAAGCCAAAACGCGCA
The DNA here is from genome assembly GCA_030015575.1 of Agapanthus africanus. Classification (NCBI taxonomy): domain Eukaryota; kingdom Viridiplantae; phylum Streptophyta; class Magnoliopsida; order Asparagales; family Amaryllidaceae; genus Agapanthus; species Agapanthus africanus. The sequence continues at coordinate 478,958,438 of JASDDO010000014.1, read as the reverse complement.
CTTTGAGAATTTAGCATACAACTGGTGCTCTCTCAAAATCTGCAAAGTAATCCCCAAGTGCTGCTCATGCTCCTCTCGACTCCTAGAGTAAACCAGTATGTCATCAATAAACACGATAATGAACTGGTCGAGGAACGGCCTGAAAATCCGGTTCATCAGATCCATGAACGCTGCTGGCGCATTGGTGAGTCCGAACGACATCACCAAAAACTCATAATGCCCATAGCGTGTACGAAAAGCAGTCTTCGGAATGTCATCATCCCGAACCCGCAACTGATGATAACCCGAACGCAAATCAATCTTCGAAAAATGTTTCGCACCCTGGAGCTGATCGAATAAATCGTCAATGCGGGGTAAAGGATACCTGTTCCGCACCGTAACACGGTTCAACTGACGATAATCCACACATAACCTCAAACTGCCGTCCTTCTTCTTGACGAACAGAACAGGAGCTCCCCACGGCGAAACACTCGGACGCACAAGTCCCAAATCAAGCAACTCTTGCAATTGATCTTTAAGCTCTCTAAGCTCTGCCGGAGCCATCCGATAAGGCGGTATAGAAATAGGCTCCGTGCCAGGAATAAGATCAATGCAAAACTCAATATCGCGCTCTGGCGGCAACCCAGGTAACTCATCGGGAAAAACATCGGGAAACTCTCGCACGGTAGAAACCTGGTCCAACAACTCCACTGTGGCTCCAGTATCATGTATGAACGCCAAGAATCCCCGACATCCCCTCCTCAAAAGCCGACTAGCGCACACAACAGAAATCAAGCTGTGAGGGGCGGCACTACGGTCCCCCTGCACAACCAACACCGACTCACCGGGAAAACAAAATCTAACTGTCTTCTCGCGGCAGTCCACGGACGCATAGCAAGTAGCTAGCCAATCCATGCCCAACAAAACGTCGAAGTCCAACATCTCCAGAAGGATCAAGTCGACGGGCAGATCTCTGTCACCAATATGGACGACACAAGATCGAAACACATAACGCGCAACAAACGACTCTCCCACAGGAGTAGTCACGATCAGCGGCTGATCCAGCAAACACGACTCTCGGCCTAACCTCGGCACGAAGTGCGTAGAAACATACGAATGCGTGGATCCCGGATCAAAAAGAACATGCGCATCATAAGAACATACAGAAAGAGTACCTGAAACCACGGCATTGGACGCCTGAGCGTCCTGGTGAGTCAAGGCAAAAACCCTAGCCTGACCTCTACCTGCTACTGGCTGTCCTCTGCCTCTGCCACCTCGACCTCTCGGTACAAAACCTCCGCGACCATGACCTCGCTGAACAGGAGTCTGACGTGGCGCAACTACTGGAACAAGAGGCAACGCTCTCTGAGGTGGAGAAGGTGGTAAGGTAATCTGCGGTACAGCTGGCTCGTTCACACGCGGCTCTATACAATCTCGAACCCGATGACCCAAACTACCACACCGGTAACATCCCGGAACAAACTGCCGATCATCCTGAGGGTAAGAACCATAAAGCCTGCCTCGTCCCGAACCGCCACCATCAGAACGAAAACTATCTCGACGTCTAAACGTCTGCCTCGCTGCCACATCACCTATACGAACTCTCTTCGGTCCCGAAACAACTGATAACTCAGCTAGACGCTCCTCTACCGAAAGAGCTGCATCCACCGCTGCCGCATACGTGTCACAATGCTGAACACTGATGGCTAAGAATATCTGGGTAAGTAGGCCTCGAACAAACCTCTTCACCCTCATCTCCTCAGTCGCCACCAGGTATGGAGCATATATCGACAGCTCAGTAAACAATACATCATAATCCGACACCGTCATCCCCGGCGTCTGACGTAAAGACTCAAATCGGCGCGCTCGCGCATCTCTAACGCTCGGTGGAAGAAAACGAACGAGAAAAGACGTCACAAACTCAGCCCAGGTCATAGGAGCAAGACCAGCGGCTCTGCCTCTCTCCATCGACTCACACCACTTCTGGGCCATGCCCTCCAGACGAAAACTGGCAAACTCTACCCATCTCTCGTCAGAACATCGGAGTGAGCGACAAATCCTGGCCATCCGGTCGATAAACGACTGCGGATCCTCGGTAACATCTGTACCCGTAAACACCGGAGGTCTCAGCCTCATGAAATCCGTCAACGACACAGCAATAACCCCCGGAGCTGCAACTACGACTATCGGAACTGTAGGTACCACCGTGGCCACCGCAGCGGGTGGAACAACTGCCTGCCCCTGCGCTCGGATGGTCTCTACCAAAGTCCCCACAATCTGGCGCAGATCCTGCATACCAGCTCCAATCATAGCAATATACTCCGGTACAACAGGCGTACCATCCCGGTCAGTCCTCGCCTCAGGCGAGTCAACTCTGACCTCGGCCCTCGCGGCCGCTCTCTGAGCCCTCGTAGTCTTCGGCGGCATATGGGCTATAATGGAAACAAGATTCGATAAGGAAACGGAAATCGAATCACAAGATGTATATCAATCACGGAAGGAATATCAATAAACAAGTCCTAAGGTCACTTAGGCGAAGTACCGTGTCGTAAGTATGCCGCGGAACATACACACGCTACGTCACTCTGCTTAAGCCACCTACTCCATCATACCAAGGTCATCCTAGACTCCGAAAGGTAAAACCTAACGCTCTGATACCAACTTTGTCACGACCCGAAATTCGGTCCGTAACCGGCACTTAAATTACGTAACGTCTACAGGCGTACGTAACTTAAGTAAGCCGAAAAACCCAGAATTCTAAACCACCCAAGAATGGATCAACGGAGAAAACCTAATTTAAAAGCTTTTTGGAGTTGCCATTTAAAATTTCTAACTCTAGTTTTCTTTCATAAAAATTTCGGCAGCACCTCCTTTGTAAAACTAGCCCCGTAAACGGGTACAACACAGATAATATATATAAAACATCCCAAGTGGGAGAAAAATCACGCCCACCGGCGGAGACAAACCACCAAAACAAGTATACGACGCCAAAGCGAAGAATATCAAAGAGAACGACTATATCAAAAGTAAACATATCCACAATAACCTGCTTCTACGAGCACGGTTCCCAAAACCAATATACAACACTGATATCTCATAAGTCGTCTCTAAGTCATATACAACAAGTAGATGGAGAATACTAGATCCAACCCAAAATGATATACAATATACAACGGATAACCGCAAACCCACCTATAAAGCAACGGCCTCACTGCCCAAGGTAGCGGTATCCCCAAAAGAAATGATGATAAGCTGCCCCACCGCGACTACTCAGAGGGTAAGTCCTGCAAAACTGTGGCACAACGGGGGTGAGTTGCCAACTCGTGAATAGTAATTAACATCAACAGTAATCGCAAGTATGCACTAGCATCACTAATCAATAACATGTGAACTGATAGCATGAGTATGACAATATGAATATACAACTATCATGATATCCATATCAATAAAATACTGAGTGCGGAAAGTAAATAATCTCATGCGCATATCATCAGCATGAAAAATACGGTGTATCTCAACAACACCCAACTCCCAAAATACTCAGATCGGCCCTCAAATCGGCCCTCAAATCGGCCCTCAAATCGGCCCTCAGATACTGTACATCTCAATGAAACCCGAGTGTCAAACATCGACACTCAAAAACATAATATCCATACGTTCCTCGAAAACCAAGTATCCCACCTCGATACTTGCGTTTCCACGTATCGGTCTGTCAAATCCCATATATCTCTCGGAAATTAAGTGCCCACATCGACACCTTAATTTCCCATATCGCATCTCAAATGCATAAGTCCATAAAATGTATCTCGCGGATCCCAAGAATCCAAATCCAGAATACATATATATACAGCGTCCCATACCACGGATATATATGCAATACAAATACATATATATACGGCGTCCCATACCACCGATATATATGCAATACAAATACATATATATACGGCGTCCCATACCACCGATATATATGCAATACAAATACATATATATACGGCGTCCCATACCACCGATATATATGCAATACAATCTATAATATCTAACAATAACAAGGTATATGTGCTAACTAATAGCATAGAAGGATATATGTGCGAACAAGTAATGTAGCATGGTATATGTGCGAACAAGTAATATGGCATGGTATACATATGAGCATGTAGGTATACAGGTATGTTCTATGTAACATGTACTATCGCACAAGTATAACTGTTTAATGTCGCTAACTACTAGCAAGGTATATGAATTAGCAATTGTGTTGTGCCTATCATGTCAATTATCAACAGTGTGTGTAGCATATCATTGGTGCTCGTGCAACATGGACTGTCGATAATAGTGCAGTGTACATCAGATATAATATCATGCACTACAAGTAACTATATGCAATGTGAATCATGCAATGTCTCTATATAAGCAAATGAGCATACGGCTAATATCAGATCATATCTAGCCCCGACGCGTAGCGCCATACGGGCGATTCCCCATAGATGTTAAATCTACTCACACTGTGGTCTTCAGCTATGAAAATCCGACCACCTGCTTCCCTTTGTTCGCAGCGTCTGAAGTCCCCGCTTGCGACGCTATAATATCACAAACACAAGAAATAATGCGAATAACTTAGAAGCAATCATAATAACGTAAACTACGTATCATAAAACGTAACAACGCACTAAACCATAACACGTATACACGTCTAGCGCAAACACACGAAACGATACCTAAACCCAAACTGTGCACGTCGCAGCACGACACACGACTCATGTCGCAACACGTATCACGCGAACTCAAAACACACGATTATAGGTAATCGATCCCAGATTTTGTATACTGCATTTACTAACAAATTCAACAGTACCAGAAGACCCAAAACCATAGCAGACAACTACCCACAGGAAACCCACCCCAACCCTCACCAAGTCGGCCGGCGTCGCCGGCCCCCTCTTCAAAGCTCGCCGGCCCAGACCGGCGGGGTGGTCCCCGTCTCCTGGGTGGTGTCTCAGGTCAACCTGCACATCACTCTAAAGTTGTTGCTTTCATCACTAAAAACCCCAGGTCACAGCAGATACCAGTATCACTAAAAAGACACTAAAAACCCGATATCGCCTCAATCGATATAATTTACGTTCTACGCAGAATTTAACGATCAAAACAACACAAAAACTATAAATTAGCAGTAGAGGGGTTATACCTAGCCACTTTGCTCTCAAGTTCCAAGCTTTCCCCTCTCCAAGTGATCAAGATCAAGAATTTCCTAAGCTTTAAGGTATTTTGTGTATAGGTTCAGAATTTTGAGAGTTTGAGAGTTAGAAATGAATTAAAATGATAAGGGAATTGTGCAAGGGCAGTAGGAAATGAGGGATTTCGGCCAAGGGTGTGAGGAGGTGGATTCAAGAGGGTTTCCAAGCAATTTCCCTTCATTTATTGCCTCATTAATGCACACTTGCACACATACACACACATGCATGCATCTCTCACTCTTTATCTTTTCTTTTTCATTTAAATTCCAAGTTAAAACCTAGGCCACACACTAATCCCCTAGGGTAAATGAGAAGGATTTTCCTAACTTAAAAGTTATAAAGAAAAGATCGCAAACGGTTATTTTCCCAAAATTTAAATACCGCATTAAAATAATATTAAAAATTGGGAAAAACCAAATTGAACCAAAACGTCCCATATACTCCCAAAGTTCGCGCACTAGCTTTATTTTAGCTAATCTAGGTGCTGGCAAGTCTATATGGTCGTTTGTTCACAGTCGGGTAAAAACGGAAAATACCGACAAACTTACCCTAAAACGGACGAAATCGCATAACGATTTCCAAAACGTTACACCTAACCCTAGAATTGGCAGTGTTGCTTGCCGCTCTCGTAAGGTCTAGGGATGTGGGTTTGGCTATTCATCGCGACCGTGGAATCCGTGTTTTATACAGGCTCGTACTAAAACACGGACGTCCTAGTATATCCAATATTTCATATATGTTCTTCTGCTGCAATATTCTGTGATGAGATTATATTACTGCCTGTGACGAATGTTTATATTATATATATGAGATATATGTTATATTGCAGATTTCGTTTCAAAAGAGATGCTTGTGAAGCATAATAAAATGGGACTTTATTAATGAGATTAATGAAACTAAAAGAAACCTAAGATGTTGTAGAAACTTGTTTATAAAAACTGATAGCTCTAGTTCTTGCTTTGCATAGCGGTGTTCCTTGTAGAACATCCAGCACCTTATTCGATAAGGAAAGGACCGAGATCCCTTCACCGGGAGTGACTCCTTTAGCAATAACTGGCAAATGCTACAACCCTCGGTTTGTCTTTTGATTGCTTCTATAGTTTCTGCTTTGCACAGTGATATATATGATATATCCCGCACCTTATTCGATGAGGAAAGGGCCGACGATCCCTTCACCGGGAGTGACCCCTTTAGCAAAACTAGAACAGCCTCAAAAACATTCCATCTAAAATCACTCGATTCTACAACGATATCAAGTTCATTACGCAAAGGGTTTTCTTTAAAACCTAGCGTAGCCCTCCGTCATTTTAGGAAGTAGAGTACTTAGTATTCGTGCTGCGTATGTCGACTTTAGTTGAGGCGTAGTGTACGGTAGCTAAGTGATGTCTTCCTACACAGCATATGATGCGATTAGTTAGGACATTCATGTGATTATGTCGACCATAGTTGAGGGTCATGTAGGGTGGGTCTGATTAATCATGAAATGACGGGTAGAACTTGACTAGTGCTTATGATATGTTGACCTTAGTTAAGGTCATAAGTGCTAGGAGTAAAATATTATCGGGAATTTCAAGTGTTGAAATTTGCAATGAGATTGTATACCTTCTATGAGATAGTTGGATCCCGATACCCGCTGCGAGTAAGAGTTACTCCTGGGAGAGTTTTACACATTACAATTAGCCGATCAAGTAGGTGTCTAGAAAGGTGTTAACGGGGTTAAGCCTCTGGGAAAACGAGGTTTACATTAATTAGGTTCGTGCGAAAGCACGGGGGACCTCCCTCAAAGTACCGACACTGGCCTGGCTGAAAGATTGGTGAACTTGTAGCGTGCAATTAATCCCGGCTAGTCTTTCCTTTTAGGGTTTGTAGGAAGATTTGATTAAAACAGTGGGAGACATCCTGATTAGATATATTATATAACCAATCTAATCTTGCAAGAGCATAGGCTGAGTGTTTTCTTCTCTCTCTCTCCAGGTAGCGACCAAATCACGCCTTAATCAAGATAATAAAACGGATATATTGACCGAACCCGCTTGTTATACTGAGCTGGGGAACGTTGGTCCCGCTCCAACTTATAATTGTTATAAGACAGAGCAGGAAATTGGGGAATACCAGATTTCCCGTGCCGCCCAAACGAAGAAAGTGCATGCTGATGCATCATCTTCGGGTGTGTTCATTACATAGAACTGTTTCTTAGTATCCTTTACGTCCTGGGTATGAGATACCGGATCAGGATCCCGCATATGTAATCTGTTACATGGGCTATAGAAAGGTAGAGAACTGAGAACGGGTGATAAGTTTCATGAGACAGAAAACGGTGCAAGTGTTGCAGCCAAGTCTGTTGGTCACTATCACCCTGTATTACCTGAATACATTGATTCTGAACGAATGTTATTAGATACCGAACCTGATATACAACATCATATCAGTTTCTTTATTAGTAAAGAAGTGATATAATTTTGTATTGATTGGATAATGTTTTGAACATTTCCTATATCAAGAGTTGATCGGTTTAGGCACGTTATCTAAAAGCATTGACGTTCTAAATCAAACTACAGTTCTTAGTATACAGAACACACACAAGAGGAAGAGTTCAGAAATGAACGAATCCTTCTTGAGGTATTGTAGACTAGGTCATATCAATGCGACCCGACTAGCTAAGTTACATATAGATGCATATTTAAATTAGTTTGAATTTACATCTTGTGAAACTTGCCGGTCATGTCACAAAGATAAGATGACCATAACTCTGTTTATTGGAAACAGAGAAAGAGTTCGTAAACTCATGGGATTGATACATGCTGATGTATGAAGGTCCCCTGTCTACACATGCCAAGACTGGTTCTTTGTACTTCATTACATTCTCTGATGATCTCTCAAGATTCAGACATATGTTCCTGCTGAAACACAAGTCTGAACCTTTTGAGATATTCACTGAATATAAGTTAGAAGTAGAGAACCAAAATACGGGTATAAGTATTATGTCCTTTGATGAGATCAAGGAGGAGAATACTTGAGCACGGAATTCCTGGACTATTCTAAAGGAGAATGAGATTCTTTCTCAGCATTACTCCTCCGTATACACCATAGCACGATGGTATATCGGGGCGGAGCAAACTCACCCTATTAGATATGGTGTGCTATATAATGAGTACTACTGAGTTTCCTATTTCCTTTTGGGAGTTATGCGCTTGAGAAACTGCATACCTATTGAATAGGGTTCAAATCAAATCAGTAACCTACCACTTCATATATGATATGGAATGGGAAGAGCCCATATCTTAAGTTTGTTAGGATTTGGGGTTTTCTAGCGTATGTCTAAAAGCAAAATTCGGACAAACTCGAGGCATGGTCTGTTATGTAGAACTGGAAATGTTCCAGCTATACAAAATGCAGCTGATGATTTGGTAGAACCAAAGGATTCAATAGTTTCCAATGAACCTCAGCCTCTCCGCCGATCTAGTAGGGTTCCTCACCCACCTGAGAGATACTTTGGTTTCATTATGACAGTGGGAGCGAGGATTGCATCATGAGATGATGACCCAACTTGTTTCGAGCTGGCCATCAGGAGTGGGACTCTGTAAGAATGGCTGCATGCTTATCGATCTGAGATGGAATCCTTATACACCAACAAAGTATGGACTTTGGTTGCTTTATCTGAAGGGTTAAATCCCCATCAGGAGCAAGTATATCTTGAGAAGATTACTTGGTGTACAAAGAAAAGTTGAGACTTTCAAAGCTAGACTTGTTAAAGGTTTGCATCATTGACCAGGTATGGATTATGTTGAAACCTTTTCTAAGGATCTATGCTTAAGTCCATCCAGATCCTACTTGCCACGGCTACATAGCATGACTACGATATCTGGTGGTTGGGTGTCATGACTACTTTTCTAAGTGATATTTTAAAAGAGAACGTCTATAAGTACACAGCCACAGGGCTTCGTAGACAGTGGGAGCAGCGGAAACGTGTACAAGATGTTTTATATGATAAAACAGGCATCGCGGAGTTGGAACATCTGTTTTGATGTGGTAGTCAAAGAGTTTGACTTCATCAAAATGGTAGATGAACCTTGTATATACAAAAAGGTAGTAGAGAGTATGGTGGTGATCCTCATAAAGTACGTGGATGACATACTCTTGATAGGGAAGGAGTTTCCTATGCTACGCTCGGTCAATCTCCACTTATCACAAGGATTTTCCAAATATGATCAAAATGATACCTCCTAAATCCTGGATTTTGGATCTATGAGATAGATTTAATTGGATGTTAGGATACTCACTAGTTGTAGTGAGATGGTATCAATCGATCGTGGGGAGAATCACTGGAAAGGTTCCAGGGTGATAAGGACGACTGAATGTCAGTTGCAGGCATTGTCTTTACCCTCAGTGGAGGGACGGTATGTTGGAAGAGTTCCAAGCTAGATACCGTGACATACTAGACGATTAAAGGCAAGATACATCGTTGCCAAGGATGCTACCAAAGAGGCAGTCTGGATATATATAAGTTCATAAGATGAACTTCGTTCCTACCATTGTGTGACAATGGAGTTGTGGCTTTAGCCAAGGAACTACCGTCCCATCAGAAATCCAGAAATAATTCTTAGGCAGTATCACCTGATCATGGAGATGGTTGATCTCCAGGGAGATCGAGGTTAGGAGAGTAGACACAGAGGACGACGGCGCGAATCCACTCACAAAGGCCTTTTTCCCAGTAGAGACTTTTATGGGATGGTTGAGTATGAGATACTTCAACCGCAGCTAATTGTTGGGTATGTGATACCATAACAGATGGCCCTAGTGCAAGTGGGAGATTGTTAGTTATATGTATGCCCTAGAGGCCATTACTGTACATACGATGTATATTGTAGTGGATGCTAGGACATATATAAGGAGGACTTTCTTGCTCGACATGATAGTATGCTATCTGGTAGTACTTTATCTTAACATGTACTCTGATTTTCTCTATATTACATGTTGATAAAGCCCTTAGGATATGTACTCGACTACTGCGACTATGATGAGATCATACTAGTGTGGCCACGGTAGTCGACGAGTACATCCTATAACTGTTCCTAGTCGAGGGTGTATCGAGACAGGGCATCGATACACCAGAGTAGACTAGCGTATACGCATCTTGACCCATATGATGGGCGATGGATGATCCCATATCCATCGGTGTTTGACATCAAGAATGGTGTACGGGTGCTCAGTGGAGACTGGGTACACTGGACGGACTCGCCGAGAACTCCCAGATGGTATTATACCATACGTCAGATGGCAGTTCTCCGGTGACACTGGTACAGAGTAGTCTGTCGACCCGAGATCGTCATAGAGTCTTGTGTGATTCCCACTGTGCTTTAATTTCCATCATACCACGTCCAAGAGGGCGTGCAAAAGGTGGCTTTTGGGTACAGTCCCGAATCACATGGAGGCAATGAGCGATAGGAGGGGATTCGTCTCTCCCAGTATAGGGAGTTGATGTTGTGCTGTGTTCGATTGGCTATAACCGGAAATCCCTGGCCAGGGTTGCTGATATTTACTGGTAAGTGTTATCAGTAGTTTCTCGAACTGTTATAGACCTCATATCGACACGACTTATCGAGCTACTGGGGTCTGACGTTTACCACCCCTAGGCGAGATATGCAACATATCAGACGACGAGACCGGACTGTACGGGAGTGTTACTGTTTGGATTCACAGGAGAATGTATAGGCTTGCTTGTTGATCTTCTGAGCGCTCAATACCTGGGTAGCTGTTACGTTTAGCTGACCGCTTGCAGCTTGTGGGTGTTTGATATGATCATCACCTACTGCCGGCGTATTGACGATTCTTTAGAGTCCTACACAGAGGTTTCTTGACTCAGGCAAAACGGAGTAGGAGCACATATATGATATGTGCGGGACCGAGGATAATGCGATATGTGATACCGTATTATATTCTCGCGATATTTGATATCAGCCGGGTCATCGGATCAAGTGTTGATTCGATGAATCGGTACGGATAAATATTAGTCGGTTATATGCGATATAGCCGGATTGTCGGATCAAGTGTTGATTCGATAATTTAATGTATAATAATATATATGATATATTAAATTACATTAACTAATATTTGCTCACTAAAAGATTCTTTTTCTCACTCGGGTAATACATTGATATATATGCGATATATGTTAACTGTATTATTTTATTTTGTTACAATAAATATTATATATGTGATATATAATATTGTAACATGATATGATAAATAATGCAACATGTTTAGTAAAGATTAATCAAGATTAGGGTTTGCTTTGGGTTAATGTCCTCTAGTTGATTCTAGAAGCTTTTCATTTTGTCATAATAAAGATATTTGTGTGTGACTCATTCTTAACTCAATCCAAACCCTAACCCTTGGTTAATTCTCTACATTGGTTAAGTGAACCATGGTTGCATAATTGATCATTATCTCCTTTTCCTATTCATCACAAAAGGATATTATTATTATTGTTCATCTTCTTCCTTCATTCTTTCATGGAAAAATGCTTGCTAGATTTTTCCAAGTGATGAATAATTGTGAGAAAAATATAAATAAAGAGAGAAAAAATCATACTTCATCATCCTCATCTTCCCTTGCCATTTAGATGAGGGTGTTCACATCATTTCATGAGTGTTAGCTTGTGTTAAAGAAACTTCAAGGTAGATCATCTTAGTATCGAAGATCGGAAGCAAAGGTTGCGTCTTTCTCTTCGTGGAACCTCTCAAGAGTCCGGATCCCGATGATCGCAGCGAAGGGACCACAACACGGAGCAAATGAAGTGAAGGACCGTATCTACAAAGGTTGTAATCCCTCTCACTTAGTGTTAAGTTGTTAGCATGCTTGTTTTCGCCTAATCTCTAGTTTAAAGTTCCGTATTCGGGTTGTTCGGCACGGCTAAATTTTAAATCAGGCATGGTTGATGCCTCGTAGACCCTTGTGCTCATGCCTAGCAACCCTACAGTGGTATCAGAGCCAAGCTAGAGTTTTAGGCGAAGTCTAGACGGAGTTTGAAGTCCGGTCGAACCCGAAACCCTGACTCCAAATTGCTCTCTGTCCTTTTTTGAAAATTGTGGATTTTTCAATATTAAAAATATGCAGAGAATTAAGCAGGGTTTTTTATGAATTACTGTGCAAAACGGAGCCTCCAATTCCTCCAATGTGCGGCGGAACCGCGGCAGAAGCATGGGTTCTGCGGCGGTTCCGCGGCAGTATGATGACGTCACCCACTCTAGTTTGCACAGTAACTTCTTTTATTCAGTGCTGAGTTCTCTGGGAATTTTTAATATTTATTCTACAGTTGAGTTTTCTGGGGTTGTTTAGGGGATTCGATGATTCGATCGGATTATCAGATTTTGTCTATGTGTGTTTTCTGGATAAATTTTAGAAACTGTTAAAAAGATCGAACGGATATCAATAACTCACTTTTTCCCCTATCGGAAATTTTTTCAACAGTTGGATTTTTTCTCGTGTTTAAGAATGTTCTAAGTCATGCAAGTAACTCGGTGGACCCTCTAGAAGTCATGAAAGTTTAACTCGATTATGTGACCGTCTTGAACTGCCTTTTGAACCTTAGGGTTTGGGGCAGTACGGCGTGCCACATGTGAGGCGTTGGCTTGACCCTTCTACGGCTGGACCATTGGTACTGTGGCATGTAATGGATGTTTCTCTTCGTGGAACCTCTCAAGAGTCCGGATCCCGATGATCGCAGCGAAGGGACCACAACACGGAGAAAATGAAGTGAAGGACCGAATCTACAAAGGTTGTAATCCCTCTCACTTAGTGTTAAGTTGTTAGCATGCTTGTTTTCGCCTAATCTCTAGTTTAAAGTTCCGTATTCGGGTTGTTCGGCACGGCTAAATTTTAAATCGGGCATGGTTGATGCCTCGTAGACCCTTGTGCGCGTGCCTAGCAACCCTACAGGATGGACTCACTGAGAACTCCCAGATGGTATTATACCTCACGTCAGATGGCAGTTCTCCGGTGACACAGGTAGAGGGTAGTCTGTAGACCCGAGATCGTCATAGAGTCTTGTGTGATTCCCACTGTGCTTTGATTTCCACCTTACCACGTCCAAGAGGGCATGCAAAACGGTGGCTTTTGGGTATAATCCCGAATCACATGGAGGCAATGAGCGATAGGAGTGGATTCGTCTCTCCCGGTATAGGGTGTCGATGTTGTGCTGTGTTCGATTGGCTATAACTGGAAGTCCCTGGCCTGGGCTAATATAGAGATTTACTGGTAATTGTTATCAGTAGTTTCTCGACCCGTTATGAGCCTCATATCGACACGACTTATCGGTTACTAGGGTCTGACGTATACCACCGCTAGACTAGATATGCGACATATAAGACGAAGTGACCGTACTATACGGGAGTGTTACTGATTGGATTCACAGGAGAATGTACAGGCTTACTTGTTGATCTTCTGATCGCTCAATACCTGGGCGGCTGTTACGTTTAGCTGACCGCTTGCAGCTTGTGGGTGTTTGATATGATCATCACCTGCTACCGGCGTATTGATGATTCTTTAGAGTCCTACAAAGAGGTTTCTTGACCCAGGCAAAACGGAGTAGGAGCACATATGTGATATGTGCAGGACCGAGGATAATACGATATGAGATACCGTATTATATTCTCGCGATATTTTGATATGGGCCGGGTCATCGGATCAAGTGTTGATTCGATGAATCGGTACATGATATATTAGTTGGTTATATTCGATATAGCCGGATTATCGGATCAAGTATTGATTCCATAATATAATGTATAATTATATATGTGATATATTACATTACATTATCTAATATTGGCTCGCTTTATTATTTCATTTTCTCACCGGGTAATACATTGATATATATTAATTGAATTATTTTCTTTTGTTACAAATATATATTATATATGTGATATATAATATTGTAACATGATATGATTACTAATGCAACATGTTTATTGGAGATTAAACAAGCTTAGGGTTTGATTTGGGTTAGTTCTTTCATGAACCTTCTAGAAGGTTTCCTTTTGTTTCTTGCAAAGATATTATGATAGATATTTTTTAAGATATTTTCCTTACCCAAACCACACCCTTAACCCTAGTTAACTCTCTACATGAGTTAGCCTTGTCATAGTTGACCATGGTTGCATTTGTAATCATATATCTTTTCATTATTCATCACAAAAGGATTATTGATTTATTATTCATCTTCTTCTTTCTTTGAGCTTTGAGAAAACTTTATAGGTTTTCTTCATGTGATGATTTAGTATGAGAATTTGATATTAAAAGAGAGCACAAATACTACTTCATCATCCTCATCTAATCAAGCCAATTAGATTAGGGTGTTCACCTCATTAGAGAGAGAGCTTGAGTTATAGAAACTTCGAGGTAGATCATCGGAGAAAAGGAAGACTACAAGCTAGTATGGATCGTTCGAGTTGTGGAGCCTCTCTTTAGTCCGGGAGATCATGGATCGCGGCGAAGGGACTTCTACTCGGAGCTTATGAAGTAAAGGAGCGGACTACAAAGGTTGTAATCCCTCACTCTTAGTTGTAAAGATGTTTACTTGCATGTTAAACCCTAATAATCTAGCAAAGATCCCGGCTTTGGGTTGTTTCGGCACATCTAAATTTTAAATCGGGCATGGTTGATGCCTTATAGACCCTTGTATGACTGCCTAAGAACCCAACAGTGGTATCAGAGCCAAGCTAGAGCATTAGGCGACATGTATACGAAGTTAAAACTCCGATCGAACCCCGAAACATCGAAAATGACCCCCTCTCTGGAAATTTTGTAAAAATGTGATTTTTTCTGCATTAAAAATACTCAAAAAAATCAGCAGGGAATTATAAGAATTACTGTGGAAAACGAGCATGTAATTCGTACGAACCGCCGTGGAACCGCGGCAATACCATGCTTGCGCTGCGGAACCGCGGCAATACCATGCTTGCGCCGCGGATCCGCGGCCGTACAGGTGAATTGGGCTTTGTTTTTGGCACAGTAATATCCGTAGGTGTTACTGCATATTTCTGGGTATTTTTAATCTGACTCAAGTATTGAGTGTTCTGGGGATTATTTTGTATGCGTTGATTCGATCGGAAAATTTAATTTCGTTTTGTTTTCCGGATATTTTAGAAACTGTTAAAATGTTCGAACGGATATCATTAACTCATTTTTTCCCGGCACGAAAACTTTCAAGTGTTGAATTTTTCTTGAGTTTAAATCTTTCGGAAAAACGTGCAAGTAACGCATTGGACCCTCTAGAAGAACACAAACCTTAACTCGATTATGTGACCGTCCGAACCGCCTCTAAACCTTAGGGTTTGGGGCAGTACGGCGTGCCACATGTGAGGCGTTGGCTTGACCCTTCTACGGCTGGACCATCGGTACTGTGACATATTCTGGGATTTTTTGGACTCCGCTCAAGTGTTGAGCTATTTAGGAAATCTTGGGTATTTGATTATTCGATCAGAAAGTTTAATAATGTCTATTTATGTGGAATGTGATACAATATGTGGAATTCATATAGTTAAGCATGAAATGCGAAGTATGTGATATTTCGGATTTATGATGTCTAAAGTAATTGTGGATTCCAAATGTTGTAGTTTTACAATTTCTTTTCTGTGACCGTAAGTGTAGTATGTAGTTGTATTGCCGGTTTTCGTTGCTATACATCAACGACGATCGGTGTATGCATACTTATTTACGTTGATGATATGAGATATTATGTGTTGCTGTGATATATTATATTGGATTGTCGTGTTCTGAATAGCCGGGGTTTTATGTGAGATGAGGGTTTTTATTTTCATTCATGTAAAATTCATTTGTATGTAATATTCTTTTATTGGGGCACTTCCGGGATGAGGTTGATGTCACCAGTGTATATTATTTACTTTTCCGTATTAGGTAGAACCAAAGAGGGGAGCACAAGTAACCGGGGTCTAGGCTCCAGTGGGAGGCCATCTCTAGGAGTCGAGACCGGGTCTCCTAACCCTAGAATTGGCAGTGTTACTTGCCGCTCTCCTAGGGGTCTAGGGATGTGGGTTTGGCTACTCATCGTGACCGTGAAATCCGTGTTTTATACCGACTCGTATTAAAAACACGGACATCCTAGTATATCCAATATTTCATATATGTTCTTCTGCTGCAATGTTCTGTGATGAGATCATATTACTGCCTGAGACGAATGCTTATACTATATATATATATATATATATATATATATATGTTGATATATAAATATTACTGCTTTCGTTTCTTCTGTGATGGTTAGGAAGCATAAGATGATGGGATATATTAATGAGATTAATAAAAAGAAAAGAAACCTAAAAGATGTTGTAGAATCAAACCTTTATAAAAGGGGTAGCTACAGTTTTGCTTTGCATAGCGGTATATATGATATACCCTACACCTTATTCGATGAGGAAAGAGACGAGATCCCTTCACCAGGAGTGACCTCTTTAGCTAAACCGGCAGATGCTACAAACTCACGGTTTAGTTTTTGATAGCTTATATAGTTCTTGCTTTGCACAGCGGTATATATGATATACCCTGCACCTTATTCGATGGGGAAAGAGCCGAGATCCCATCACCGGGAGTGACCTCTTTAGCAAAACTGCAAAAGCCTCAAAAACACACCTTTTTCAAAATTACTCGATTCTACGACGATATCAAGTTCATTACGCTCATGGTTTTCTTAAAAACCTGCGTAACCCTCCGTCATTTTAGGAAAATAGAGTACTTAGTATTCGTGCTGCGTTTGTTGACCATAGTTAAGGCGTAGTGTACGGTAGCTGAGTGATGTTTTCCTATATAACATATGATGTGATTAATTAGAACAATCATACGACTTTGTTGACCATAGTTAAGGGTCGTGTAGGTGGGTCTAAATTAATCAAGAAATGACGGGTAGAACTTGACTAGTACTTATGATTTGTTGACCATAGTTAAGGTCATAAGTCATTAGGGGTAAAAGCATTATCGGGAATTTCAAGTGTTGAAATTTGCAATGAGATTGCATACCTTCTATGAGATAGATGGATCCTGATACCTACTACGAGTAAGAGTTACTCCTGGGAAAATTTTACACTAGACAATTAGCCGATCAAGTAGGTGTCTAGAAAGGTGTTAACGGGGTTAAGCCTCTGGGAAGACGAGGTTTATTTTAATTAGGTCCGTGCGAAAGCACGGGGAACCTCCCTCAAGTACCAACATTGATCTGGCTGAAAGATTGACAAAATTGTAGGGTGTGATTAATCCCGGCTAATCTTACCTTTTAGGGTTTGAAGGAAGATTTGATAAAAACAGTGGGAGACATCCTGATTAGATAAGATAATAACCAATCTAATCTTGCAAGAGCATACGCTAAAGTGTTTCCTTCTCTCTCTCTCCAGGTAGCGACAATGTCAGGACTTAATCAAGATAATAATATGGATGTATTGACTGAACCCGCTTATTACACTGAGCAGGGGATCGTTGGTCCCATTCTTTCTTATAAGAGTTATAAGACTGAATAGGAAACAGGAGAATATCTTGATTCTCATGCCGCCTAAACAAAGAACATGCATGCTGATGCATCTTCTTCGGGTGTGTTAGTTATTGAGAACTGTTTCTCAGTTCACCCTATGTCCTGGGTATTAGATACCGGATCGGGATCCCACATATGTAAATTGTTACGTGGGCTACGTAAAGGTAGAGAACTGGGAAGGGTTGATCATTCCATACAAGTAGGGAATGGTGCAAGTATTGCAGCCAAAGCAGTTGGCGAATATCACCTAGTATTACCAAGTAGTAACACACTGATTCTGAATGAGTGCTATTATATACCGAACATGTTGTGCAACATTATATCAGTTTCTTTATTAAGTAAAGAAGGATATAATTTTGTAGTACAGGATAATGTTATGAACATCTTCCTAGATCAAAAGTTGATTGGATCAGGCTCGTTACATAATGGCATATTAATTCTCAATCAAAATACAGTCCTTAATATACGAAACACACACAAGAGGAAAAGTTCAGAAATGAACGAATCCTTCTTGTGGCATTGTAGACTTGGTCATATCAATGCGACACGACTAGCTAAGTTACATAAGGATGGATATTTGAATCCGTTCGAATTATCATCTTATGAAACTTGCCATTCATGTCTAACAAGCGAAATGACCAAAACTCCATTTAGTGGACACGGAGAAAGAGTTGCCGAACTCTTAGGGCTGGTACATAGTGATGTATGCGGTCCCATGTCTACATATGCCAGGAACGGTTCTTCCTACTTTATTGCATTCACTGACGATCTCTCAAGATTCGGACATGTGTTCCTGATGAAACACAAGTCTGAAGCTTTTGAGAAATTCAGAGAATATAAGCACGAAGTAGAGAACCAAACGGGCAAAAGTATTAAGATCCTTCGATCTGATCGAGGAGGAGAATACTTGAGCAATGAGTTCCGGGATTATTTAAAAGAGAATGGGATTCTCTCTCAGCTTACTCCTTCTTATACACCACAGCACAACGGTGTATCGGAGCGGAGGAATCGCACCCTATTGGATATGGTGCGCTCTATGATGAGCACTGCTGAGTTACCTATCTCCTTTTGGGGTTATGCGCTGGAGACAGCCGCATACCTATTGAGTAGAGTTCCAACTAAATCAGTGCCTACCACTCCATATGAGATTTGGAATGGGAAGAGACCATCTCTTAAACGAGTTAAGATATGGGGTTGTCCGACCAATGTTAAAAAGCAAAATCCGGACAAGCTCGAGGCAAGATCAGGTCTATGTAAGTTTGTAGGATATCCAAAAGATTCCTGTGGATATATCTTCTACCACGGTGAGGAACAAAAGGTGTTTGTTTCTCAATATGACACCTTTTTAGAAAAGGAATTTCTTGCAAAAGAAATTAGTGGCAAAGAGGTAGAGCTGGAAGTGGTTCCAGCACCACAAACTACAACTGACGATTTATTGGAGCCAGAGGATTCAGTAGTACCCGACGAACCCCAGCCTCTCCGCCGATCTAGCAGGGTTTCAAATCCACCTGAGAGATACTACGGTTTTCTCATTGATGGTGGAAGAGAGGATTGCATCATGGAAGATGATGACCCGACTAGTTTCGAGCAGGCCATCACGAGTGGTGACTCTATGAAATGGCTGGATGCAATGCGATCTGAGATGGAATCCATGTACACCAACAAAGTATGGACTTTGGAAATTGTTCCTGAAGGGGTAAAACCCATTGGGAGCAAGTGGATCTTTAAGAAGAAAATTGGTGTAGATAGAAAAGTTGAGACATTCAAAGCTAGACTTGTTGCAAAGGGTTTTCGTCAACGACCAGGTGTGGATTATGACGAAACCTTTTCTCCAGTGGCTATGCTTAAGTCCATCCGGATCTTACTTGCCATTGCTGCATACCATGACTAAGAAATCTGGCAGATGTATGTTAAGACCGCCTTTCTAAATGGTGATTTAGAAGAGTGCGTGTACATGACTCAGCCAGAGGGCTTCGTAAATAGTGGGAGCAGCGGAAAGGTATGCAAACTGCTTAAATCCATCTATGGGTTAAAGCAAGCATCGCGGAGTTAGAACATCTGCTTTGATGTTATAGTCAAAGAGTTTGACTTCATCAAAAATGTAGATGAACCTTGTATATATAAAATGGTTGCAGAGGGTAAGGTTGTCTTCCTCGTATTGTACGTCGATTACATACTCTTAATAGGAAATGATGTTCCTATGCTGCAGTCAGTCAAGCTCTTCTTATCACAAAGATTCTCAATTAAAGATCTAGGTGATGCCTCATGCATATTGGGAATTATGATCTATAGAGATAGATCTAAATGGATATTGGGATTGTCCCAATCCAGGTACATTGACACCATACTAAAGAGATTTAGTATGGAAGAATCCAAGCGTGGGAACCTAACCACGATCTCTGGACTCACTCTTTCCAAAGAGATGTCTCCCAAGACTGATTTGGAAAGAGCTCGCATGCAAGGGACACCCTATGCTTCGGCAGTTGGCTCTATCATGTATGCGATGCTATGTACCAGACCCGATATAGCATACTCACTAAGTGGAGTGAGTAGGTATCAAGCAGATCCAGGAGAGAGTCACTGGATAGCTGCGAAGAACATTCTCAAGTACTTGCGAAGGACTAAAGAGATGTTCTTTCTGTATGGTAACGGAGAACTCCAGGTGGAGTCCTTTACGAATTCGAGCTTCCAAAGTGATAAGGATGACTCTAAGTCGCACTCGGGATTTGACTTTACCCTCAATAGAGGGGCGGTGTGTTGGAAGAGTTCGAAACAAGATACTGTTGCAGACTCGACGATGGAGGCTGAATAGATCGCTGCCAACGGTGCTGCCAAAGAGGCTGTCTGGATAAAGAAGTTCATTAGTGAACTTGGTGTGGTTCCATCCATTGAGCATCCAATACCTCTGTATTGTGATAACAATGGAGCTGTGGCTTTGGCCAAGGAACCCAAGTCCCATCATAAGTCCATACATATTCTGAGGCGGTATCATCTGATCAGGGAGATAGTTGATCGCCGGGAGATCGAGGTCAGGAAAGTAGATACGAAGGACAACACTGGGGATCCACTCACGAAGGCCATTCCCTAGATACAGTTTGAGAGATTGTTCGGGATGCTAGGTATGAGATACTACAACAGCTGGCCTTAGTGCAAGTGGGAGATTGTTAGTTATGTATATACCCTAGAGGACATTGTTGTACATATGATGTATATTATAATGGATGCTTGGATATATATAGAGAGGACTTTCTTGCTCGTCATGATAGTAAGCTATTTGGTTTCCCTTTATCTTAACATGTTGACTTATATTAGTTTACTGTCTTACTCTCACATGTTGATAAAGCCCTTAGGATATGTACTCGACTACTGGGACTATGATGAGATCATACTAGAAGGGTCACGGTAGTCGATGAGTACATCCTATAACTGTTCCTAGTCGAGGGTGTGTCGAGACAGGGAATCGATACACCAGAGTAGACTAGCGTATACGCATATTGACCCATATGATGGGCGATGGATGATCCCATATCCATCGGTGTTTTGACATCAGAGATGGTGTATGGGTGCTCAGTAGAGACTGGGTACACTGGACGGACTCGCCGAGAACTCCCAGATGATATTATACCTCACGTCAGATGGCAGTTCTCCGGTGACACAGGTACAGGGTAGTCTGTAGACCCGAGATCGTCATAGAGTCTTGTGTGATTCCCACTGTGCTTTGATTTCCACTTTACCACGTCAAAGAGGTCATGTAAAACGGTGGCTTTTGGGTACAGTCCCGAATCACATGGAGGCAATAAGCGATAGGAGGGGATTCGTCTCTCCCGGTATAGGGAGTTGATGTTGTGCTGTGTTCGGTTGGTTATAACTGGAAGTCCCTGGCCATGGCTGATATAGAGATTTACTGGTAAGTGTTATGAATAGTTTCTCGACCCGTTATGAGCCTCACATCGACATGACTTATGGGTTACTGGGGTCTGACGTATACCACCCCTAGACTTGATATGGACATATCAGACGAAGAGACCGGACTGTACGGGAGTGTTACTGATTGGATTCACAGGAGAATGTACAAGCGTGCTTGTTGATCTTCTGATCGCTCAATAACTGGGTGGCTGTTACGTTTAGCTGACCGCTTGCAGCTTGAGGGTGTTTGATATGATCATCACCTGCTATCGGCGTATTGACGATTCTTTAGAGTCCTACATAGAGCTTTCTTGACTCAGGCAAAACGAAGTAGGAGCACATATGTAATATGTGCAGGATCGAGGATAATATGATATGAGATACCGTATTATATTCTCACGATATTTTGATATGGGCCGGGTCATCGGATCAAGTGTTGATTCGATGAATCGCTACATGATATATTAGTCGGTTATATTCGATATAGCCGGATTATCGGATCAAGTATTGATTCGATAATATAATGTATAATTATATATGTGATATATTACATTACATTATGCAATATTGGCTCGCTTTATTGTTTCATTTTCTCACCGAGTAATACATTGATATATATTAATTGTATTATTTTCTTTTATTACAAATATATATTATATATGTGATATATAATATTGTAACATGATATGATTACTAATGCGACATGTTTAGTGGAGATTAAACAAGGTTAGGGTTTGATTTGGGTTAGTTCTTTCATTAACCTTCTAGAAGGTTTCCTTTTGTTTCTTGCAAAGATATTATGATAGATATTTTGTAAGATATTTTTCTTACCCAAACTACACCCTTAACCCTAGTTAACTCTCTACATGAGTTTGCCTTGTCATAGTTGACCATGGTTGCATTGGTAATCATATATCTTTTCATTATTCATCACAAAAGGATTATTGATTTATTATTCATCTTCTTCTTCCTTTGAGCTTTGAGAAAGCTTTCTAGGTTTTCTTCATGTGATGATTTAGTGTGAGAATTTGATAATAAAAGAGAGCACAAATACTACTTCATCATCCTTATCTCATTTAGCCAATTAGATTAGGGTGTTCACCTCATTAGAGAGAGAGAGAGAGAGATTGAGTTATAGAAACTTCGAGGTAGATCATTGGAGTAAAGGAAGACTACAAGCTAGCATGGATCGTTCGGGTTATGGAGCCTCCTTTGAGTCCGGGAGATCATGGATCGTGGCGAAGGGACTTCTACTCGGAGCTTATGAAGCGAAGGAGCGGAATACAAAGGTTGTAATCCCTCACTCTTAGTTGTAAAGGTGTTTACATGCATGTTAAACCCTAATAATCTAGCAAAGTTCTGGGCTTTGGGTTGTTTCGGCATGTCTAAATTTTAAATCGGGCAGGGTTGATGCCTTATAGACCCTTGTATGACTGCCTAGGAACCCTACAGTTGTCGTACCGCATACCCAACATCTCAAAAAGTCACTCGAACTGTGCTTGAAGGAGGGCCTTTATAAATGGATCCGTCGTGTTCTCTTTTGTATCCACTCTCCGGACCTCGATCTCCTGGAGATCTATGATCTCCCTGATCAGGTGATACCTCCTTAAGTTGCTTCTGGATTTCTGATGGGACCGTTGTTCCTTCGCTAAAACTATAGCCCCATTTTTATCGCAATACAAAGGTATTAGATCAACAATGGACAGAACTACCTGAAGTTCAGCAATGAACTTCTCTATCCAGACCGTTTTTTTCGCGGCATCGCTCGCAGTAATGTATTCAGCCTCCATCGTTGAGTCTGCGATGGTATCCTGTAACACCTTAGGATAAGGGTTAGTGAATAATTATAATTAAATAATGATTTTTAATAAAAAGTTTACCAAATTGTGTTTTAAGTATTTTTCCTAATTTAATAAACATTTTTCCAAAATTTTCCTAAGCTTGCACACACATGTGCATGTAAACTAGGGTTTTTAAATTAAGTAAATACAATAATTATTAACCATGGTGGGTTAATTGTAGGATTAATTCTTTTGGGTTATAAGCAAGTTTAATTAATTAGCTAATTAGGGGGTTACTTTAATTTGAATTTTAGGGTTAAGTGTTGACTTGTGAGAGAGAGAGAGAGGGCATCATGGCTCAAGCCATGCTTGCCATTAATGAGGTGAGAGAGAGAGTGAGGGGTGACTTTTGTGTGTGATGATTGAGGTAGCCTCTCATTTCTTTTTGGGTTTTTCTCACACACTCTCATATACTCTCACAACACACCAACACACTCACACACCACCCCACTTACCTCAGCCGAGCCAGCAGCAGCAGCAAGCAAAGCAACAGCAACAACTGAAGCTTGCAACAGCAGCAGCAAGCACAAACAGCAGCAGCAGAGGCACTGAGCAGCAGCAGCAGCCCCAGTTCCAAGTGCAGCGACTTCTCTTCTCTTCTCCACCTTCCTGCAGCTCCCTAGGGTCGAGAGTGAGGTATATTTCCTATCTTGCTTCACTAGTTTGCCTAGTTAGTGTAGTTTTTCATCGGTTATTAGAATTTAGTGCGTTTTAGTGCGATATGGGGTGATTAGTGAGAACCTTGTGCTAATGAGGTGAGATTTGGTTTCAGTAGGATGATTGTGGTCTGTTGAGGCCATTGTAACTTAGTCGAACCCCTATTACACTAAAATATCACCAGATTTCATATTTGATGCAAAATGTCGTATTTGGGCAAAAGGTGAGTTTTCTGGAACTGCTATTGACCCGGTGAGTGCAGAGTGTAATTGTGGATACTGTAGCATGGTGGAGAGGAGCTGATACCATAGGTGAAACCCGACCCCCTGACTCCCCACTTTGGCCGCCAAAACCGCCATTCTGGCCGCAAATTGCGGCCAGACAGGAAGGGTTTTGGGTGTTTTTGGGTTCTGTAGGTGTATTCCAGTGTGTAGGGTCTTTTGGTATTTATATTTTTGTAAGATCAATTCTGTAGGAAAATCTGGGACCAAATACCTGTTTTGCCGTTTTTCTAAACCTTCGCGACACGCGTGATACGTGAGTAGGTTTGGGTTCTGCGTATCGCAGCGCGTCGGGGTAGTTTCGTGGCGCGTGAGTACACGTTTTAGCGTATCGCGCACACGCGCGATTGGGTTGCGACACAGGTTTCTTGTTGGTTTATAATGTCGCGTTTTGTGACTTAAGCTTATGTGGGATATGTGTATGTGATTCTAGGTTCGCAGGCCAGTGAGACGGACGCTGCGAAGAAGGGCAAGCAAGTGGTTGGATACACCTAGCGCGAGACACGGTGAGTAGATTTCACATCTACGGGGATATCGCCCGCATGGCGTTATGCGTCAGGGCTGATAGGACTTTGTTATTATATAATTCATGCACCCCATAGACTGTCATTGCATATTGCATTCCTTGCTATACATATATGCATATTGCTTAGAACTGATAGAACTGCCATGATCATACTATTGTATATTGTTGTAACTCATCTATATTTGATATCTATATCACGGTGGATCATTGCATTGTAGTTCTTTCTCATGTGACATGACGTGATATACACATTGATGCACCTATCACATCGCAGTTACTTGTATTATTGTTAGGATTTCATATGATTTGTGGATTTTGGAACCGTGGCCTTTTCAAATAAGTAACCATTTAAAAACCCGGTTCCCTTGATATGATAATTTGGGGCGTCGCCCCGTGTTTTCTCGGTGCTTGAGGCACGGATTGATATAGGGCTGACCCGGACTGACGGATGCCCGATGGATTGATATAGGGCTGACCCGGACTGACGGATGCCCGATGGGTTGATATAGGGCTGACCCGGACTGACGGATGCCCGATGGGTTGATATAGGGCTGACCCGGACTGACGGATGCCCGATGGGTTGATATAGGGCTGACCCGGACTGACGGATGCCCGATGGGTTGATATAGGGCTGACCCGGACTGACGGATGCCCGATGGATTGATTGAGGGCTGACCCGGACTGACGGATGCCCGATATATATTGAGAGAGGGATGACCCGGACTGACGGATTCCCGGTATATACGTGAGAGAGGGCTGACCCGGATTGACGGAGGCCGATACAGGATGTTTTGCGTGTCGATGCTAGACACGAGTATTTATGATATTTGGGTGCCGATGTTGGGCACTCGGGATTTTCAGGGATATACAGGATATGAGGGCCGATGGAGTACCGGAGTTTGAGATGTTGGGACTTGTGGTGCATACATACTTATGTAGTCCACCTCGATACTTCATGTAGATACTATATCCCCATGCTCAGCATTCATTATCACATCTCACCCTGTAGTATATCACCTGATAGAGGACTGGCATTATTTTATGCATACTGCCACATCGCATTGATATTATCTGCTGGCATTAGTAGAGCCACGCTACATGTGCATGCTTGCGATTACCTTTATATGTTATCTCTATTCACGAGTTGGCAACTCACCCCCGTTGTGCCACAGTGCTTGCAGGTTGCCCTGGGGAGTAGTCACGGCTGGCGGTTACCGCATCTTTTGGCACAGATACCCCTTTTGAGCTGAGTTAGCCCTTTTGCTGTTTAGGTGGGTTTTGTACGGTATCTGTTATCTTTCTGTTGTACATTGATGTATCTAGTATTCTCCATCTACTTTTCTGTATTGACTTAGAGACAGTTGTGAGGACGATATGTATGATTTTTTATTCTGGTGTCGAGCTCGCATGTGAGCCGACTTTGCTTTATGCAGTCTTATCTTTATGATATTGTCCTTGTTTTACTGTGTATTCTTCGCTACGGCGTCGTATATCATATTGTGATGCTTCATTCTTGTCACTTGTTATCTCTGCTACACCTTGTTTTTACCCGACTTTCGGGGCTAATGTTTTAAAAAGGGGAATGTTACCAAAATTATAAAACTTATAACTTTTGAACTTAAAAAGGTTTTCTACTAAATAAATGGAAGTTTTTTTTGGACATGTACGATTGTTTTACAAAATGTTTTAAATTCACTCTATATTTATTGGTTTTGATTTCTGGGTTCGGCTTACTTAGCCGCGTTGCGCCTGTAGACGTTTCGTGGTTAGGTGCCGGTCACGAGTCGAATTCTCGGGTCGTGACAAAGTTGGTATCAAAGCGTAGGTTTTACCTTCGGAGTGTAGGATGACCCTGGTATGATGGAGTAGGTAGCTGCAGCAGGGTAGCGTAGCGTGCGTATGTTCCGCTGCATACTCACGACACGGTACTCCGCTTACGCGACCTTAGGGCTTGTTGATTTGATTCCTCCTCATATTCTTGTGATTCGATTTCCGTGTTCTTATCGAATCCAAATTTTCTTTCAGCCAATATGCCGCCTAAGACTACGAGGGCACAGAGAGCGGCCGCGAGGGCCGAGATTCGAGTTGACTCGTCCGAGACGAGGACTGATCCGGGCAGTGCACCCGTTGTACCCGAGCAGGCTGTTCCTGCCGTGACAGAGCAGATCGCCACGTTAGGGGCTGGTATGCAGGAGATGCGCCAGACTGTGGGATCTAGCATGCAGGAGATGCGCCAGATGATAGGATCCCTTGTTGAGGCGCTTCGAGCGCAGCGGCCAGAGGTAGCTCTACCAGTTCCAGAGACCGCTATGGTACCTACCGCACAGCCAGTTGCTCCTGCAGCCACGGAGGTGATTACAGTGTCGCTATCAGAGTTCATGAGGCTGAAGCCTCCGGTTTTCACAGGCACCGATACAGCCGAGGACCCACAGTCTTTCATCGACAGGATGGCCAGGATATGCCGTTCCCTCAGATGCGCAGATGCGAGATGGGTCGAGTTCGCGAGCTTTCTCCTGGAAGGTCTTGCGCAGAAGTGGTGTGATTCCGTGGAGAAGGGCAGAGCCGCAGGTCTTCCTCCTATGACCTGGGCGGAGTTCGTGACTATATTTCTAGCCCGTTTCCTTCCCCGGAGTGTTAGAGATGCCCGAGCACGCAGGTTTGAGTCTTTGCGCCAGACGCCAGGGATGACAGTGGCAGAGTATGACGTACTGTTTACAGAGCTAGCAGTCTACGCCCCACATTTAGTGGCCACCGAGGAGTTGCGAGTCCGGAGATTTGTTCGAGGCTTGATTTCACCAGTGTTCCTCGCGATCAGCGCGCAGCACTACGAGACCTACGCAGCAGCGGTAGACGCAGCCCTAGTGGTCGAGGAGCACCTTGTTGAGACTTCGGCACTCCCAGAGCCGAAGAGAGCTCGTGCGGATACTTCAGCACAGAGACAGCCTTTTCGGCGCCGTGATAGACGTATTGCAGGCAGCAGAGATTCAGGGCGGGGCCGGTTATTCAGTTCTTATTCCCAGGATGGTCAGCGGCCGTCGTCGGGATGTTTTCGCTGTGGGAGTTCTTACCACCGTGTACGGGATTGTCCTGAGTTACCCCGGACAGAGGCGACAGCACCGCATGTTACATTACCACTTTCACCACCCCAGAGGGCGTTGCCTATCATACCTACCGTTGCTCCGCGCCAGACTCATACACAGCGAGGTCGTGGGCGTGGAGGAGTTGCTCAGAGAGGGCGAGGTGACCGAGGCAGAGGGCAGCCAGCCGCAGGTGGTGGACAGGCGAGGGTTTTTGCTTTGACACATCAGGACGCGCAGGCGTCCAATGCAGTGGTTTCAGGTATCCTCCCTGTATGTTCAGTTGATGCACATGTATTGTTCGATCCCGGATCCACACACTCGTACGTATCCACACACTTCGTGCCGAGTTTGGGTAGAGAGTCTGGCTTACTTGATCAGCCGCTTGTGGTGACTACTCCTGTGGGAGAGTCGTTTGTTGCTAGGCACGTGTTCCGATCCTGTATCGTCTGTATTGGCGAGAGAGAGTTGCCTGTCGACTTGATCCTTCTGGAGATGTTGGACTTCGACGTTCTTTTGGGCATGGATTGGTTAGCCACGTGCTATGCTTCTTTGGACTGCCGCGAGAAGACAATTAGATTCTGTTTCCCCGGTGAGTCGGTTTTTGTTGTGATGGGGGACCGTAGTGCTGCCCCTCACAGTGTGATTTCTTCTTTTCGCGCTGGACAGCTTTTGAGGAAGGGATGTCAGGGATTTCTCGCCTATGTTCGCGATGATCGCGCTACAGAGGTTCCATTGGATCAGGTTCCGGTAGTTAGCGAGTTTCCTGATGTGTTCCCTGACGAGCTTCCTGGGTTGTCGCCCGAGCGCGACATTTCTTTCTGTATTGATTTGGTTCCTAGTTCGGGGCCTATTTCTATACCGCCCTATCGGATGGCCCCGGCGGAACTTCGTGAGCTGAAGGGTCAGTTACAGGATTTGCTGGACAAGGGACTTATTCGACCCAGTGTTTCTCCTTGGGGTGCTCCAGTCCTGTTCGTCAGGAAGAAGGACGGCAGCTTACGTCTTTGCATCGACTACCGCCAGCTGAACAGGGTGACGGTGCGGAACAGGTATCCTTTGCCGCGTATCGACGATTTGTTCGACCAGCTTCAGGGGGCAGGGTACTTTTCGAGGATCGATTTACGATCGGGCTATCATCAGCTGCGGGTTCGACAGGAGGACATTCCTCGGACAGCCTTCCGTACGCGCTACGGCCATTACGAGTTTTTGGTGATGTCGTTCGGACTCACCAATGCGCCAGCAGCCTTCATGGACTTGATGAACCGCATTTTCCGGCCTTATTTGGACCTGTTCATCATAGTCTTCATTGACGATATCTTGGTGTATTCCCGGAGTAGTGAGGAGCACGAGCAGCACCTGCGGGTTACATTGCAGACATTGAGGGAGCACCAGCTCTATGCGAAATTCTCCAAGTGTGCTTTTTGGTTAGACAGCGTGGACTTCTTGGGTCACGTGATTTCACGAGACGGTATATGTGTTGACCCGAGGAAGATCGAGGCCGTTCAGCGTTGGCCCAGACCCACATCAGTGACGGAGATTCGCAGCTTTTTGGGATTGGCCGGTTACTACAGGCGTTTTGTGCAGGACTTCTCACGTATTGCTACACCGTTGACCGGGTTGACCCGGAAGGGAGTTCCTTTCGTTTGGACGGAGGAGTGCGAGCACAGCTTTCAGCAGTTACGGACTCAGCTGACGACGGCACCGGTGTTATCTTTACCTTCCGGATCGGGCGGATTTGTGGTCTTTTGTGATGCTTCTCGAGTGGGATTGGGATGCGTCCTGATGCAGCATGATAGGGTGATCGCGTATGCCTCGCGACAATTGAAGAAGCACGAGCTGAACTACCCCACTCATGATTTGGAGATGGCGGCAGTGGTCTTCGCACTTAAGATCTGGCGACATTACCTATACGGCGAGTCGTGCCAGATATTTACGGATCACCAAAGTCTGAAATACATATTCCAGCAGCGGGATCTGAACCTTCGACAGCGTCGATGGATGGAGTTAGTGAAAGATTACGACTGCGAGATCTTATATCACCCGGGCAAGGCAAATGTGGTAGCGGACGCTTTGAGCAGGAGGCCCGGGAATAGTTTATCATGTTTGAGCGCAGTGCAGGAGCAGTCATCGGCAGATTGGCAGATATTATGCGACAGCCGAGTACAGTTCGAGTTCACGCCGATTGGAGGACAGATAGCGCATGTCCGTGCACGCCCACAGTTGATTGATCGTATACGTGAGGCACAGCTCAGTGATGACCGATGTTCAGAGATCATGGCACAGATGGGACAGGACAGATTTTTCGAGTTCGTGATCGATGATCAGGGGATACTACGGTTTGGAGTCAGACTATGCGTACCTGATGCTGAGGGACTGAGGCGTGAGATTCTTGAAGAGGCACATCGATCGGTGTATAGCGTCCATCCCGGTTCCACCAAGATGTATCATGATATGAGAGGTGTTTACTGGTGGGACGGAATGAAGAGGGACATCGCAGATTTTGTATCGAGATGCCTGACTTGTCAGCAAGTCAAGGCTGAGCACCAGAGGCCCGCGGGAGAGCTACAGCCGTTACCCATTCCGGAGTGGAAATGGGAACAGATTTCGATGGACTTCGTGGTGGGTCTACCCAGGACTAGTCGGGGGTATGACTCCATCTGGGTGATCGTGGATCGTTTGACGAAAGCGGCTCACTTCTTACCGGTGAAGACGACTTTCGGATTTACTCAGTACGCTCGGATCTATATTGACGAGATGGTGCGACTACACGGAGTCCCGACGTGCATTGTGTCCGACAGAGGCACCCAGTTTACTAGTAGACTATGGCAGAGGCTTCAGGAGGCTTTGGGCACTCGCTTGAGTTTCAGCACGGCATTTCATCCGCAGACCGACGGACAGTCAGAGCGGACTATTCAGACTCTCGAGGACATGCTCAGAGCTTGTGTACTAGATTTTGGAGGTAGCTGGGATCATCATTTGCCCTTAGTAGAGTTTTCCTACAATAACAGCTACCAGGAGACCATTCAGATGGCACCGTTTGAGGCTCTTTACGGGAGGAGATGCAGGTCACCTACTTGTTGGACAGAGCTCAGTGAGAGCAGTATCTTAGGGCCACAGATCGTTGAGGAGACGACCGCGAAGATCCAGTTGATTCGCGATAGGATGAGAGCAGCGCAGAGTAGGCAGAGGGCTTATGCAGACCGTCGACGACGCAGACTTGAGTTTTCTGTTGGTGATCATGTTTTCTTGAGGGTCTCCCCAATGAAAGGTGTGATGAGGTTTGGGAAGAAGGGGAAGCTTAGCCCCCGGTATGTGGGCCCCTTCGAGATCCTCGAGCGTGTTGGTGCAGTAGCTTACCGATTAGCCCTTCCGCCCAGCTTTCCAGACGTGCACCCCGTATTCCATGTCTCGATGCTCCGCAGATATCTTCATGATCCTTCGCATGCGATTCAGCATCCGGCGATCCAGCTTGAGAGCGATCTTTCCTATGCAGAGCACCCGGTGATGATCTTGGATCGACAAGTGAAGAAATTGAGATCGAAGGAGATTCCATCAGTTAAAGTACTTTGGCGTGGTCAGAACCGTGAAGAGATCACTTGGGAGACCGAAAGTGAGATGATGAAGACGTATCCCCATCTTTTTGAAGGTAACCTTAGTTAGATTTTTGAAATTCGGGGACGAATTTCTTTAAGGGGGAGAGATTGTAACACCTTAGGATAAGGGTTAGTGAATAATTATAATTAAATAATGATTTTTAATAAAAAGTTTACCAAATTGTGTTTTAAGTATTTTTCCTAATTTAATAAACATTTTTCCAAAATTTTCCTAAGCTTGCACACATATGTGCATGTAAACTAGGGTTTTTAAATTAAGTAAATACAATAATTATTAACCATGGTGGGTTAATTGTAGGATTAATTCTTTTGGGTTATAAGCAAGTTTAATTAATTAGCTAATTAGGGGGTTACTTTAATTTGAATTTTAGGGTTAAGTGTTGACTTGTGAGAGAGAGAGAGAGGGCATCATGGCTCAAGCCATGCTTGCCATTAATGAGGTAAGAGAGAGAGTGAGGGGTGACTTTTGTGTGTGATGATTGAGGTAGCCTCTCATTTCTTTTTGGGTTTTTCTCACACACTCTCATATACTCTCACAACACACCAACACACTCACACACCACCCCACTTACCTCAGCCGAGCCAGCATCAGCAGCAAGCAAAGCAACAGCAACAACTGAAGCTTGCAACAGCAGCAGCAAGCACAAACAGCAGCAGCAGAGGCAGTGAGCAGCAGCAGCAGCCCCAGTTCCAAGTGCAGCGACTTCTCTTCTCTTCTCCACCTTCCTGCAGCTCCCTAGGGTCGAGAGTGAGGTATATTTCCTATCTTGCTTCACTAGTTTGCCTAGTTAGTGTAGTTTTGCATCGGTTATTAGAATTTAGTGCGTTTTAGTGCGATATGGGGTGATTAGTGAGAACCTTGTGCTAATGAGGTGAGATTTGGTTTCAGTAGGATGATTGTGGTCTGTTGAGGCCATTGTAACTTAGTCGAACCCCTATTACACTAAAATACCACCAGATTTCATATTTGATGCAAAATGTCGTATTTGGGCAAAAGGTGAGTTTTCTGGAACTGCTATTGACCCGGTGAGTGCAGAGTGAAATTGTGGATACTGTAGCATGGTGGAGAGGAGCTGATACCATAGGTGAAACCCGACCCCCTGACTCCCCACTTTGGCCGCCAAAACCGCCATTCTGGCCGCAAATTGCGGCCAGACAGGAAGGGTTTTGGGTGTTTTTGGGTTCTGTAGGTGTATTCCAGTGTGTAGGGTCTTTTGGTATTTATATTTTTGTAAGATCAATTCTGTAGGAAAATCTGGGACCAAATACCTGTTTTGCCGTTTTTCTAAACCTTCGCGACACGCGTGATACGTGAGTAGGTTTGGGTTCTGCGTATCGCAGCGCGTCGGGGTAGTTTCGTGGCGCGTGAGTACACGTTTTAGCGTATCGCGCACACGCGCGATTGGGTTGCGACACAGGTTTCTTGTTGGTTTATAATGTCGCGTTTTGTGACTTAAGCTTATGTGGGATATGTGTATGTGATTCTAGGTTCGCAGGCCAGTGAGACGGACGCTGCGAAGAAGGGCAAGCAAGTGGTTGGATACACCTAGCGCGAGACACGGTGAGTAGATTTCACATCTACGGGGATATCGCCCGCATGGCGTTATGCGTCAGGGCTGATAGGACTTTATTATTATATAATTCATGCACCCCATAGACTGTCATTGCATATTGCATTCCTTGCTATACATATATGCATATTGCTTAGAACTGATAGAACTGCCATGATCATACTATTGTATATTGTTGTAACTCATCTATATTTGATATCTATATCACGGTGGATCATTGCATTGTAGTTCTTTCTCATGTGACATGACTTGATATACACATTGATGCACCTATCACATCGCAGTTACTTGTATTATTGTTAGGATTTCATATGATTTATGGATTTGGGAACCGTGGCCTTTTCAAATAAGTAACCATTTAAAAACCCGGTTCCCTTGATATGATAATTTGGGGCGTCGCCCCGTGTTTTCTCGGTGCTTGAGGCACGGATTGATATAGGGCTGACCCGGACTGACGGATTCCCGATGGATTGATATAGGGCTGACCCGGACTGACGGATGCCCGATGGGTTGATATAGGGCTGACCCGGACTGACGGATGCCCGATGGGTTGATATAGGGCTGACCCGGACTGACGGATGCCCGATGGGTTGATATAGGGCTGACCCGGACTGACGGATGCCCGATGGGTTGATATAGGGCTGACCCGGACTGACGGATGCCCGATGGATTGATTGAGGGCTGACCCGGACTAACGGATGCCCGATATATATTGAGAGAGGGATGACCCGGACTGACGGATTCCCGGTATATACGTGAGAGAGGGCTGACCCGGATTGACGGAGGCCGATACAGGATGTTTTGCGTGTCGATGCTAGACACGAGTATTTATGATATTTGGGTGCCGATGTTGGGCACTCGGGATTTTCAGGGATATACAGGATATGAGGGCCGATGGAGTACCGGCGTTTGAGATGTTGGGACTTGTGGTGCATACATACTTATGTAGTCCACCTCGATACTTCATGTAGATACTATATCCCCATGCTCAGCATTCATTATCACATCTCACCCTGTAGTATATCACCTGATAGAGGACTGGCATTATTTTATGCATACTGCCACATCGCATTGATATTATCTGCTGGCATTAGTAGAGCCACGCTATATGTGCATGCTTGCGATTACCTTTATATGTTATCTCTATTCACGAGTTGGCAACTCACCCCCGTTGTGCCACAGTGCTTGCAGGTTGCCCTGGGGAGTAGTCACGGCTGGCGGTTACCGCATCTTTTGGCATAGATACCCCTTTTGAGCTGAGTTAGCCCTTTTGCTGTTTAGGTAGGTTTTGTACGGTATCTGTTATCTTTCTGTTGTACATTGATGTATCTAGTATTCTCCATCTACTTTTCTGTATTGACTTAGAGACAGTTGTGAGGACGATATGTATGATTTTTTATTCTGGTGTCGAGCTCGCATGTGAGCCGACTTTGCTTTATGCAGTCTTATCTTTATGATATTGTCCTTGTTTTACTGTGTATTCTTCGCTACGGCGTCGTATATCATATTGTGATGCTTCATTCTTGTCACTTGTTATCTCTGCTACACCTTGTTTTTACCCGACTTTCGGGGCTAATGTTTTAAAAAGGGGAATGTTACCAAAATTATAAAACTTATAACTTTTGAACTTAAAAAGGTTTTCTACTAAATAAATGGAAGTTTTTTTTGGACATGTACGATTGTTTTACAAAATGTTTTAAATTCACTCTATATTTATTGGTTTTGATTTCTGGGTTCGGCTTACTTAGCCGCGTTGCGCCTGTAGACGTTGCGTGGTTAGGTGCCGGTCACGAGTCGAATTCTCGGGTCGTGACATATCCTGTTTGGATCTCCTCCAACACACCGCCCCTCCGTTGAGGGTAAACAATAAACCAGAGATAGAATTTCTGTCATCCTTGTCACTATGGAAGCTTGAATCGGTAAAGGACTCAACCTTGAGGTCTCCATTACCGAAAACCAAGAACATCTCCTTAGTCCTTCTCAGGTACCTGAGAATGTTCTTCACTACTGTCCAGTGGTTCTCACCTGTTATCGACTGATACCGGCTCACCATGCTTAGTGCATAAGCTACATATGGTCTTGTACATGGCATCACATACATTATAGAACCTACCGCCGAAGCGTAGGGTATAGTGCCCATGCAAACCCTCTCATCATCAGTCTTGGGAGTCATCTCCTTGGAGAAGGTGATTCCATACAATGCGGGTATGTTACCGCGCTTAGAATCTTCCATACTAAATCTCTTTAGTACGGTCTCTATGTACCTGGACTGCAAAAGTCCTAGTAATCTCTTGGATCTATCTCTGTAGATCTTGATCCCTAGAATGTACGAGGCATCACCCAGGTCCTTCATGGAGAATCTTTGTGATAATAATAGCTTGACCGATTGTAGCATAGGAATATCATTTTCTATCAAAAGAATGTCATCCACGTACAAGACTATGATTACGACAGTTCGTCCTACAATCTTCTTATAAATACATGGCTTATCCTCGTGATTGATGAAGTCAAATTCCTTGACTGTTTCATCAAAACAGATGTTCCAACTTCGTGATACTTGCTTTAATCCATAAATGGATCTAAGCAACTTGCACACCTTCCCGCTGCTCCCACTATCTATAAAGCCTTCTGGCTGATCCATATAAACGCACTCTTCCAAACTTCCATTTAGATAAGCCATTTTTACGTCCATCTGCCAGATTTCATAGTCATGGAAGGCAGCAATGGGATGTAGGATCTGAATAGATTTGAGCATAGCCACCGGAGAAAAAGTTTCGTCATAGTCCAATCCTGGTCTTTGACGAAAGCCTTTTGCAACAAGTCTAGCCTTATAGGTTTCCACCAGCCCATCTACACCAATCTTCCTTTTGTAGATCCATTTGCATCCAACGGGTTTTACCCCAAGTGGAGCAACTTCCAAGGTCCACACTTTATTGGTCTACATGGACTCTATTTCAGATTGCATAGCATCCAGCCACTTATCAGAATCCCTACTGATAATGGCCTTCCTGAAACTAGTAGGATGAACTTCTTCCAAGATGCAATCCCCTCGATCCCCGTCTATGAGAAAACCATAGTATCTTTCGAGCGGATGAGAAGTCCTACCAGATCTGCGGAGTGGCTGAGGTTCATCTAGGATTATTGAATCCTGTGATTCTGTCAAATATTCAGTTGTTGTTTGTGTATCTGGAATCTTTTCCAGTTCTACCATGCTTCCCCTGGTTTCTTTTCCAAGAAACTGCTAATCCAGAAAGGCGGCATTCCGAGAAACAATAATCCTTTGTTCCTTAGCATGGTAGAAAAGGTATCCTTGCGAATGTTTGGAATATCCCACAAATTTATACAACACTGATCGTGCCTCAAGTTTGTTCGGATTGTGCTTCTTCATATAAGCTGGACAACCCCATATCTTAATGAATTTAAGACATGGTCTTTTACCACTCCATATTTCATATGGAGTCTTCAGCACGAATTTTGAGGGAACCTGTTTCAATAGGTACGCTGTTGTTTCAAGCTTAAGCCCCCAGAATGAAAGAGGCAATTCTGCATTACTCATCATGGAGCGAACTATGTCCAATAGGGTACGGTTCCTCCGCTCCGATACACTGTTGTGCTGTGGTGTATATGGAGGAGTAAGCTAAGAGAGAATACCATTCTATTTCAGAAAGCCCTGGAATTCCATGCTCAAGTACTCCCCTCCTCTATCAGACCGGAGCATCTTGATACTTTTGCCATTCTGGTTCACTACTTCCTTTCTGAATTATTTAAATTTCTCAAAAGTTTCAGATTTGTGTTTCATAAGATACACATACCCGAACCTAGCGAGATCGTCAGTGAAGGTGATGAAGTACGAGAACCCACCACTTGCATGTATAGACATTGGACCACATACATCACTGAGTCTGAATCCCAAGAGCTCTCTTTCTCTTTCTCCGTGTCCAGTGAACGGAGATTTGGTCATCTTTCCCTTGAGACAAGACTGACAAGTTTCATAAGATGAAAATTCGAACGTATCCAAATATCCATCCTTATGTAATTTACTCAGTCTTTTCTCTCCGATATGACCAAGTCTACAATTCCACAAGTAAGATTCGTTCGTATCTGAACTCTTCCTCTTTCGTGTGTTTTGTACATGGAAAACCGTGTTTTGATTTATAATATAGATACCATTACACAGTGTACCTTCTCCAACCAATACCTGATTAAGGTAAATGTTCATGATATTTCTATCAAGAACAAACTTATATCCATCTTTATCAAGTAAAGAAATTAATATGATGTTGCAAACCAAGGAAGGTACATAGTAGCAATTGTTCAAAATCATAGTATTGCCTTTTGGCAACACTAGGTGATATTCACCGACGGCAGCAGCATCAACTTATGCTCCGTTCCCCACTCTGAGGGACATATCACCAGGTCCAACTATCCTACTTTTACGCAGTCCCTGCAATAAATTACAAATATGAGATCCTGATCCGGTATCTAGTACCCAAGAGGTAGGACTGACCGAAAAACAGTCCTCAATAACAAAAACACCTGAATGAGACACAATTGTATGCTTCTTCTTTGTTGGGGTCATCTAGGAATTCATACAATTATCTTTCCCTTGCTCATACTCATGACAGTTGTCATAGTTTAGAGCCGAACCGACGTTACCTAGCCCCGAATAAGAATTCGGATCGGTCAAGCGATACATTTTATTATATTTATTAGGGCGTGAAATGGTTGGTACCTGAACAGAGAAAAAAGAAACACTTAGCATGCGCTCTTGCAAGATTAGATTGGTTATTAGTTTATCAAATCAGGATGGCTCTCACTGTTTCCTTAAATTCTTCTTCAAACCCTAAAAGAAGAACTAGTCAGGATTAATCGCATATCACAATACTTGCTTAACCTTTCGTCCAGGCTAGTGTCGGTACTTCGAGCGAGTATTTCCAACGCTTTCACAAAGTTTCTTAATTATATAACCTCTTTTCCATGAAGGCGTAGCCCCGCTAACACCGTTCTAGACACCTACTTGGTTTATAGCATTGATTGTTAAGGGAAATAATCTCCCGGGAGTAATCATACTCATCAGTGGGATCGAGATCCAACTATCATTGTGTGATGATCTAGATAGAATCCACTCTAGTCACCACACTCAAGAAGGTATGCCAAAAATTGCAAGTTTCCTGTATATTTGAATCTCTCGATGTGGTTTTTGCCCCTAGGACCAAAGTGACCTTGACTAAAGATCAAAATGTCAAAAGGTCCTAGTCAAGTTCAACCCGTCATTATCTTGATTGCAAGAGCCTTGACTAAAAATCAAAATGATCGCATGACTGTCCTAACCAATCGCATTACCATGCAACAGAAAAGTATTACACAGCTACCGAACACTACGCCTCGACTAAAGATCGAAATACGTAGCTCGAATACTAAGCACTACCAATCCGAAATGACAGAGGGCTAGACTGGGTTTTTGGCGAAAAACCCCTTAACGTAATGAACTTGATATTAGTTAATGTAATTTAATATATTAAATATATAATTATACATTAAATTATCAAATCAACACTTGATCCGATAATCCGGTTATTTCAAAAATAACCGACTAATATAATATGTATCAGTTCATCAAATCAACACTTGATCCGATGACTCGGCTATATCACATATACCAGGCCGATATCTCATATCGCGAGAATCTAATACGGTATCATATACACGTATTGTTCTCGGTCCCATACATATCACATATGTGCTCCTAATCAGTTTTTCCTGAGCCAGAAAACCTCTGTGTAGGACTCTAAAGAACCGTCAACACGCCGGTAGTAAGTGATGATCATATCAAACACCCACAAGCTGCAAGCGGTCAGCTAAACGTAACAGCCACCCAGGTATTAAGCGATCAGAAGATCAATAAGCAAGTCTGTACATTCTCCTGCGAATCCAATCAGTAACACTGCCGTACAGTCCGGTCTCTTCTTCTGATATGTCGCATATCTTGCCTAGGGGTGGTAAACGTCAGACCCCAGTAAATTAATAAGTCGTGTCGATATGACGTCTATAACATTTCGAGAAACTACTGATAACACTTACCAGTAAAGCTCAGCAACCCTGGCCAGGGATTTCCAGTTATAGCCAATCGAACATAGCGCAACATCAACTTCCTATAACGGGAGAGACGAAACCTCTCATGTCGCTCATTGCCTCCATGTGATTCGGGACTGTACCCAAAAGCCACCTTTTTGCATGCCCTCTTGGACGTGGTATGTGTTAGTTATATGTATGCCCTAGAGGCCATTACAGTACATAGGATGTATATTGTAGTGGATGTTGGGACATATATAGGTATGACTTTCTTGCTCGACATGATAGTACGCTATCTGGTTGCTCTTTATCTTAACATGTATACTTGTAGTCTCTCTATTACATGTTGATAAAGCCCTTAGGATGTGTGCCCGACTTCCAGGACTATGATGTAGTTCATACTAGTAGGGCCTGGGTAGTCAATGAGTACATCCTTCAATGTTCCTAGTCGTGGGAATATCAAGACGGGGCATCGATATTCCAGAGTAGACTAGCGTATATCTTCTCGACCCATGTGATGGGCGATGGATGATCCCATATCCATTGGTGTTTGACATCAGAGATGGTATGCGGGTGCTCAGTGGTGACTGGGTACACTAAACGGACTCGCCGAGAACTCCCAGATGGTATTATACCTCACGTCAGGTGGCAGTTCTCTGGTGACACTGGTACAGCTTAGCCTGTTGACCCGAGATCGTCATAGAGTATTGTGTGTCTCCCACTGTGCTTTGATTTCCACCCTACGACAGCTCTATTGAGTCGTGCAAACAGGTGGTTTTTGGGTACAGTCCCGATTCACATGGAGGCAATGAGCGATAGGAGGGGATTCGTCTCTCCCGGTATTGGGGGTTGATGTTGCGCTACGCTCGACTGGACATAACTGGAAATCCCTGGCCAGGGTTGCAGTGATTTACTGGTAAGAGTTATCAGTAGTTTCACGCTTGTTATGGACCTTATATCGGCATGACTTATCAAGCTACTGGGGTCTGACGTTTACCACCCCTAGGCGAGATATGCGACATATCAGACGAACAGACCGGATTGTACGGTAATTGTTACTGGTTGGATTCACAGGAGTGTGAGCGGGCTTGCTCGTTGATCTTCTGATCGCTCAATACCCGGGTGGCCGTTACGTTTAGCAGACCGCTTGCGGCTTGTGGGTGTTTGATATGATCATTACCTGCTGTCGGCGTATTGACGAGTCTTTAGAGTCCTACACAGAGGTTTCATGGCTCAAGCGAAACGAAATAGGAGCGCATATGAGATATGTGCGGGACCGAGAATAATACCAGTATGTGATACTGTATTCTATTCTCGCGATTTGTATCATTGGACGGTTATATATGATATAGCCGGGTTACCGAATCAAGTGTTGATTCGATACATTGATACACTTTTAGTCGGTTATATGCGATATGACCGGATCATTAAATCAAGTGTTGATTTAATGATTTGATGTATAATTATATATTTGATATATTACTTTATATTAACTAGTATTTGTTCACTTAAGATGGATTTTCTCACTTGATGTGCACAAGTAGTATATGTGATATATTTTTGTGCACTGGATTGTATCATGTTTGATGATACATGCAAACTTGGGTGTATGTTTACTTTAAACCATCTTTAGGTTAATGGTTAGGTTTTAATTTGTTTTAATTAATTTTCTTTATTCATTTTGGAAAAAACAAATATGGTGGCTTCCTTTGTTTTATTCTTGAAGCTTCATGAAGCTTTGATAAGTCTAGCCATTTTGTCTTTTGCCTTAACCTAACCATTAAACCTAAACCCTAGTTTATTCTCTACATTTGTTAGCTTCACCCATGGTTGAATTATGATAAGATCACTTGATTTAGTATTATTCATTAATTCTTTTTCTATTCTCTTCTTCTTCTTCTTCTTGATGAAGAAAAAGAATGATTGCTTGAAAATTATCAAGTGATGAATCCAAGTGAGAAATCCAAATCCAATGTGAACCCACTTCCTATTTCTTCATCCTCTATCACTTGCCATATTGTATAGGGTGTTTTCTTCACAAGGTTCATGACCAAGTGAAGATGGAGCTTGAGTTTGAGTCGCCTAGACGTAGATCATCTTCGACATCGAAGTCAACGACCTAGCCCGCTCGTTTCTCCGACGAAACCATCGCTAGAGTCCGGGATCCGATGATCGTAGCGGAGGGACGTCATCACGGAGATAAAGAGGTGGAGGACCGGATCTACAAAGGTTGTATTTCCATTCACTTAGTAACAAAGTAGTTTGCTTGCTTGTTAGTTTCGCCTTACCTCTAGTAACGATCTAGTTTAGGGTTGTTTGGCACATAGAAAATTTTGAATTGGAGATGTTTGATCAGTTGTAGAACCTCATGAGTGTGCCTAGGAACCCTACAGTGGTATCAGATCCTAGCTAGAGCATTAGGCGAAGTGTAGATGATGTTAGAGATCCGATCGAACCACGAAACCCCGATCAAAACCCTTCTTTGTACATTTTTTCAAACTGTAGATTTTTGTAAATTAAAAATGCTCAGAAAATTAAGCAGGAAAATCTAAGAATTACTGTGAAGTACGGACCCCTAACTCAAAAATTTGAACGTGGAACCGCGGCCAAACCAAGGGTTTGGCGGCGATTCCGCGGCCAAAATTGTGACTTAGTCCCTGGTATTTCATGTAATTATTCTTAGGTCCTTTCTTGTTAATTTTTTCTGGGAATTTTTTAATTCCACTCAAGTGTTGAGTTTTCTAGGGTTGTATTGGGGACTCGTTGATTCGATCGGATAATTTAACATCGTTTATGTTTTTCTGGATATTTTAGAAACTGTTAAAAAGTTCGACCGGATATAAATACCCACTTTTTCCCCTGCCGGGAAATTTCCAAGTGTTGGATTTTTCCGTAGTTTAAGAATGTTCTAAGTAGTGCAAGTAACGCGATGGACCCTCTAGAACACAACAAACCTTAACTCGATTTGACCGTCTTGAAGTGCCCTTTGAACCTTAGGATTTGGGGCAGTACGGCGTGCCACATTTGAGGCGTTGGCTTGACCCTTCTACGGCTGGACCGTTGGTACTGTGGCAAGAAATGGATGTTTTTAAACTTATTTCAAGTGTTGAAAACCATTCGGGAAAACTTGGGTGTTTGATTGTTCGATCGGAAAGTTTAACATTTTCTATTTATCTAGAATGTGATACAATATTTGGAATCCACAAGTAATTATGAGATAACTGAATGAATGTTATAAACATAGCACTTTAGTCTCACTTGATCGGTTGTCACGGAATTTTGATGTGATCAAAAGTCCGTCGCAATCACGTTGGATACGCGGATACTCGCCGGGTAAACTTAATAGACAGCCACGCCCCATAGCCCCGACCAAGTGACTGTAGGAGAACCCCGTCGCCGAAAGCATCCGTTCAGGTGCTCGCGGCAGCGGTGTTCCGCCTTAGTCCACTTCGTCGACGGTATCGGGGGTGCGGCCGTCTACTAAAGTTTGCGACGAGAATTCGTTCTGGATATCGGGAATCTTGTTGAATTGCTCGACTTCATATTGAAAAGTGTTTTCGATAATGAGACTAAAATGCGGGGTTTATAATTGTTAGGCATGCGATGTCTAAGGAATTCATTTGGTTAGGCATGCGATGTCTAAGAAGGTTGCGGATTCCAACTGGTGTAGTTTTACACTTTCTTTTCTGCGACCGTAAGTGTAATATGTGATATCGCCGGTTTCGTTGCTATATGTCAATGCCAATTGGGATGGTCAAATTTACTTATGTTGATGACATGTGATGTTATGTGTTGCTGGATATGTTATATTGGATCGTCGTGTTTGAATAGCCGGGGTTTTTTATGTGTGATGAGTGTTTTTCATTTTCATTCATGTAAAAAAGTTGTATGTAATATTCTTTTATTGGGGCACTTCCAGGTTGCGGATGATGTCACCATTTGTATATTATTTACTTTTCCGCATTAGGATAGACCCAAGGAGGGGAGCACAAGTAACCGGGTTCTAGGGTCCAGTGGGAGACCATCTCGAGGAGTCGAGTCCGGGTCTCCTAACCCTAGAATTGGTAGGGTTGCTTACCGCTCTCGTAGTGGTCTAGGGGTATGGGATTGGCTATTCATCACGACCGTGGAATCCGTGTTTTATTCAGGCTCAAAATAAAACACGGATGTCCTAGTATATCCAATATTTCATATGATATTTTCTGCTGCGTTATCTATGATGTGATCATGTGATATGTTCAGATAGATATTGCATATAGTATATATGATATATTATATAGACGTTGCATATGTTTTACACCCGCGCTAGCCCTGCCCCGCTATGCCGTTAGTTACCTAACCTAACGGTGCAGACGGGACATCGAGGCGAATGCGGATGACATAAGCGTACGTTATATTTATCTGTGATGTTTAGGTAGACTTAAATGATGGGACATTCATTAATGAGATTAATGAAAGAAAATAAACCTAAAAGATGTTGTGGAATCGAATTTCAAAAATAAAAACAGGTAGTTACAGTTCTTGCTTTGCATCGCGGTGTTCCTTATAGAACATCCTGCACCTTATTCGATAAGGAAAGGACCGAGATCCCTTCACCGGGAGTGACTCCTTTAGCAATAACTGGCAGATGCTACAACCCTCGTTTTGCCTTTTGATTGCTTCTATAGTTTTTGCTTTGCACAGTGGTATATATGATATATCCTGCACCTTGTTCGATGAGGAAAGGGCCGACGATCCCTTCACCGAGAGTGACCCCTTTAGCAAAACTAGAAAAGCCTCAAAAACACTCCATTTAAAAACAATTTG
Source organism: Agapanthus africanus (assembly GCA_030015575.1). Classification (NCBI taxonomy): domain Eukaryota; kingdom Viridiplantae; phylum Streptophyta; class Magnoliopsida; order Asparagales; family Amaryllidaceae; genus Agapanthus; species Agapanthus africanus. The sequence continues at coordinate 478,914,339 of JASDDO010000014.1, read as the reverse complement.
ATTCCGCAACGAGATCAAGTTCAAAGCGTTAAAAGTTTTCATAAAAAACCATTCGCAACCCTCCGTCATTTTAGGAAGTACAGTACTTAATATTCATGCTGTGTTTGTTGACCATAGTCAAGGCACAGTGTACGGTAGCTAAGTGATGTCTTCCTACACCGTATATGATGCGATTAGTTAGGACAGTCGCGTGATTTTGTTGACCTTAGTTAAGGGTCATGTGGGTGGGTCTAATTAATCAAGAAATGACGGGTAGAACTTGACTAGTGCTTATGATTTGTTGACCATAGTTAAGGTTATAAGTGCTAGTGGTAAAAACCTTTATCGGTAGTTTCAAGTGTTGAAATTTGCAATGAGATTGCATACCTTCTATATGATAGTTGGATCCCGATACCCACTGCGAGTAATTGTTGTAAGTGAACGGCGGCGCCCCGGCCTCCATCCCGAGTCCAAAATGCGGAAGCGGTGATAAACTTTAATTTTGCGAACTTAGCAAACCGGCACCACCGCGCACTAAAACCCGGATCGAACCATTAACTAGTCCTAGCTAACTACAAGATAGGGAATAGAGATATACCGACTGATCCGAGTCCTCCGGTCTTCTCGTCATCGTCCCGATCTCCCGCGGAAACTCCGGTCGTCGCCTCCTCGCCGGAAGGGCACCACATCGTCTGCATCTTTTACGGGCTCCCACCTCAATGCCGAGGCAACTCGGGCACGAAGCTGGCTAGTCGACGTTCCCAAGGTTTGCTGTAGAATGTGTAGTGCTCAAGTCTCACTTTGGGGTTGTGGAATTGCCATTTGGTGAAGGAATGATACTTGGAGCTTTGGAAATTGAGATGTAGGGATTTTTGAAGCAACAAGAGAACAAAAATTCCCCACCCAAAAAAAATTGGCAGCCCCTAACTTGGCCGGCCAATACATGGTGATAGAATGAGAGAGGAATTAGAGTGAGTGTAGCAAAAAGTCAAAAAGGGGGGGGGAGAAGCCATCATGCAATCCAAAAGAAAAAAAATGGTTATCATAATGAATCATGATCACCATACCAAGTCCAACACTCAATCACATACCATCTCATCACAAGTCAAGGCATGATGACTAAAGAAAGTCAAGCAAGGTCAAAGGATGGTGCACCATCATGATACAAGGAAATATGCAAAGACCCCCTCCACTAATACTTATTTGCACAAATGCAAATAAGCCCACCTCCTCCAATCTTCGGCCAATGAACGATACAAAGGAAATTGGGCGAAACGAAAAGCAAACTGGCAACTCCAGAAAACTGGTCCCGTAATAAATTACAGGAAAACCCCGATACTGTGCATACACACCCGCATTTGTATTCCGACCGAAATACAAATGCAATGAGACAAAATCTACACTGTACTATACTAGGATCCGGCTTAAACTAAAGCCGGCTATTATTAACCGTTCGATCCTGATCCGTGCAATACCGCACGTATCTGATCGAACCCTGCCATATATCCATACAGCCTCTAGTACAAACTGTCCGATCCTGATCCGTGCAATACCGCACGTATCTGATTGGACCTTGCCATATCTCCATACGGCCTCTACAACTTTTTGCCCGAAAGCTGAGTAACTGAATGTGGGGGACTCTAAAGAATCGTCAACACCTTGGTTATGGATTTAACCACTAGCACGTCAGAGATATAAGCCAATACGTAACGGGCTACCAGGTATTGACTAAAAGGGACGTCTGTGAGCGAACTCAGCCTAATAACCCTACTGAGCCTGTCAGTGACAATATCCGTACAGTCCGGTCCGTTCGTCTATGAGCATCGCATGGCGGGCCTAGGGGGTTTGTAAAAGTCAGACCCCCAAAAGCGGTACAAGTCGTGTCGGAGTGTAGCCCAGAACACCCTGAGATACTACTGGAATACCTACCAGTAAATCTCCTTGGCTCGGCCGAGGGCTTCGTGTAATGGCTCTCCTAGACACAGCGCGACCTCACCCCCAATACCGGGAGAGACGAACCTCTGAAGATGCGCTCACTGCCTCCATGTGGCTCGGGACTGTACCCAACTAAAACCTGCTTGCACGACTCCTTTGAGCCGTAGTAGGGTAGTAATCAAAGTACAGTGGGAACTCACACAAGACAAATGACGATCCTCAGGTCGATGAACTAACCTGTACACATGTCACCAGGGAACTGCTATCTGACGTCTGGTATATGACCAACTAGCATGTTCCCGGCGAGTCCTGTCCGGTGTACTCATAACCCAATGAGCACCTGTATACATCTTAGGTGAATGAACTGACACCAGTGGCTTGTGAGACCGGCCACCGCCCCTCGTCGGGGTCTCGAATGTACACACTAGTCTACTCTGGAGTATCGATGCCCTATCTCGAAACTCCCACGACTAGGGACCATTTAAGGATGTGCTTATAGACTACCAGCTCCCACGTATATGATCGCCTTCATACTGCTGGTGGTCAAGCAAGAATCCTAGGGGCTCTATCAACGTGTAATAGCGACTTGTCAGGTCACCTAAAGCAGTACACGATGATAAAGGTAAACCAGATAGCATACTATCATCACGAGTAAGACTGTCCTATCGGGATAGGTCCTCCATCAATCTTTGTAATCACGTGCCTGTGATCCAATAATTGATTCTGAGTGCATTATCTCCAACAATCTCCCACTTGCACTCAAGGCTAATTATTGCGATGTCGCATACTCACAGCACGTGTGATACCGAACACCCAACTCCTCTACTAGTCAGTCTCACAAAGATCGCTTGCGAAACTATTGCGTTCGAGGAATAGCCTTAGTGAGTGGATCCGCCTTGATGTCTCTTTCTATGTCTCTCTATATCTCAAGTTCGCGGAGAAACCCATCTCCCGAAATGAGTAATACCTGTCTTAGAATGTGTCTGGATGTCTGATGGGACCTAGCTCACAAATGAACTCCAAATCCAAACTTCTTAGACTGTATCGTCAACTGAACTTAATCAGTATCCTGCGCCATGCCACCCTCATTATTGCCTTGGACCACCTGTCTAAAATACTGCCCCTCATCAGAAGGAAAACTATAACTCCAACAACCTCCTTGTCGTCCATGTCACCTTGGAAGCCTGGAATGATAACTGTCTCCCGAATGAGGCTGTCGTTATCATATCCCTAGAACATCTACTTATGTTCTAAAGCTGCTCCCGACTGTTTCTCCAGGATTGGATCAATGTCAACTTATTGCATCTAGTGCAAGAACAACATCTGGTGTGGTACTTGACATCTCATGATTGACTCAATTGCCTAAGCAAGTGATCTGTCAATCATGCACATCCTTCTCTACTTTAGTTTGTAAGACACCTTTAGAGAGGGTGACTCCATCACCTGCAGGTACACTACCGTGCCAGGAGTCGTCCATTCAAAATACTCTTAGAATGCTGTCTAAGTACCCTTAATTGGGAAACCACCCAAATCTAGATCTAAAACCATAGATCTAGTAACCAGTATGTCTGATATAATATCCAAGTCCTGTGTGGAGAAACCACTGTGTGACGACCAAAGTATAACCGATTGTAGTGTAGGAATATCACTTTCTACTCTGTGTATGTCATCCAAATACCATGACATCACACCCTACTACCTTCTCAACAGATCCATCCCCTATTCTGATGAAGTCAAAACTATGACTGTCACATTAGAAATTGATGATCTATCTCCGCTATAACTGCTTTAGTCAATAAATAGACATAAGTTACCTGTCCACCAATGCTTCCGCTGCTCCCACTGACTACGACAACCCTATGCCAGAGTCATATACATGTACACTTCTAAAACTAGTTTAGAATGACGCTATAATCATCCTCCTGCCGGGTCTCACAGTCTGGAACAACGACAATGGCAATTGTGGGTAAACAAGAACCTCCCTGTCACCGTCCTTGAGGCTACCGGAGTACCTCTCGGGTGCCTGAGGTTACCCACCTTATCTGCGGAGTGGCCAATGGAATGTCAATCCAGATTGAATCTTTAGGTTCCTTATCAAATCTTCAGTAATCGTTTGTGGTTCTGGAATCACTTCCAGTTCTACCATACTCCCACTACCTTTTTCTGAAAAAATCCATTTTTAATAAAACTGTGGCGAGTCTAGAACAATATCATTATTGATCTTCCAGATGGTAGAAAGTCAACCCTCGTCATAGCCTGGGTCAACCCACAAACAGCCATTACAGAAACGTGCCTTGAGTTGTTCAGTGTCTGGTTTTAATCATAAGCCGGACAACTCCCCGTACCTTAACATCGTTAAGATACAAACTGTTCTATATCCAATATAGAACCAGAGGCACTGATTTAATTGAACCAGATTCAAATCATGCAGCTGTCTCCATTGCATGTCAACTAAATGGAAAGAGGCCGATCAGCGTTACTCAACTTAGGAATGCTTCCAATTATGAGTAACCTGAAAGAGAAGCAAGTTCTCGTAGTCATTACTATCAACTGAAAACCATACACAAGTATCTACATCTTCGATCACTTTGAAGAATCCCGATACTTGCAATAACTGGTTCGCCACATTATTCAAATACCTATAATTTCTTAAAATTCGGACCCTGTGTTTCCAAGAAACACGTGTCTAAAAACTAGAGAAGTCATAAGTAAACCGAATATAGTACGAGGACCAACCCCTCTGTCCTGATGGACCCTGGACAACATACAATACTCTGTATAAGTCCCTTGAGTCTGATAACTCATTCACTGTGTGTCGTAGGTTGAAAACTGTACTATGGTTATGAAGAATTACACCGATGTTTAATGCTCCTTACCTAACCATCCACTGATACAGGTAAATGTCACAGACATAATTTCAAAAAGGTATATCTCACTCTATGAAAATAGACGTAAAGATATATCAATTTGAAATTGGTGCATAACAGCGGATATTCAAAACCAAATACTTGCCGACTGGCAAACAGTCCTGGTGATTTCCTCAAATATCACCGATTACAACGAATCCCGATATAATGAGGATGATCACCCAATTCCCAATAACTTACTCCCACTCATCATCTGTAAAACCATACAGGTGTGAGACTCATACCTGGTAAATACATACCCTGGAGTAAGTATCTAATCGGGAAATCAGTTTTCCTTTAACTGTACATAGTGAAATTGAAACATTGAAATGTTTCGATGGGGTATCCCGGTATTCCTAGTAATGCCTCTTCCAGATTCACGACTGTAACCGTATAATTCTTTGCCACCTCTCCAAATCCCTTTATATTTCTTTAGTCATTACCTTCTGCACACCCCTTAGGCCAAATGGTTTTCTTCCTTCCCTACCGTTCGGCACCAGCCTATGGTTTGGAAGAAGACTATCCAATAAGCATAATGGATGTACTGTCCTAATCCTAGGAACACTCGCAATGCGAGAGAAGGTGAAGATAAAAGACACCTGAATAAATCTTATTCCTATTTCTCCTGAACAAGAATCCATCCCCGAACTAGAACAAGTTCCATTCGAGTTCGTATATAACCATACGATGGAGTATCCAATAAACTGTGGATCTTCGTAGTGATACGGAGTGTCCTGGAGAAATACAAAGGTGATGTAGGTTTGGCGAAGGAATACTTGGTTTGGTCGTGAATAGCAGTCGCAATTTACTTTGCCCTCTTACTAATCCCTTGCTTTGTCTTAACTCAATACCTTCTGTACACCATCGTTAGGCTAACTGGTTTTCTTCATTCCCCACCGGTTGGCACCAGCCTAAGGTTTGGAAGAAGACTATCCAATTTGCGTAATAGGTGTACTACTCCTAAACCAAGGAGTACTCGCAACCTGAGAGAAGGTAAAAGGAAAAGACAACTGAATAGTCCTATCCGTTTTCTCCAGAACCGGAAACCATCCTCGAATAAATTCCTTCGAGTTTGTATCTAACCATACGATGGTTTTGTCCAATGGAAGTGGACGTTCGTAGTAATACGGGGTGTCCTGGAGAAAAGGGTAAAAGTAGGAGTGGCAATGAGGTTTGCAACTCTGACAATCCATAAGCCAGTGTTAAGAAGGTTCGGTCAACTTGGTCACTGAGTCATTGTCTTAGGGTCGGGTCAATGGTCGCTGCCAAAGAGAGAGAGAAAAGAAACACTCAGCGTGCACTCTAACCTAGATCAGAATGGTTAACAATTTATCTAATCTGGAAACCTCCCACTGTACCGTCAAATTCTCCTCCAAACCTGAAAGAAGAATTAGTCGGGATCACCCGAGGAGTAAACCAACTCATCAGTGGGAATCGGGATCCAACTATCATCGCATGATAACGTGACGGAATCCACTCATGGTGTCACACTCCAGAAGGTATGCGCATATCTGGCAAGTTTCAGTTTCTTTAGAAACTCCCGATGTGATTTTTGCCCCATGCTCTTATGACCTTGACTTTGGCCAACATATCATAAGTCACATGTCAAGTTCTGCCCGTCATTCTCCAGGTTAATTTGAATCCACCCGTACCTATCCTTGACTTTGGACAAAATGGCAGTACGACTGTCCCAAACCAACGCATCTATCTATGCTTCATATGAATACCCCAATAGCTACCAATCACTGTGCCTTGACTTTGGCCAACATACACAGCTTGAATACTATTGACCACCCATATGAAACGACGGAGGGCTACGAATGGTTTCTGGCGAAAACCTTTAACGTAATGAACTTGATATCGTTGAAGGAACGGATAGCTTTTAAAAATATAGTGACGAAAACTGCTGCTAAAGAGGTCACTCCCGGTGAAGGGATCTCGGCTCTTTCCCCGTAGAATGAGGTGCAGGATATTCCAAATGAATACCACGATGCAAAGCAAAAGTAATCGGCTATAGTGAAGTCATTGCCCTGACGCAAACTTCTGTCCAAGGGATCACTCCCGGTGAAGGGATCTCGGCCCTTCCCTCGTCGACTGAGGAGCAGGATATTCCAACTGAATACCACGATGCAAAACAAAAGAGAACGTCCTTGCAATAATAGCCTTTTTGAAAAGTGTTCCAACAACATCAGATTAGGTTTGTTTTTAACTTGCATTGATCCGAATCAACGCAGTCCCATCAATTGATCACACCACAAAAAACGAAAATATACGGATGTACGTATATGCCATCCGCATTCGCCACTGGGTCCCGTCATTGCCCGTTAGGTTAGCTAACTAACGACAGAGCGGAGACTGGACTAGCGCGGATGTAAAACATATACAACATCTACTAATATATATACCAATATATTATATTTCGCTCAAGGCGTGATAAGAAATGCAACATCACAGAAATGTACAGCATCACAGAACAATACAGATATCTGGGATCCCCGGGTTTCACAGAGCCACTACTGAAACCCGACGTTCCCCTGGTCGTGTGGATAGCCTGTGCAATGAAATCCTAGACCCCTACGGGCGCGGCAAGTCACCCGCCAAAACCTGAAGCGAGGCAGCCTCCTTCAGTAACGTGAATGGACCACCCGACACTTCACGGAATCCGGTAACTTGGGCACCCCTCCTGGGTCAACCTGTACCCCCTACGAGTGCAGCGAACAGCCCGCCAATTCTAGAGTAAAGCCCCCTCCGTCTCAATGCCATGAGATGCGGGCCCGTTGCCCTCTAGAACCCGGCTATCCGTGCACTCCTCCGCGGGGTAATCCTAGTACAGAAAGTAAAATATACATACAACGGGTGCATCGACCGCAACCTGGCCGTGCCCCAAAATAATAATACAATCAGGCAGTGACGGCAGTCCACATGTCGGACGCTCGCCCCGCAATATCAAATGTACATAATACAACAACAACTGTACTAGCATTGCATCCAGGCTATCCCCCATGACCGATCCGCAACATCACAGCAAAATCACAAAACATCAACGTGAAAATCACGTTCGCAAATCCGTCTAACCGGGCTATAGCAGTTAGACTGGATTTACCGATCGAGTGACATTCACGGTCGCAGATACAATGTAAATACTGTGAAATAATGTGTTTAAAATATCCGATCGATCAAATTTTAACAAGTGGGCCGCCAAATACTACTGAAGCACATCAAGAAATTCTGGGCCCAATGTTAATATTCCAGAAACCCTATTTTCACCCCAGAAGCCCACTGGAATTTTTTTTTTACGCATTGATCCCTCTAACCTGCGGCGGAACCGCAGCGCCAAGTGGGGTTTGGCCGCGGTTCCGCGCTCTCCCTGAACGATCAATGTATCGAATTTTCCCAGAACTCTTAGAACTTCTAGTACATCAGTTTTCTACAACCTGAAAAATTTTTAGAGCCAGAAAAAAATCGACAGAAAACTGATGTGAAGAAAAACGCGGGTTTTTGGAATTTTGGTCGATCGGAAATGCAAACACATCAAACAAAGCTAGACTATGTTAATAGCGAGGCTCTGATACCACTGTAAGTGCACGGCGGCGCCCCGGCCTCCATCCCGAGGCCAAAATGCGGAAGCGGTGATAAACTTTAATTTTGCGAACTTAGCAAACCGGCACCACCGCGCACTAAAACCCGGATCGAACCATTAACTAGTCCTAGCTAACTACAAGTTAGGGAATAGAGATATACCGACTGATCCGAGTCCTCCGGTCTTCTCGTCATCGTCCCGATCTCCCGCGGAAACTCCGGTCGTCGCCTCCTCGCCGGAAGGGCACCACATCGTCTGCATCTTTTACGGGCTCCCACCTCAATGCCGAGGCAACTCGGGCACGAAGCTGGCTAGTCGACGTACCCAAGGTTTGTTGTAGAATGTGTAGTGCTCAAGTCTCACTTTGGGGTTGTGGAATTGCCATTTGGTGGAGGAATGATACTTGGAGCTTTGGAGATTGAGATGTGGGGATTTTTGAAGCAACAAGAGAACAAAAATTCCCCACCCAAAAAAAATTGGCAGCCCCTAACTTGGCCGGCCAATACAAGGTGATAGAATGAGAGAGGAATTAGAGCGAGTGTAGCAAAAAGTCAAAAGGGGGGGGGAGAAGCCATCATGCAATCCAAAAGAAAAAAAATGGTTATCATAATGAATCATGATCACCATACCAAGTCCAACACTCAATCACATACCATCTCATCACAAGTCAAGGCATGATGACTAAAGAAAGTCAAGCAAGGTCAAAGGATGGTGCACCATCATGATACAAGGAAATATGCAAAGACCCCCTCCACTAATACTTATTTGCACAAATGCAAATATGCCCTCCTCCACCAATATTCGGCCAATGAACGATACAAAGGAAATTGGCCGAAACGAAAAGCAAACTGGCAACTACAGAAAACTGGTCCCGTAATAAATTACAGGTAAACCCCGATACTGTGCATACACACCCGCATTTGTATTCCGACCGAAATACAAATGCAATGAGACAAAATCTACACTGTACTATACTAGGATCTGGCTTAAACCAAAGCCGGCTAGTATTAACCGTTCGATCCTGATCCGTGCAATACCGCACGTATCTGATCGAACCCTGCCATATATCCATACGGCGTCTTGTACAAACTGTCCGATCCTGATCCGTGCAATACCGCACGTATCTGATCGGACCTTGCCATATCTCCATACGGCCTCTACAACTTTTTGCCCGAAAGCTGAGTAACTGAATGTGGGGGACTCTAAAGACTCGTCAACACCTTGGTTGTGGATTTAACCACTAGCACGTCAGAGGTATAAGCCAATACGTAACGGGCTGCCAGGTATTGACTAAAAGGGACGTCTGTGAGCGAACTCAGCCTGACAACCCTACTGATCCTGTTAGTGACAATATCCGTACAGTCCGGTCCGTTCGTCTATCAGCATTGCATGGCGGGCCTAGGGGGTTGGTAAAAGTCAGACCCCAAAAGCGGTACAAGTCGTGTCGGAGTGTAGCCCAGAACACCCTGAGATACTACTGGAATACCTACCAGTAAATCTCCTTGCCTCGGCCGAAGGCTTCGTGTAATGGCACTCCTAGACACAGCGCGACCTCACCCCCAATACCGGGAGAGACGAACCCCTGAAGATGCGCTCACTGCCTCCATGTGGCTCGGGACTGTACCCAACTAAAACCTGTTTGCACGACTCCTTTGAGCCGTGGTAAGGTAGTAATCAAAGTACAGTGGGAACTCACACAAGACAAATGACGATCCCCAGGTCGATGAACTAACCTGTACACATGTCACCAGGGAACTGCTATCTGACGTCTGGTATATGACCAACTAGCATGTTCCCGGCGAGTCCTGTCCGGTGTACTCATAACCCAATGAGCACCTGTATACATCTTAGGTGAACGAACTGACACCAGTGGCTTGTGAGACCGGCCACCGCCCCTCGTCGGGGTCTCGAATGTACACACTAGTCTACTCTGGAGTATCGATGCCCTATCTCGAAACTCCCACGACTAGGGACCATTTAAGGATGTGCTTATAGACTACCAGCTCCCACGTATATGATCGCCCTCATACTGCTGGTGGTCAAGCAAGAATCCTAGGGGCTCTATCAACGTGTAATAGCGACTTGTCAGGTCACCTAAAGCAGTACACGATGATAAAGGTAAACCAGATAGCATACTATCATCACGAGTAAGACTGTCCTATCGGGATAGGTCCTCCATCAATCATTGTAATCACGTGCCTGTGATCCAATAATTGACTCTGAGGGCACTATATCCAACAATTGTTAATCCTGGGAGAGTTTTGCACTTTACAATTAGCCGATCAAGTAGGTGTCTAGAAAGGTGTCAACGGGGTTACGCCTCTGGGAAAACGAGGTTTACTTTAATTAGGTCCGTGCGAAAGCACGGGGAACCTCCCTCAAAGTACCGACACTGGCCTGGCTGAAAGATTGGCGAACTTGTAGAGTGTAATTAATCCCGGCTAGTCTTTCCTTTTAATGTTTGAAAGAAGATTTGATAAAAACAGTGGGAGCCATCCTGATTAGATAAAATATATAACCAATCTAATCTTGCAAGAGCGCACGCAGAGTGTTTTCTTCTCTCTCTCTCCAGGTAGCAACCACACCACGCCTTAATCAAGATAATAATATGGATGTATTGACCGAACCCGCTTGTTATACTGAGCTGGGGAACGTTGGTCCCGCTCCAACTTATAATTGTTATAAGCCCGAGCAGGAATTAGGGGAATACCAAGATTCCAATGCCGCCCAAACGAAGAAAGTGCATATGATGCATCTTCTTCGGGTGTGTTCGTTACACAGAACTGTTTCTCAGTATCCTCTGCGTCCTGGGTATCTGATACCGGATCAGGATCCCAGATATGTAATCTGTTATATAAGCCTACAAAAAGGCAGAGAACTGAGAACGGGTGATAAGTTTCATGAGACAGAAAACGGTGCAAGTGTTGCAGCCAAGTCTGTTGGTCACTATCACCCTGTATTATCAATACATTGATTCTGAACAAATGCTATTAGATACCGAACCTGATATACAAAATCATATCAATCTCTTTATTTATTAAAGAAGTATATAATTTTGTATTGTTGAATATTGTTTTGAACATTTCAAAAGCTGATCGGTTCAGGCACGTTATCTAAAAGCATTGACGTTCTAAATCAAACTACAGTTCCTAATATACGGAACACACACAAGAGGAAGAGTTCAGAAATGAATGAATCCTTCTTGAGGCATTGTAGACTAGGTCATATCAATGCGACCCGACTGGCTGAAGTTACATTCAGATGCATATTTAAATTAGTTTGAATTTACATCTTATGAAACTTTCCTTTCATGTCACAAAGATTAGATGACCATAGCTCTGTTTATTGGAAACAGAGAAAGAGTTAGTGAACTCTTGGGACTGATACATAGTGATGTATGCAAGGTCCCCTGTCTACACTTGCCAGGACCGGTTCTTTGTACTTCATTACATTCTCTGATGATCTCTCAAGATTCAGTCATATGTTCCTGTTGAAACATAAGTCCGAAGTTTTTGAGATATTCACAGAATATAAGTTAGAAGTAGAGAACCAAAAACTGGGTATAAGTATTATGTCCTATGATAAGATCAAGGAGGAGAATACTTGTGCATGGAATTCTTGGACTATTCTAAAGGAGAATTAGATTCTCTCTCGGTGTTACTCCTCTGAATACACCACAGCACAACGGTGTGTCGGGGCGGAGCAATCGCACCATATTAGATATGGTGTGCTCTATGATGAGTACTACTGAGTTACCTATTTCTTTTTGGGGTTGTGCGCTTGAGAAGTTGCATACCTATTGAATTGGATTCGAATCAAATCAGTGCCTACCACTCCATATAAGATATGGTATGGGAAGAACCTATCTCTTAAGTAAGTTAAGATTTGGGATTGTCCGGCCTATGTCAAAAGCAAAATCCGGACAAGATCGAGGCAAGGTCAGTTCTGTAGAACTGGAAGGAGTTCCAGTTATACAAACTACAGCTGATGATTTGACAGAACCAAAGGATTCAATAGTCTCCAACGAACCTCAGCCTCTCCGCCGATCTGGTCGGGTTCCTCATCCGCCTGAGAGATACTTCGGTTTCTCGGTGACAGTGGGAGCGAGGATTGCATCATGAGATGATGACCTAACTAGTTTCGAGCTGGCCATCAAGAGTGGGGACCCTGTAAGAATGGCTGGATGCTTAGCGATCTGAGATGGAATCCATGTACACCAACAAAGTATGGACTTTGGTTGCTATATCTGAAGGGTTAAATCCCCATCAGGAGCAAGTATATCTTGAGAAGATTACTTGGTGTAGATGGAAAAGTTGAGACTTTCAAAGCTAGACTTGTTAAAGGTTTTCGTCATCGACTAGGCGTGGATAATGATGAAACCTTTTCCAGTGGCTATGCCTAAGTCCATCCGGATCCTACTTGCCACGGCTGCATACCATGACTACGATATCTGGCGGTTGGGTGCCATGACTACTTTTCTAAATAATAATAATTTAGAAGAGAACGTCTATAAGAACATAGCCCGAGGGCTTCGTAAACAATGGGAGCAGCGAAAACGTGTGCAAGCTGCTTTACAGAATAATGTAGGTATCGCGGAGTTGGAACGTCTGTTTTGATGCGATAGTTAAAGAGTTTGACTTCATCAAAATGGTAGATGAACCTTGTATATACAAAAAGGTAGTAGAGAGTAAGGTGATCATCCTCGTATTATACGTGGACAACATACTCTTGATAGGAAAAGAGTTTCCTATACTACACACCGTCAATCTCCTCTTATCACAATGTCACGTCCCGAAAGTACGGAACATGACCGGCACTTAAACTACGAAACGTCTCGAGGCGTACGTAATCTAAGTAAACCGAAAACCCAGAAATCTAAAACCATTTAAGGAGTAAATAAGGAAAAACTAGTTTTAAGAGGTAAAGAAATCATGTTTTGACAATCAAGTTTTTAAATAACTAAGCCGAATATGAATTTATAAAATGTGTAATTTTTCCTAAAAATTTCGGCAGAGTTTCCTTTGTAAAAACTGGCCCCGAATGGGGTACAACAAGAATAACATATATGACATGATAAAAGGCATCCCCAAGCGGGAGCTAGCTCTTCGTCAATCGACGGCCACAACCACACAAGTAAGAATAATATACAACACCGAAAGGCGAGGATCAAATCTAAAAGAAAACACAGTAAGCATGAAAACCGCAATACTACAAGCGCGACTCTAAGGTCGAAATAATACAACACTGAAGTCTGAGTCCGAAAGAATAAACAAGTTTTGGTTGATGGAAATTCTAGATATAATAGACAATACATGAACAATGGTGGTTCTGATACAAAAGAACCCACCTACCAACGCAAGTCACCCATATGGAAGCAGTGTGCCAGAAATGCCGCAATGGAATCTGTACGGCAAACCTGCAAAAACTGGGGCACAACGGGGGTGAGTTGCCAACTCGTGAATAGAAAGATATCTACAAGCAGGAATCGAATGCATGACCCATCCTAGGTCAATACGATCAGATATAAATAAACCTCAATATGAATAAAGCTGAAGCATACTAAACTGGCAATGTAATCTCTATACATGAATGAAGTGCCAAGTGCTCGTGCTAGTGCCTCAGGTAACAATATAGCATATGAATGAGATATGAATGCGTGAAAACAGGATACATCTACATGAAGCCACTGTTTTCATAATTTAGTGAGATTTCCCTTGTATTTTTAAAATGAGGTACCATAATGAAATCAGCATAAAACTGTGCCTAGCATCGGCACAAAACGAAATCCCAATATCCCGATATCTCAAAGTCTCAACCACAATATCTAGGGCGCCGTCAATCCAGACCGGCCCCTACCATCAATCTCAAGACCACGACGGTATCCTCCGGATATCCGACGTGTCGGGTAAAATCACCGGTAGGTAGTGCTCCCCTGCCAGGCTCAACGTCATCACCACATTCCTCTTGCCCCGGGGTACCGCACCGGGTCCACCATGTACCCGAAACGGTTCATCCGTCTCCTCGAATCGGGTTTCCAAATCCATCAGCAAACTCATGGTGGACGACTCATACATCATGGAAAAACCGCACTTTTTATTTTAAAAGAGAGAATATGTTTATTTGTGTTTTTGCGGTTTTCCTCCAAATCCAGAAAATCTCATAGAAATCCAAATCCAAACCTCAATAGCATGCAAAATAGTGAATATATGCATGAGAATCCATGAATGCGGCATAACAATGAATAACAGTATGCATGAAGTAGCAGGTAATAACTACAATGTCTAAACTATTCGCTAATAGGCTATGTCAAGCAATAATATATTTTCTAAGGTGTACGTGACATGGCAATTACCGATGAAGATGTGTGTGAGCCGGCAAGTAAGTGTACGTGGTACATACGCATCATCGGTAATGGTGCTGGTGTCCTATCAGCATGATATTAAAATGGTGTATGAAACATAATATAAGAATGCAATGCAAAGCGAACCACAAAAAGTGGGAGCTGAAACTAGACGTAACCAAAACTAATCTGCATTAATCTAATATAAGTCCTACGAATGGTGCCTTTTGAAATAACACGAATCATGGGGTTTTGAAAATAGGGCCACGGTGTTTTTATGAAAAGATACGTCGTTTTTGAAATGTCCGTAGATTCCCTTGAGCTGTCTTTAAAAATGCCCACGATTCGTTAGTTTTTGAAATAGGTAAGAAGTCTAATCTACTCTAACAACTACACTAAACTATACGGCCGAACTAACAAGCTGAACTACAGGTAAGGAAACCGCCTAACATCTGAGTCGATATATAATTATATATAAGTCGGTGATCCCGCCTCAATAGTATCGCGTACGATACAGTATATCATCTGACATCCTCGAGTCATGAGCGCGGATCTATCATCAATATAGGCTCGTACGGTAAATCGTCGTACGGCATCCCAAAAGCTGGGTACGGTTCAATATCACACTATCTCATCACATTTCAGATATCACTTATCATATCATATAATCTGGGGTACTGATCTAAGTCTAGTACAACTGATATCATCTTCAAAGTATGAATGCGGGGGTAAACACACATCCCGAACCCGCAAGAATCACATTTCGTATCCCCAATACGAATCATATCAAATCACCGATCTCGCGGCACAAAGCCCACATCATCGACTCAACTCCAAAGTCATCCCATATCATCAAACACCGTGCAAGTATAAGAAACATACAAGTGTATGCGTGTGGGTGCAAATCTATCCTATGGTTCGCAACTAGGAACTACGCTAGTTATTTCTACCCCTAACTAGCCATAACACACTAACTATCACACATAAAATATACTACATAGTACTAATTACGGACTGCGGGGGTGCTATACGCCATCCACCCGACTTCTCCCCGTAGATATAAATCTACTCACCTGGTCCTCGCTAGCCGGTGCCGACGTCGCCACGCGCTTGCTTGTCGTCTCGAAGTCCATATGGGGTACCTACATATCACAACGTATCGTATCGCATAAAAACCCAATTCAAAATCGAAACGGCATACGAAAACTAAATCGGCACGCGTATCATGCATAGGTCAAAACCTATCGCCTACACATGCAAGAATAGTCAAACCAACCCTCGATGTCGATGTACGAACGTCAAACCATCGAGAAAATCCAATCACACTCATTTACACATTCACGAACACTAATTTTAATATAAAATAGGTTAAAACTCACGAAAACCCCAAATTCACTCTAAAAGCCGTTTTTTCCGAAAAACTAGCAAGCAAAATTACCCGTTTTAGTACAAAACTCGATGTTTAAATGAATGTAGCGGCCAATATATTTATTATATATCTTAAATAAGTCAATAAAACCATTTCCATAATTTAATCACATAAATTTGCATAATTTCCAAAATCCTAGTTTGCAAAAATATCAATTTTAACACTTTTTAATGTAAAATTCATAATTTTACAATTAAACTTGGTTTTGCATATTTTAAATGGTTAAACCACTCAATGCAATTTTTAAGATATGAAGAAACCCTAACCATATTTTAATTCTCGATTTAACACAATATTTACAAAAACTAGTTTGCAATATTAACCAATTTCGACCATTTTTTTTTATAGCAAAATGCACATACAACAAACTAGTTTGGATTTGCATGAAATAAGGTATTAAACTACACTTTAAAATGTTATTAATACCATGCAAAACCTAATTAGATTTTAATCTCCATTATATAAGTATTTCATTAAAACCTAGTTAGCAAATTAGCATAATTAGAACAATTTTTAAACTAACAAATTAGCAATTAGTAACCAAATTAGATTTTGCATTCAATTACATGTTAATCCCCTCATTACAATCATAAGCTAATGATAAAGAACCTAATTTAATTCAAACCCTAGCTTCAATTCAAAATTCCCAATTGAATTTCCAAACATTCAATTAAACCCACAATTTAACACCTAATTAGCTTCATTAAGGAATTTAAATCAAACAAAATGAATAATGGGTCAAAAGTTATACCTCACAAACCATGATCAAACTTGAATTCTAGACCTCCATTTTGAAATCCTTGCACCAAGATCCATGCTAAAGGAGATGAGGGAAAATGGGTAGGAGTCGGATTTTGATTTTGTGGGATTTTTGATGGATTTTTGTGAGGTTTTTGGAGATGAAATGAAGTGGAAACTTGGGGGAAAAATGAGGGGGGGCTGCTGAATATTTCGGCCAGAAGAGGGGAGTGGGGAGAGGTGAGTGATTGGTGTGGAAATTCCAAGGTCAAAGCCCCTCCCAATTACCATAATACCCCCACCTACTTTACTATATATAAAAACCTTATTTTAACTCATTTCTCACATGATTTAAGGTCAAAAAGAGGGAAATAAAATTCTTGGGCTGCTACAATAGTGTGGGGCCGGCCAAGGGGAGTGAGGGTGAGTGTGAGAGACTTTACAAAAAAATTCTATGCAAAAAGACCCCCCACAATACCAAATTTGCAAGTTTTAGTTCAAAATAACTATATTTTTGTTTTCCATAAAATAAATCAATTAAAACTTGAAATAAAATACTAAAAATTTATATTAGAACTAGATTTTAATCAACATGATTTTAAGGATTAAAATTAACCCATTTAAATTTGTATTTATCGCTAATTTAATGTATTTTCTTACCGGCTTAAAATAATAATAAAATAATTTTTTTTTCAGAAAATTTGAAATTTCACCAGTGGCTCAATAAACACCAAATACTAGCAATTTCATAGATAGAATATGTATATTTAATTTTTATAATAAGATATTTGCATTTTTACTTTTTTACAGAAAACCCCCTTATTTTACCGATTTTCCGAAATTTCACCGAAACGATTTTTCAAAACGCTACAATCTTCCCCCCTTAAAAAAATTCGGTCCCCGAATTTAAAGTAAAACTCCCCCCAAATACTAAAACATCTGAACCAAAACTATCAAGTCGTCGGGGCTCCGAAATTGTAAATACATAAAACAAATCGTAGCGCAGCGCATGCGCATGAAAAATGAGCATATAACTCAAATCAAAACTCCGTCAAGCATCCCGCAATCATCGGAGTCATGGGGAAGACATCAATACCAAATCCAAAGCAAAACCAATGTGATATAACTCGAAACTATACATGTAAAATATATTCAGGTACTGTCCTCTGACTAGTCCTGCTCAGTACGAAAACACATAGCAATATCATAAAAACGTACTGCTCTATAAGAAAAATCAATCCCCAAAATACGCGTATGAATACTACGTGTGTCTTGTGCGCACGGAAATCAAAATCCAAATATGTGCCATACATATGCACAGAAACAACATCTAAGTGCATCGGGTGTGCACGAAACATCTGTCGTAGGCAACATGTGTGCCTGACAGCAAAATCAGGTGCATCTGACATGCACGAAAAATCTCGATTTAGTGCATCTGGTGTGCACCAAAATCACACTTCAAAACATGCGCCCAACATGCGCGAAAATCCAAATCAGGTGCATCAATCGTGTACGAAATCATGAAATCCAATATCAAGTGCCGAATATACGCAAAATCCAATCAGGTGCACAAGGTGAACAAAACAAATATCGAACATCACCATCAAAATCAAAGTCCAGTGCATCTAAGTGCACAAAAGGTGTATCACTGCACTGCAAGCATATATAAACTATACAGAGTGCAGGAACCAAAACGTGTGCGTGAAATATGCACAAAATCAACTCAAATGTCTAAAACCGTAAAATCACAAACATGTGAAACTAAAGAACGAAAACGATATCAAGTGCAACACTATGCAAAGATCGTAAATACTCAATCATCAAAATCAAATCATACGAATAAATCACCCAAAACATCGGAATCAATAATGGCGGAATAGTACTGCTCCAGCGCATCCTCTAAGAATCTCGGCCAACTATCGCGGTCACTAGTGGGACGTCTCGTCGATGATCATGAACTCTGTCCTGCTGGGGTGCGTAACCATGACCACTCCTGGGTCAAAGTTTTCACTGTGAATTACCAATCTTTCGGTCCATCGGCTCATCGGCCCTGTCAGGTGTGCTAACGGGGACGATTCCGTTCTGGCACTCCTCTGGTCATCTCTTGGTCAATCATCGCGACCACTCGTGAGGCAGCATATCACTGGCGTCGGCCTCTGGCTCTCTGAATGTACGTGACACATCTGATCCTGGGTGCAAGTATC
Organism: Agapanthus africanus; assembly: GCA_030015575.1. Lineage (NCBI taxonomy): Eukaryota > Viridiplantae > Streptophyta > Magnoliopsida > Asparagales > Amaryllidaceae > Agapanthus > Agapanthus africanus. The sequence continues at coordinate 478,895,228 of JASDDO010000014.1, read as the reverse complement.
ATTGCAGCAGTGTCCTGGAAGGAATCCTGCTCACGGTCTCTTCCATGTCTCGCCTTCTGCCAACTGTCCGGAAGTCATTGTCCTTTCCTATATCTGCATCTTTGCTCTGTAACGGCTGCATACCCATCGCGACTCCTTCTGGAAGGTATATCCAGTACTCTGCCTCGGCATGCGCATCGCATCTCTGATGTCGGCGGAGTGGAACGTCTTCTCATCTAGATCTGGTACGAACCTCTTACTTCACTTTTCTCTAATGTCGTCTGCTTTGGACTCGTCTCGTCGCGGCTGCATGGACTAAGCTCCAACGGCTATCCTCATATCTGGAGTCTCCCAAGAAATTCATCTCACCACCTAGCATCTGAATTAAGTCGAGCCATCTGATCGAGTCGTCAAAACCTCATAATCCCCCAAGAACTCAACATCTTGGGCACAGTTTAATAGTATAGAGTACATACCACAGCATCGGTGGTCCAGCCGTAGAAGGGCAAACCCAAGCCTCACTAATGGCGCCGCAGAACTGCCGCAAACCCGAAGGTTCAAAGGCTTTCACACGGTCATTAAGTCGAGTTAGGGTTTCATTCTTCTAGAGAGACCATAGAATTGCCTGCATGTCTTTCCGACTACTTTAAACTTGGAATAATAGGTTTCTGACATTCGATCGTCTCTGTCGACTCCCAACGTCTCCGCGTGAAGTCGTCTCTAGCTGGAATCAATCTGTCTGATGACCTCGCATCGGGGTAGCGAACGAACCACATGTCCTAGTCATTCATCCTCGGTGACTAGCGACCTTCAATCATCTCTTAGTACAACTCGTACTGCAATAGCTCCAACATCTGGGGCGATATCTCGTCGTTCGCTGCAACAACTGGCTCACTCGTCCGCACGCTGAACAGTGTCTCAATCATCATGAGTAAGTAATATACCAATGGTCATCAAAATCTGGCTGGCCTCTGTCAGTGGCTCAATCCTCTAGTGTCGATCAGCACATCCGAGTAACCTCATAAAGGCGATCCGCCAAACGCTCGTGGCGCGGAAACACAGTAAAAAGACACATCTCCGCAATGGTGTGTCTCCGGAATCATGCCCTGGTCAGTCCTCGTTCGTGACGAGCTTGTGCTGACCGCAACTCTAGCCGTAGCTCTTCCTTCCATAACCATAGCAGCAAAACCAAACTGGTACCGATGAGGCTAGATCAGGAAGGAATATAATACTGAACAAGGAAATGTACATCCTAAGGCTTCATAAGTGGAGTGGCGTGTCGTAAATATGCCGCGGAACATATCAACGGTACGTCACTCTACTTTAGTCACCTATTCCATCAACCAAGGGTCATCCTACGCTCCGAAGGTTAAAACCTAACGCTCTGATACCAACTTTGTCACGTCCCGAAAGTACGGAACATGACCGGCACTTAAACTACGAAACGTCTCGAGGCGTACGTAATCTAAGTAAACCGAAAACCCAGAAATCTAAAACCATTTAAGGAGTAAATAAGGAAAAACTAGTTTTAAGAGGTAAAGAAATCATGTTTTGACAATCAAGTTTTTAAATAACTAAGCCGAATATGAATTTATAAAATGTGTAATTTTTCCTAAAAATTTCGGCAGAGTTTCCTTTGTAAAAACTGGCCCCGAATGGGGTACAACAAGAATAACATATATGACATGATAAAAGGCATCCCCAAGCGGGAGCTAGCTCTTCGTCAATCGACGGCCACAACCACACAAGTAAGAATAATATACAACACCGAAAGGCGAGGATCAAATCTAAAAGAAAACACAGTAAGCATGAAAACCGCAATACTACAAGCGCGACTCTAAGGTCGAAATAATACAACACTGAAGTCTGAGTCCGAAAGAATAAACAAGTTTTGGTTGATGGAAATTCTAGATATAATAGACAATACATGAACAATGGTGGTTCTGATACAAAAGAACCCACCTACCAACGCAAGTCACCCATATGGAAGCAGTGTGCCAGAAATGCCGCAATGGAATCTGTACGGCAAACCTGCAAAAACTGGGGCACAACGGGGGTGAGTTGCCAACTCGTGAATAGAAAGATATCTACAAGCAGGAATCGAATGCATGACCCATCCTAGGTCAATACGATCAGATATAAATAAACCTCAATATGAATAAAGCTGAAGCATACTAAACTGGCAATGTAATCTCTATACATGAATGAAGTGCCAAGTGCTCGTGCTAGTGCCTCAGGTAACAATATAGCATATGAATGAGATATGAATGCGTGAAAACAGGATACATCTACATGAAGCCACTGTTTTCATAATTTAGTGAGATTTCCCTTGTATTTTTAAAATGAGGTACCATAATGAAATCAGCATAAAACTGTGCCTAGCATCGGCACAAAACGAAATCCCAATATCCCGATATCTCAAAGTCTCAACCACAATATCTAGGGCGCCGTCAATCCAGACCGGCCCCTACCATCAATCTCAAGACCACGACGGTATCCTCCGGATATCCGACGTGTCGGGTAAAATCACCGGTAGGTAGTGCTCCCCTGCCAGGCTCAACGTCATCACCACATTCCTCTTGCCCCGGGGTACCGCACCGGGTCCACCATGTACCCGAAACGGTTCATCCGTCTCCTCGAATCGGGTTTCCAAATCCATCAGCAAACTCATGGTGGACGACTCATACATCATGGAAAAACCGCACTTTTTATTTTAAAAGAGAGAATATGTTTATTTGTGTTTTTGCGGTTTTCCTCCAAATCCAGAAAATCTCATAGAAATCCAAATCCAAACCTCAATAGCATGCAAAATAGTGAATATATGCATGAGAATCCATGAATGCGGCATAACAATGAATAACAGTATGCATGAAGTAGCAGGTAATAACTACAATGTCTAAACTATTCGCTAATAGGCTATGTCAAGCAATAATATATTTTCTAAGGTGTACGTGACATGGCAATTACCGATGAAGATGTGTGTGAGCCGGCAAGTAAGTGTACGTGGTACATACGCATCATCGGTAATGGTGCTGGTGTCCTATCAGCATGATATTAAAATGGTGTATGAAACATAATATAAGAATGCAATGCAAAGCGAACCACAAAAAGTGGGAGCTGAAACTAGACGTAACCAAAACTAATCTGCATTAATCTAATATAAGTCCTACGAATGGTGCCTTTTGAAATAACACGAATCATGGGGTTTTGAAAATAGGGCCACGGTGTTTTTATGAAAAGATACGTCGTTTTTGAAATGTCCGTAGATTCCCTTGAGCTGTCTTTAAAAATGCCCACGATTCGTTAGTTTTTGAAATAGGTAAGAAGTCTAATCTACTCTAACAACTACACTAAACTATACGGCCGAACTAACAAGCTGAACTACAGGTAAGGAAACCGCCTAACATCTGAGTCGATATATAATTATATATAAGTCGGTGATCCCGCCTCAATAGTATCGCGTACGATACAGTATATCATCTGACATCCTCGAGTCATGAGCGCGGATCTATCATCAATATAGGCTCGTACGGTAAATCGTCGTACGGCATCCCAAAAGCTGGGTACGGTTCAATATCACACTATCTCATCACATTTCAGATATCACTTATCATATCATATAATCTGGGGTACTGATCTAAGTCTAGTACAACTGATATCATCTTCAAAGTATGAATGCGGGGGTAAACACACATCCCGAACCCGCAAGAATCACATTTCGTATCCCCAATACGAATCATATCAAATCACCGATCTCGCGGCACAAAGCCCACATCATCGACTCAACTCCAAAGTCATCCCATATCATCAAACACCGTGCAAGTATAAGAAACATACAAGTGTATGCGTGTGGGTGCAAATCTATCCTATGGTTCGCAACTAGGAACTACGCTAGTTATTTCTACCCCTAACTAGCCATAACACACTAACTATCACACATAAAATATACTACATAGTACTAATTACGGACTGCGGGGGTGCTATACGCCATCCACCCGACTTCTCCCCGTAGATATAAATCTACTCACCTGGTCCTCGCTAGCCGGTGCCGACGTCGCCACGCGCTTGCTTGTCGTCTCGAAGTCCATATGGGGTACCTACATATCACAACGTATCGTATCGCATAAAAACCCAATTCAAAATCGAAACGGCATACGAAAACTAAATCGGCACGCGTATCATGCATAGGTCAAAACCTATCGCCTACACATGCAAGAATAGTCAAACCAACCCTCGATGTCGATGTACGAACGTCAAACCATCGAGAAAATCCAATCACACTCATTTACACATTCACGAACACTAATTTTAATATAAAATAGGTTAAAACTCACGAAAACCCCAAATTCACTCTAAAAGCCGTTTTTTCCGAAAAACTAGCAAGCAAAATTACCCGTTTTAGTACAAAACTCGATGTTTAAATGAATGTAGCGGCCAATATATTTATTATATATCTTAAATAAGTCAATAAAACCATTTCCATAATTTAATCACATAAATTTGCATAATTTCCAAAATCCTAGTTTGCAAAAATATCAATTTTAACACTTTTTAATGTAAAATTCATAATTTTACAATTAAACTTGGTTTTGCATATTTTAAATGGTTAAACCACTCAATGCAATTTTTAAGATATGAAGAAACCCTAACCATATTTTAATTCTCGATTTAACACAATATTTACAAAAACTAGTTTGCAATATTAACCAATTTCGACCATTTTTTTTATAGCAAAATGCACATACAACAAACTAGTTTGGATTTGCATGAAATAAGGTATTAAACTACACTTTAAAATGTTATTAATACCATGCAAAACCTAATTAGATTTTAATCTCCATTATATAAGTATTTCATTAAAACCTAGTTAGCAAATTAGCATAATTAGAACAATTTTTAAACTAACAAATTAGCAATTAGTAACCAAATTAGATTTTGCATTCAATTACATGTTAATCCCCTCATTACAATCATAAGCTAATGATAAAGAACCTAATTTAATTCAAACCCTAGCTTCAATTCAAAATTCCCAATTGAATTTCCAAACATTCAATTAAACCCACAATTTAACACCTAATTAGCTTCATTAAGGAATTTAAATCAAACAAAATGAATAATGGGTCAAAAGTTATACCTCACAAACCATGATCAAACTTGAATTCTAGACCTCCATTTTGAAATCCTTGCACCAAGATCCATGCTAAAGGAGATGAGGGAAAATGGGTAGGAGTCGGATTTTGATTTTGTGGGATTTTTGATGGATTTTTGTGAGGTTTTTGGAGATGAAATGAAGTGGAAACTTGGGGGAAAAATGAGGGGGGGCTGCTGAATATTTCGGCCAGAAGAGGGGAGTGGGGAGAGGTGAGTGATTGGTGTGGAAATTCCAAGGTCAAAGCCCCTCCCAATTACCATAATACCCCCACCTACTTTACTATATATAAAAACCTTATTTTAACTCATTTCTCACATGATTTAAGGTCAAAAAGAGGGAAATAAAATTCTTGGGCTGCTACAATAGTGTGGGGCCGGCCAAGGGGAGTGAGGGTGAGTGTGAGAGACTTTACAAAAAAATTCTATGCAAAAAGACCCCCCACAATACCAAATTTGCAAGTTTTAGTTCAAAATAACTATATTTTTGTTTTCCATAAAATAAATCAATTAAAACTTGAAATAAAATACTAAAAATTTATATTACAACTAGATTTTAATCAACATGATTTTAAGGATTAAAATTAACCCATTTAAATTTGTATTTATCGCTAATTTAATGTATTTTCTTACCGGCTTAAAATAATAATAAAATAATTTTTTTTTCAGAAAATTTGAAATTTCACCAGTGGCTCAATAAACACCAAATACTAGCAATTTCATAGATAGAATATGTATATTTAATTTTTATAATAAGATATTTGCATTTTTACTTTTTTACAGAAAACCCCCTTATTTTACCGATTTTCCGAAATTTCACCGAAACGATTTTTCAAAACGCTACACACAAGGATTCTCCAAATAGGATAAAGGTGATAACTCCTAAATCCTAGGATTTGGATCTATGAGATAGATCTAAATGGATGTTAGGATTCTCACTAGGTTTAGTGAGATGGTATCAATTGATCCTGGGGAGAATCACTGGAATGGTTCCAGGGTGATAAGGACGACTGAATGTCAGTCACAGGCAATGTCTTTACCCTCAATGGAGGGACGGTATGTTGGAAGAGTTCCAAGCTATATACCATGGCAGACTAGACATAAAGGCTGGTGACATCGCTATCAAAGATACTACCATAGAGGCAGTTTGGGTGTATATTGGTTCAAAAGATGAACTAGGTCCATACCATTGTGTGACAATGGAAGTGTGGCTTTGGCTCAGGAACCCCGATCCCATTAGTGACCCAGACATATTCTGAGGCAGCATCACCTGATCATGGAGATAGTTGATCTCTAGGGTGATCGAGGTTAGGAGAGTAGACTCAGAGGACAACACAGCGGATCCACTCACAAAGGCTTTTTCCCAGAGAGAGACTTTTTATGGGATGGTTGAGTATTAGATACTGCAACAACTTCTACAGATGGCCCTAGTGCAAGTAGGAGATTGTTAGTTATATGTATGCCCTAGAGGCCATTACTGCACATAAGATGTATATTGTAGTGGATGCTGGGACATATATAGGTATGACTTTCTTGCTCGACATGATAGTACGCTATCTGGTTGCTCTTTATCTTAACATGTATACTTGCAGTCTCTCTATTACATGTTGATAAAGCCCTTAGGATGTATGCTCGACTTCCAGGACTGTGATGTAGTTCATACTAGTGGGGCCTGGGTAGTCAATGAGTACATCCTTCAATGTTCCTAGTCATGGGAATATCGAGACGGGGCATCGATATTCCAGAGTAGACTAGCGTATATCTTCTCGACCCATGTGATGGGCGATAAATGATCCCATATCCATTGGTGTTTGACATCAGAGATGGTATGCGGGTGCTCAGTGGTGACTGGGTACACTGAACAGACTCGCCGAGAACTCCCAGATGGTATTATACCCCACGTCAGATGGCAGTTCTCTGGTGACACTGGTAAAGCTTAGCCTGTTGACCCGAGATCGTCATAGAGTATTGTGTGTCTCCCACTATGCTTTGATTTCCACCCTACGACAGCTCTATTGAGTCGTGCAAACAGGTGGTTTTTGGGTACAGTCCCGATTCACATGGAGGCAATGAGCGATAGAAGGGGATTCGTCTCTCCCGCTATTGGGGGTTGATGTTGCGCTATGCTCGACTGGCCATAACTGGAAATCCCTGGCAAGGGTTTCAGTGATTTACTGGTAAGAGTTATCAGTAGTTTCATGCTTGTTATGGACCTTATATCGGCATGACTTATCAAGCTACTGGGGTCTGACGTTTACCACCCCTAAGCGAGATATGCGACATATCAGACGAACAGACCGGATTGTATGGTAAGTGTTACTAGTTGGATTCACAGAAGTGTGAGCGGGCTTGCTCGTTGATCTTTTAATCGCTCAATACCCGGGTGGTCGTTACGTTTAGCAGACCGCTTGCGGCTTGTGGTTGTTTGATATGATCATCACCTGCTGCCGGCGTATTGACGAGTCTTTAGAGTCCTACACAGAGGTTTCCTGGCTCAAGCGAAACGATATAGGAGCGCATATGAGATATGTGCGGGACCGAGAATAATACCAGTATGTGATACTGTATTCTATTCTCGCGATTTGTATCATTGGACGGTTATATATGATATAGCCGGGTTACCGAATCAAGTGTTGATTCGACATTGATACACTTGAAATTAGTCGGTTATATACGATATGACCGGATCATTAAATCAAGTGTTGATTTAATGATTTGATGTATAATTATATATTTGATATATTACTTTACATTAACTAGTATTTGTTCACTTAAGGTGGATTTTCTCACTTGATGTGCACAAGTAGTATATGTGATATATTTTTGTGCACTAAATTGTATCATGTTTGATGATACATGCAAACTTGGATGTATGTTTACTTTAAACCATCTTTAGGTTAATGGTTAGGTTTTAATTTGTTTTTATTTATTTTCTTTATTCATTTTGGAAAAAAAAATATGGTGGCTTTCTTTGTTTTATTCTTGAAGCTTCATGAAGCTTTGATAAGTCTAGCCATTTTGTCTTTTGCCTTAACCTAACCATTAAACCTAAACCCTAGTTTATTCTCTACATGTGTTAGCCTCACCCATGGTTGCATTATGATAAGATCACTTGATTTATTATTATTCATTAATTCTTTTTCTATTCTCTTCTTCTTCTTCTTCTTGATGAAGAAAAAGAAAGCTTGCTTGAAAATTATCAAGTGATGAATCCAAGTGAGAAATCCTAATCCAAAGTGAACCCACTTCCTATTTCTTCATCCTCTACCACTTTCCATGTTGTATAGGGTGTTTTCTTCACAAGGTTCATGACCAAGTGAAGATGGAGCTTGAGTTTGAGTCGCCTCGACGTAGATCATCTTCGGCATCGAAGTCAACGACCTAGCCCGCTCGTTTCTCCGACGAAACCATCGCTAGAGTCCGGGATCCGATGATCGTAGCGGAAGGACGTCATCATAGAGCTAAAGAGGTGGAGGACCGGATCTACAAAGGTTGTATTTCCATTCACTTAGTAGCAAAGTAGTTTGCTTGCTTGTTAGTTTCGCCTTACCTATAGTAACGATCTAGTTTAGGGTTCTTTGGCACATTGAAAATTTTGAATTGGGCATGTTTGATCAGTTGTAGAACCTCATGAGTGTGCCTAGGAACCCTACAGTATGATGGAAATCAAAGCACAGTGGGAATCACACAAGACTCTTTGACGATCTCGGGTGTACAGACTAACCTGTACCAGTGTCACCAGAGAACGGCCATCTGACGTGAGGTATAATACCATCTGGGAGTTCTCGGCGAGTCCGTCCAGTATACCCAGTCTCCACTGAGGACCCGTATACCTTCTCTGATGTCAAACACCAATGGATATGGGATCATCCATCGCCCATCATATGGGTTAAGAAGCGCATACGCTAGTCTACTCTGGAGTATCGATGCACTGTCTCGGTACTCCCACGACTAGGAACATTTGAAGGATGTACTTTGTGACTACACTATCCCCACTAGTATGATCCGCATCATAGTCATGGTAGACAAGTACTCATCCTAAGTGCTTTATCAACATGTAACATAGAGACAATCAGAGTACATGTTACGATAAGGAGCAACCAGATAGCGTACTATCATGTCGAGCAAGAAAGTCCTCCCTATAAGTCCACGTTACCCGTCCTCGGTTCTTTGGGGTTAGGGAAGTGGTGAAAAACGATTTTTCTTTGGGGGTAACATGGACTCAAAATAGGGATCTTTGTTAAACAACTATCTAACAACCTAACTAGGAGTTTTACCTACTCGTTTAGGGGGTTATATCTTAACTTGAACTCCTTCTCTTCGACTCCTTATGGTGGTCGGATGGTTCTCTCCTTGTCGTCTCCTTGTGCTGAAGATGGATCCACCTGAAAGCTTCTACCTTTGGCTCCAGCCTCAATCTTGAGGAAACTAGAACACTTGGTTTGCTAGACCTTGGATACTCGGATGAGTAGAGAATTATTTTGGGTTTTATCTCTAAGGAAATGGTTCTCAACTCATGAGAGGGAGTTTCCTTGAGCTAGAGAGAGAGCAAGAGGAAGAGGGATAGCTTGAGGAGGAGAGAGAATGAGAATGATAGAATGAGCAAGACTTTTCTCACCCTTGCTCTCATAATCCAAAATAATCATAACAAATAATAATAATTGAGTATTATGTGATGGTTCATATGATATCAAAAGGCAATATCAGTTCATGCACTCATTTTGTAAAGTATAACAAGCAAGCAAAAGTCTTTGCCATGAAATGATAGCCATTGTAATGATGATGGTCAACAAGTCCAACCTAGTCAACCGGTCAACAAAGTCAACAAGTCAACAAAGTCAACCTTTCAACCAAACCATGGCACAATAATACTTAATTAATATTATCATTAATCATATTTCAAATTCTCATTAGGGTTTAGCAAAAGTCAACAGTCAACAACCTTAATGAGAATCCTCTGCCTCTGTCTCTCTGTCAACCATGCATACACACCCGCATCCGCATTCCAAGGAACACGAATACAAACGAGATAAAACCAATCCCAAAACGTACACTAGGATCTGGTTTAAACCAAAGCCCGCTAGTGATAACTGCCCGGACATTAAACGTGCACAAGTGCACGGATGTAACCGAACCCTGTCGCAAAACCATGCGACCTCTACTCTTTTTCCTAAAGGCGAATAGCTCTCTGTGTGGAACTCTAAAGACTCAACACTACGCTGGCAGTGGGTTTAACCACAGACCGCAAGCGGCACTAGCTGTGCGTAACGGCCCCCAGGAAGATGCCGATAAGAAGAAGGACGAGGTGAAACCCATCTGAACTCCTACTGAGCCTGAATATGACAATCTGCGTACAGTCCGGTTTGTTCGTCTAAGAATATCGCATGGAGGGCCTAGGGGGGCGGTAAACGTCAGTTCCCTAATAGCGGTACAAGTCGTGTCGGAGTGTAGCCCAGAACACCCTGAGATAACACTAGAAACCTACCAGTATATCTCGCTTGCCCTGGCCAGGGACTTTGTGTAATGGCTCTCCTAGACACAGAGCGATATCAACCCCCAATACCGGGAGAGACGAATCCTGTCTAACCATCACTGCCTCCAAGTGCTTCGGGACTGCACCCAACTACTACCTGTTTCCACGACTCCTTTGAGCCGTGGTAGGGTAGTAATCAAAGTACAGTGGGAACACACTCGAGGCGAAGTGATAGTGTCAAGTCAGCGGACTAAGCTGTACTCATGTCACCTGGGAACTGATAACTGAAGATAGGTATAGTACCAACCAACAGTTCCCGATGAGTCCTGTCCAGTGTACTCGTAACCTAACGAGCACCCGCATACTATCTCAAGTACGATGTACTGACGGCTGTGGGACATACCGTCTCCGATGCTGTGATGAGAAGCGCATACGCTAGTCTACTCTGGAGTATCGATGCCCTGTCTCGATAGTCCTACGACTAGGGACCTGCATAAGGATGTGCTTGTGGATTACCCAGCCCCCATGAGTGTGACTGCCATCACAACGCTGGTAATCAAGCAAATATCCTAAGGGCTCCACTAATGTGTATAGGTGATATACTAAAAGAAACACATGTACACAATAAAGTAGAAACAAACCAAGTAGCATACTACTATTTTGAGCAAGATTGTCTATACAAGGTGAATATCTCAAGCTTCCATTAAGTAATATACAAACTAGTATGATACAGTTTTGGCCTCTAGGGCATATACACTAACAATCTCCCACTTGCACTAAGGCCATGTACTGGCGTATCGAAGACCTTTCATCTCGATCAGCCGCTCGAACTGAGCCTTGGGTAAGGCCTTCGTGAGTGGATCAACAGTGTTATCTTCCGTAGTAACTCTCCGAACCTCGATCTCCTGGCGACCCACGATCTCCCTGATCAGGTGATACCGCCTCAAGATTTGTCTGGACTTCTGATGAGACCTGGGTTCCTTCGCTAAAGCTATAGCCCCGTTGTTGTCGCAATACAGAGGTATTGGATCAACAATGGACAGAACCACCTGAAGTTCTGTCAAGAACTTCCTTATCCAGACGGCTTCTTTTGCGGCATCTGCAGCAGCGATATATTCCGCTTCAATCATCGAGTCAGCAACGGTTTCCTGTTTGGAACTCTTCCAACACACTGCCCCTCCATTAAGGGTAAAGACATAACCCGATATGGACTTGGAATCATCCTAGTTACTCTGGAAGCTGGAGTCAGTAAATGCCTCAATCTGGAGGTATTTTCCGCCATACACCAAGAACATCTCCTTAGTCCTTCTCAGGTACTTGAGAATATTCTTTACCGCTATCCAGTGCTTTCTCCCCAGGGTTTGACTGATATCGGCTTACCATACTTAGTGCATAAGCTACATCTGGTCTGGTACAGAACATCGCATACATTATAGAGCATACCGCAGAAGCGTAGGGTATAATAGACATGCGATCCATTTCCAAATCAGTCTTGGGAGACATCTCTTTGGAGAGGGTGATCCCGTGACAAGCCGGTAGATTACCGCGCTTGGAATCTTCCATACCGAATCTTCTCAGTATGGTGTCGATGTACCTGGACTGTGAAAGTCCTAATATCCTCTTGGATCTGTCACGATATATCCGGATCCCCAGAATGTAAGAGGCATCACCCGGGTCTTTCATGGAGAACTTGTGTGACAAGAACCCTTTAACAGATTGTAGCATAGGAATGTCATTTCCTATTAAGACAATGTCATCTATGTATAAAACGAGGAATACGACAGTTCTTGCTACAAATCTACTATAGATGCATGGTTCATCTGGATTTTTGATAAAGCCAAATTCTTTGACCGTCTCATCAAAATAGATGTTCCAACTCTACGATGCCTGCTTTAGTCCATAGATGGACTTAAGCAACTTGAATACCTTTCCGCTGCTCCTACTCTGAATGAAACCCTCTGGCTGGTCCATATAGACACACTCCTCTAATTTCCATTTAGAAAAGCGGTCTTTACATCCATCTGCCAAATCACATAATCGTGGAAGGCAGCAATGGCAAGAAGGATCTGAATGGATTTCAGCATAGCCACTAGAGAAAAGGTTTCGTCATAGTCCAAACCAGGTCTATGACGAAAACCCTTTGCAACAAGTCTAGCCTTATAGGTCTCAACCTGTCCATTTACACCAATCTTTCTTTTGAAGATCCACTTGCATCCTACAGGTTTTACCCCATCTGGAGCAACGTCCAACGTCCATACTTGTTTGGTGTACATGGACTCCATTTCGGTCCGCATTGTATCTATCCATTTTACCGAGTCAACGCTCTGAATGGTCTGCTGGAAGCTAGTCAGCTCATCATAATCAATGATGCAATCCTCTCTATCCCCGTCTATGAGAAAACCGTAGTATCTCTCGGGCGGATGAGACTGCCTACTACTCCTACGGAGCGGCGCAGGAATGTCCTGATCTTTCGAACCCTCTGGTTCTACTAAGCTTTCAGTAATAGCTCGTGGTTCTGGAATTTCTTCCAGTTCTATTGCGCTCCCACTTATCTGATTTTCCAAAAATTCGGTTTCCAAGAAGTGGGCATGACGAGAAACAAAAACCTTTTGTTCCTCTTCGCAATAGAAGAAATATCCCTTGGAGTTCTTTGGATATCCTACAAACTTGCACTGTACTGAGCGTGCCTCGAGTTTGTCCGTATGCTGCTTTTTGATAAAAGCTGGACATCCCCATGTCTTAATGTGCTTAAGATAGGGTTTCTTCCCACACCACATCTGATATGGTGTGGTAGGCACAGTCTTAGTTGGAACTCGGTTCAAAAGATATGCAGCTGATTCTAGTGCATACCCCCAGAATGATCGCGGTAACTCAGCATTACTCATCATGGAACGTACCATATCGAATAGGGTCCGGTTCCGTCTCTCCGATACACCGTTATGTTGCGGAGTGTATGGAGGAGTAAGCTGAGAGAGAATTCCATTCTCTTTTAGGTAATCCAGGAATTCGGCACTCAAGTATTCACCACCTCGATCAGATCTCAGTGTCTTGATACTTTTGCCGGTTTGTTTTTCTACTTCATTCTTATATTCTTGGAATTTTCCAAAAGCTTCGGATTTATGTTTCATTAAGAAGACATATCCGTACCTTGAAAAGTCATCCGTAAAAGTAATGAAGTAAGAATAACCGCTTCACGCTTGTGTAGACATTGGACCGCACACATCGCTGTGTACGAGTCCCAAGAGCTTGCTCGCTCTTACTCCGTGTCCAGTGAACGGAGTCTTTGTCATCTTTCCTTTGAGACAGGATTGACAAGTTGCATATGATTGATATTCGAACGGATCCAAATATCCTTCTGTATGTAACTTCGTCAACCTTCTCTCATTGATGTGACCTAGTCTACAATGCCATAAGAAAGCCTGATTTGTTTCCGGAGACTTTGTTTTGTGTGTATTCTGGAAAATGAAAATATGTGGTTGTTTTAATACGTATATACCATTTCTTAATGTACCTGACCCAATCAAAACATGATTAAGGTGAATGTTTACAACATTGCTTACAAATGCAAATTCATAACCTTCTTTAGATAATAAAGATACAGATATGATATTACAGGTTGCATTGGGTACAAAATAACAATTACGCAAAACCAAAATGTGTCCATCTGACAATCACAGGTGATAGTCCCCACGGACTCAGCATCCATGCCAGCTCCATTTGCAACTATGAGGGTCATATCACCTGCCTTCAAAACCCTACGCTTTCTCAGTGCCTGTAAAGAATTACAGATATGAAATCCTGATCCGGTATCTAATACCCAGGATGTAGAGTTTATTGAAAGACAGTTTTCAATAACATGCACACCTGAAGCTGAAGCCGCAACTTGCTTCAGATCCTGGTTTCTGGCCTTCCAAGCCCTGCAATCCTTTTTCCAGTGTCCACTCTTGTGACAGTAAAAGCATTCTTCCTTTCCCATAAGCTTTCCCGCTACCTTTGTTGCCTTTGTCTTTCCCTTCGTATCCACTTTACTAACACCGCCCCTTGGTTTGGCGGGGGCTTTCTTCTTCTTTCCATTGGCTTTCGCCTTGGACCTAGAAGAGGAAGATCTTCCTACAAACAAAGTGGATGTTTCCCTACCTTTCTGTAGGGTGCCCTCTACACTCCTCAGCATGATGAGGAGTTTTGAAAGTTCAACTCCTTTTTCTTGCAAGTTGAAGTTCAGGATAAACTGGGCGTAAGTGGAAGGATAGGACTGGAGAATCAAGTCCGTGTAGAGCTCGTTCTCTAACGTGGTCCCAAGGTCCGCGAGCTCCTCAATGAAGCCAATCATCTTAAGCATGTGTTCCGCTACCGATGATCCGACGACCAATCTCGCCGAAAACAACTTTTTCAAGACTTCGTATCTGGCGATACGGGATTGCTCTCCATACAGTTCTTTTGTATAGAGAAATATGGATTCATGGTCCATATTCTCGTGCCTTCTCTGATGTTCATTGTCCATATAGGCAAGCACGAGGCACTTGGCCTTCGCGCAGTCGATTTCCCAGGTTTTACGGATTTCCTTATCCGCGACGCTGGTTTTGGGACCTGGGACAGGGGAGCTTTGGTGGTAAGGAGATACCCCAACTTGTCATAAGTGATTGCCATTTTGACATTCCTGAGCCATTCTTTGTAGTTTGGCCCTGTCAGTACATTTTTATCTAGTAGTAACTTAAGTCCAGTCATGATGTTTGGTCGCTGCAATTAGGAGAGAGAGAAGAAACACTTTAGCATGATGCTCTTGCAAGTTTAGAGTGGTTTTTAGTTTGTCTAAACAGGATGGCTCCCACTGTCTCTCGAATCCCTCCTCAAACCAAAAAGGAAGAATTAGTCGGGGTCAATCTCACCATACAATACTTGCTTAACCGTTCAGCCAGGACAGTGTTGGTACTTCGAGGGAGGTTTTCCAACGCTTTCGCGAAGTTCCTTAATTAAATAACCTCTTTTCCCTGTGGGCGTAGCCCCGCTAACACTTTTCTAGACAACTACTTGGTTTATAGCATTGATCGTTAAGTGAGAAAATTCCGGAGAAGTAGCATATACTCACAGTAGGATCGGGATCCAAATATCATCGTGTGACAAAACTGAAGGAATCCTACCAGAATCATCACACTCCAAATGGTATGCAGCGCTCGCAAGTTTCAGTTTCTTTAGAAACTCCCGATGTGGATTTTTGCCACATGCTCTTATGACCTTGACTTTGGCCAACAAATCATAAGTCACATGTCAAGTTCTACCCATCATTCTCCAGGTTAATTTGAACCCACCCGTACCTACCCTTGACTTTGGCCAACAAGGCAGTACGACTGTCCCAAACCAACACATCTATCTATGCTGCACATGAATACCCAATAGCTACCAATCACTATGCCTTGACTTTGGCCAACAAACATAGCTTGAATACTATTGACTATCCATGTGAAACGACGGAGGGCTAAGAATGGTTTTGGCGAAACCGTGAACGTAGTGAACTTGATATAATCGATGGAACGAGATAGCTTTTAAAAGGAGTGGCTTAAGCTCCGCGTTTAAAAGTTGTTTTTGAAAAGAAACCGAGTGGTTTTGGGACCGTTCCAACGACTCTACTTTAGTTTATTTTCTTGCATTAATTTAATGCGTCCCGTCATTTAATCCTACCATTGCAGAAAAAAACGAAAATATGATGTACGCTTATGCCATCCGCATTCGCCACGGGGCCCCGTCATTACCCGTTAGGTTACTTAACTAACGACAGAGCGGGGGCTGGACTAGCGCGGATGCAAAACATAAGCAACGCCTAAATAGATATCATATATAGATATATACATTCGTCACATGCAATGATAGCTATTCCAGATCACAGATGAACACATTGGATATACTAGGAATCCGCATTCCGTACGAGCCTGTAACGAAGAGCGGATTACACGGTCGCGATGAATAGCCAAGACCCTACCCTAGACCCCTACGGGTGCGGAAAACTACCCGCCAAGTACCCGAAGCGAAGCAGCCTCCCTCAACACCGTGAGTAGGCCACTCGGCACTTCGAGGTACCCGGTAGTTTGTGCACCACAACTTGGGTCTATCCTAGGAGCAAAAACAGTAAAAGAAATTATACAATGACGGCTACAACCCCATCCCGGTTGTGCAGCCATATAAATAATTTTACATCAATTACAAATTAAATGAATTGAAAGAAAAAGAAAACTCTCATCTCACAACCACCCGGCTATTCATCCGCGACAATCCAATGAATTCATATACACATACCATCAACATTACAGATCACAGCTATGTATAACCCCCACTAATCGAAGTATAGCGATTAGCAGACGTTCAATACATATATCACATCACAGATATAACCCGTTAGCTTAAGTCTTTAGAAGTTCGATCAAAATACGGATTTTTAATCACCCCAAAAACAAATTTTGCTTTCTGGAAAATCTAGGCCGAAAAATCATATTCCAAAAATCCCAAAACACCGCAATAAATACACTGCAGCAAAACCGATCCACGGCCGAGTCAACTCGGCCGCGGATCTACGGCAAGAAGCTCCTCTTGCCGCGTTTCCGCGGTGAGTTGGTCGGTTCAGTGGATCGTTTTTCTGCACGGTTCACTAAAAACCCTGAGCCGATTTTTGGTATATGTCAAATAATTTTAACAGCAGTTTAAAAATCGACAAAAAGTTCATGCCCCGGGCGTGTTTTGTGATTTTCTTTTCGATCGAACTTCTAGTTACTTTGCTAACATGTTAGATAGTATTTAACTGGGCTCTGATACCACTATAAGTCCACGTTACCCGTCCCCGGTTCTTTGGGGTTGCGGAAATGGTGAAAAACGATTTTTCTTTGGGGGTAACATGGACTCAAAATACGGATCTTTGTTAAACAACTATCTAACAACCTAACTAGGAGTTTTACCTACTCGGTTAGGGGGTTATACCTTAACTTGAACTCCTTCTCTTCGACTCCTTGTGGTGGTTGGATGGTTCTCTCCTTGTCGTCTCCTTGTGCCGAAGATGGATCCACCTGAAAGCTTCTACCTTTGGCTCCAACCTCAATCTTGAGGAAACTAGAACACTTGGTTTGCTAGACCTTGTATACTAGGAAGAGTAGAGAAGTGTTTTGGCTTTTATCTCTAAGGAAATAGTTCTCAACTCATGAGAGGGAGTTTCCTTGAGCTAGAGAGAAAGTAAGAGGAAGAGGGGGAGCTTGAGGATGAGAGAGAATGAGAATGATAGAATGAGCAAAACTTTCCTCACCCTTACTCTCATAATCCAAAATAATCATAACAAATAATAATAATTGAGTATTATGTGATGGTTCATATCATATCAAAAGGCAATATCATTTCATGCACTCATTTTGTAAAGTATAACAAGCAAGCAAAAGTCTTTGCCATGAAATGATAGCCATTGTAATAATGATGGTCAACAAGTCCAACCTAGTCAATCGGCCAACAAAGTCAACAAGTCAACAAAGTCAACCTTTCAACCCAACCATGGCACAATAATACTTAATTAATATTATCATTAATCATATTTCAAATTCTCATTAGGGTTTAGCAAAAGTCAACAGTCAACAACCCTAATGAGAATCCTCTGCCTCTGTCTCTCTATCAACCGTGCATACACACCCGCATCTGCGTTCCGAGGAACACGAATACAAACGAGATAAAACCAATCCCAAAACGTACACTAGGATCTGGCTTAAACCAAAGCCCGCTAGTGATAACTGCCAGGACACTAAACGTGCACAAGTGCACGGATGTGACTGAACCCTGTCTCAAAACCATGCGACCTCTACTCTTTTGCCTAAAGGCGAATAGCTCTCTGTGTGGGACTCTAAAGGCTCGACACTACGCTGGCAGTGGGTTTAATCACAGACTGCAAGAGGCACTAGCTGTGCGTAACGGCCCCCAGGTAGATGCCGATAAGAAGACGGACGAGGTGAAACCCATCTGAACTCCTACTGAGCCTGAATGTGACAATCTGTGTACAGTCTGGTCTGTTCATCTGAGAATATCGCATGGCAGGCCTAGGGGGGCGGTAAACGTCAGTCCCCTAATAGCGGTACAAGTCGTGTTGGAGTGTAGCCCAGAACACCCTGAGATAACAATGGAAACCTACCAGTATATCTCGCTTGCCCTGGCCAGGGACTTTGTGTAATGGCTCTCCTAGACATAGCACGATATCAACCCCCAATACCGGGAGAGACTAATCCTGTCTAACCGTCACTGCCTCCAAGTGCTTCAGGACTGCACCCAACTACTACCTGTTTGCACGACTCCTTTGAGCCGTGGTAGGGTAGTAATCAAAGTACAGTAGGAACACACTCGAGGCGAAGTGACTGTGTCAAGTCAGTGGACTAAGCTGTATTCATGTCACCTGGGAACTGATAACTGACAATAGGCATAGTACCAACCAACAGTTCCCGACGAGTCCTGTCCAATGTACTCGTAACTTAACGAGCACCCGCATACTATCTCAAGTACGACGTACTGACGGCTGTGGGACAGACCGTCTCCCATGATGGGATGAGAAGCGCATACGCTAGTCTACTCCGGAGTATCGATGTCCTGTCTCGATAGTCCTACGACTAGGGACCTACATAAGGATGTGCTTGTGGATTACCCAGCCCCTACGAGTGTGACTGCCATCACAACGCTGGTAATCAAGCAAAGATCTTAAGGGCTCCACTAATGTGTATAGGTGACATACTAAAAGAAACACATGTACACATTAAAGTAAAAACAAACCAAGTAGCATACTACTATTTTGAACAAGATTTTCTATACAAGGTGAATATCCCAAGCTTCCATTAAGTAATATACAAACTAGTATGATACAGTAATGGCCTCTTGGGCATATACACTAACACTCCCTATATATGTCCAAGCATCCACTACAATATACATCGTATGTACAATAATGGCCTCTTGGGCATAAATATAACTAACAATCTCCCACTTGCACTAGGGCCATCTATTATGGTATCGCATACCCAACAATCAGCTGTGGTTGAAGTATCTCATACTCAACCATCCCATAAAAGTCTCTACTGGAAAATAGGCCTTTATGAGTGGATCCGTGCTGTTTTCCTCTGTGTCTACTCTCCTAACCTCAATCTCCCTGGAGATCAACCATCTCCATGATCAGGTGATACTGCCTAAGAATTATATCTGGATTTCAGATGGGACGGGGGTTCCTAAGCCAAAGCCATAACTCCATTGTCACACAATGGTTGGAACGAAGTTCATCTCATAAACTTATATATATCCAGACTGCCACTTTGGTAGCATCCTTGGTAACGATGTATCTTGCCTTTAATCGTATAGTAAGTCACGGTATCTAGCTTGGAACTCTTCCAACATACCCTGGAACCATTCCAGTGATTCTCCCTAGGATCAATTTATACCATCTCACTACAACTAGTGAGAATCCTAACATCCAATTAGATCTATCTCATAGATCCAAAACCCAGGATTCTGGAGGTATCGTTTTGATCCTATATGTAGAATCCTTGTGATACGCGGAGATTGACAAAGCATAGCTTAGGAAACTCCTTCCCTATCAAGAGTATGTCATCCACGTGCTCTACGAGGATCACCACCATACTCCCTACTACCTTTTTGTATATACAAGGTTCATCTACCATTTTGATGAAGTCAAACTCTTTTACTACCACATCAAAACAGACGTTCCAACTCCTCGAAGCCTGATTTATCACATAAAACATCTTGCACACGTTTCCGCTGCTCCCACTATCTACGAAGCCCTCTGGCTGTGTACTTATAGACGCTCTCTTCCAAAACATCATTTAGAAAAGCAGTCATGACACCCAACCACCAGATATCGTAGTCATGGTATGTAGCAGTGGCAAGTAGGATCTGGATGGACTTAAGCATAGCTTTGAAAGTCTCAGCTTTTCCATGTTCACAAGGTAATCTTCTCAAGATATACTTGCTCTTAATGGGGATTTAACCCTTCAGATAAAGCAACCAAAGTCCATACTTTGTTGGTGTATAAAGATTCCATCTCAGATCGCTAAGCATCCAGCCATTCTTACAGAGTCCCACTCCTGATGGCCTGCTCGAAACTTGTTGGGTCATCATCTCATGATGCAATCCTCGCTCCCACTATCATAGAGAAACCGAAGTATCTCTCAGGTGGGTGAGGAACCCTACTAGATCGGCGGAGAGGCTGAGGTTCGTTGGAAACCATTGAATCCTTTGGTTCTACCAAATCATCAGCTACAGTTTGTATAGATGGAACTCTTTCCAGTTCTAACTCATGACCACTAATTTCTTCACAAGAAATTTCCTTTCACAAAGGTGGCATGTTGAGAAACAAAACATCTTTTGTTCCTCAGTTAGGTAGAAGATATTCCCTTACGAATGCTTGGGATATCCAACAAACTTCCACAGAACTGACTTTGCCTCGAGCTTGTCCGAATTTTGCTTTTAGACATAGGCTGGACACCCTAAATCTTAACATACTTAAGATATGGGCTCTTCCCATTCTATATCACATATAAAGTCGTAGGCAACTGATTTGATTTCGAACCCTATTAAATAGGTATGCAGCTTCTTAAGTGCATAACTCCCAAAAGGAAATAGGAAACTCAGTAGTACTCATCATAGAGCACACCATATCAAATAGGGTGTGTTTGCTCCACCCCGATATACCGACGTGTTGTGGTGTATACGGAGGAGTGATGCTGAGAGAGAATCTCATTCTCCTTTAGAATAGTCCAGGAATCTCCGTGCTCAAGTATTCTCCTCCTTGATCTCATCAAAGGACATAATACGTATACCCGTTTTTGGTTCTCTACTTTATATTCTGTGATTATCTCAAAAGGTTCAGACTTGTGTTTCAACAGGAATATATGTTCGAATCTTGAGAGATAATCAGTGAATGTAATGAAGTACAAAGAACCAGTCCTGGCATGTGTAGACAGGATACTTACATACATCATCATGTATCAATCCCAAGAGTTCACTAACTCGTTTTCTGTTTCCAATAAATAGAGCTGTGGTTATCTTATCTTTGTGACATGACTGGTAAGTTTCACAAGATGTAAATTCAAACAGATTTAAATATGCATCTAAATGTAACTTCAGCTAGTCAGGTCACATTGATATGAAGTCTACAATGCCTCAAGAAGGATTCGTTCATTTCTGAACTCTTCCTCTTGTGTGTGTTGTGTATACTAAGAACTGTAGTTTGATTTAGAACGTCTATGCTTTTAGATAATTTGCCTGAACCGATCAACTCTTGATATAGGAAATGTTCAAAACATTATCCAACAATACAAAATTATATCCTTCTTTACTAAATAAAGAGACTGATATGATGTTGTATATCTGGTTCGGTATCTAATAACATTCGTTAAGAATCAATGTATTCTGGTAATACAGGGTGATAACTTCCAACAGACATGGCGTCCTACAATTGCACCATTTCCAAATTTTGAAACATATCACCCGTTCTGAATTCTCTACCTATCTGTAGCCCATTTAACAGATTACATATGCGGGATCCTGATCCGGTATCTCATACCCAGGACGTAAAGGATACTGAGAAACAGTTCTCGGTAATGAACACACCCGAAGATAATGCATCAGCATGCACTTTCTTCGTTTGGGCGGCACGGGAATTATGGTAATCCCAAATTTCCTGCTCTATCTTATAACATTTATAAGTTGGAGAGGGACCAACGTTCCCTAGCGCAGTATAACAAGCGGGTTCGGTCAATACATCCGTATTATTATCTTGATTAAGGCGTGACATGGTCGCTACCTGGAGAGAGAGAGAAGAAAACACTCAGCGTATGCTCTTGCAAGATTAAATTGGTTATTAATATATCTAATCAGGATGTCTCCCACTGTTTTAGTCAAATCTTCCTTCAAACCCTAAAAGGAAAGACTAGCCGGGATTAATTACACCCTACAAGTTCGCCAATCTTTCAGCCAGGCCAGTGCCGGTACTTTGAGGGAGATTCCCTGTGCTTTCGCACGGACCTAATTAAAGTAAACCTCGTTTTTCCAGGGGCGTAACCCCGTTGACACCTTTCTAGACACCTACTTGATTGGCTAATTGTAATGTGTAAAACTCTCCCAGGAGTAACTCTTACTCGCAGCGGGTATCGGGATCCAACTATCTCATAGAAGGTATACAATCTCATTGTAAATTTCAACAATTGAAATTCCCAATAATATTTTACCCCTAGCAGCTATATGACCATAACATAGTGAACAAATCATAAGTGCTAGTCCAGTTCAACCCGTCATTTCCCGATTGAATTAAACCCACCCGCACGACCCTTAACATAGTTAACAAAGTCGCACGACTACTCTAATCCAATCACATCATATGCTTATACAGATAAGCACTAATCAGCTACCGCACACTACGTCTCAACATAGTCAACAAACGTAGCATGACTACTAACTAGTACTTATCTGAAATGACGGAGGGCTACGACAGGTTTTTAAGAAAACCCTTTGCCTAATGAACTTGATATCGTCGTAAAAACAAGTGATTTTAAATGGAGTGTTTTTGAGGCCTTTTCTAGTTTCGCTAAAGAGGTCACTCCCGGTGAAGGGATCGTCGGCTCTTTCCTTATCGAATATGGTGCAGGATATTTCATAAATACCACTATGCGGATATTTCACAAATACCACTTTGCAAAGCGAAAACTATATAAGCAATCAAAAGACAAACCGAGGGTTGTAGCATCCGCTAGTTTCGCTAAAGAGGTCACTCACGGTGAAGTGATCTCGGCTCTTTCCTTATCAAATAAGGTGCTGGATGTTCTACAAGGAACACCGCTATGCAAAGCAAGAACTAGGGCTACCAGTTTTTAAACAAGTTTCTACAACATCTTTAGGTTTCTTTTATTTCATTAATCTCATTAATGAAGTCCTATTTTAATATGCTTCACAAGCATCACATTTGAAACGAAATCAACAATATATAATATATATCTCATATATATAATATAAACATTCGTCTCAGCCGGTAATATGATTTTATCACAGAACATTGCAGCAGAAGAACATATATGAAATATTGGATATACTAGGATGCCCGTGTTTTTAATACGAGCTTGTATAAAACACGGATTCCACGGTCGTGATGAATAGCCAAACCCACATCCCTAGACCCCTACGAGAGCGGCAAGTAACCTTGCCAGTTCTAGAGTTAGGAGACCCGGTCTCGACTCCTCGAGATGGTCTCCCACTGGACCCTAGAACCCGGTTACTTGTGCTCCCCGCCTTGGGTCTAACCTAATGCGGAAAAGTAAATAATATACAATGGTGACATCATCCTCAGCCCGGAAGTGCCCCAATAAAAGAATATTACATACAAATGAATTTTACATGAATGAAAATAAAAAAACTCTCATCTCACATAAAACCCCCGGCTATTCAAAAACACGACGATCCAATATAACATATCACAGCAACACATAATATCACATATCATCAATGTAAGTAAATATGCGTATCCAAATTATCGTTGATGTATAGCAACGAAACCGGCGATACACCACATATTACACTTACGGTCCCAGAAAAGAAAGTGTAAAACTACAACAGTTGGAATCCGCAACCTCTTTAGACATCGCATGCCTAACCAAATGAATTCCTTAGACATCTCATGCCTAACAATTATAAACCCCGCATTTTAGTCTAATTATCGAAAACACTTTTCAATATCTAGTTGGAAAATTCAACAAGATTCCCGAAAACCTGATCGAATGCTCGTCGAAAACTTTGGTAGACGGCTGCACCCCCGATGCCGTCGACGAAGTGCACTAAGGCGGAACACCGCTGCCGCGAGCACCCGAACGGATGCTTTTGGCGACGGGGTTATCTTACAGTCACTTGGTCGGGGCTTTGGGGCGTGGCAGTCTATTAAGTTTACCCGGCGAGTATCCGCGTACGCTACATGATTGCGACAGAATTTTGATCGCATCAAAATCCCGTGGCAACCGATCATCTGAGACTAAACTGCTAGATTTATAACATTCAAATTAGTTATCTCATAACTACTTGTGGATTCCAAATATTGTATCACATTCCAGATAAATAGATAATGTTAAACTTTTCAATCGAATAAACAAACACCCAAGATTTCCCAAATAGTTCTCAACACTTGAAATTAGTTTAAAAGCATCCATCACATGCCACAATACCAATGGTCCAGCCGTAGAAGGGTCAAACCAACGCCTCACATGTGGCAACGCCATACTGCCACAAACCCTAAGGTTTAGAGGCAGTTCAGACGGTCACATAATTGAGTTAATGTTAGTGTTCTTCTAGAGGGTCCACCGCGTTACTTGCACGACTAAGAACGTTCTTAAACTATGAAATAATCCAACACTTGGAAATTTTCCGGCAGGGGAAAAAGTGCGTTATTGATATCCGTTCGAACTTTTTAACACGTTCTAAATTATCCGGACAAATTAAACGAAGTTAAACTTTCCGAACGAATCAATGAGTTCCCAATAATTCCCAGAAGGCTCAACACTTGAGTAGAGTAAAAAAAATTCCAGAATTATGAAAAAGGAACTAAGAATAAATACCTGAAGTAGTGGGCCCCAAATCCAAATTTTGGCGGCGGAACCGCCGCCAAACGCGTGGTTTAGCCGCGGTTCCGCGGTCACCTGAGGGAGTTGGTGGTCCGTACTTCACAGTAATTCTTAGATTTCCCTGCATGATTTTCTGAGTATTTTTAATATGAAAAATGTCAACTTTTGAAAAAAATTCCAGAAACTAGGATTTAACGGGTATTCGGAGTTCAATCGGACTTTAAACTTCGTCTACACTTCGCCTAAAGATCTAGCTCGGCTCTGATACCACCGTAGAGTTACTAGGCACTCTCACAAGGGTCTATAAGGCATCAACCATGCCCAATATCATCTTTAGACGTGCCGAACAACCCTAACCAAGATCTTAGACTAGAGATTAGGCGAAACAAATACCAAGTAAACAACTTTAGTTCTAAGAGTTTGGGATTACAACCTTTGTAGTCCGGTCCTTCACTTCATAAGCTCCGTGTTGTGGTCCCTTCACTGTGAACATTGAGTATCCAGACTCTAGAGAGGCTCCACGAAGAGAAAGATGCAAGCTTCCTTCCGATCATCGATAACAAAGATGATTTACCTTGAAGAAACTCAAACCCAAGCTCTTGCTTTGCTAATCAAGTATTAGCAAAGCAAACACCCTTATCTAAATGGCTAGAATAGATTAGGATGTTGAAGTAGGAATTTAGCTCTCATTTATTTTCATAATCTCACACTAATTCATCACAAAACTCAAAGCTAGAAAGCTTTGCAAGGAGGAAGAAGAAGATGAACTCATTTGTGATGAATAATTAATTGTGTGTGTGAGGTTAGAATTGCAACCATGGATTAAGAATGATAACTTAACCTATGTAGAGACTTAACCATGGAAAAGGGTTTGGGTTTGGTTAAGAAATATTATCCAAAATATCTTTACAAAATATCTTTGCTTAAAACAAAAGCAAAGCTTCTAGAATGCTTAACCCTAATCCAAACCCTAACCATGTTTAAACTCCACAAATCATGTTGCATTTATAACCACAACATGTTACAATATTATATATCACATATATAATATATTTTGTAACAAAATAAAATATTACAATTAACATATATCATAAATATATCAATGTATTACCCGAGTGAGAAAAAGAATCTTTATGTGAGCTTATACCAGTTAATGTGATTTAATATATCAAATATATAATTATACATTAAATTATCAAATCAACACTTGATCTGATAATCCGGCTATTTCAAAAATAACCGACTAATATAATCTGTATCAGTTCATCGAATCAACACTTAATCCGATGACTCGGCTATATCACATATACCCGGCTGATATCTCATATCGCGAGAATCGAATACGGTATCACATACATGTAATGCTCTCGGTCCCGCACATATCACATATGTGCTCCTACTCCGTTTTTCCTGAGCTAGGAAACCTCTGTGTAGGACTCTAAAGAATCGTCAATACGCCGGCAGTAGGTGATGATCATATCAAACACCCACAAGCTGCAAGCGGTCAGCTAAACGTAACAGCCACCCAGGTATTGAGCGATCAGAAGATCAACAAGCAAGCCTGTACATTCTCCTGTGAGTCCAATCAGTAACACTCCCGTACAGTCCGGTCTCTTCGTCTGATATGTCGCATATCTAGCCTAGGGTGGTAAACGTCAGACCCTAGTAGCTTGATAAGTCGTGTCGATATGAGGTCTATAACATTTCGATAAACTACCAATAACACTTACCGGTAAATCTCAGCAACCCTGGCCAAGGATTTCCAGTTATAGCCAATCGAACACAGCGCAACATCAACTCCCTATACCGGGAGAGACGAAACCCCTCTTATCGCTCATTGCCTCCATGCGATTCGGGACTGTACCCAAAAGCCACCTTTTTGCACGCCCTCTTGGACGTGGTATGATGGAATTCAAAGCACAGTGGGAATCACACAAGACTCTATGATGATCTCGGGTCTACAGACTAACATGTACCAGTGTCACCAGAGAACTACCATCTGATGTGAGGTATAATACCATCTGGGACTTCTCGGCGAGTCCACTTCCCGATGTTGACATCAATTAACGACTTCGAAATACCCCGAATAGCCCCAATCATTAAGATAACAGAATATTCAACCTGGGCAAAAACAAGTAACACCTGAAACCCTAAATCCAAGAGTTAGAGAGAACTAAACAAAAACGACTCAATTCCACATTACCCAAACCGGTAAGGGCGGTTTTTTCTTCAAGTTTAGCCGGTCATAAAAATGTGGAATCGTCTCGTTTTTGTTCTGTGTTCATCTCACAGCAAAAGGAGAACTCTGCAATTTCTTATAAAAATTTAGTGCCTGTAAAAATTTCGACAGAAACTTGGATTTTCGTTTTGTGTTTAAGAGTTATTTCGGTTTTGTTACTCTAACATTGTTTAAACTTGCTAGTGCTGGGTTTATGGGAAGGCTCTGATACCATGAAAGGTTATGCTAACGCCCTAGCCACCATTCCTGGCCGATTGCGGAACAAAATTTTTTTTAACGATCAAAACTTGGCGCTGGAATAACCCTAAACCGGATCTACCATAAACCTAACTAGCTACAAGAGATGCTATCTACTATGAAAGGAGTTATACCAAGATGCTCAAGTCCTTCGGGTCTTCACTCCTCTCCTTTAGTGTGCAACTAGTGGCCTCAATGATTGAGCTTGATCGATGGCTTCCTCACGTTGAAGACGATCCACCCGAGAGTGTCTACTTTGAGATCTTACCCCTAAACCGAGGTAACTAGGTCACTTGGTTTGCTAATCCAAGTAGCCTAGGTGATGTATAGAGAGATGATGGTTTAATTGGTCTCAAGGACCCTAGGTTTTTCAACACATGAGATTATTAGGATTTGAGGTAGAAGAAGAGAAGCTTGGAGAAGATGAGAGTGTTGTAGAGATCAACACAAGAAAACTCAAGGGAAGGATGGCTAAGTCTTGTGACTAATAAAGCAAGCAAGCCAAAGATAATCATAAAAAATTATCTTCACCAACAAATATCTAGATATTTTCTACAAAATATCTAGATGCCACCTTACCTTAATAGTAACCCTTGACCCATCAAGTGAGTCAACAAGTAGCCATGCTTCAAATAATAAAAGTAAACACCTCATACCTCCACCTCATTAACCATTTAACTAAATGGTTAAAACAAATAATGAGATTTCTTCTTCTAAAAGCACTCATGTAACAAATTACAAGAATACCCCTCATTGTATTTACATACCCGTATCCGTATTCTGAAAAATATGAATACAATGAGACGAAAATAATCCAATAATATAATACTAACCAAAGCCCACTAGTATTATCCGCCCGAACGTCATACGTGCACAAGTATACACATGTGATCGAACCCTGTCGTAAAACCATACGACCACTATATCATTTCACCCGAAGCAGAGAAACCCTCTTGGTAGGACTCTAAAGACTCGACAGTACGTCGACGGTGCATTACGGGATAAATCCATAACCACAAGCACATCAGCGGCACTAGCTGTACGTAACGGCAACCCGGGTACCTGACGAAAAGGAAAGCCGACGAGCTAACTCATCCGGATCCCAACTGAGCCTCTCCGTGACAATATCCATACAGTCCTGTCCTTTCGTCTAAGTGTATCGCATACCGGATCTAGCAGGTGGTAAGCGTCAGACCCTAATAACCTGATAATTCATGCTGATTCGGCTCAGGACCAATCCAGGAAACTACTGATTAACCTATCAGTAAATCCCAACTTCCTTGGCCAAGGTCTTATGGTCCTGACCAATCGAACACAGTGCGATATCAACTCCCGATACCTGGAGAGACGAATCCTTGACAATCACTCATTGCCTGCATGTTAGTGTATATGCCCTAGAGGCCATTACTGTATCATACTAGTATGTATATTACTTAATGGAAGCTTGGGATATTCACCTTGTATTGACAATCTTGCTCAAAATGGTAGTATGCTACTTGGTTTATTTCTGCTTTAATGTCTGCATGTGTTTCTTTTAGCATATCGCCTTTACACATTAGTGGAGCCCTTAGGATCTTTGCTTGATTACCAGCGTTGTGATGGTAGTCACACTCGTGGGGGATGGGTAATCTATAAGCACATCCTTATGCAGGTCCCTAGTCGTAGGACTATCGAGATAGGGCATCGATACTCCGGAGTAGACTAACGTATGCGCTTCTTATCCCAGTATGGGAGACGGTCTGTCCCACAGCCGTCAGTACGTCGTACTTGAGATAGTATGCGGGTGCTCGTTAGGTTACGAGTACACTGGACAGGACTCGTCGGTAACTGTTGGTTGGTACTATACCTATCGTCAGTTATCAGTTCCCAGGTGACATGAGTACAGCTTAGTCCGCTGACTTGACACTGTCACTTCGCCTCGAGTGTGTTCCCACTGTACTTTGATTACTACCCTACCATGGCTCAAAGGAGTCATGCAAACAGGTAGTAGTTAGGTGCAGTCCCGAAGCACTTGGAGGCAGTGACGGTTAGACAGGATTCGTCTCTTCCGGTATTAGGGGTTGACATCGCGCTGTGTGTAGGAGAGCCATTACACAAAGTCCCTGGCCAGGGCAAGCGAGATATACTGGTAGATTTCCAGTGATATCTCATGGTGTTCTGGGCTACACTCCGACACGACTTGTACCGCTATTAGGGGACTGACGTTTACCGCCCCCTAGGCCCGCCATGCGATGTTATCAGACGAACAGACCGGACTGTACATAGATTGTCACATTCAGGCTTAGTAGGAGTTCGGTTGGGTTTCACCTCGTCCGTCTTCTTGTCGGCATCTACCTGGGGACCGTTACGCACAGCTAGTGCCGCTTGCGGTCTATGGTTAAACCCACTGCCAGCGTAGTGTCGAGTCTTTAGAGTCCTACACAGAAAGTTATTCGCCTTTAGGCAAAAGAGTTGAGGTCGTATGGTTTTGCGACAGGTCGCATGGTTTTGCGACAGGGTTCGGTCACATCCGTGAACTTGTGCACGTTTAGTCCGGACAGTTAACACTAGAGGGCTTTGGTTTAAGCCAGATCCTAGTGTATGTTTTGTGGTTGGTTTTATCTCGTTTGTATTCGTGTTCCTCGGAACGCGGATGCGGGTGTGTATGCACAGTTAACAGAGAGACAGAGACAGAGGATTTTCATTGGGGTTGTTGACTGTTGACTGTTGACCATTGACTTTTGCTAAACCCTAATGAGAATAAGAAATATTATTAATGATAATATTAATTAAGTATTATTGTGCCATGGTTGGGTTGAAAGGTTGACTTTGTTGACTTGTTGACTTGGTTGACCGGTTGACTAGGTTGGACTAGTTGACCATCATCATTACAATGGTTGTCATTTCATGCAAAGACTTTTGCTTGCTTGTTATGCTTTGCAAAATGAGTGCATGAATTGATAATGCCACTTGATATGATATGAACCATCATATAATACTCAATTATTATTATTATTATTATTATTATTATTATTATTATTTTGTTATGAGAGCATGGGAGGAAAAGAGGTTGGCTCCTTCTATCATTCTTTTTCACTCTCATGCTCAAGCTCTCCCTCTTGCTCTCTCTCTAGCTCAAGGCAACTCCCTCTCATGAGTTGAGAAACATTGCCTTAGAGATAAAAGAAAACCCATATCACTTCTCTACTCATCCAAGTTCACATGGTTTAGCAAACCAAGTGTTCTAGTTTCTTCTACTTTGAGGAGAAGCCAAAGATAAAAGCTTTCAGGTGGATCCATCTTCGGCGCAAGGAGACGACGAGGTGAGGCCGATCCATACACCACAAAGAGTTGAGGACGAAGTAGTTCAATAAAGGTATAACCCCCTAACCGAGTAGGTAAAACTCTTGTTAGGTTTGTTAGATAGTTGTTTAACAAAGATCCGTATTTTGAGTCCATGTTACCACCTCTAGAAAAATCATTTTTCATCATTTCCGCAAACCCGTAAACACCGGGGAAAGGTAACGTGGACTTACAGTAGTATCAGAACCAGGTTAAACACTATCTAACATGTTAGCAAAGTAACTAGAAGTTCGATCGGAGAAAAAGTCGCGAAACACGCCCGAAAAGTATACTTTCTGCCGAATTTTTTTTCTGTTCAAAAAATAATAAATCTTACCTTAAAATTCGGCTCAGGTTTTTTTATAACAAATGGTAGAAAAATAGTCCAGTGAACCGATCAACGCGCCGCGGAACCGCGGCAGGAGCATGCTCCCGCCGCGGATCCGCGGCCGAGTTGACTCGGCCGTGGATGATTTTTCATGCAGTTTGTTTAGAGGGGTGTTTTGTGAATTTTACAATATGTTTTTTCTGCCCAGATTTTCCAGAAAGAAAAATTTGTTTTTGGGGCTTAAAAATCCGTATTTTGATCGAACTTCTAAAGACTTAAGCTGACGGGTATATATATGTATGTGTTATATGTATTGAACGTCCGCTAATCGCTATACGTCGATTAGTGGGGGTTATACATATCTGTGATCTGTAATGTTGATGGTATGTGTATATGAATTCATTGGGTTGTCGCGGATGAATAGCCGGGGGGTTGTGGGATGAGAGTTTTCTTTTTCTTTCAATTCATGTAAATTTGTAATTGATGTAATATTATTTATATGGCCGCACAACCGGGATGGGGTTGTAGCTGTCATTGTATAATTTCTTTTACTGTTTTTTCTCCTAGGATAGACCCATGGTGGGGTGCACAAACTACCGGGTACCTCGAAGTGCCGAGTGGCCTACTCACGGTGTTGAGGGAGGTTGCTTCGCTTCGGGTACTTGGCGGGTAGTTTGCCGCACCCGTAGGGGTCTAGGGTGGGGTCTTGGCTATTCATCGCGACCGTGTAATCCGCTAATCGTTACAGGCTCGTACGGATTGCGGATTCCTAGTATATCCAATGTGTTCATCTGTGATCTGGAATGGCTATCATTGCATGTGACAAATGAGTATATCTATATATGATATTAAATAGGCGTTGCTTATGTTTTGCATCCGCGCTAGTCCAGCCCCCGCTCTGTCGTTAGTTAAGTAACCTAACAGGTAATGACGAGGCCCCCTGGCGAATGTGGATGGCATAAGCGTACGTCATATTTTCGTTGTTTTCTGCAATGGTAGGGTTAAATGATGGGACGCATTAAAATTAATGCAAGAAAATAAACCAAGTAAATGTCGCTGGAACAATTTCAAAAACCACTCGGTTTCTTTTCAGAAATAACTTTTAAAACGCGGAGCTTAAGCCACTCCTTTTAAAAGCTATCAAGGTTCCTTCGATTATATCAAGTTCATTACGTTCAAGGTTTCGCCAAAACCATTTGTAGCCCACCGTCGTTTCATATGAATATTCAACAGTATTCAAGCTGTGTTTGTTGGCCTTAGTCAAGGCACCGTGTTTGGTAGCTGGTGGATATTCATATGTTGCATAGATAGATGCGTTGGTTTGGGACAGTCGTATTACTTTGTTGGCCATACTCAAGGGTATATACGGGTGGGTTCAAATCAACCTGGACAACGACGGGTAGAACTTGACATGTGACTTATGATTTGTTGGCCTTAGTCAAGGTCATAAGAGCATGGGGCAAAAATCCACATCGGGAGTTTCAAAAGAACTGAAACTTGCTAGCGCTGCATACCATTTGGAGTGTGATGATTCTGGTAGGATTCCTTCTGTTTTGTCACGCGATGATATTTGGATCCCGATCCTACTGTGAGTATATTCTACTCCTCGGGAAATTTCTCACTTAACGATCAATGCTATAAACCAACTAGGTGTCTAGAAAGGTGTTAGCGGGGCTACGCCCCATGGGAAAAGAGGTTATTTAATTAAGGAACTTCGCGAAAGCGTTGGAAAACCTCCCTCGAATTACCGACACCAGCCTGGCCGAACGGTTAAGCAAGTATTGTACGGTGAGATTTATCCTGACTAATTCTTCCTTTTTGGTTTGAGGAGGGATTCGAGAAACAGTGGGAGACATCCTGTTTAGAAAAATTAAAAACCACTCTAAACTTGCAAGAGTATCATGCTAAAGTGTTTCTTCTCTGTCTCTTTATTGCAACGACCCAGTGACCAGACATAGGTTACATCTAGATAAATAAAATGACTGAATCTGACTGTTATGACTGGCAAAGGTCTGTCCAGATGTCCATTGCCCATGACAAGCTGGGACACCTCTTGACTAATCCAACCCCTGTCGTCTCAGGTCCAGTTTCCCCTGTCATGGATATTCATATCCGCGAGACATCAGAAAAGAACTGTGCGAAAGCCAAGTGCCTCGTGTTAGCCTCAGTTGATGGAGCATACCAGAGGCAGCACGAGAAGATGGACTTAGTCTCTATCTTCCTCCATAACAAAGATTTATATGGAGAGCAATCTCGTATCGCAAGATATGAGACCTCGAAAGAATTGCTTCAAGCGAGGTTGGCTATCGGGTCATCTGTAAGGGGCAACGTCCTTACAGAGACCAGCATTTTTGAGCTCTCGGACCTGAAGACCACTTTGAAGAACGGGTCAGATGCTGACTTAGTTCAACAGTCTCTACCTACTACCTTGAAGGAAACCAGGGAAGTAGAAAGAAAGGGAAGGGCATATGTTTCGGGACTGGATGTAGTAAAAGAAGGATGTTCCTATTGTTACAGGAATGAACATTGGCAGAAGGATTGCAGAGCTTGCAAAGCTAGTAGCCAAAATTCGAAGCATGTTGTGGCTTCGGCTTCGGGTGTGTTTGTAATAGAGAACTGTATGTCAGTTAACCCTACTTCCTCGGTATTGGATACCGGATCAGGATCTCACATCTGTAATTCATTAGCGGCCCTGAGAAACCGTAGGGTTATCAGGAAAGGTGATATGACTCTCAGGGTTGCTAACGGAATGAGCATGGATACTGAATCCGTAGGGGAATATCAACTTGGACTGACAACTGGGCAGATATTGATTTTGCGTAACTGTTTGTAAGTACCAGGTGCGACTTGTAATATCATATCTGTATCCTTACATTTTAAGGAAGGATATGAATTTACTTTTGTAAGCGATGTAGTACACATCCACCTAAATCAAGTTCTGATTGGGTCAGGTATATTAAATAACGGGATATACGTATTGAATCAAGCTCAGATTTTCAGTGTCCAGAACACACTAAAAAGAAAGTCCCCGGAATTAAATCAGGCTTTATTATGGCATTGTAGACTGGGTCACATTAATGAAACACGGTTAACAAAGTTACATAAAGAGGGATACTTGAATCCGTTCGAGTATCAGTCTTATGCCACTTGTGAATCTTGTCTCATGGGAAATATGACAAAGACTCAGTTCACTGGACAAGGAGTAAGAGCGAGCGAGCTATTGGAACTCATACACAGTGATGTGTGTGGTCCAATGTCTACACATGCGCGAAGTGGTTATTCATACTTCATTACTTTCACAGATGATTTCTCTAGGTATGGACATGTCTTCTTAATGAAGCACAAATACGAGGCCTTTGAGAAATTTCGGGAATACAAGAATGAAGTTGAAAAAAAAACAGGAAAAAGTATAAAGACACTAAGATCTGATCGAGGTGGTGAATACTTGAGTGCCGAGTTTCTGGACTACTTAAAAGAGAATGGAATTCTCTCTCAGCGTACTCCTCCATACACACCACAACACAACGGTGTATCTGAAAGGAGGAATCGAACCCTATGGGATATGGTTCGTTCCATGATGAGTAAGGCTGAGTTACCGCGATCTTTCTGGGGTTCTGCACTAGAAACAGCTGCATACCTCATGAACCAAGTTCCTACTAAGACAGTGCCTACCACACCATATCAAATATGGAGTGGGAAGAAACCCTGTCTTAAACCCTTTAAGCCATGGGGATGTCCAGCTTTTGTCAAAAAGCAGCATGCAGACAAGCTCGAGGCACGCTCACTACAGTGCAAGTTTGTGGGATACCTAAAGAACTCCAAGGGGTATCTTTTCTATTACGCAGAGGAGCAAAAAGTCTTTGTTTCTCATCATGCCCGCTTCTTGGAAACTGAGTTTTTCGAAAATCCGATAAGTGGGAGCGTAATAGAACTGGAAGAAATTCCAGAACCATAAGCTATTACTGAAACCTTAGTAGAACCAGAAGGTTCAGTGGAACCGTACATTCCTGCGCCGCTCCGCAGGAGTAGTAGGCAGTCTCATCCGCCCGAGAGATACTACTGTTTTCTCATAGACGGGGATAGAGAGGATTGCGTCATTGATTATGATGAACCTACCGGCTTCCAGCAAGCCATTTAGAGCGGTGACTCAGTAAAATGGCCGGATGCAATGCGGACCGAGATGGAGTCCATGTACACCAACAAAGTTTGGACTTTGGACTTTTCTTCAGAAGGGGTAAAACCCGTAGGCTGCAAATGGATCTTCAGAAAGAAGATTGGTGTAGATGGGAAGGTCGAAACCTATAAAGCTAGGCTTGTTGCAAAGGGTTTTCGTCAAAGACCTGGTTTGGACTATGACGAGACCTTTTCTCCGGTAGCTATGCTCAAATCCATTCGGATCCTTCTTGCTATTGCTGCCTTCCACGATGATGAGATCTGGCAGATGGACGTAAAGACGGCTTTCCTAAATGGAAATTTGGAAGTGTGCGTCTATATGGATCAGCCAAAGGGATTCATTCAGAATGGGAGCAGCGGTAAAGTGTGCAAGTTGCTCATGTCTATCTATGGACTGAAGCAGGCATCGCGGAGTTGGAACATCTGCTTTGATGATATGTCAAAGAATTCGACCTTGTCAAAAACCAAGATGAACCATGCATTTACAGTAAGATTGTAGGGAGAAATGTGTTATTCCTCATCTTCTACGTCGATGACATTCTCCTAATAGGAAATGATATTCCTATGTTACAGTCAGTCAAAGGATTCTTGTCACAGAGGTTCTCCATGAACGGCCTGGGCAATGCCAACTACATTCTGGGGATCCAGATCTATCGTGATAGATCTAAAAGGATGTTGGGACTTTCACAGTCCAGGTACATCGACACCATACTGAAACGATTCGGTATGGAAGATTCCAAGCGCGGTAATCTACCCGCTTGTCACGGGATCACCCTCTCCAAAGAAATGTCTCCCAAGACCGATTTAGAAAGGGCTCGCATGTCATCAATACCCTACGCATCTGCGGTAGGCTCTATTATGTATGCGATGTTGTGTACCGGACCAGATGTAGCATACGCATTAAGCGTTGTAAGCCGGTATCAGTCGGACCCAGGGGAGAAACACTGGATAGCAGTAAAGAACATTCTCAAGTACCTGAGAAGGACTAAGGAGATGTTCTTGGTGTATGGCGGAAAAGAACTCCAGATCGAGGCCTTTGCTGACTCCAGCTTCCAGAGTGACAAGGATGACTCCAAGTCCATGTCGGGTTATGTCTTTACCCTCAATAGAGGGGCGGTTTGCTGGAAGAGCTCCAAGCAGGAAACCGTTGCTGACTCAAATATGGAAGCGGGGTACATAGCTGCTTGCGATGCCGCAAAGGAAGCTGTCTGGATGAAGAAGTTCCTTATGGAGCTTCAGGTGGTTCCTACAAGTGTTGATCCAATACCACTGTATTGTGACAACAACGGCGCTATAGCTTTAGCGAAGGAACCCAGGTCCCATCAGAAGTCCAGGCACATTTTGAGGCGGTACCACCTGATCAGGGAGATCGTAGATCGCCGGGAGATCGAGGTGAAGAGAATAAATACGGAAGATAACACTGCTGATCCACTCATGAAAGCCTTGCCCCAGACTCAGTTCGAGTGGCTGATCGAGATGATAGGTCTTCGATACGCCAGTACATGGCCTTAGTGCAAGTGGGAGATTGTTAGTGTATATGCCCTAGAGGCCATTACTGTATCATACTAGTATGTATATTACTTAATGGAAGCTTGGGATATTCACCTTGTATTGACAATCTTGCTCAAAATGGTAGTATGCTACTTGGTTTGTTTCTTCTTTAATGTGTGCATGTGTTTCTTTTAGCATATCGCTTTTACACATTAGTGGAGCCCTTAGGATCTTTGCTTGATTACCAGCGTTGTGATGGCAGTCACACTCGTGGGGGCTTGGTAATCTATAATCACATCCTTATGCAGGTCCCTAGTCGTAGGACTATCGAGACAGGGAATCGATACTCCGGAGTAGACTAGCGTATGCGCTTCTCATCCCAGTGTGGGAGACGGTCTGTCCCACAGCCGTCAGTACGTCGTACTTGAGATAGTATGCGGGTGCTCGTTAGGTTACGAGTACACTGGACAGGACTCGTCGGGAAATGTTGGTTGGTACTATACCTATCGTCAGTTATCAGTTCCCAAATGACATGAGTATAGCTTAGTCCGCTGACTTGACACTGTCACTTCGCCTCGAGTGTGTTCCTACTGTACTTTGATTACTACCCTACCACGGCTCAAAGGAGTCGTGCAAATAGGTAGTAGTTGGGTGCAGTCCCGAAGCACTTGGAGGCAGTGACGGTTAGACAGGATTAGTCTCTCCCGGTATTGGGCGTTGACATCGTGCTGTGTCTAGGAGATCCATTACACAAAGTCCCTCGCCAGGGCAAGCGAGATATACTGATAGGTTTCCAGTGTTATCTCAGGGTGTTCTGGGTTTCACTCCGACACGACTTGTACCGCAATTAGGGGACTGACGTTTACCGTCCCGTAGGCCCGCCATGCGATGTTATCAGACGAACAGACCGGACTGTACAGAGATTGTCACATTCAGGCTCAGTAGGAGTTCAGATGGGTTTCACCTCGTCCGTCTTCTTGTCGGCATCTACCTAGGGACCGTTACGCACAGCTAGTGCCGCTTGCGGTCAGTGGTTAAACCCACTGCCAGCGTAGTGTCGATTCTTTAGATTCCCACACAGAAAGCTATTCTCCTTTAGGCAAAAGAGTAGAGGTCGCATGGTTTTGCGACAGGTCGCATGGTTTTGCGACAGGGTCTGGTCACATCCGTGCACTTGTGCACGTTTAGTGTCCGGACAGTTAACACTAGCGGGCTTTGGTTTAAGCCAGATCCTAGTGTATGTTTTGGGGTTGGTTTTATCTCGTTTGTATTCGTGTTCCTCGGAATGCGGATGCTGGTGTGTATGCACAGTTGACAGAGAGACAGAGGCAGAGGATTCTCATTGGGGTTGTTGACTGTTGACCATTGACTTTTGCTAAACCCTAATGAGAATAAGAAATATGATTAATGATAATATTAATTAAGTATTATTGTGCCATGGTTGGGTTGAAAGGTTGACTTTGTTGACTTGGTTGACCGGTTGACTAAGTTGGACTAGTTGACCATCATCAT
Organism: Agapanthus africanus; assembly: GCA_030015575.1. NCBI lineage: Eukaryota > Viridiplantae > Streptophyta > Magnoliopsida > Asparagales > Amaryllidaceae > Agapanthus > Agapanthus africanus. The sequence continues at coordinate 478,856,709 of JASDDO010000014.1, read as the reverse complement.
TACAATGGTTGTCATTTCATGCAAAGACTTTTGCTTGCTTGTTATGCTTTGCAAAATGAGTGCATGAAATGATAATGCCACTTTATATGATATGCTCCATCACATAATACTAAATTATTATTATTATTATTATTATTATTATTATTTTGTTATGTGAGCATGGGAGGAAAAGAGGTTGGCTCATTCTATCATTCTTCTTCTCTCTCATGCTCAAGCTCTCCCTCTTGCTCTTCCTCTTGCTCTCTCTCTAGCTCAAGGAAACTCCCTCTCATGAGTTGTGAAACACTGCCTTAGAGATAGAAGAAAACCCATATCACTTCTCTACTCATCCTAGTTCACATGGTTTAGCAAACCAAGTGTTCTAGTTTCTTCTAGTTTGAAGAGAAGCCAAAGGTAGAAGTTTTCAGGTGGATCCATCTTCGGTGCAAGGAGACGACGAGGTGAGGCCGATCCGTACACCGCAAAGAGTTGAAGACGAAGGAGTTCAAGAAAGGTATAACCCCCTAACCGATAAGGTAAAACTCTTGTTAGGTTTGTTAGATAGTTGTTTAACAAAGATCCGTATTTTGAGTCCATGCTACCACCTCTTGAAAAATCGTTTTTCATCATTTCCGCAAGCCCGTAAGTACCAGGGAAAGGTAACATGGACTTACACTCCATGTGGCTCCGTACTGTACCCAACCAAAATCTGTTTGCACAACTCAGTAGAGCCGTGGTAGGGTAGTGATCAAAGTACAGTGGGGATTCACATGAGTAAGTGACAATCTCAGGTCCAAAGACTAACCTGTACACATGTCATAAGTGAACCTCTATCTGACGATAGGTATAATACCATCTAGAGGTTTTCAGCGAGTACGTCCAGTGTACTCACCCCAAGTGAGCACCCGTATACAATCTTAGGTGATCACACCAATGGTTGTCGGACCAACCACCGCCACTCGTTGGGGTCTAGAAATGTACACGCAAGTATACTCTAGAATATTGATGACCGATCTTGATACCCCAGTGACTTCGGACATTTAAGGATGTGCTTACAGACTACCCAGCTCCCACAAGTATGATCGCCATCACAACGCAGGTAGTCAAGCAAGATCCTACGGGCTTTATCAACATGTAACCGCAAAATGTAATAACGTGTATAACATATGCCAAGTTAAGATAAAGTCAAACCATAATAGTATACTACTGTATCAAGTCATTATCAATAGGTGCAAGATGGATAAAGGATCATTAAAAACAAGTACACATATCCTGATAAAGACAACTGAAATAATATACTATATAATTGAGCAAGATCGTCCTGTACATACATATCCCCCGCATCCACATGTATACACATACAATAATGGCCTCTAGCGTATACATATCAAACAATGAATGTCCAACGACCAAGTCAAAACTCATTTACCAAAACCAAGTTTTCAGAAATCAGAAACCCAAAATCAACAACCTAGGAAAGTACTCCCAGATTCTACCCTCGCTCAAATTAGGAGATTTTTCATATAGGGTAGGTCTAGATATCAGATAAAAAATCCAAGGTCCAAAACCCAATCCATGTCTTTATAATGTGGCCGCAAATTGCGGCCACAATGAATAAATCTGCGGCCTGAAATGGGCTCAGGTTTTTAGGGAAAATTCCTAGTTGCTTGCACGTCTCACTGTGATAGGAACTTATTTTATGGGGCTCTCGGGTCATACCAAATTCCATATAACCATCACAAAGTGTTAAAAACCGATGTGGGGGAAATTCTAAGTTCGTGTTTTTAGGGTTCTAGTCTTAAGTCTGGCCAAAATATCACCACTAAAGGTTTGTAGTCACCAACTAAACCTCAATTACATCTTTAAAAGTCCAAATATCTCCTAAACCTCGTCTTAGAATTTTCCAAGATCATAACCCTACACTAGTTTAACTCCAAACTACTATAGGAGGTTAGGAAAACTAATTACAAGATGAGAAGTGAAAGTTATACCTCTTAGAGCAACTGAAGAAAATTCCAAGATGGTGCAAGTTGCTCAAAATCCAAACTTGATCACTAGGGGGTGTAAGATAAGGTGGTGGTCATTTTTAATGCAGGTGGTGTGGGGTTTTAAGGTGGTTTTAGGGTGGTTTCATCGAGGTAGAGGAGGTGGAGGAAGGAGGATAAGATGATGAAGAAAGAAAAGAATGAAGGATGAGGGAAAGAATGATGCCATGGTCATGATAACCCCTCTTTCTCTCTCTTGCCCATGCCCCCTTGTCATCATTTGTCCCCCCACTCACACAACATCTTTTCCTTTTCTTTTCTTTTCTTTTTCCTCTCATTTAAATAAAACCAATACCACAATACAAATGAAACAACATGCACCAAAATATAATATGTCATGGTGCACTAACTATGATTATCAAGAAGTTGGATTTGGCCTAATCATGATTAGTAGTGGACTAATCAAGCTTAATATAAATTTGCATAAAAATAATTGCATAATTATTTATAAAATGTCTAAATCTAATAAAAACCTTTATAATAAATAATACACATTAATCTCCAATTATTTTCCAAAAATTGGTATATAATTATACCATTTTACGAAAACCCCAATTCATAATCGAATAGTTTTCGTGAAATATAATATTTTATTATTGAAATTCCAAATTATTATTTTAAATTTCTGAAATGTTACAACCACATACTCCGGATTTAATGCCTAACCCTATAAACCTTGCATTTAAGTCTCGAATTGAAAACACTTTTCAAAAACAAGTCGGGTAATTCAACAAGATTCTCAATTAAATGATCGAATGCTCGTCGGGAACTTTAGTAGATGGCCACTCCCCGATGCCGTCAACAAAGTGCACTTGGGCGGAACACCGCGGCCGCAAGCATCCGAGTGGATGCTTTTGTCCATGGGGTTCTCCTATAATCACTTGGTCGGTGCTATGGGGCATGGCTAACTACTAGTGTCTCACGAGTTTTGATCCGAATTGAAACTCCGTGGAAATCGATCAAATGAGAATAAAATGCTAGATTTACAAAACGCTAACTAGTTTTCATAAAACTAATCAATGTGGATTCCAAAAATTGTATTACATAACTATAGAAATCTAAACATTTCGATCAATGTTTCAAGCAATAACAATTCACAGAGACCTTAATAACTTGAGCCTCATCAAAAATAACCAGAAAGTCCAAAATATGAAAATGAAGCAGCACAGGAAAATCGAGACCCTAACGCCACTATTGAGCGGCGGGAGCGCCGCAAATACATGGTATTTGCGGCGATTCCGCCACCAAGTTGTGGAGTTACGTTCTCGTATTTCTTGAACCTTCATAATTTTACCCGCATGATTTTCTGAGAATTTTTAGTTGTGAAAAATCCAACGTTTGGAAAAAAGGACAGAAACTAGTAAAATCCGGGTTTAAAAACGTCGATCGAACACTTTAATGTCGTCTAGAGTTCGCCTAAATCTCTAGCTTAGCTCTGATACCCTGAAAGTATGTCTTAACACCTCTACTAGGTTTATACAAGCATCAAGTATGCAATTTAAAAAAATCTAGGGGTCTAAGCTATACTAACCTACAATCGAACTAGAGAATTAGGGTTTAATTGTAAGCAAACAAGTTCTACGCTAAGTGAATAGGGAATACAACCTTTGTAGACCGGTCATTCACTTCGAAAGCTCCAAGTAGTAGTCCTTAGAACTCATCTTAGACTCCACTTGGTGAAAGGAACGAGCTTACTTCGTAGTCTTCAAGGCCGAAAATGATCCACCTTGAAGTCTCTCTCACTCAAGCTCACTCTTCAATAATCAAGGTATTAGTGAAGCAAACAACCTAAACCAGAGGGATAGTAAAGTGTAGTTTGATGAAGTATGAATTTTGCTCACAATATTTTCTTATTTTTCTTTTTATTTTTCACTTCAAGAAAAATCTTGAGAGGAAGAAGAATGGGAATGAACTTGGAATGGAGAGAGAGAGAGAGCCATTAGGTGAAGTGAAAGGATAAGCATCAAATGAATGATAATTATCTAATGAATAAAACAAGAAAAATGAGATGAGTCATAGCTTCTACATTCTTCTCCAAGCATCTAAGAAATGGCTCGTTTATATTTTCATTTTATTCATTTTATATCTATCATTATTATCACTCCTGTGTAATTCTCATACATCCTTGTTCTATGTATCATCAACCATGATACAATAAAAGATACATATATTTATATATATCACACACACACACACATATATATATATGAATATGTATAAAGAGAAGAAAATCTTTAGTGAGCTAAAATATTAGTTTATATATATATATATATATCAAATATATAAACATATATCAAATTATTAAATCAACACTTGATTCAATATTCCGGCCATATCATATATAACCGACTAATATCTCATATATATATATATATATATATATATGTATATATGTATATATATGTAGATATGTATATATATATTACATTATTAAATCAACATATGATTCAATAATCCGGTTATATCACATATAACCATCAAATATTCAATACTAGTTAATATATATATATAGCATATATATATATATATATCAAATTATTAAATCAACACTTAATTCAATAATCCGGCTATATCAATTATAATCCGGCTAATATCAAATATAAACAACATACACATATATCATTGAATCAATACTTGATTCAATAACCCGGTTATATCACATATAACCTGACTGATATCAAATATCGCGAGATTAGAATACGGTATCACATACTCGTATTTAATCAAGCACCCTCACATATCTACATATGTGCCCTACTTCGTTTCGCTTGAGCTAAGAAATCTCTTTGTGGGACTTTAAAGACTCGTCAATACGCCAGCAGTAAGTAATGATCACATCAGATACCCACAAGCCGTCAACGGCACTAGCTGGACGCAACGGCTACCCAGGTATTGAATGAATAGAAGACCAACAAGCAAACTTGTCTAAACTCCCGTAGAGCCTATAAGCAACACTTAACGTATAGTCCGGTCTCTTCGTCCGATATATCGCATATCGAGTCTGGGGGTGGAATTGTCAGACCCCAGTAACTTGATAAGTCATGCCGATGTGTGGCCTATAACAATTCAAGAAACTACTGGTAACACTTACAAGTAAATATCATCAGCCCGGGCCAGGGACTTTCTGTTATAGCCAATCGAGTATAGCGCAACATCAACTCCCTATACCGGGAGTGATGAAACCCCTCATATCGCTCATTGCCTCCATGTGACTCTGGAATGTACCCAAAATCCACCTGTTTGCACGACTCCTTTGAGCCGTGGTAGGGAGGAAATCAAAGCACAGTGGGAACCACATAAGTCTCTATGACAATATCGTGTCTACAGATTAACATGTACAAGTGTCACTAGAGAACTGCTATCTGACGATAGGTATGGTATCATTTAGGAGTTCTCGGCGTGTCCTGTTCGGTGTACCCATTCTCTAATGAGCACCTGTGTACAATCTTTTATGTCAAACACCAATGGTTGTGGGGTGGGATCAACCATCGCCCCATACAGGGTCAAGAAACGTACACACTAGTCTACTCTAGAATATCGATACCCTGTCTCGATACTCCCACGACTAGGAACTGTTAAAGGATGTGCTTGTGGACTACATAAGCCCCACTAGTAAAATCTACATCATAGTCCTGGTAGTCATGCCTACATCCTAAGGGCTTTATCAACATGTAACAGAGTGACAGTATAATAATACAAGTGTACATGTTATGATAAAGAGCAACCAGATAGCATACTATCATGTCGAGCAAGAAAGTCCTATATATATATATATATGTGTGTGTGTGTGTGTGTCCAAGCATCCACTATATCATACAATAATGGCCTCTAGGGCATACATATTCCTAACAGGACGGACTCGCCGAGAACTTCTAGATGGTATTATATCTATCGTCAGATAGATGTTCCCTTGTGGCATGAGTACAGATTAAACTTTTGATCTGAGATCATCATTTGTCTTGTATGACTTCCTACTGTACTTTGATTGCTACCTACCACGGCTCAAAAGAGTCGTGTAAACATATTTTAGTTGGGTACAGTCCCAAGCCACACAGAGGCAGTGAGCGATTGTCGGGGATTCGTCTCTTCTAGTATTAGGAATTGATGTCGCGTTGTGTTCGGTTAGCTATCACCCTAAATCCGTGGCCATGGTGGATGAGATTTACTGATATGAGTTCAATAGTTTTTCGGTTGGTGATGAGCTTGACTCCGACATGACTTATTAGGTTATTAGGGGTCCGATGTTATCCACCCCCTAGACCAGGTATGCGATACTTTTAGACGAAGAGACCAGATTGTATGGAGATTGTCACATTTAGGCTCACTAGGGTACGGATGGACTTGATTGTCGACCTTCCTTTCGGCATATACCTGAGTAGCCGTTACATACAGCTAGTGCCGCTGACGCTGTTTGTGGCTTTTAGATTTATCCAGTAAATCACTGCCATCGTATTGTCGATTTTTTAGAGTCCCATACAGATGGTTTTCCCGGTTAAGGCGATATGATGTAGATTACGTATGTTGGTACATATAGGAGGTTCGATTAAATACGGGTACAGCTTATACGGATTTTAATCGGACGGTTGATAATACTAGCGGTTTAGAATTAAGCCGGATTATTAAATAAGATTTTGATTTCATAATATATATATATATATATATATTCTAATATTATTGTTCACTATTCATTTTCTCTCTCTTGGCTATTCGTATTTTTTATACGAATACACGTATATGTATTTCGATACGTTTACCGAGTTGTATTCTGTATTTATACAGAATTTGTTCGAGATGATGGACACTTCATTTGTTGATTTTTTCTTTAAAAGTAAATAAAAAAATGAGATAGAGGATGAGATGTAAAGAAGTATAGTAGAGAGGTATGGCCTTGGTTTTTGTATTGTAAAAATCATTTGGGTATACTATTTTTCATGGTTGCAAAAAACGAAAGCCATTCTTTTCTACCTTGATTCTTTTTCTCACCCAACAAAAGACTTAGCCATTTATCTTGTGATGGCTACAACTTCTTCACCTCATCCTCCTTCATCTTAGATGCTCTCTTGAGTTTCAAAATAGAGAGAAAAAATAATGGAAAATTCCTACATCCCCACTCTCCATTCGTAGCGAGATTAGAGTGTTGGTTGCTTCACTAGGTGAAGCCGGTGTTTGGATCGGTTCTCTCGGGTGGATCATCTTCGGCTAGGGAGGGACAAACTCAAACAAAATTAAAGGCTCAAGATGATGACCACAAGGAAGTAAAAGGATCTGATGAATTGGTGGGACAAACTCATCCAAAATTTCGGGTTCATCAATCAATATATCCCCAACGTTAATCACCTCATTCAACTGAAGGTTAAAATTATCAAGCATCTCATTCAAAGAATGGTTTTCAATCAATTTTGGTTCAAGAGTGGAGGTGTAGAGATCACAAGGATTTGGCATGGTGTCACTTGAAATGGACCCTTCACAGTTGGGTAAATCAAACATTGCATTATTACACAACTTGTCATACATTCTATCGTCAATTGGTGATTCCTTTGGTGTACTCGATGAATCTGTGAAACTGGAGTTGTGGATTTCAGTTTGGAAAGGGAATATTTGATTAGGAAAGGTGTACAACTCTCTCTCACTACCCAAATTCTCATTTTGTCCCAAGCCCGAATTATGTACTGAAAAATTTTGGGCTGGTTCGAAATTATTTGCTTGCATCCACTCTGTTGTTACCTTCCTAATTTGGTTCGTCAATTCTATATATTTTTCTAATGTCTGCTCAATACTGGACTTGGGTCGATAAGGGGTTTCAGGATAAGATTGAAATTCTTGTGGACAATTAATACTTTCAAATGACTGATTAGAAGGACCGTTTAGAGAAGGTGAAAAAGTCGGATTGGATTGATAGGAATAGAATGGTTGTGAAAATTGGGCAGGAGTGGGGTCAATGTTGTGATAAGAAGAATTTTGATATTGGTTCGTCGGTTGGTTATTGGACATCATACATGCCATAAAACGATTATGAAATTCTTCTTTGGAAAGTGGAGGTGATGGTTGATATTGGTCCGGGTTGAAACTTTGGCTTCTAACCCTAGCTATATGCTCAGCAACGGAAATGCGTCTAGGGGCATCCTCACTCGGAGTATCAACTGAAACGAATGGAGAACGAGGATACGGTTGATATTGGTTCGGATTGAAACTTTGGCTTCTAGCCCTAGCTATATGCTCAGCAATGGACATTCGTCTAAGGGCTTCCTCACTCGGAGTATCAACTGGAACGGATGTGGAATTGGGATACGGTTGATAGGACCTAGACTGAGCTGGCCAACTATTTCTTCCCGCTTGTTTAATATGATCTTTTAAGTACATGGAAGAGCCGGGCGGTATACCGAAGGGATTACGAAAACAAGCAATATCTGGTTGTGGACAACAAAGCTCGGCAAGAGTTATTCTACTCGGGTCACCCATTATAAGAAGAGAAGAGGGGGAAAAGGGTAAAAAGGGAAAAAAAGGGGGAAGGGGAAATAATTGGTTTGTTTTGAAATAGAAACGGATTTTTGAAAATTCACACAAACATGCACAATCAACTCTATTATCTAATGGTCACCTAGGTCAAGTCTCTAGACCGCTCCTAGACTTCCAGAAGACAAATCGCAGGATAAATCCTCTACTGCCTCTTTGTCCCTCCTGTGGCCAGGTAAATGCCAGGTAAGTGGGAGGTTCTCCACTACGTAAGTAGTGGGCCTAATTAAGTATCCACTTTCCTTAGACACACTTTCCTTAGACACACTTTCCTAGACACCACAAAAGAAACGCGGATAAGAAATAGATTACCCACGACCTCTTTCTGTCCTAATTGAGCACGACGGTCTTTAGAGTCATGTCTATATATATTTTAATTAATGAGGGTGATGTGGATGCAAGTTTGTGATTTCCGGGGCATAGGAAGGGTAATGAACTCCCTACCTAATCTGAATTTGGTCTTTGCCCCTTAATTTCTGTATTAAAATATGCACAAAACAACCAATTTAAAGAATCGCAGCAAAATTATTTTTTAGCGGTGCTGAATTTTTGCAAAGAATCCTGTAAGAAATTGATTATTGGACAAGATCAGAAAGAATAGGGGAACACAGAGAGCAAACCTGAGAACTTTGAAACTGCGAAGCACCTAAACGGAGGCGGTTCCGCCGGAAAAATCCTCTAATGGCCGCGGATCCGCAGTGATAAGGAGGAATTAGGGCTTGGGAATTTTCCTGTAGGTCCATGTACTTCTCTGAATCTTGATTTCCTCAGTACAATGATTCCAGATTCCTTCGCAAAATTCAAATGCTAAAGTTAAGCACTTGATGCGATCTTGAATTAAAATTGGATGGAATAATAATTTTTCAACAGAAATAACAAGAACGAACAAAATAGCACGCATCCCCGGCAACGGCGCCATTTGATTGAATGATTCTTTGTGTGTCGTGTTTTGAAAATGTATAAAGATCACAATCAAAGAAATTTATACCGCAATCAATTAACGGTATCGATGTAGCGCGTTAATGAATACGGATCGTCCACTGAGATGTGTGTTTTGATTGCTTTCGTTTTAGATGAGTCGAAATGAAAATGCAAAAGAAAAATTGCAAGAAAATAGATTCAAGAATTTTGAGATTTAGTTTCAAAAATAGTAATGACTAGATCTAAAGATCAAGAATCTATAAAATTCTAGGAGATGTCCAAATTTAATGAACTATCAAGATTTGTAATGAGGCTCGTAGGAATCGATCGAATCTATAGAAGTGATGAAGACTTGTGATTACGTTTTCTTATCCATTAATGATTTGATGCTAGATCGATGACGATCAACGAGATTTAAGGATCTATCGAAGAAACTAGGGTTTCTTCATCTCATCCTTTGTCCTTTCGATGATTATTATTCAAAAGCTAGCCTTTAGTAAATTGAATTATTGAACGTTGATCTCTAATTAAGAGCGAAAACATTCAAGAAAGCATCTCGCTCATAACTAGATTGTCAATGATTCAATTTACAAGAGTTTACAAAACTTATAGGACTTAAGAATCGTTTCAAGATCTAATCATCATCATCTATTGATTCTCTTGACTCCTCCACGAGCGGAGTTTCTACTCAAGCATCATAACCACGAAATCAATCAAGAATTGAAAACTAATCATAATGCTCAAATATAGAGATAAGAAAGATAAAGAAATGTCACCTTTTATTAATCAACAATTTTGTTACAATTCTCTCAAGATCTACATGATTCGAGGAAAGAACTCGATCGTCGATTTCGCTCTGCACCGTCTCCGCGAGTCGCGGATCGTCTTGGATCACTTGCTCGGTTGAAGATCGGCGTTGCTTCTAAAAAGTTGATAGCATCTTTCTTGAATTGTACTCGATAGATCTTGATTTCAATCAAAGTGTGTCACTCAATTTGATTTGAATTTTGATTTGGATCTACAATTTTTCCCTCCAAAATGAACCACTCACTAACTAGCTAACTAAAAATGAACAACCCTCAAAACCCTAGATCTAGATCTCTTTTTATAATCCCCTCAACCTTAGATCTAGAATTCAAATTTCAAATTTCCCTCCAAAATGAACCACTTTTCCCTCTAAAATGAGGTTGTTAGAAACAATCTTCTAGAAGAAGTTTGTTGGAGAGAGGCTTCTAGAATAAGTTTGTTGGAGAGAATATTCTAGAATGAGGAATATTCTAGGATAAGGTTGTTAGGCCGAGCCTTCTAGATGAAACCACGTGGTCATTCTGGAGTCTTCTGGAAGCTGAGCCGTTAAAGGGAGACACGTGGAGGAAATCTGCAGAGATGACGTTGATTAGTAGAGATTTTACGATCACCAAAAATATTTTACCACAATCAGAAACGGCGTCGCTTTGCAGCTAGCCGGTGAATACGGGTCGGTCCACAGGGATGTGTAATTTTCCTAAGTGTTCTTACGAGCTGATTCAAATGGTTGTTTGGTCTTTTGATTGAATCTAAAAAAAACTAAGTTGTACGATGATCAAGAGACTTGCTAGGATTAGGTCTAAGGTGGGTTCGATAAGATTAATATTAACACCTCTTTCAATGCCCTCGATTAAATCTTTTTAGAAATTATAACAATTATTAGTAAAGGGGATTAGGATGATTGGGAAAAAACGAAGTTTTCTTCCTCTAGATCCTTGTCCGTCCTTTCCTACTAATTACTCTAACCTTCATGGAAGTCATGCATGTCCGGTCCTTTATACTACGGTTTCACCGTTATCTTATGGGTAGGGTGCCGTAGGGAGCGGATCATGCATGCGTGCATGAAGTTCTATTTATTATAAACTATTGGGCTTGAAAGAGATGAGAGATATTCATCTCTCAATCCCTCCCTTATTCCTAACCCTAACAAGCGAGGAAATTACTCTCTCATTAGGGGATCTTTTAAAAATAACATTTTAAAATTACTTACCAACTGCAGTTTAAGAAAGACTACACTAGATTAAACTAGGGCAATGGAAAAATTTATCTAAGGCAAGAATTAATTTAGAATACTACTGCAGAAATTAAAAGATACTTACAAGAATGATGCTCTTAATCTTCAAAGGAATCTGAATTTTATTTATTGAAAAGAGGCATCCTTATTACAGTATTTTGATTACATATTTATAAAGAAATAGGAAAACTAGGGTTACAAATTCTCACGCATGTGCTATTACAGATATGCCCACGAAAAATCCCAACCTTCGCACCGCCAGGAGAAATCTGCACCGACACGTGCATTAGATGGCCACAGAACCGCGGCATGGGTAGGGGTGGGGCCGCGGTTCCGCGGCCCATTGGTGAGATCATCTCATCAAATTTTGTGGGCTGCTTCTTGATGCTTTGGGCTTTCTATTTCTACTGTTCTTTTCTCCATTTGACTTCTGGGTTTTTTCCAGATCTTTCAGTGAAACTTGTAGTGGTCTTTTAACTGTTCACTTTCACATTTTTGAACCATGCGTTGCCTTGTACAATTATGAACTGTGCTTCGTCTAGTCTTGACTAGGATCCTTCTACTCTTTGGTCAAAAGTCCCACTTTTGTATCATCTTTTGTTGTTTTCACTATTTTCGCTCCAAGAACCTTTATCCTGTAATATGTAGCAGACATGCGTCAAAAGCACCTGTTTATTTATAAAACGGATAAGAATGGGGAATATAATAACGCAGTATTATGATATGAACAAATACCCCCAAACTTATCTTTTGCTCGTCCTCGAGCAAACTTTTTATTTTTTTTTATTCTCAACAAAAAGAACTTAACTGCACTTTCGCAGGGAGACGCGATTGCACTGAGCTCGTGCAATAAGCCGTTAAACCTCTAGGTGTCCCTAGTAGGGGGAGTGTTGTCTCCTGAGGGTTTTCAGCGGATACTACCCACAAAATCCTATCAATTTGGCTCATTAACTTTAATTCTCCAATTAGGTTTTCTAACAAGGAACTCTATTATCTTCGACTCGTAAGTTATCCACCCGTATTCTTCACACTTCCTCACCATTTAACGTAAGATTATATATGTTCTATAGACTACTTAGCTTTCAGCATTTCTTAAGTTTTCCTTCTAAGGTTCCATCTCCACTTGGGAATTTTTCTATAAACTCTACTAAAGATACAAGTTCTATTCTTCATTCCTTTCTTTTATCTCAACTCTAATCATATATCCCCACGTGTGTGTATAAATCACCCCTACACTTGGAAATTCAAATCAAGCAATCATACTCTTGTCCGTTGTCCAAAACACTAATTAACTGGTGAATTCACATCCTTCATGCGACTGTTAATACTTCTTGAGGTACCAACAACCGATTACAAGATATGTTTGCACTTTAAAGCGTAATTCCTAGTCTTGCAACACCCAAGGCTTTTAGCAGTGACTCCCTAACCAGTTGGTCTAAGGCATTAGGTGATGAAGCACCCTCGCTAAATATTTTTTCTATTTTTTTGCAGCCTTAAGTAATCACAAAGACCGGTGTTCATTTTTTTTTATTCACATTTTTTTTATTTTCTTCGTACTAAGGACTTTAGACAAGAGCATTTCAAGGTCTCTTCTACTATTCCAAGTTTCAAGGTCCGTGATTGTGCAATTTGTAGGGTATACATTTTCAGAATGTAGACTTAAGCTAGGAATTAATTTTCAAACTTATACTCTAATAAGAATATCAATATTTTTCCTTTATTTCAACTTAGCCCAAAAAGTGAACTCAAAATGTGCCTAGTTCTAAATAAACTACAAAGACATATACTTTCTACCGTTAATCTTTAAAGAAGGTTATTTTTAGGGTTTTTAATTTACTAAGCTAAGATCTTGTTGTTCCTAGCCAGTTAACCTATCTGTCAAACTCAAGTTAAATATGGTCAAAATTGAATACAATAATTTTTATAATATTTGAAATTTTCAGTTTTTATGGGTTTTCAAAATAAGTATGCAGATGCAAAAATACACATATGAATGCAAAGGAAGAAGACGTACTGAGCTTACCCCCAAACTTAAACTTGACAGTGTCCATACTGTCATGCTACACCAAGAGGGTTGAGAATGTCGGCACTCCCCTGTTTATTTATATACAAATTGTTTTTAAATTTTTTTTTATTATTGTTGGTAAAAGGAAAACAAAAATATATATACAGAAAGCCCCCCCCCCCCAAACTTCATTGAAACAATGTTAAACATCATTGCCAAACTTTGCAAAGACCAAAGGTCAACACCAACCATTCGAAAAAAATTATCTGTAAGGAGTATCAGTTGGTGGAAGAACATGTTGTACCGATCCAAAAAGAATTGGGGACGATAGAAGTGGTGATATGGAATGTGTGGACGTGAATAGATAGGAGGTAGTGATGAATCAAAACGAGAATGGGAATGATCAGCAATCAGTGGAATATTGGCATTCTCGTAGCTTATTAAAAAATTGGGGGTGGTTCAACTTCTAAAGGAGGAAGTTGACTAACTACACCATCCCCAAGATATTTCTGTGGATCCTTTATCGACTTGGCATCATCCATCATATGCATATGATATTCAATTATGAGGGAACTAATCTCCTCGATGTCCGCCATAGTCCAGCCGGAAACTTGCCGTCTATCTTGTAAGACCATTAAAAGACCGTTCTCTTGCTCGAAGGCTAGAGAGGCCGATATGATAATGGGAAAGGTCTTATTATCACCTATGTAAGCATATTTAAGGTGAGACGGCAAGGGCATGAGTTCGAGTTTCGGAGGCGAAAGAATCATTGGGGAATCTACCTCGAACTCAAAGGACTCCAACACAGGTTCGAAATCACTGCAAACAACCGATTCGCATGTTTCCGCTAACTTATCAAAAAATTCAAAAGACTCATATTCGGGCTATGAGTCATCATCATCTGAAAAATTGAAACACTCATATTCAATATCGGTTGTGTCAACTGTGGTAGGCTCAAGGAGGGACGCACTAGTGGCGTCAAAACTGTTCTCATCAAACAAAAATCTTTCAAGCTCGCAGTCCTCCTGCGTGATTTCATGAATAGAGCAAACTTCTCGTGTACTAGTATTAGGCACGGGGGGCAGACTTCCTAACCTGTAAATATTGAACTCACTAGACATCTTCCCGAAGGATAGAGTCATGGAGCCATTGCGACAGTTTATTACAGCATTGGAAGTGGCCAAAAATGGTCGACCGAGGATCACCGGAATTTGGTTCCGTGAGTTGGCAACAGGTTGTGTGTCCATAACAATAAAATCAACGGGGAATATGAACTCCCCAACTTTGATCAACACATCCTCTAACTCACCCCTTGGATGGGCGATTGATCGATCAGCCATTTGGAGAGTACAGTGAGTGGGCTTAAGCTCTCCAATGCCTAATTGCTCGTACACAGAATAAGGCAGCAAATTGACACTAGCACCAGATCTAGTAGTTCTCTATTGATGTTCTTGTCCCCAATTGTTATCGAAATAGTAGGACAACCGGGGTCCTTGTGTTTTTTGGGTAAAGATTGGACAAGTGCATCGCTAACAGCACTAGCCACGAAAACTTTCTTTGGTACTTGTGACTTCCTCTTTTTGGTGCATAAGTCCTTTAAGATTTTTGCATATGAAGGAACTTGTTGGATTGCATCCAAAAGAAGGATATTTATGCTCACCTGTTTGAACAACTCGACAATCTTCTCCATTTGTGGAGTTGGTTTATTGGATCTCAACCGGTTTGGAAAAGGAGCATTTTGAAATGTTGTTGAGTCCAATTTTTGCGGATCAGATTGTTGAGTTGGAACGGAACCCCGTGATGTGTTCGTGTTATGAGAAGTGGGTCCGTTCGAGCTAGAGGGAGTAGAGCCTTGTGAATGATGGAGAACAGGCTCTAACGAAGAAGAAGAAGGTGAAGAAGAACCACCGGCAGGGGTGTCATTGTGAATACCCACATTGTTTTGCAATATTTTTCCCGATCTCAACGTGGTCACAGTGTTTACGTTATGAGTTTGCTGTTGATTTGCAGCATGTGCGTGACCGGGATTGGGCAGTGGTTGAGATGGGAGCTTTCCTTTTTCTCGCTCGCTCAATGCTGCATTGAGTTGTGCAATTTGTGCCTCAATAGATTTGATGCTCTGATCGTGTGAGGCACTGTTTTGCTCCAAAGATTGAATAGAAGTCTCTAATCTTGCTGTAGATTGTGTAGATTGCTTAAGGAACGCATCTAGACTTGTTTCGAGCGAAGTAACCTTGTCATTGTTAGGTTGAACAAAATTGTTTGGCTGGTAAGAATCGTTAGGCACAAAATTGTTCACTTGGTTAGGGTAAGGTTGATGTTGAAAAGGTTGCTGTTGAAATTGAGTTTGTGGAAGTGCTTGTTGTTGTGGAGGAGGAAGAGGCCTTTGAAAATTGTTATTTCCTTAGAATTGTTGATTTTGGTTCCAAGCGAAATTTGGGTGACTCCTCCATCCCGGATTTTATGTCGAAGAGTATGGATCGTTTCTCTGTCGTTGCTGGTAGGCAGCATTGACTTGATCATGTCCTTGAGTAGATGCATTGTAAGGACACTCTTCGGTAAGATGTGATGGATTCGAACAACAAGCAAAAACAGTTCGTGGAGGCACAACAGGGGCAGGAGAAGACGATGAGATTTTGGTCTCAATCGCTTCTAGCTTTTTCGTAAGAGCGGCCATCTCGGCCTTCATAGCAATCGACATATCTAATTGATGTATGCCTGCCCTAGATTGACCACTAAAAGAAGATGATGTGGTCTTGGTGCTCTCCCACTGAATTGTTTGTACACTAAGGTCCTCAAGAAACTGCCACGCTTCCTTACTAGATTTGGTTAGAAAGTGACCTTGATAGATAGTTTCTAGCAACTGCTTTGTTGTCGGGTTCAATCCCTCGTATAATGTTTGGCAGAGTTGCCAACTTCCGATCCCATGATGAGGGCATTGAACGAGTAGGTCTTTAAATCTTTCAAAACACTTCCAAAATGGTTCGTGAGGAAGCTGTGAAAAGTGTGTAATCTCAATACGGATTCTAGCAGTTTTGTGGTGAGGATAGAACTTTTTAAGAAAAGCTTTCACAAACTCATCCCAATTTCTAATTTAATGTAATGTTGTGCTATATAGCCACTTCTCGGCTAAGTCACATAAGGTGAAAGGAATAACCCTTAGCCTTATAGCGTCATCACTTAATTGGGTCGTTTTCATCATAGCGCAAACGTTTTGGAATTTATTATTAAAAATATACACATCTTCTGATTCTAAACCGTGAAATTTTGGCAGCATATTGATGAAATGTGGTTTTATTTCAAAATTGTCCCCATTTGCCGGTGGGGGTGAAAGACAGGTAGGTAAAGAAGTGCGGACAGGGTAGAAGAGGTCCTGGAGCGCGACTCGTGCGGGCGCTTCAACAGGCGGTTGATTCGGGTTATTCGTACCTAACGGAGGTGGAATCATTTCCGTCGGTAAGGTATTGTTGGGGTTGAATCCCGACATACCTTCGGAGGAAGAATATGAAGGTGGAGGTAAGAAAGTGGACGGAATTTCGACTTCGGTGTCGAAGGGTTCGTCGGTCTGTACCAACGAAATACGGACTAATCGGGCGTTAGTGTCCCTAGTCCAAAGTGACATACGCTAAAGGGGTAGTGTAGTCAGAAAAAAATGAAAGACAGAATGTGGAGGTAAGAAAACGTCAATGAAAGGAAGTGGTGTAAGTGAGGTGCAAGTTTTCTTTAGCGACAAGTTGCAAGTTTTGAAAAGATTTTTCTTTTTTTTTATTTATGTATGTGAGAGTTTTGCAAAGAGATTTTTGAAAAGAGACTTGAGACGCAAACGCGATCAACCACACATGCACAATCAGGCCAAGATCTAAGGTCACCTAGGTCAGCCAGACAGCTCCTAACTAGGGCTAGAAATAGGACCTCAAACCGCCTCTTCACCGCAAATTGCGGCCAGGTAAGTGCCAGGTAAGTGGGAGGCTCCCCGCTACAAGTAGCGGTCCTAATTAAGTAACCACTTACCTTGACACACTTGCCTAGACACCGCAAAGTCAGTTAGGATAAACGGTCGATGCCTATGTCTAGTCCTTTGTCCTATTGAGCTCGAAGTCCTTAGGGCTGAGTCTAGTATTTTTTAATTAATAGTGGTCAATGCAAATGCTTTAAGTGCTTTATAGAGTCCTGGGAAGGGTGATGAAATCCCCACCCAATCTGAGTTTGGTCAATAGCCCCTGAAATTCCGATTAAAAATATGCAAAACATTAAATTCACTTGCAATCAATTATTTTTAGCGCGGCGCAAAAAAACCTGCAGAAAATCTGTTATTGAAAAGGGGGAAGAAGATTTTTAGCGCAAAGAAGTCCTGCAGAAAAATTGACAAAGGATATAGTGTAGGTTGCAGAGGGGAGAATGAGAAAACAAACCATGAAAATTTGAGGAGCTTACGTGGCAGACACGCGGCGGAACCGCGGTTTGGTGCGCACTTATGCCGCGGAAGGGCGGCGGAGTAGTGGGATCAGAGCTCTGAAAAAATTGTGCTATTCTGTTGTCGAGTTTGCCCTCTGTTCTGATGTAGCCTTTTCTGTTTTGCCCTCTGTAAATTTCCAGATCCGAGATTCTTCGTTGTTCCTGCAAGATTCAAACAATAAAACCCTTCAAACAGATAAAAATTGATAAAATATTTTTATACTTGTTCTATATTAAGATTTTTATGATTTTTAAAAATTTATATCAACCCGAAATTACAAAAAGGAAATTTTACGCCATCCCCGGCAACGGCGCCATTTGATTAGTAGAGATTTTACGATCACCAAAAATATTTTACCGCAATCAGAAACGGCGTCGCTTTGCAGCTAGCCGGTGAATACGGGTCGGTCCACAGGGATGTGTAATTTTCCTAAGTGTTCTTACGAGCTGATTCAAATGGTTGTTTGGTCTTTTGATTGAATCTAAAAAAAAAAATAAGTTGTACGATGATCAAGAGACTTGCTAGGATTAGGTCTAAGGTGAGTTTGATAAAATTAATATTAACATCTTTTTCAATGCCCTCGATTAAATCTTTTTAGAAGTTATAACAATTATTAGTAAAGGGGATTAGGATGGTTGGGAAGAAACGAAGTTTTCTTCCTCTAGATCCTTGTCCGTCCTTTCCTACTAATTGTTCTAACCTTCATGGAAGTCATGCATGTCCGGTCCTTTATACTACGGTTTCACCGTTACCTCGTGGGTAGGGTGCTGTAGGGAGCGGATCATGCATGCATGCATGAAGTTCTATTTATTATAAATTATTGGGCTTGAAAAAGATGAGAGATATTCATCTCTCAATCCCTCCCTTATTCCTAACCCTAACAAGCGAGGAAATTACTCGCTCATTAGGGGAACTTTTAAAAATAACATTTTAAAATTACTTAACTACTGCAGTTTAAGAAAGACTACACTAGATTAAACTAGGGCAATGGAAGGATTTATCTAAGGCAAGAATTAATTTAGAATACTACTGCAGAAATTAAAAGATACTTACAAGAATGATGCTCTTAATCTTCAAAGGAATCTGAATTTTATTTATTGAAAAGAGGCATCCTTATTACAGTATTTTGATTACATATTTATAAGGAAAAAAGAAAACTAGGGTTACAAATTCTCACGCATGTGCTATTACAGATATGCCCACGAAAAATCCCAACCTTCACACCGACGCACCGCCAGGAGAAATCTGCACCGACACGTGCATTAGATGGCCGCGGAACAGCGGCATGGGTAGGGCTGGGGCCGCGGTTCCGCGGCCCATTGGTGAGATCATCTCATTAAATTTTGTGGGCTGCTTCTTGATGCTTTGGGCTTTCTATTTCTATAGTTCTTTTCTCCATTTGGCTTCTGGGTTTTCTCAGATCTTTTAGTGAAACTTGTAGTGGTCTTTTAACTGTTCACTTTGACATTTTTGAACCATGCGTTGCCTTGTACAATTGTGAACCGTGCTTCGTCTAGTCTTGACTAGGATCCTTCTACTTGTTGGTCAAAAGTCCCACTTTTGTATCATCTTTTGTTGTTTTCACTCTTTTCGCTCCAAGAACCTGTATCCTATAATATGTAGCAGACATACGTCAAAAGCACCTGTTTATTTATAAAACGGATAAGAATGGGGAATATAATAACGCAATATTATGATATGAAAAGACGTCGTCACCAACTAGCCGCGGATCCGCGGCGCTTTAGAGGCCTTGCTGCTTGCAACTTCTGTGCACTTTTTGTGCTGTTCTTGTGGCACTTTTTATGATATGTGGGATCTCATAAACCTTTCTTGTTCAATTCCAGATCACAAGTCTTGGACTTGGCGTATTTTTGTCAGCACTTTTCACAGTTTCGGCTATTTTCCTGGAATTTCCTGCACAGATTCTCGAGACAGGTGTTGCGCTATACAAAGATTATGCGATGCAATGATAAACACTCAATTTCCCTCAGAAATTTCGGTTTTAATATATAGCACTAGTTATTTGGTATTTTACAGTCAATTTGCAATATGTGCTATATTAATACCGAACACCTCTAGATGAGTGCAAATGGTAGGGATATTGACGTGTTAAAAATGCAATATTTTCGACTGATCAAATTCCCCCAAACTTATTTTCGATCGTATCGAGCGAACTGTTTTATTAAAAAGAGAAGGAGAAAATAAAGGAAGAGAAAAACTAACTAGCACACTTTCGTAGGCAACACGATTGCACTGAGCATATGCAACAAGCCTTTAAACCTCTAGGTGTCCCTAGTAGGAGGAGTGTTGTCTCCTGAGGGTTTTCAGCGGATTACACCCAAAAAATCCAATAATAAAAGGAAGACCGTGAAAGTTACATATAAAGGTAAGAATTGTAAAAGAAAAGCTTTGAAAATTAGAATTTCCAACTATACTAGCTTTTCGGTTGTCATGAGCCCTATCTTAATAGTCAAGAAAAGATGTTAGAAATCACATTATCTCTCAATAAAACATCGTCTTTATTCTTCATTCCTATATTTCTTCCAAACATCGATCATATAACCCTACGTGTGTGTAAAGAACATCCCTACACCCGGAGAATTTAATTCAAGCTATCATACTCTTGTCCATCTGCCTCAGTACTTTTTAATTAATGAATATTTAGATGAATTTGCTCACACACTTTCATGCGACCGTTAATATTTCTTGAGGTACTACCGACCGATTACTCATGTGCTTGCTTAATAGGTGTTTTTCCTCGTCTTGTACTACCTAAGGCTTAGTAGTGACTCTCAGACCAGTTGGTCTAAGGCACTAGGTGATAAAGCACCCTCGCTATATTTTTTTATTGCTGCCTTGGTGATAACAAAACCAGTGTTCATTTTTCTCACCATTTTATATTTTGTTCAATTTTTTTATTTACTTCATACTTTGGCATTTAGACACGAGCATTTCAAGGTATCCTCTACTATCTTGAGCTTCAAGACATGTGCAAGTGCGAATAGTAGGGTGTCAACGTTCAAAATGTTTGGTTTCCAGAATAGAAACTATTTTTCAGACTTATTTTTATCCTCAGATTAATGACTTCCTTCATCTTACTAACCCTTGGGACAATGGCTCATAACTACTTATTACTAGTTCGTATAAGAAAACTTCTAATTTTCTTGGTTTTCTTAAAATTTTCCAATCTTTTGGATGTAATTTTTCACTATCTAATCTTTTATTATTTTATTTATGTACAAAATATTTTTATCTTTATTTGAAATTTTTTTAAATTTTTATGGGTTTTGAAAATGTTTTGTGCTTATGCAAAGTATGATGAAAATGATGCGAAAATAAGCACAAACCTCCCCCAAACTTGTTTTCAACAGTGTCCTCACTGTTGCTATCTGCTAAACCTCAAAAAACCTATAAGCTTAGGAGGACATTTATTAACGGGAGCAAAATATATTAAAGTGAAAATCCTCCCCCAAACTTATTTTTGGCTCACAATATTGAGGACAACAGTTATTTCAAGAGCCAAAAATACACCCTCCCCTCTAACATGAGTTATACAATACGAAGTATTTTAAGAGGGGTGAATCATTTGGTCAAAGTAAGACTTTACAAAGACCAAAAGTTAATACCAACCATTCAAAGATTTTATCAGTAAAGTGTATAGGTTGGTGGAAGAATGTGTTGTATCGAGTCAGGAAAAAGTGGGGAAGGGATAAGAGGTGGTCTGGAAAGGGTTTGAATTTTAAATTAGAGAAAAGAAAGAAAGAGGATGAATGTGAATGATTATGAAAAAAAAATGGTGGCGGTTCAACTTCTATAAATTGAGGTTGATCAATCATAAAATCCGTATTGTTTACAAATTCAAGTTCGTCAGCAAAAAGTTCTTCAAAACTTTTATCAATAGGTTCGAACATTTTGCTGTCAAAAAGTTTTGTGCCAGATTTTACCATACTTGATTTGTCAAAATATGTGGAGGTGAAAAACTCATCTACCTCATTTTCAAAAATATCCAAATCAAGTTGGCTTTCTGGGAGTGTCGAACATGCACTGTCGGATTGTGATTCATCCACACTCACTATCATTTCAGGGACAGAAGAAGAACCAGAGAGAGTGGAAGATGAAATGGGTAACCGTATTGATGTGTCGAGTGTTGCTAAACCAGATGTGGGTGATGAAGGTTGAATTTTGGTCTGATCTTCAGGTATACGAATATCATCAACTTCAAGACGTATTTGGGGTTCGGGAAGAATTAAAGGTTCAAGATGATGACCACAAGAAAGTGAAAGGATCTGATGAATTGGTGGGACAAACTCATCCAAAATTTCGGGTTCATCAATCAATATAACCGCAACGTCAATCACCTCATTCAAGTGAAGGTTAAAATTCTCAAACATCTCATTCAAAGAATGGTTTTCAATCAATTTTGGTTCAAGAGTGGAGGTGTAGAGATCATAAGGATTTGGCATGGTGTCACTTGAAATGGACCCTTCACAGTTGGGTGAATCAAACATTGCATTATTGCACAACTTGTCATACATTCTATCGTCAATTGGTGAATCCTTTTGTGTACTCGATGAATCTGTGAAACTGGAGTTATGGATTTCAGTTTGGAAAGGGAATGTTTGATTTGGAAAGGTGTACAGCTCTCTCTCACTACCTAAATTCTCATTTTGTCCCATGCCCTAATTATGTACTGAAAAATTTTAGGCTGGTTCGAAATTATTTGCTTGCATCCACACTGTTGTTACCTAGCTAATTTGGTTCGTCAATTCTATATATTTTTCTAATGTCTGCTCAAGAATGGACTTGGGTCGATAAGGGGTTTCAGGATAAGATTGAAATTCTTGTGGACAATTAATACTTTCAAATGACTCATTAGAAGGACCGTTTAGAGAAGGTGAAAAAGTCAGATTGGATTGATAAGAATAGAATGGTTGTGAAAATTGGGCAGGAGTGGGGTCAATGTTGTGATAAGAAGAATTTTGATATTGGTTCGTCCGTTGGTTATTGGACATCATACATGCCATAAACCGATTATGAAATTCTTCTTTGGAAAGTGGAGGTGATGGTTGATATTGGTCCGGTTTGAAACTTTGGCTTCTAGCCCTAGCTATATGCTCAGCAATGGAAATGCGTCTAGGGGCATCCTCACTCGGAGTATCAACTGAAACGGATGGAGAACTAGGATACGGTTGATATTGGTTCGGATTGAAACTTTGGCTTCTAGCCCTAGCTATATGCTCAGCAATGGACATTCGTCTAAGGGCTTCCTCACTCGGAGTATCAACTGGAGCGGATTTGGAATTGGGATATGGTTGATAGGACCTAGACTGAGGTGGCCAACTATTTCTTACCGCTTGTTCAATATGATCTCTTAAGGATATGGAAGAGCCGGGCGGTATACCGAAGGGATTATGAAAACAAGCAATATCTGGTTGTGGACAACAAAGCTCGGCAAGAGTTTTTCTGTTCGGGTCACCCATTATAAGAAGATAAGAGGGGGAAAAGGGTAAAAAGGGAAAGGGGGGAAGAGGAAATAATTGGTTTGTTTTGAAAAAGAAACGGATTTTTGAAAATTCACGCAAACATGCACAATCAACACTATTATCTAATGGTCACATAGGTCAAGTCTCTAGACCGCTCCTAGACTTCAAGAAGACAAATCGCAGGATAAATCCTCTACTACATCTTTGTCCCTCCTATGGCCTGGTAAGTGCCAGGTAAGTGGGAGGTTCTCCACTACGTAAGTAGTGAGCCTAATTAAGTAACCACTTGCCTTAGACACCACAAAAGAAATGCGGATAAGCAATAGATTACCCACGACCTTCTTCTGTCCTAATTGAGCGCGACGGTCCTTAGAGTCATGTCTATATATTTTTTAATTAATGAGGATGATGCGGATGCAAGTTTGTGATTTCCGGGGCTTAGGAAGGGTAATGAACTCCCTACCTAATCTGAATTTGGTCTTTGCCCCTTAATTTCCGTATTAAAATATGCAAAAAAAACAACCAATTTCAAGAATCGCAGCAAATTTATTTTTTAGCGGCGCAGAATTTTTGCAAAGAATCCTGCAAGAAATTGATTATTGGACAAGATCAGAGAGAATATGGGAACACAGAGAGCAAACCTGAGAACTTTGAAACTGTGAAGCACCTAAACGGTGGCGGTTCCGCCGCAAAAATCCTCTAATGGCCGCGGATCCGCGGTGATGAGGAGGAACTAGGGCTTGGAAATTTTCCTGTAGGTCCCTGTACTTCTCTGTATTCTGTAAAACTCCTCTGAATCTAAATTTCCTCAGTACAATGATTCCAGATTCCCTCGCAAAATTCAAATGCTAAAGTTAAGCACTCGATGCGATCTTGAATTAAAATTGGATGGAATAATAATTTTTCAACTCAAATAACAAAAACGAACAAAATAGCACACATCCCTGGCAACGGCGCCATTTGATTGAATGATTCTTTGTGTGTCGTGTTTTGAAAATGTATAAAGATCACAATCAAAGAAATTTATACCGCAATCAATTAACGGTATCGATGTAGCGCGTTAATGAATACAGATCGTCCACTGAGATGTGTGTTTTGCTTGCTTTCGTTTTAGATGAGTCGAAATGAAAAGGTAAAAGAAAAATTGCAAGAAAATAGATTCAAGAATTTTGAGATTTAGTTTCAAAAATAGTAAAGACTAGATCTAAAGATCAAGAATCTATAAAATTCTAGGAGATGTCCAAATCTAATGAACTATCAAGATTTGTAATGAGGCTCGTAGGAATCGATCGAATCTATAGAAGTGATGAAGACTTGTGATTACGTTTTCTTATCCATTAATGATTTGATGCTAGATCGATGTCGATCAACGAGGTTTAAGGATCTATCGAAGAAACTAGGGTTTCTTCATCTCATCCTTTGTCCTTTCGATGATTATCATTCAAAAGCTAGCCTCTAGTAAATTGAATTATCGAACGTTGATCTCTAATTAAGAGCGAAAACATTCAAGAAAGCATCTCGCTCATAACTAGATTGTCAATGATTCAATTTACAAGAGTTTACAAAACTTATAGGACCTAAGAATCGTTTCAAGATCTAATCATCATCATCTATTGATTCTCTCGACTCCTCCACGAGCGGAGTTTCTACTCAAGCATCATAACCACGAAATCAATCAAGAATTGAAAACTAATCATAATGCTCAAATATAGAGATAAGCAAGATAAAGAAATGTCACCTTTTATTAATCAACAATTTTTTTACAATTCTCTCAAGATCTACAAGATTCGAGGAAAGAACTCGATCGTTGATTTCGCTCCGCACCGTCTCCGTGAGTCGCGGATTGTCTTGGATCACTTGCTCGGTTGAAGATCGGCGTCGCTTCTAAAAGGTTGATGGCTTCTTTCTTGAATTTTACTCAATAGATCTTGATTTCAATCGTGTGTCACTCAATTTGATTTGAATTTTGATTTGGATCTACAATTTTTCCCTCCAAAATGAACCACTCACTAACTAGCTAACTAAAAATGAACAACCCTCAAAACCCTAGATCTAGATCTCTTTTTATAATCCCCTCAACCTTAGATCTAGAATTCAAATTTCAAATTTCCCTCCAAAATGAACCACTTTTCCCTCCAAAATGAGGTTGTTAGAAAGAATCTTCTAGAAGAAGTTTGTTGGAGAGAGGCTTCTAGAATAAGTTTGTTGGAGGGAATATTCTAGAATGAGGAATATTCTAGGTTAAGGTTGTTAGGCCGAGCCTTATAGATGAAGTCAAGTGGTCATTCTGGAGTTTTCTGGAAGCTGAGCCGTTAAAGGTGGACACGTGGAGGAAATCTGCAGAGATGACGTCACCAACTAGCCGCGGTTCCGCGGCGGGAATGAGCCTTTAGTCGCAGATCCGCAGCGCTTTAGAGGCCTTGCTGCTTGCAACTTCTGTGCACTTTTTGTGCTGTTCTTGTGGCACTTTTTATGATTTGTGGAATCTCATAAGTCTTTCTTGTTCACTGCCAGATCACAAGTCTTGGACTTGGCGTATTTTTGTCAGCACTTTTCACAGTTTCGGCTCTTTTCCTGGAATTTCCTGCACAGATTCTCGAGACAAGTGTTGCGCTATACAAAGATTATGCGATGCAATGGTAAACACTCAATTTCCCTCAAAAATGTCGGTTTTAATATATAACACAAGTTATTTGGTATTTTACAGTTAATTTGTTAATATGTGCTATATTAATACCGAACACCTCTAGATGAGTGCAAATGGTAGGGAAATTGACGTGTTAAAAATGCAATATTTTCGACTGATCAAGTCTCTAGTTGCCTTCTCGTTAATTTTCGTTTTCAGCTTCCGCATTGGCCACGGTCTCTGCGGCGAGGGCACTAGGGACTTATAAAACACATACAGGAAAAACCATGAGCGAAGGAGAAGTTTTATTAATCAACAAATACGGAGTGTTACAAATGGTGGATGAAATCTCATAAATTCCTCTCACAAAACCCTAGCCTTCTCTCATAAATATGAAGGGTTCTCTCCAAAAACCATCTCAAAAGCTATCAGATCTAGGATTACAAAACTATTACAATATATATAGTATTAGACAAATAAGAACAAATAACTAATTTCCTAACAGAACAAAGATTCAGCCCAAGATGCGTGAAGACGTCTGAAGAACAATACGGCAGACGTCTGCCTAAAACGCAGAATGGGCAAGGCGTATGAAGAAGACTTGCCAGACGTTTGTCCAAAATATTCCCAAACTACAAAGCATTGGCAGACGTCTGAAGAACAAGAGAGCAGACGTCTTTCGACTCTCCATGTGTATGTCTTCGAATATGTGTCAGATGTTAAGCTTCGGACGACTACCACCTTGCTATAGCTGAATCTGAAGTCGGGACAAAAAACTCCATGAATGCCGAAAACGACCGGGAAACTTCTAGGGATAGAGAATACGAGGAAAACTTAACAAATCTCCACCTTACCTTGCATTCGTCATAAAACTAGTCACGCACCGCTATCCAAAAGAACGGTAACAGGTACATGACGAGGCCCGCGATGTATTTATTCGGAGAAGATCATTTCTCGCAATAAGTACGTTAAGCGTATATAAGCAATATAATGTATGACAAGAATAAATAAGAGAATAAAATCCAACTAATATATATTATATTCAAGATTTTTGTAGAGTTTCAAACTAATGCAAGATGTTGTAAACAAAGATACAATAACAAGGAAGCCTTAAACAAGAGCGATACTAAAATAAAGATGAAATGAAATAGAAGTCTGCTTGTGATGTAAGTTGAGAGTACTTCTCTTCCGTCTTTAAGTCACCTGACGAACATTTCCAAGATAGAAAAGAAAACAGGATGGAATGCCCGTTAGAGAACTTGCACTCGGTAATTCCCCAAAGAGGATATATGTATAAATGAGATAAAGGACATACATATAAGTAGAATATGAAATCGAATGTAGTAAAGGAAAAGTAAGAGTGTCAATTAAACATGGCAACTATATGACTATGGCAAGGTATATAAGAAATATATGATACATGAGCATTTTAATATGCTATATCATGTGTTGGCCAAAATAATCCTGTAATACGTATGTATTGGTGAACATGAGGTCATTTCCAATGTGTCCTAAAAGGTCTCTACAAGGGTAGCCAAACTAATGTAAGTTTAGGGCGAATGTCAACAAATCTCAAAAGTGTTCTCGAACCCAAGGGTAGGGCCATAGGGTCAAGGAACTACCGGCCCGAACAATGGGACCCCAAGATGTGGAGGAGTCGGCCCGTGTCAAGAGAGTAATGAGACTCCTGAGATTCCGTTGGATTTACACTCAAACTACCCGAAGTAAAAATATGTCTTAGCAATCTCTACTAGGTTTTAATGAGCATCAAGTATGCAATTTTAAAAATCTAGTGAGCTAAGTATACTAAACAAGAATTGAACTAGAGAATTAGGGTTTCAAAGTTATGAAAAACAAGTTCGAACTAAGTGAAGAGAGTCTATAACCTTTGTAGTCTGGTCCTTCCCTTCAAAACCTCCGAGTAGTAGTCCTAGAACTTTTCATTGACTCCACTTGAAGGATGGAACAAGTTTGCTTGAAATCTTCGTCGTCGCAGATGATCAACCATGAGGCAACTCACACTCAAGCTTACACTTCACTAATCAAAGTATTAGTGAAGTTGACAATCTAAACTAATTTGATAGAGTAGTGTAGGTTGATGAAGTAGAAATTTTGCTCACTAAATATCTTTCTTTTCTTTTTGTTGTTCTCACCCTAGAAAACTAGTGAAGAGATGAAGATGAACTTGGAAGTGAGATAGTGAACCTTAAGAAAAGATGAGATGAAGAAAATGATTAAAAACTATATGAATAAAACTAGAATGGATGATGAGTCATAGCTTCTTAATACTTCTCCAAGCAACTAAAAAAAATGACTCATTCTCCTTTCTTTAATTCATATATCCAAGTCATTATCTTCTCATCTTGTTTCTAATGTGATTCTCACACATCTTAGTTCTATGTAGCAACAACTATGATACAAATATATATATATATATATATATATATACACACACACACTAAGAGAAGAAAATCTTAAAAGAGCTTAATATTAGTTTATATATATATATATATATATCAAATTATTAAATCAACACTTGATTCAATAATTCGGTTATATCATATGTAACCTGGCTAATATCTAAGACACACACACACACACATCAAATCATTAAATCAACACTTGATTCAATAATCCGGTTATATCATATATAACCGGCTAATATTTAATATTAGTTAATATATATATATAAATATATATATATATATCAAATTATTAAATCAACACTTGATTCAATAATCCGGTTATATCATATATAACCTGGCTGATATAGAAAAAAGCTAGATTAGAATACGGTATCATATATTCGTATTTAATCAAGCTCCTGTACATATCTCCATAAGTGTACTATTTCGTTTTGCTTGAGCTAGGAAACTTCTATATGGGACTTTAAAGACCCGTCAATACGCCAGTAGTAGGTAATGATCACATCAGATACCCACAAGCTGTCAGCGGTACTAGCTGTACGTAATGGCTACTCAGGTATTGAACGAATAGAAGATCAACAAGAAAACTTTTCCAAACTCCCGTAGAGCCTATAAGTAACACTTACCGTACAGTCTAGTATCTCCGTCTGATATGTCACATATCGAGTCTAGGGGGTGGAATCGTCAGACCCCAATAATTCGATAAGTCATGCCGATGTCTGGCCTATAACCATTCGAGAAACTACTGATAACACTTATCAGTAAATCTTATCAGCCCTGGTCAGGGATTTACTGTTATATCCAATCGAGCATAGCGAAACATCAACTCCTAATACCGGGAGAGACGAAACCCCTTCTATCGCTCACTGCCTCTATGTGAATCGGGATTGTACCCAAAAAACACCGGTTCACACGACTCATTTGAGCCGTGGTAGGGAGGAAATCAAAGCACAGTAAGAACCACACAAGAAACTATGACGATCTCGGATCTACAGACTAACCTGTACAAGTGTTACCAGAGAACTGCTATCTGACGATATGTATGGTACCATCTAGGAGTTCTCAGCGAGTCCTTTTCGGTGTACTCATTCTCCAATGAGCACATGTGTACAATCCTTGATGTCAAGCACCAAAGGCTATGGGATCAACCATCGCCCTATATAGGGTCAAGAAATATACACACTAGTCTGCTCTGGAATATCGATACCCTGTCTTAATACTCGCTCGATTAGGAACTGTTAAGGATGTGCTTGTGGACTACACAAGCCCCACTAGTATGATATCTGCATCATAGTCCTGGTAGTCAAGTTAACATCCTAAGGGCTTTATCAACATGTATCAATGAGATAATAAACTAAAACAAGTGCACATGTTAAGATAAAAAGAAACCAGATAGCATACTATCATGTCGAGCAAGAAAGTCCTCTATATATCTGTCCAAGCATCCACTATAATATATAATAATGGCCTCTAGGGCATACATATTCTTAACAATCTCCCACTTGCACTAAGGCCTGTTGTTGTAGTATTTCATACCCAACATCCCAAAAAGTTTCTCGAACTGTATCTGGGGAAGGGCCTTCGTGAGTGGATCCACCGTGTTGTCCTTCATGTCTACTCTCCTGACCTCAATCTCGCAGCGATCAACTATCTCCCGGATCAGGTGATACCGTCTCAGAATATGTCTGGATCTTCCTTGGCCAAAACTACAACTCCATTATTATCACAATACAAAGGTATTGGTCCTACAATGGATGGAACCACACCACATTCAATAATGAACTTCTTCATCCAGACAGCCTTTTTGGCAGCATCTTTGGAAGCGATGTATTCAACCTCCATCGTCGAGTCTGCAATGGTATCTTGCTTGGAACTTTTCCAATATATCGCCCCTCCGTTGAGGGTGAAGACAAAGCCCTAAATGGACTTGCTGTCATCCTTATCACTCTGGAAGCTCGAATTGGTAAAGGACTCCACTTGGAGTTCTCCGTTACCATACACCAAGAACATCTTTTTAGTCCTTTTCAAGTACTTAAGAATATTCTTCATAGGTATCCAGTGTTTCTCCCCCGGGTCTGATTGATACTTACTTACCACACTAAGTGCATAAGCTACATCTGGTCTAATGCATAATATCACATACATGATAGACCCAACTGCAGAAGCACATGGTATCACGTCATGCGAGCCCTTTCCGAATCAGTCTTGGGAGACATCTCTTTGGAGAGAGTGATTCCTGAACAAGTGGGTAAATTACCACGCTTAGAATCTTCCATACTAAACCTCTTTAGTATGGTGTTTATGTACTTGAATTGGGACAATCCCAACATCCTTTTAGATCTATCCCTATAGATCTTTTTCCCCACGATGTAGGAGGCATCACCCAGATCTTTCATAGAGAACTTTTGTGATAGGAAGAGTTTGACCGAGTGCAGTATAGGAACATCATTTCCTATCAAGAGTATGTCATTCACATACGAAACGAGGAAAACAACCTTACTATCTACAACCTTTTTATATATACATGGTTCATCTATGTTTTTGATGAAGTCAAACTTTTTTATTGTTACATCAAAAAAGATGTTCCAACTCCGTGATGCCTGCTTTAATATGTAGATTGATTTAAGTAGCTTCCACTCCTTTCCGCTACTCCCACTGTCTACGAAGCCCTATGGTTGTGTCATATACACACTCTCTTCTAAATCACCATTTAGAAAAGCGGTCTTGACGTCCATCTACCAGATTTCATAGTCATGGTATGCAACAATGGCAAGTAGGATCCTGATGCACTTAAGCGTAGCCACTGGAGAAAAGGTCTCATCATAGTCGACACATGATCGTTGATGAAAACCTTTTGCCACAAGTCTAGTTTTGAAGGTCTCAACCTTTCCATCTACACCAATTTTCTTCTTGAAGACCCACTTACTCCCAATGGGTTTTACCCCTTCAGGAGTAACCTCCAAGTCCATACTTTGTTGGTGTACATGGATTCCTTCTCAGATCGCATATCATCCAGCCATTTCATAGAGTCTCTACTTGTGATGGCCTGCTCGAAACTAGTTGGGTCATCATCTTCCATTATGCAATTCTCGCTCCCACCGTCTATAAGGAAGACGTAGTATCTCTCACGTGGGTAAGAAACCCTACTAAATCTACGGAGCGGCTGAGATTCGTCAGGATTATCGAATCCTACGGTTCTACTAAATCTTCAGTTGCAGTTTGTATTTCTAGAATTTCTTCCAGTTCTACCATACTCCTACTAATTTCTTTAGCATGAAATTTCTTTTCTAAGAAGGTGGCGCGTTGAGAAATAAACACCTTTTGTTCTTCAATGTGGTAGAAGATATGCCCTCGCAAATGTTTGGGATATCCAACAAACTTACATAGAACAGAACTTCCTTCGAGTTTGTCCGGATTTTGCTTTTTAATATAAGCCGGACAACCCCATATCTTAATAAAAGTAAGACATGGTCTCTTCCCCTCCTATATCTCGTATGGAGTGGTAGGCGCAGACTTGGTAGGAACCTTATTCAATATTTAAGAAGTTGTTTCAAGCGCAAATCTGCAGAAGAAAATAGGTAACTCAGCAACACTCATCATAGAGCGCACAATATCTAATAGGGTGCGATTCCTTCACTCTGATACACCGTTGTGATGTGGTGTATATGGAGGAGTAAGCTGAGAGAGAATTCCATTGTATTTTAGATAATCTCGGAATTCCGTGGTTAAGTATTCATCTACTTGATTAAATCGAAGGATTTTAATATTTTTACCCGTATGGTTCTCTACCTCGCTTTTATATTCCTTTAATTTCCCAAAAGCTTTAGATTTGTATTTCAATAGGAACACATGTCCGAATTTTGAGAGATCATTCGTGAATGTAATGAAGTACGAGAAACCATTTCTGGCATGTGTAGACATAGGACCACATACATCACTAAGTATCTGTCCTTGGAGTTCAGTTGTTCTTGCTCCATATCCCATAAACAGAGTTTTAGTCATCTTTTTTTTGAGACATGACTGACAAGTTTCATAAGATGTAAATTCGAACGGTTCCAAATATGCATCCTTATGTAACTTAGCTAGTCTGGTCGCATTGATATGACCAAGTCTACAATGCCACAAGAAGGCTTTGTTCATTTCTGAACTTTTGCTCTTGTGAGTCTTTTGTATATTTAGAACTGTATTTTGATTTAGAATGTATAAACCATTAGACAACGTACCAAACCCAATCAACACTTGATTTAGGAAAATGTTCATAACATTTTTCTTTAATGCAAAGTTATACCCTTATTTATCTAATAAAGATATGGATATTATATTGCACATCATAGATAGTACGAAATAACAGTCGTTCAAAATCAATGTATTACCATTTGACTATACTAGGTGATATTCGTCGACAATTTCGGTATCAATAATTGCTCCATTCCCTACACTGAGACAAATACCACCCTTTCCCGGTTCTATACTTTTCTTTAACCCTTGTAACATATAACAAATGTAGGATCCTAATCCAATATCTAATGCCCAGGACATAGAGCAGACTGAGAAACAGTTCTCAATAACTAACACACCCGAAGAAGATGCATCGGAATGCTCATTCTTCATTCGGGTTACGTGTAAATCCTTGCATTCCCCTATCCCTTACCCAGACTTATGACAGTTGTCATAAGATAGAGCGGAACCAATCATCCCTAGCTTAGTATAATAAGCGGATTCAGTCATTACATCCATATTATTATCTTGATTAAGGCGTGACATGGTCGCTATCTGGAGAGAGAGAGAGAAGAAAACACTTTAGCTTGCGCTCTTACAAGATTAGACTAGTTATTATCTTATCTAATCAGGATGGCTCCCACTATTTTTTATCAAATCTTCCTTCAAACCCTAAAAGGTAAGATTAGCCGGGATTAATTACACCCAACAAGTTCGCTAATTGGTCAGCCAGGCTGGTGTTGGTACTCCGAGGGAGTCTCCCCGTGCTTTCGCATGGAACTAAATAATCTCGTTTCTGCAGGGGCATAACCCAATTAACACCTTTCTTAGACACCTACTGAATTAGCTAATTCTAAAGTGGAAAAATCTCCCAGGAGTAACGCTTACTCGCAGTGGGTTTCAGGTTCTAACTATCATATAGAACGCATGCAATCTCATTGCAAATTTCAACACTTGAAATTCACAATATCTATTTTTACCCCTAACAAGACCTTGACGGAGCTCAACAAACCATAGGCCGCCACTCAAATTCAAGCCATCATTTCTTAATCGATTCGAACCCACCCACACAAACACTTGATGGAGGTCAATAAGGCTGTGTGACTGTCCATACCGATCACATCACTATATTACAGATAAGTATTACCTAGCTACTGTACACTTTGCCTTGATGGAGGTTAACAAACACAAAATGAATACTAAACACTATATATCTGAAAAGACGGAAAGTTACGGCTGGTTTTGTAGAAAAACTTTAAAGTAATGAACTTGATATCGTTGTAGAACCCTGTGATTTTAAAAAGGAGTGGTTTAAGCTCCGCTTTAAAAATCGATGAGTTTTCAAAACAAATCGAGTGGGTTGTAGCATATGCTAGTTTTTGCTAAAGAGGTCATTCCCGGCGAAGGGATCTAGGCTCTTTTCTCATCGAATGAGGTGCTTGATATTCATAATGGAATATCACTATGCAAAGTAAGAACTAGAGTTACCTTTTTGAAAAATTTGATTTTACAACATCTTTTAGGTTTCTTTTCTTTTCATTAATCTTATTAATGAAGTACCATCAATTATGTTTTCTAAACATCATAGAAGAAACGAAAATAAAATGCACATATATGCTATCCGCATTCGCCACAAGGACCCGGGTCTTCACCGTAAGGTTACTTAACTTACGACAGGGCGGGGTTAGGACTAGCGCGGATGCAATACAAATATAGTATCTACTAATATATCATATATATAAGTAGTATTCATATCACGCAGTTATATGATCATATCACGTCATAGAACAACAAAAGCAGATATATGAAATATAGGATATACTAGGAGGTCCGTGTTTTAGATTAAACCAGTAATGAAAAAACGGATTCCACGGTAGTGATGAGTAGCCAATCCCACACCCCTAGAGGCCTACGAGAGTGGTAAGCAACCCTGCCAACTCTAGAATTAGGCGACCGGTCTCGACTCCTTGAGATGGCCTCCTACTCGACTCTAGAACCCGGTTACTTATGCTCTCCGTCTTCGGTCTATCCTAATGCGGAAAAGTAAATAATAAATATCGAATGGAGACAACAACCTCAACCTGGAAGTGTCCCAATAAAAGAATATTACATAAAATAATTTACATGAATGAAAATTGAAAAACTCTCATCTCACATAAAACCCCTGGCTATTCAATCACGACGATCCAATATAACATATCGATAGCAACACAATAACATCACATGTCATCAACATAAGTAAATATCCGTATCCCTAATGTCGTTGTCGTATAGCAACGGGATCGGGGATACTGGCACATATTATACTTACGGTCGCAGAAAAGAAATAAAAACTATAATAATTAGAATCCATATCTATAAACATCATAAATCCGGATAGTCACATATTTCGAATTCCGTGCCTAATGTTATAAATCTTGCATTTAAGCCTCGAATTGAAAACCATTTTCAAATATTAAGCCAGGAAATTCAACAAGTTCCTGATTGATTATTCGAAGGCTCGTCGGGAAATTTAGTGGATGGCCGCACCCTCGAGGCCATCAACGAAGTAGACTTTTGGGCGGAACATCGGAGCCGTGAGCACCATAGTGGATGCTCTTGGCCATGGGGTTCTCCTATAGTCACATGGTCAGGGCAAAGAGGCATGGCTGTCTACTAGTGTCTCCCGGTGTGTATTCACGTACGATACAAGATTACGGCGGAGTTTCGAACCAAATCCAAACTCCGTGGTAATCCATCATTTGAGACTAAAACGCGAGATTTAAAAATTGATAACCAGATTTTGCAAAACTAATCAATATGGATTCCAAAAATTGTATCATATAACCAAAGCAATATAGATGATGTTAACATTTCGATCGATATTGCAAACAACAACAATTCACAGAGACCTAACCACTTGATCCTCATTAAAAATATCCAGAAAATCCAAAATGTGGAAATGAAGCAGCAAATGAAAAATGAGCTACTAACTCCACAATTGCACGGTGGAACCGTGACCAACACATGGTATAGGCGGCCATTCCGCGGCCAAGTGGTGATGTTGGAACATTCAAAGCAGGAGTCTAGCCTGGACTCTCAAAATGACAAACCTTAGAAGAGCCGAAAGGATGACTACCATAAAGGTAGGAGCTCCAACAATACCAACGCCTTCAATGTGTCTGACAATGAAGACGAGTAAAAGGTGGGCGGACAAAAAAGACGACCGGTCTCAAAAGACAGTATTGGGAGGAGAAGGACTGACACTGGAAGAGAGAAAAAGTAAGGTCTACTCATTCAGAAAGGACAAGGTCTGAAAGATATTCAAGGATGCCTTGAGGAATGGCTTACAACTTCCGAACCCAAAGAGACCGCATGAAGCAAGCATGACTGACAACCCTCTGTATTGCCCATACCATAAAATGCTGGGTCACGTCATCGAGAATTGCTACGTATTCAAAGATTGGGTCGAGAAACAGTATAAGAAGGGAGAAATCTCATTGTCCCCTTGCGTGTTGACAAACGATCAAGCCGAAACCGCCAACTTCATATGGACAGAAGCTAAAGCCTTCTAGGGGAAGACTACTGAACTGTCTGCCCTAAGAAATAACGACAATATGTCGCAACCTCAATGGAATGTTTACATATCCAAGAAGACGGAGAAGATGCTAAAACCGCTTCAGAAAGAGCTCAGAGTCGAGTGGGAGGGGCAAAAAGAGCCCACTGTCCCGTCCACCAATCCGAGACGAGCAGGCTTTGTTGGAGATAGTGCCCTCAGAGTCAATTATTGGATCACAGGCACGTGATTGCGATGATTGAGGGAGGACCTATCCCGGTAGGGCAGTCTTACTCAATATGATAGTATGCTATCTGGTTTATCTTTATCATCGTGTACTGCTTTAGGTGACCTTACAGGTCACTATTGCACGTTGATAGAGCCCCTAGGATTCTTGCTTGACTACCTGCAGTATGAGGGCGATCATATACGTGGGAGCTGGGGTCTATAAACACATCCTTAAATGGTCCCTAGTCGAGGGAGTTTCGAGACAGGGCATCGATACTCCAGAGTAGACTAGTGTATACAGTCGAGACCCCGACGAGGGGCGGTGGCCGGTCTCACATGCCACTGGTGTCAGTTGGTTCACCTAAGATGTATACAGGTGCTTATTGGGTTATGAGTACACCGGACAGGACTCACCGGGAACATGCTAGTTGGTCTTATACCTGACGTCAGATAGAAGTTCCCTGGTGACTTGTGCACAGGTTAGTTCATCGACCTGAGATCTTCATTCGTCTCGTGTGAGTTCCCACTGTGTTTTGATTACTACCCTACCACGCTCAAAGGAGACGTGCAAACGGGTTTTAGTTGGGTACAGTCCCGAGCCACATAGAGGCAGTGAGCGGATCTGCAGGGGTTCGTCTCTCCCGGTATTGGGGGTGAGGTCGCGCTGTGTCTAGGAGAGCCATTACACGAAGTCCTTGGCCAAGGCAAGAGATTTACTGGTAGGTATTCCAGTAGTATCTCAGGGTGTTATGGGCTACACTCCGACACAACTTGTACCGCTTTTGGGGGTCTGACTTTTACCAACACCCTAGGCCCGCCATGCGATGCTCATAGACGAACGGACCGGACTGTACGGATATTTTCACTGACAGGCTCAGTAGGGTGTCAGGATGAGTTCGCTCATCGACGTCCCTTTTGGTCAATACTTGGTAGCCCGTCACGTATGGCTAATATCTTTGACGTGCTTGTGGTTAAATCCATAACCAAAGTATTGACGAGTCTTTAGAGTCCCCCACAGACCAGTTTCTCAAGTTTCGGGCGAAACGCTACAGAGGCCGTATGGAGATATGGCAGGGTTCGATCAGATACGTGCGGTATTGCACGGATCGTGATCGGACGGATTTTACTAGCGGGCTTTGGTTTAAGCCGGATCCTAGTATTGTACAGTGTAGGTTTTGTCTTTTTGCATTTGTATTCAGTGGGAATACAAATGCGGGCATGTATATGCAGTCGCGGGGTTTTCCTGTAATTTATTACGGGATCAGTTTTCTGAAGTTTCCAGTTTGCATTCCGCTCCGGCAAGTTTTCCTTTGTTCCTTCTCGACCGGACTTTTGTGATGGAGGGGCTAATATGCAAGTTCGTAAATTAGCATTTGTGGAGGGTTTATTTGGATATGGAAAGATTATGAAAGCATCTTTTGATTCCATTCTTTTCTTTCATCATTTCTTTAGCATTAATGAGATTAGAATGGATGAGAGTTGATGTGAGGCTTGCATTTGGATGTGGTCACCTCTTTTGATTCCTACACTCACCTCCCTTCATGTTTTCATTCCCTCCACCATTTTATCATAGAGGGGCCGGCCACTTTAGAGGGAAGAGGGTTTTTCATTTTTGGTGTGAGGAAATTATTCATTTCATATAGCTCATTCCAAATTTCCTCACCTCTCTCCATAGTTCATCCTCTACTCCACATCATTTCATGGCAACTTCATAACCCCAAGAGACAAAGCTTCTACACTAGCTTACAGCATTCCTTGGATGCGTCGGCTAGCCAACTTCGCGCCCGAGTTGCCTCGGTCCAGAGGTGGGAGCCCGTAAAAGAACCCGGCAATGCGGTGCACGTTTCGACGAGGAGGCGACGACCGGAGATTCCGCGAGGAGATCGGAGTGGAGACGAAGACCGAAGGACACGGATCGCTTGGTATAGCAATCTACCCTTTCTCGTATTTGTTGGCGATAGTGCCCTCAGAGTCAATTATTGGATCTCAGGCACGTGATTGCAATGATCGAGGGAGGACCTATACCGGTAGGACAGTCTTACTCATGATGATAGTATGCTATCTGGTTTATCTTTATTATCGTGTACTGCTTTAGGTGACCTTACAGGTCACTATTGCAAGTTGATAGAGCCCTTAGGATTCTTGCTTAACGGTCAGCAATATGATGGCTATCATATACGTGGGAGCTGGGGTCTATAAGCACATCCTTAAAGTGGTCCCTAGTCGTGGGAGTTTCGAGACTGTGCATCGATACTCCAGAGTAGACTAGTGTATACAGTCGAGACCCCGACGAGGGGCGGTGGCCGGTCTTACAAGCCACTGGTATCGGTTGGTTCTCCTAAGATGTAGACAGGTGCTCATTGGGTTATGAGTACACCGAACAGGACTTGCTGGGAACATGCTAGTTGGTCTTATACCTGAGGTAAGATAGCAGTTCCCTGGTGACATGTGTACAGGTTAGTTCATCGACCTGAGATCGTCATTTGTCTCGTGTGAGTTCCCACTGTACTTTGATTACTACCCTACCACGGCTCAAAGGAGTCTTGCAAACAGGTTTTAGTTGGGTACAGTCCCGAGCCACATGGAGGCAGTGAGCGGATCTGCAGGGGTTCGTCTCTCCCGGTATTGGGGGTGAGGTCGCGCTGTGTCTAGGAGTGCCATTACACAAAGCTCTCGGCCGAGGCAGGAGATTTTGTAACACCTTGAAATTCGTTTAGAATGTTTTCGCGTTAATTAGCAAGTGTGCGTGTTTTTCAAAAAAAAAACGGATATCTTATTTTCCTTCTTGGCTAGTGGTCTTTGGTGTTGTGAAGTGTTTTAATGGGCATATATATATATATATATATATATATATATATATATATATATATTTATAGGGTTGTTAATTATTTTTAGTTTTGTTACCCTAAGTGAGAAATTTTGTGTTAAGTGCACCATGCACACTTAGCACATTTTTGTGACTTTGGTTAAAAAGTGTTATCATGTTAACCCTTTTGCATTTTCTTGCATGGTTCTTTTCCCCACCCTTTTAATCAAGCCAAAAACCCTTTTCATTTTAAATTTATATGAGGAATGGAGAGGTATGGTGGGTAGGTAAGAAACTTGACTTTTGACCATTTTCCTTCTCTCTTCTCTCTCTTT
Organism: Agapanthus africanus; assembly: GCA_030015575.1. Taxonomy (NCBI): domain Eukaryota; kingdom Viridiplantae; phylum Streptophyta; class Magnoliopsida; order Asparagales; family Amaryllidaceae; genus Agapanthus; species Agapanthus africanus. Next base: position 478,817,092 of record JASDDO010000014.1, on the reverse strand, counting down.
TCTCAATTTCTGGAATTCTCAGCAGAGAGCAGCAGCAAAACACAGCATTTCCTTCATCTTCTCTTCTCTTTTCACTTCTCTTTTGTTTCATGCTCAAACCCTACACAAAAACAACACTTTTCCTTCACAAACCATAGAAACAAAATGAGCTTTTGAGGTGTTTGGTGGTGGATCTGCACACTTGAGGAAAAAGCAGGGATCTTTGGTGTTTCTTAAGGTGTTTTGAAGGTATTAACTAACCCTTAGCACCTCTTTTACTTAACTTATAGTATTTCTAGCAAAATATCACATTTTATGCATGTTTTGTGCTTTATAAGGGGATTTAGTGAAGTTATGTTAAAAGTGATATCCTTATGGCTTGATTAGCTTGGTGATGAGTTATATAGGTGATTTTAGACTTAGGTTTGTTTCAGATTTCAGAAAAATACCCTAAAGTTTCAATTTAGTGCAAAGTGTGATTTTTTAACTTGAAATTGGGTTCTGTTGAAACTGCTACTACCCGGGGTGTTTCAGAATAAAATTGTAATTACTGCGATATACACAGTATGTATGGAGTGCACACACCAAACCCGGAAGCCCACCCCCTACCCAGGCCGCCAAAATCGTCATTCTAGCAGCAATTTGCGGCCAGATGGGAGGGTATTGGGTTGGGGTTTTGGTGGTTGGTGCCTACTGATATTTGGGGTTTTATAATATATTTATTTTTGTAATTTCAATTCTGTATCAAAATCTTGGACTTATTACCCTATTTTCCGTATTTTAAATCTCCGCGACACACGTGATACGTGCGTGGTTTTGGGTTGTGCTGCATATCGCGACGCATCAGCTTCAGGAGCGTGGTCACACGTTTTAGCGTATCGCGCACACGCGCGCTTGGTTTGCAACGCGGGTTTTTAGTTTGACCTTAATATTGCGTTTTTGGCGGATTTGAGCTTATGTGTGATATATTGTGTAAATCTAGGTTCGCAGGCGAGTGAGACGGATGCTGCGAAGAAGGGGAAACAAGTCGTCGGCTATACTTAGCGCGAGACTTCGTTGAGTAGATTTAACATCTACGGGGATATCTCCCGCATGGCGTACTACGTCAGGGCTGATAGGACTTTATAGCTACACAGTGCATTTACCTACATTGACTGTTCATGGATACTGTTGTTGCATACTGCATTCCCTGCTATATGTATGAAAACTTTGAATTTATAGAACACCGTACTATTACTAACGGTTTATGTTGCACGAGCACTAATCTGCATATACACACACACCGTTAGTAATTGCCATGACACACTCACTGTAGAATTGCCATGATCATTATACTGTAGTTCATTTCACATATGGTTTTCATAGAAATTGGAAGCCGCATGATGTCTTTGAAAACTGAACTATCTTAAGAAATGCGGTTTCTCCCTTGTACCTATATTATGATGACTTGATGTACATAGCACATCATATTTAATTTACTCATTGGTGTTGGATTTTTATGTGATTTCTGGTTTTGAGGACCGTGGAGTTATTTAAGAAATGATGTACTATTTGAAAACCCGGTTCCTCGTGATATGATATTTTGGTGCGTCCACCACGCATTTTCTCGGTGCTGAGACGTGTGCTTGAAACCCGATTCGTGGAGTAGATGATCCGTTTTCGGGTTCGTGGTGGACTCGGTATGGTTCCCCTCGGCAAGATGATCGATGGACTTTGCCGATTGAGCCTGGAGGTGGGCGAGTACCTACCGGTGATTGGTTGGACCTGGCGGTTATCCGGAGGATACTGACCAGAGTCGAGAGATGGATGCGGGATGATCCGTACTGCCGGGGCCGAGTGCCGATACCGCAGACGGAGCCCGTGGGCTGATCCGGACTTACGGAGCCTGATGTATGAGGATTTGCGTGTCGATCCTGGACACGAGTATTTATGATATTTTGGATGCCGATGTTGGGCACTCGTGATTCTCAGAGATATACAGGATTTGAGGGCCGAGGAGAGTGCCGGCGCCTGAGTTTATTTGGGATTTGGGAGCATCTTGGGCACCGACCTTTTTTTTTCCACGATTGATATTTCGTGTAGATGTTGTTTATCCTATTCTCAGCTGTGATTATCCTGTATCTCATCCTGTAGTTATTTTACCTGACAGAGCATTTGCATGATTATTGCACCTATTGCTTGTCGCATATAGATTTACCTGCTAGCATATGATAGCGTAGCGCAGTACGTGCATGCTCGTGATTACCTTTATATGTTATCTCTATTCATGAGTTAGCAACTCACCCCCGTTGTGCCACAGTATTTGCAGGTTGCCCCTCAGAGAAGTCGCGGCAGGCTGCCATTTTGCATCTTTTGGGCTTCAGATACCACTACAGTTGGTGCGAGAGCTATTTTGCTATTTTGGTGGGTTGTGGTATCTGGTTACTTTTATTGTATACACTTTTGTATCTAGAATTCTCCATCTGCCATATATGTACTTGACCTAGAGACAGTGTGAGGACGATGATGTATATTTTTGTATTCTGGTGTCGAGCTCGTGGGAGCCAACTTTATATTTGCAGTTATTATTCTGGGATGTTACTTTTTGCTCATTCTTTGATACGGCATCGTATATTACTCTTGTGGTGATGGTTTCCGCCGTTGAGCGTGATTGCTCCCGGTTAGGGATGCTTTGTTCATTATATCTCTTTTTCACTTATCTCCTGTTTTACCCGATTCTCGGGGTTACTTATACAAAGGAAATGCTGCCAAAATTATTATAAGGATAATTTAACTTTAAAAAGAACCTCATTGAACTAATTAAGGTTTTCTAAATGTTTTTAATTAAATGTTTTCAACACTCACTACTTTTAAATGGTTTTGATTTCTGGGTTTGGCTTACTTAGTCGCGTTACGCCTGTAAACGTAGCGTGGTTAAGTGCCGGTCACGAGTCGAAATATTCGGGTCGTGACAAAGTAGGTATCAGAGCGTAGGTTTTACCTTTCGGAGTGTAGGATGACCTGGTATGATGGAGTAGGTAGCTGAAGCAGAGTGGCGTAGCGTGCGTATGTTCTGCGGCATACTCACGAAACGGTACTCCGCCAAAGCGACCTTAAGACTTATTGATTTAAATTCCTTTTGAGTATATACATTCTTGCGAATCGATTTCTGCATCCTTATCGAATCCTATTTTCCTTTCAGCCATTATGCCGCCAAAGACTACGAGGGCGCAGAGAGCGGCCGCGAGGGCCGAGATTCGAATTGATTCGTCTGAGACGAGGACTGATCCTGGCAGTACACCGGTTGTACCCGAGCAGGTTGTTCCTCCCGTGACAGATCAGATCGCCACGCTAGGGGCTGGTATGCAGGAGATGCGCCAGACGGTGGGATCCAGCATGCAGGAGATGCGCCAGATGATTGGATCGCTAGTTGAGACGCTTCGAGCGCAGCGACCAGAGGTAGCTCCACCCGTTACAGAGACCGCGATGGTACCTACCGCACAGCCAGTTTCCCCTGCAGCTACGGAGGTGATTACTGTATCGCTATCAGAGTTCATGAGGCTGAAGCCTCCGGTCTTCACAGGCACCGATGCAGCCGAGGACCCATAGCCCTTCATTGATAGGATGGCTCGGATATGTCATTCCCTCAGATGCGCAGATGCGAGATGGGTTGAGTTCGTGAGATTTCGCCAAGAAGGCCTTGCACAGAAATGGTGCGAATCAGTCGAGAAGGGCAGAGCAGCAGGTCTTCCTCCTATGACCTGGACAGAGTTCGTGGCGCTATTCCTTGCCCGCTTTCTTCCACTGAGTATCATAGATGCTGGAGCACGCAGGTTTGAGTCCTTACGCCAGACTCCGGAGATGTCAGTGGCAGAGTATGATGTGCTGTTCACAGAGCTATCTATCTATGCGCCGTATCTAGTGGCTACCGAGGAGTTGCGAGTCAAGAGATTTGTTCGAGGCTTGCTTACACCACTGTTCCTTGCGATCAGCGCGCAACACTACGAGACATATGCAGCAGCGGTAGATGCACCTCTATTAGTCGAGGAGCGCCTTGTTGAGACTTCGGTAGTTCCAGAGCCGAAGAGAGTTCGTACTGGTATAGCAGCACGGAGACAAGCATTCAGACGCCGCGACAGGTATCGTTCAGGTACGAGGAGTGGCAGAGATTCGATATACGGGTGCTCAGTAGAGACTGGGTATACTGGACGGACTCGCTGAGAACTCCCAGATGGTATTATACCACACGTCAGATGGCAGTTCTCTGGTGACACTGGTACAGAGTAGTCTGTTGACCCGAGATCGTCATAGAGTCTTGTGTGGTTCCCACTGTGCTTTGATTTCCATCTTACCACGTCCAAGAGGGCATGCAAAACGGTGATTTTTGGGTACAGTCCCGAGTCACATGGAGGCAATGAGCGATAGGAGGGGATTCGTCTCTCCCGGTATAGGGAGTTGATGTTGCGCTGTGTTCGATTGGGTATAACAGGAAATCCCTGGCCAGGGTTCCTGAGATTTACTGGTAAGTGTTACCAGTAGTTTTCGAAGTGTTATAGACCTCATATCGACACGACTTATCGAGCTATTGGGGTCTGACGTTTACCACCCCTAGGCGAGATATGCGACATATCAGACGATCAGACCGGACTGTACGGTAGTGTTACTGGTTGGATTCACAGGAGTGTGAGCGGGCTTGCTTGTCGATCTTCTGATCGCTCAATACCCGGGTGGCCGTTACGTTTAGCAGACCACTTGCGGCTTGTGGATGCTTGATATGATCATCATCTGCTGCCGGCGTATTGACAAGTCTTTAGAGTCCTACACAGAGGTTTCCTGGCTCAAGCGAAACGAAATAGGAGCGCATATGAGATATGTGCGGGACCGAGAATAATACCAGTATGCGATACTGTATTTGATTCTCGCGATGTGACATTGATCGGTTATATGCGATATAGCCGGGTTATCGGATCAAGTGTTTATTCGATAAGATGTTACTAATGATACCTATCGGTTTTGTGCGACATGACCGGATCATTGAATCAAGTGTTGATTTAATGATTTAATGCATAATTATATATTTGATATATTACTTTGCATTAACTAGTATCGGTTCACTTTAAGATGGATTTTCTCACTCGGTTGTGCGCATTATATATGTGATATGATTTTGTGCACTAGCTTGTATCATGTTTGATGATACATGCTTTTTGGTTAAGTGTAAAGTGTTAAACCTTGGTTAATGAATAGGTTAGGGTTTATTATTTGTTATTCATTTATCTTATTTTATTATCCATTTCTTTATGATAAATGAATAAAAGAAAATGAAATGAAATGGTTGCTAATTTTGGATTCTAGTTGAAGCTTCTTGATCTTTTGACTAAGTGACCATTTTGTCTCTAGTTTGACCCTAACCATTCCTTTAACCATGATTGATTCTCTACACCTAACTATAGTTCCATTATGAAAAGAATGAATTTCTTTTCTCCTTATTATTATTCTTATCATAATATATTCTTCTTCTTCTTCCTTCAACTCAAGAAGAAAAACCTAGACTACATCAATGGTGGATTGATGATATGAGTGAGAAATCCATTTCTAAAGTCTACCCACTTCCTATTTCTTCATCCTCTATCTCTTGCCAAGTAGTAGAGTGTGTTTCCTTCACAAGTTTTCATGACTTGGTGAAGGTGGAGCTTGATCTTTCGATGCCTCGACGTAGATCATCTTCGGCATGGACATCGACGACCTAGCTTGCCCATTCTCCGACGAAGCCGACGCTTGAGCCCGGATTTGATTTGGACAGCGGAAAGGACCTCGTTGCGGAGCTATGGAGGTGGAGCACCGGATCTACAAAGGTTGTATTTCCGTATTCTCATTAGTTAAGTGTTAACTAGTTTATAGTTTCGCCTAGAAATCTTGCAAACGATCCGTAGTCGGGTCTCTCGGCACCTAGAATTTTTGAAATTGGCATGTTCGATGCCTTGTAAGACCTCACTAGAGTTCCTAGGATCCCTACAGTGGTATTAAAGCCTAGCTAGAGCCTTAGGCGAAGTCCAGACGGAATCTGAAACCCGAACGAACCCGAAACCCGTCTCAAAACATGCTCTCTGTCCTTTTTTTCAAAAATTAGGATTTTTCCATATTAAAAATATTCAGTAAACTCAGCAGGCAATTCTAAGGGAAACTGCAAAATTCGTGTGCCTGATTCCATCAATGCGCCGTGTTTCCGCGGCACGAGCATGGCTCGTGCGGCGGAACCGCGGCCGTTTTGTCGTTTGTGGCATCCAAATTTGTATGGTAATCAATAATATGCAGTGCTGGTTTTCCTGGGTATTTTTGATAATTTTTCAAGAGTTGAATTTTCAAAGGTGGTTTTGGGGTTTCGGAGTTTCGATCGTAATATCAAATTTTGTCTGTATGGCTTTCCGGTTTAATTTTAGAATATGTTAAAAAGTTCGACCGGATATAAATACCCAATTTTTCCCCTGTCGGAAAATTTCCAAGTGTTGGATTTTTCCGTAGTTTAACGACGTTCTAAGTAGTGCAAGTAACTCAATGGACCCTCTAGAAGACAACAAACCTTAACTCGATTATGTGACCGTCTTGAACTGCCCTTTGAACCTTCGGGTTTGGGGCAGTACGGCGTGCCACATGTGAGGCGTTGCCTTGACCCTTCTACGGCTGGACCGTTGGTACTGAGGCACGAACGGAATGTTGTTAGACTTGTTTCATGTGTTGATCTGTATCGGGAAAACTTGGGTGTTCGATTGTTCGATCGGAAAGTTTAACATTTTCTGTTTATCCGGAATGTGATACAATAATTTGAATTCACAAATAGTTATGTGATAACTGAATGAATGTTATAAATCTAGCGGTTTAGTCTCACTTGATCGGTTGCCACGGAATTTTGATGTGATCAAAAGTCCGTCGCAATCACGTAGCGTACGCGGATACTCGCCGGGTAAACTTAATAGACAGCTATACCCCATAGCCCCGACCAAGTGACTGTAGGAGAACCCCGTCGCCGAAAGCATCCGTTCGGGTGCTCGCGGTAGCGGTGTTGCGCCTTGGTGCACTTCGTCGACGGCGTCGAGGGTGCAGCCGCCTACTAAAGTTTGCGACGAGCATTCGATCAGGATGTCGGGAATCTTGTTGAATTGCCCGACTTGATATTGAAAAGAGTTTTCGATTATGAGACTAAAATGCGGGGTTTATAATTGTTAGGATGCGATGTCTAAAGAATTCATTTGGTCAGGCATGCGATGTCTTAGGAGGTTGTGGATTCCAACTGTTGTAGTTTTACACTTTCTTTTCTGTGACCGTAAGTGTAATATGTGATATCGCCGATTTCGTTGTTATATGTCAACGACAATTTGGATGCGCATATTTACTTACGTTGATGACATGTGATGTTATGTGTTGCTGGATATGTTATATTGGATCGTCGTGTTTGAATAGCCGGGGGTTTTTATGTGAGATGAGTGTTTTTCATTTTCATTCATGTAAAAACTTGTATGTAATATTCTTTTATTGGGGCGCTTCCAGGTTGCGGAAGTTGTCACCGTTTGTATATTATTTACTTTTCTGCACTAGGATAGACCCAAGGAGGAGAGCACAAGTAACCGGGTTCTGGAGTCCAGTGGGAGACCAACTCGAGGAGTCGAGGCCGGGTCTCCTAACTCTAGAATTGGTAGGGTTGCTTGCCGCTCTCGTAGGGGTCTAGGGGTGTGGGTTTGGCTATTCATCGCGACCGTGGAATCCGTGTTTTATACTGGCTCGTATTGAAAACACGGACGTCCTAGTATATCTAATATTTCATATGATTCTTTTGCTGCGTTATCTGTGATGTGATCATGTGATGTTCTGTGATAGATACTGTATATAGTATATATGATATATTATATAGCCGTTACTTATGTTTTACACCCGCGCTAGCCCTGCCCCGCTCTGCCGTTAGTTACCTAACCTAACGGTGCACGAGGGGACATCGAGGCGAATGCGGATGGCATAAGTGTACGTCGTATTTATCTGTGATGTTTAAGTACTTAAAAGATGGGACTTCATTAATATGATTAATGAAATAAAAGAAACCTAAGATGTTGTAGAATCGAATTTCAAAATAAAACAGGTAGCTACAGTTCTTGCTTTGCACAGCGGTATATACGATATATCCTGCACCTTATTCGATAAGGAAAGGACCGAGATCCCTTCACCGGGAGTGACTCCTTTAGCAATAACTGACAGATGCTACACACTCGGTTTGTCTTTTGATAGCTTTTAAGTGTTTTTGCTATGCACAGTGATATATATGATATATCCCGCACCTCATTCGACGAGGAAAGGACCGACGATCCCTTCACCGGGAGTGACTCCTTTAGCATAACAAGAAAAGCCTCAAAAGCACTCCATTTCAAAAATTCATTCGATCCTACAACGATATCAAGTTCATTACGCAATAGCTTTTCAGAAAAACCTGTCGTAGCCCTCCGTTATTTCAGATACGTACTAGTTAGTATTCGTGCTGCGGTTGTTTGGCATGCGTCAAGGCGTAGTGTACGGTAGCTAACTAGTGCTTATCTGCTAGCATACTATGCGATTGGATTAGGGTATTCGTACGGCGTTGTTTGGCATGCGTCAAGGGTCGTGCGGGTGGGTTTAATTCAATCAGGAAATGACGGGTTGAACTTGACTAGCAGACTATGGGTTGTTTGGCATGCGTTAAGGTCATAGCGAGCTAGGGGCAAAATATTATCGGTAATTTCAAGTGTTGAAATTTGCAATGAGATTGCATACCTTCTATGAGATAGTTGGATCCCGATACCCGCTGCGAGTAAGAGTTACTCCTGGGAGAGTTTTATACATTACAATTAGCCGATCAAGTAGGTGTCTAGAAAGGTGTCAACGGGGTTACGCCTCTGGGAAAACGAGGTTTACATTAATTAGGTTCGTGCGAAAGCACGGGGGACCTCCCTCAAAGTACCGACACTGGCCTGGCTGAAAGATTGGCGAACTTGTAGTGTGTAATTAATCCCGGCTAGTCTTTCCTTTTAGGGTTTGAAGGAAGATTTGATAAAAAACAGTGGGAGCCATCCTGATTAGATAAAATAAAAACCAATCTATTCTTGCAGAGCGCACGCTGAGTGTTTTCTTCTCTCTCTCTCCTGGTAGCGACCATATCACGCCTTAATCAATATAATAAAACGGATTATTGACCGAACCCGCTTGTTATACTGAGCTGGGGAACGTTGGTCCCGCTCCAACTTATAATAGTTATAAGACAGAGCAGGAAATTGGGGAATACCAGATTTTCCGTGCCGCCCAAACGAAGAGAGTGCATGATGATGCATCATCTTCGGGTGTGTTCATTATACAGAACTGTTTCTCAGTATCCTCCGCATCCTAGGTATATGATACCGGATCAGGATCCCAGAAATGTAAGATGTTACATAGGGCTACAAAAGGGTAGAAAAACTGAGAACGGGTGATAAGTTTCATGAGGCAGAAAACGGGGCAAGAGTTGCAGCTAAGTCTGTTGGTCACTGTCACCCTGTATTGTAATACATTGATTCTGAACGAATGTTATTAGATACCGAACCTGATATACAAAATCATATCTGTCTCTTTATTAGTAAAGAAACGATAAAATTTCGTATTGTTGGATAATGTTTTGAACATTTCCTATATCAAAAGTTGATCGGTTCAGGCACGTTATCTAAAAGCATTAATGTTCTAAATCAAACTACAGTTCTTAGTATACGGAACACACACAAGAGGAATAGTTCAGAAATGAACGAATCCTTCTTGAGGTATTGTAGACAAGGTCATATCAATGCGACCCGACTAGCTGGAGTTACATTTAGATGCATATTTAAATCAGTTTGAATTTACATCTTGTGAAACTCGCCAGTCATGTCACAAAGATAAGATGACACCAGCTCTGTTTAATGGAAACAGAGAAAGAGTTAGTGAACTCTTGGGATGATACATGTTGATGTATGTAGGTCCCCTGTCTACACATGCCAGGACTGATTCTTTATACTTCATTACATTCTCTGATGATCTTTCGAGTTTCAGACCTATGTTCCTGTTGAAACACAAGTCCGAACCTTTTGAGATATTCACAGAATATAAGAAAGAAGTAGAGAACCAATATATGGGTAAAAGTATTATGTCCTTTGATGAGATCAAGGAGGAGAATACTTGAGCACGGAAATCCTGGACTATTCTAAAGGAGAATGAGATTCTCTCTCAGCATTACTCCTCCGTATACACCATAGCACGATGGTATATCGGGGCGGAGCAATCACACCCTATATGATAAGGTGTGCTCTATGATGAGTACTACTGAGTTACCTTTTTTCCTTAAGGGGGTTATGCACTTGAGAAGTTGCATACCTATTGAACAGGGTTTCAATCAAATTAAAGCCTACCATTTCATATGTGATATGGAAAGGGAAGAGCCCATATCTTAAGTTAGTTAAGATTTGGGGTTGTCTGGCCTATGTCTAAAAGCAAAATCCGGACAAGCTCGAGGCAAGGTCTGTTAAGTACAACTGGAAAGGTTCCAGCTATACAAATGACAGCAGCTGATTTGGTAGAACCAAAGGATTCAGTAGAAACCAACGAACCTCAGCCTCTCCGCCGATCTAGTAGGGTTCCTCACCCACCTGAGAGATACTTCTGTTTCTCTATGACAGTGGGAGCGAGGATTGCATCATGAGATGATGACCCAACTAGTTTCGAGCTGGCCATCAAGAGTAGGGACTCTGTAAGAATGGCTGGATGCTTAGCGATCTGAGATGGAATCCTTATACACCAACAAAGTATGGACTTTGGTTGCTATATCTGAAGGGTTAAATCCCCATCAGGAGCAAGTATATCTTGAGAAGATTACTTGGTGTACATGGAAATGTTGAGACTTTCAAAGCTAGACTTGTTAAAGATTTGCATCATTGACCAGGTATGGATTATGTTGAAACCTTTTCTAAGGATCTATGCTTAAGTCCATCCAGATCCTACTTGCCACGACTACATACCATGACTACGATATCTGGTGGTTGGGTGTCATGACAGCTCTTCTAAAATGATGTTTTGGAAGAGAGTGTCTATAAGTACACAGCCAGAGGGCCTCGTAGACAGTGGGAGCAGCGGAAACGTGTGCAAGATGTTTTATAAGATAAAGCAGGCATCGCGGAGTTGGAACGTCTGTTTTGATGCGTTAGTCAAAGAAGTTGACATCATCAAAATGGTAGATGAACCTTGTATATACAAAAAGGTAGTAGGGAGTATGGTAATGATCCTCGTAGAGTACGTGGATGACATACTCTTGATAAGAAAGGAGTTTCTTGTCCTACGCTCGATCAATCTCCGTTTATCACAAAGATTCTCCGTGTAGGATCAAAATGATACCTCCTAAATCCTGAGTTTTAGATCTATGAGATAGATTTAATTGGATGTTAGGATTCTCACTAGTTGTAGTGAGATGATATCAATAGATCCTGGGGAGAATCGCTGGAAGGGTTCCAGGGTGATAAAGACGACTGAATGACAGTCGCAGGCATTGTCTTTACCCTCAGTAAAGGGACGGTATGTTGGAAGAGTTCCAAGCAAGATACCGTGGCATACTAGACGATAAAGGCAGGATACATCGCTACTTAAGATGCTACCAAAGAGGCGGTTTGGATGTATAATGGTTCATGAGATGAACTACGTTCCTACCATTGTGAGACAATGGAGTTGTGGCTTATGCCAAGGAACGCCGGTCCCATCAGTGATCCAGACTTATTCTATGGCAGTATCACCTGATCATGGAGATGGTTGATCTCCAGGTTGATCGAGGCAAGGATAGCAGACTTAGAGGATAACGCAGCGGATCCACTCACGAAGGCCTATTCCCAGAGAGAGACTTTTATGGGATGGTTGAGTATGAGATACTACAACCACTGCTACAGATGGCCCTAGTGCAAGTGGGAGATTGTTAGTTATATGTATGCCCTAGAGGCCATTACTGTACATAGGATGTATATTGTAGTGGATGCTGGGACATATATAGGGAGGACTTTCTTGCTCGACATGATAGTATGCTATCTGGTTGCTATTTACCTTAACGTGTACACAGATTATCTCTCTATTACATGTTGGTAAAGCCCTTAGGATGTGTACTTGACTACCTGGACTATGATGCAGATCATACTAGTGGGGACATGGTAGTCCATAAGTACATCCTTGAAAGTCCCTAGTCGTGGGTGTATCGAGATGGGGCATCGATATATCAGAGTAGACTAGCGTGTACCTTCTCGACCCATACAGATGGGCGATGGATGATCCCATATCCATTGGTGTTTGACATCGGAGATGATATACGGGTGCTCAGTAGAGACTGGGTACACTGGACGGACTCGCCGAGAACTCCCAGATGGTATTATACCTCACGTCAGATGGCAGTTCTCTGGTGACACTGGTACAGAGTAGTCTGTTGACCCGAGATCGTCATAGAGTCTTGTGTGGTTCCCACTGTGCTTTGATTTCCATCTTACCATGTCCAAGAGGGCGTGCAAAACGGTGGTTTTTGGGTACAGTCCCGAGTCACATGGAGGCAATGAGCGATAGGAGGGGATTCGTCTCTCCCGGTATAGGGAGTTGATGTTGTGCTGTGTTCGATTGGCTATAACAGGAAATCCCTGGCCAGGGTTGCTGAGATTTACTGGTAAGTGTTACCATTAGTTTCTCGAAGTGTTATAGACCTCATATCAACACGACTTATCGAGCTATTGGGGTCTGACGTTTACCACCCCTAGGCGAGATATGCGACATATCAGACGATCAGACCGGACTGTACGGTAGTGTTACTGGTTGGATTCACAGGAGTGTGAGCGGGCTTGCTTGTCGATCTTCTGATCGCTCAATACCCGGGTGGCCGTTACGTTTAGCAGACCGCTTGCGGCTTGTGGATGCTTGATATGATCATCATCTGCTGCCGGCGTATTGACGAGTCTTTAGAGTCCTACACAGAGGTTTCCTGGCTCAAGCGAAACGAAATAGGAGCGCATATGAGATATGTGCGGGACCGAGAATAATACCAGTATGTGATACTGTATTTGATTCTCGCGATGTGACATTGATCGGTTATATGCGATATAGCCGGGTTATCGGATCAAGTGTTGATTCGATAAGAAGTTACTAATGATACCTATCGGTTTTGTGCGACATGACCGGATCATTGAATCAAGTGTTGATTTAACGATTTAATGCATAATTATATATTTGATATATTACTTTGCATTAACTAGTATCGGTTCACTTTAAGATGGATTTTCTCACTCGGCTGTGCGCATTATATATGTGATATGATTTTGTGCACTAGCTTGTATCATGTTTGATGATACATGCTTTTTGGTTAAGTGTAAAGTGTTAAACCTTGGTTAATGAATAGGTTAGGGTTTATTATTTGTTATTCATTTATCTTATTTTATTATCCATTTCTTTATGATAAATGAATAAAAGAAAATGAAATGAAATGTTTGCTAATTTTGGATTCTAGTTGAAGCTTCTTGATCTTTTGACTAAGTGACCATTTTGTCTCTAGTTTGACCCTAACCATTCCTTTAACCATGATTGATTCTCTACACCTAACTATAGTTCCATTATGATAAGAATGAATTTCTTTTCTCATTATTATTATTCTTATCATAATATATTCTTCTTCTTCTTCCTTCAACTCAAGAAGAAAAACCTAGACTACATCAATGGTGGATTGATGATATGAGTGAGAAATCCATTTCTAAAGTCTACCCACTTCCTATTTCTTCATCCTCTATCTCTTGCCAAGTAGTAGAGTGTATTTCCTTCACAAGTTTTCAAGACTTGGTGAAGGTGGAGCTTGATCTTTCGATGCCTCGACGTAGATCATCTTCGGCATGGACATCGACGACCTAGCTTGCCCATTCTCCGACGAAGCCGACGCTTGAGCCCGGATTTGATTTGGACAGCGGAAAGGACCTCGTTGTGGAGCTATGGAGGTGGAGCACCGGATCTACAAAGGTTGTATTTCCGTATTCTCATTAGTTAAGTGTTAACTAGTTTATAGTTTCGCCTAGAAATCTAGCAAACGATCCGTAGTCGGGTCTCTCGGCACCTAGAATTTTTGAAATTGGCATGTTCGATGCCTTGTGAGACCTCACTAGAGTGCCGAGGATCCCTACAGGGACGAGGCCGGATGTTTAGTTCGTATCCACCGGAGGGTCAGCAGTCGTCGCGAGGTTGCTATAGATGCGGCAGTTTACTTCACCTCGTCAGAGATTGTCCTGAGATACACCGGAAGGAAACAGCAGCACCGCACGTCACCTTACCACCTTCACCACCCCAGAGGGCGTTGACTGTTGTTCCTACTGTTACTCCACGTCAGACTCATACACAGAGAGGTCGTGGGCGTGGAGGAGTTGCTCAGAGAGGATGGGATGACCGAGGCAGAGGACAGTCTGTCACAGGTGGAGGGCAGGCACGAGTTTTTGCTTTGACGCATCAGGACGCGCAGGCGTCCAATGCGGTGGTCTCAGGTATCCTTCCAGTATGTTCTGTTGATGCACACGTATTGTTCGATCCCGGATCCACGCACTCGTACGTATCTGCACACTTCGTGCCGAGTTTGGGTAGAGAGTCTGGTTTGCTTGATCAGCCGCTTGTTGTGACTACTCCTGTGGGAGAGTCGTTTAATGATAGGCACGTGTTCCGATCCTGTACCGTCTGTATTGGCGAGAGAGAGTTGCCTGTCGATTTGATCCTTCTCGAGATGTTGGACTTCGACGTTCTTTTGGGTATGGATTGGTTAGCCACGTGCTATGCTTCTGTGGAATGCCGTGAGAAGACAGTTAGATTTTGTTTTCCCGGCGAGTCGGTTTTTATTGTGTTGGGAGACCGTGGTGCCGCCCCACACTGTGTGATTTCTTCTTTTCGCGCTGGACAGCTTTTGAGGAAGGGATGTCAGGGATTTCTCGCCTATATTTGTGATACTAGAGCTACAGAGGTTCCTCTGGATCAGGTTCCGGTTGCTAGCGAGTTCCCTGATGTGTTCCCTGACGAGCTTCCTGGGCTACCGCCCGAGCGCGACATTTCTTTCTGTATTGATTTAGTTCCTGGCACGGGGCCTATTTCTATACCGCCTTATCGGAGGGCCCCGGCGGAACTTAGAGAATTGAAGGGTCAGTTGCAAGATTTGCTGGATAAAGGACTTATTTGACCCAGTGTTTCTCCGTGGGGTGCTCCAGTCCTGTTCGTCACGAAGAAGGACGGCAGTTTGCGTCTATGTATTGACTACCGCTAGCTGAACAGGGTGACAGTGCGGAATAGGTATCCTTTGCCACGCATCGACGATTTGTTCGACCAGCTTCAGGGGGAAGGATACTTTTCGAGGATCGATTTGCGATCAGGCTACCATCAGCTGCGGGTTCGACAGGAGGACATTTCTAGGACAGCTTTCCGCACGCGTTACGGCCATTACGAGTTTTTGGTGATGTCGTTCGGACTCACCAACGCGCCAGCAGCATTTATGGACATGATGAACCGCATTTTCCGGCCGTATCTTGATCTGTTCATCATTGTATTCATTGACGATATTCTGGTGTATTCTCGGGAGTAGAGAGGAGCACGAGCAGCACCTGCGGATTACACTGCAGACCTTGAGAGAGCATCAGCTTTTCACCAAATTCTCCAAGTGTGCTTTCTGGCTGGACAGCATAGACTTCTTGGGGCACATGATTTCACGAGACGGTATATATGTAGACCCGAGGAAGATCGAGGCCGTTTAGAGTTGGCCCAGACCCACATCAGTTACGGAGATTCGCAGCTTTCTAGGGCTGGCCGGCTACTACAGGCGATTTATGCAGGATTTCTCTCGCATTGCTACACCTTTGACCGGGTTGACCCAGAAGGGAGTTCCTTTCATTTGGACAGAGGAGTGTGAGCACAGTTTTCAGCAGTTACGGGCTCTACTGACTACGGCGCCAGTATTATCATTGCCTTCAGGGTCAGGCGGATTTGTGGTATATTGTGATGCTTCTCTAGTGGGGCTAGGGTGTGTTCTGATGCAGCATGACAGGGTGATCGCATATGCTTCGCGGAAATTGAAGAAACATGAACAGAACTAACCCCTCACGATTTTGAGATGGCTGCAGTGGTCTTTGAACTTAAGATCTGGCGACATTATCTGTATGGAGAGTCGTGCCAGATATTTACTGATCACAAGAGCTTAAAGTATATATTCCAGCAGCGAGACCTGAACCTTAGACAGCTCCGATGGATGGAGTTAGTGAAGGACTACGATTGCGAGATCTTGTATCACCCGGGCAAGGCGAATGTAATGGCGGATGCTTTGAGCAGGAGGCCCGGGGGTAGTCTATCTTGTTTCAGCGCAGTGCAGAGGCAGTCGTCGGCAGATTGGCAGATCTTATGCGACATCCGGGTATAGTTCGAGTTTACGCCGTTCGGAGGACAGATTGCGCATGTTCGTGCATGCCCGCTGTTGCTTGACCGTATACATGAGGCACAGCACAGTGATGACCGTTGTTCGAAGATCAGGACGCAGATGGGACAGGGCAGATTTTCCGAGTCCGTGATCGATGATCAGGGCATACTACGATTTGGGACCAGATTGTGCATACCAGATGCTGAGGGACTGCGGCGTGAGATTCTCGAGGAGGCACATCGATCGGTGTATAGTGTTCATCCCGGTTCCACCAAGATGTACCACGATTTGAGAGATGTTTACTGGTGGGACGGGATGAAGAGGGACATCGCAGATTTTGTGTCGAGATGCCTGACTTGTCAGCAAGTCAAGGCTGAGCATCAGAGCGGGAGAGCTACAGCCGTTGCCCATTCCGGAGTGGAAATGGGAACAGATTTCTATAGACTTTATTGTGGGTCTACCCAGCACTAGTCGAGGGTATGACTCCATCTGGGTGATCGTGGATCGTTTGACGAAAGTGGCTCACTTCTTACCGGTGAAGACGACTTTCGGATTTGCTCAATATGCCCAGATTTAAATTGATGAGATTGTACGACTGCACGGAGTTCCGACATGTATTGTGTCCGACAGCGGCACCCAGTTTACCAGCCGACTATGGCAGAGGCTTCAGGAGGCTTTGGGCACCCGCTTGAGTTTCAGCACAGCATTTCATCCGCAGACCGACGGACAGTCAGAGCGGACTATTCAGACTCTCGAGGACATGCTCAGAGCGTGCGTATTAGACTTTGGAGGTAGCTGGGATCATCATTTGCCCCTAGTAGAGTTCTCCTATAACAACAGCTACCAGCAGACTATTCAGATGGCACCGTTTGAGGCTCTTTATGGGAGGAGATGTAGATCGCTCGCCTGTTGGATAGAGCTCAGTGAGAGCAGTATCTTAGGGCCGCAGATTGTGGAGGAGACGACCGCGAAGATCCAGTTGATTCGCGATAGGATGAGAGCAGCCCAGAGTAGGCAGAGATCTTATGCGGACCGTCGTCGGCGCAGACTCGAGTTTTCTGTTGGTGATCATGTTTTCTTGAGGGTCTCCCAATGAAAGGTGTGATGAGATTTGGGAAGAAGGGGAAGCTTAGTCCCAGGTATGTGGGCCCTTTCGAGATCCTCGAGCGAGTTGGTGCGGTTGCATATCGTTTAGCCCTTCCGCCCAGTTTTCTAGACGTGCACCAGGTATTTCACGTTTCGATGCTCCGCAGATATCTTCATGATCCTTCGCATGCGATTCAGCACCCGACGATCCAGCTTGAGCGTGACCTTTCCTATGCAGAGCAGCCGGCGATGATCTTGGATCGACAAGTGAAGAAATTGAGATCGAAGGACATACCGTCAGTCAAGGTACTTTGGCGTGGCCAGAGAGGCGAGGAGGTCACTTGGGAGACCGAGAGCGAGATGAGGAAGAGGTATCCCCATCTTTTTGAAGGTATGTATAGTTAGATTTTTAAATTCGGGGACCGAATTTCTTTAAGGGGGGTAGATTGTAATACCTTCAAATTCGTTTAGAATGTTTTCGCGTTAATTAGAAAGTGTGCGTGTTTTTCAAAAAAAACGGATATCTTATTTTCCTTCTTGGCTAGTGGTCTTTGGTGTTGTGAAGTGTTTTAATGGGCATTTATATATATATATATATATATATATATATATATATATATTTATAGGGTTGTTAATTATTTATAGTTTTGTTACCCTAAGTGAGAATTTTTGTGTTAAGTCCACCATGCACACATAGCACATTTTTGTGACTTTGGTTAAAAAGTGTTATCATGTTAACCCTTTTGCATTTTCTTGCATGGTTCTTTTCCCCACCCTTTTAATCAAGCCAAAAACCCTTTTCATTTTAAATTTATATGAGGAATGGAGAGGTATGGTGGGTAGGTAAGAAACTTGACTTTTGACCATTTTCCTTCTCTCTTCTCTCTCTTTTCTCAATTTCTGGAATTCTCAGCAGAGAGCAGCAGCAAAACACAGCATTTCCTTCATCTTCTCTTCTCTTTTCACTTCTCTTTTGATTCATGCTCAAACCCTACACAAAAACAACACTTTTCCTTCACAAACCATAGAAACAAAATGAGCTTTTGAGGTGTTTGGTGGTGGATCTGCACACTTGAGGAAAAAGCAGGGATCTTTGGTGTTTCTTAAGGTGTTTTGAAGGTATTAACTAACCCTTAGCACCTCTTTTACTTAACTTATAGTATTTCTAGCAAAATATCACATTTTATGCATGTTTTGTGCTTTATAAGGGGATTTAGTGAAGTTATGTTAAAAGTGATATCCTTATGGCTTGATTAGCTTGGTGATGAGTTATATAGGTGATTTTAGACTTAGGTTTGTTTCAGATTTCAGAAAAATACCCTAAAGTTTCAATTTAGTGCAAAGTGTGATTTTTTAACTTGAAATTGGGTTCTGTTGAAACTGCTACTACCCGGGGTGTTTCAGAATAAAATTGTAATTACTGGGATATACACAGTATGTATGGAGTGCACACACCAAACCCGGAAGCCCACCCCCTACCCAGGCCGCCAAAATCGTCATTCGGGCAGCAATTTGCGGCCAGATGGGAGGGTATTGGGTTGGGGTTTTGGTGGTTGGTGCCTGCTGATATTTGGGGTTTTATAATATATTTATTTTTGTAATTTCAATTCTGTATCAAAATCTTGGACTTATTACCCTATTTTCCGTATTTTAAATCTCCGCGACACACGTGATACGTGCGTGGTTTTGGGTTGTGCTGCGTATCGCGACGCATCAGCTTCAGGAGCGTGGTCACACGTTTTAGCGTATCGCGCACACGCGCGCTTGGTTTGCAACGCGGGTTTTTAGTTTGACCTTAATATTACGTTTTTGGCGGATTTGAGCTTATGTGTGATATATTGTGTAAATCTAGGTTCGCAGGCGAGTGAGACGGACGCTGCGAAGAAGGGTAAACAAGTCGTCGGCTACACTTAGCGCGAGACATCGGTGAGTAGATTTAACATCTACGGGGATATCGCCCGCATGGCGTTCTATGTCAGGGCTGATAGGACTTTATATCTACACAGTGCATTTACCTACATTGACTGTTCATGGATACTGTTGTTGCATACTGCATTCCCTGCTATATGTATGAAAACATAGAATTTATAGAACACCGCACTATTACTAACGGTTTATGTTGCACGAGCACTAATCTGCATATACATACACACTGTTAGTAATTGCCATGACACACTCACTGTAGAATTGCCATGATCATTATACTGTAGTTCATTTCACATATGATTCGATATGGTTTTCATAGAAATTGGAAGCCGCATGCTTTCTTTGAAAACTGAACTATCTTAAGAAACGCGGTTTCTCCCTTGTACCTATATTATGATGACTTGATGTACATAGCACATCGTATTTAATTTACTCATTGGTGTTGGATTTTTATGTGATTTCTGGTTTTGAGGACCGTGGAGTTATTTATGAAATGATGTACTATTTGAAAACCCGGTTCCTCGTGATATGATATTTTGGTGCGTCCACCACGCGTTTTCTCGGTGCTGAGACGTGTGCTTGAAGCCCGATTCGTAGAGTAGATGATCCGTTTGCGGGTTCGTGGTGGACCTGGTATGGTTCCCCTCGGCAAGATGATCGATGGACTTTGCCGATTGAGCCTGGAGGTGGGCGAGTACCTACCGGTGATTGGTTGGACCTGGCGGTTATCCGGAGGATACTGACCAGAGTCGAGAGATGGATGCGGGATGATCCATACTGCCGGGGCCGATACCGCAGAAGGAGCCCGTGGGCTGATCCGGACTTACGCAGCCCGATGTATGAGGATTTGCGTATCGATGCTGGACATGAGTATTTATGATATTTTGGGTGCCGATGTTGGGCACTCGTGATTCTCAGAGATGTACATGATTTGAGGGCCGAGGAGGGTGCCGGCGCCTGAGTTTATTTGGGATTTGGGTGCAGCTTGGGCACCGACCTTTTTTTTCCACGATTGATATTTCGTGTAGATGTTGTTTATCCCATGCTCTGCAGTGATTATCATGTATCTCATCCTGTAGTTATTTTACCTGACAGAGCATTTGCATGATTATTGCACCTAATGCTTGTCGCATATAGATTTACCTGCTGGCATATGATAGCGTAGCACAGTACGTGCATGCTCGTGATTACCTTTATTTGTTATCTCTATTCACGAGTTGGCAACTCACCCCCGTTGTGCCACAATATCTGCAGGTTGCCCCTCAGAGTAGTCGCGGCAGGCTGCCTTTTTGCATCTTTTGGGCTTCAGATATCACTACAGTTGGTGCGAGAGCTATTTTGCTATTTAGGTGGGTTGTGGTATGTGGTTACTTTTATTGTATACACTTTTATATCTAGTATTCTCCATCTACCATATATGTACTTGACCTAGAGACAGTGTGAGGACGATGATGTATATTTTTGTATTCTGGTGTCGAGCTCGTGGGAGCCGACTTTATATTTGCAGTTATTATTCTGGGATGTTACTTTTTGCTCATTCTTCGCTACGGCGTCGTATATTACTCTTGTGGTGATGGTTTCCGCCGTTGAGCGTGATTGCTCCCGGTTAGGGATGCTTTGTTCATTATATCTCTTTTTCACTTATATCCTGTTTTACCCGATTCTCGGGGTTACTTTTATAAAGGAAATGCTGCCAAAATTATTATAAGGATAATTTAACTTTAAAAAGAACCTCATTGAACTAATTAAGGTTTTCTAAATGTTTTTAATTAAATGTTTTCAACACTCACTACTTTTAAATGGTTTTGATTTCTGGGTTCGGCTTACTTAGTCGCGTTACGCCTGTAGACGTAGCATGGTTAAGTGTCGGTCACGAGTCGAAATATTCGGGTCATGACAGATTTACTGGTAGGTATTCCAGTAGTATCTAAGGGTGTTCTGGGCTACACTCCGACATGACTTGTACCGCTTTTGGGGGTCTGACTTTCACCAACCCCCTAGGCCCGCCATGCGATGCTCATAGACGAACGGACCGGACTGTATGGATATTGTCACTGACAGGCTCAGTAGGGTGTCAGGATGAGTTCGCTCATCAATGTCCCTTATGGTCAATAGCTGGTAGCCCGTCACGTATGGCTAATACCTCTGACGTGCTAGTGGTTAAATCCACAGCCATAGTATTGACGAGTCTTTAGAGTCCACCACACACAGTTATTCAAGTTTCGGGCGAAACGTTATAGAGGCCGTATGGAGATATGGCAGGGTTCGATCAGATACGTGCGGTGTTGCACGGATCGTGATCGGACGGTTTTTACTAGCGGGCTTTGTTTTAAACCGGATCCTAGTATTTGACAGTGTAGATTTTGTCTCTTTGCATTTGTATTCTGTGGGAATACAAATGCGGGCATGTATATGCAGTCGCGGGGTTTTCCTGTAATTTATTACGGGATCAGTTTTCTGAAGTTGCCAGTTTGCATTCCGTTCCGGCCAGTTTTCCTTTGTTCCTTTCCGGCCTGACTTTTCTGATGGAGGGACCAATTTGCAGTTGTGCAAATTATCTTTTGTGGAGGGTTTCTTTGTGAAATGGTGGCATCATGATGGTTCTTGCTTGATGAGATTCTTTTTCCATCACTTGCTTGCATTAATTGAGATTAGAATCGATTAGAAGTTGATGTGAGGCTTGCTTTTGGATGTGGTCACCCTTTGGCTTCTACTACCCTCACCTTCCTTCTTGCTTAAGTTTTTCCTCTCCTCATTTTTCCATATAGGGGGTCGGCCACATATTAGTGAGAGAATGAGAGAGTTCATTTTTGATGAGGGAATTATTCATATCTCATTTGCATGCTTGCTAAATTCTCAACCTCTCTCCAAAGTTCTTTCATTCTCTTCTCCATCAAAAGGTAACTTCACCCCCATTGAGACAAAGGTTTTCTACACTAGTCTACAGCAAACCTTGGATGTGTCGGCTAGCCAACTTCGCGCCCGAGTAGCCTCGGTCTATAGGTGGGAGCCCGTAAAAGAACCCGGCGATGTGGTGCCCGTTTCGACGAGGAGGCGACGACCGGAGATTCCGCGAGGAGATCGGAGTGGAGACAAAGACCGAAGGACACGGATCGCTCGGTATATCTCTCCCCCAATTCTCTTGATAGCTAGGATTAGGTTAATTTTTACGATCCGGGTTTATTGTCCATGGTAGCGCCGGTTTAATGTTAAGAAATTTTTGATTCCGCATTTTGGCCTCGATTAGACGGCCGGGGCGCTGCCGTGGCACAACATGGTTTCAGAGCCATGCCGTTAACCTAGTCTAGCTTGCTCTAACATGTTTACAAGTTCGATCGATCGGAATTTCCAAAAATCGTGTTTTCATTGCTTCAGTTTTCAGTCGAAATTTTTTTTAGCTCCAAAAATTTTTCAGTACATTGCAGAGGAACATCCAGGTAATTATAAGGGTTCTGCAAAAATTTGGTGGCCTAAACTTACTTTTCCACCGCGGAACCGCGGCAAAACCCATGCTTTGGCTGCGGTTCCGCGGCCATAATAACTCCACGTGGCACCAAATTTTTCCAGAGGCTCTTGGACTTGAAAATAGGGGTTTTGGAATATTCTGTTTGGGCCCAAATTTTCTTTGAGTGCTATAGTAGTGCTTGGGGCCCACTTGGTAAAATTTGATCGATCGAAAATTTTAAATATATTAGTTCATAGTATTTACATTACATCTGCGACCGTGAATGTCATTTGATCGGTAAATCCTGTCTAACTACTATAGCCCGGTTAGACGGATTTCCGAACGTGACATTCACGTTGATGTTCCGTGTTGTGCTGTGATGTTGCGGATTGGTCGTGGGGGATAGCCTGGTTGCAGTAGTAGTACAGTTTTGTTTTATATGTACATTTGATATTGCGGGGCGAACGTCCGACATGTGGACTGCCGTCACTGCCTGTTTGTATTATTCTTTTGGGGCACGACCGGGTCGAGGTCGATGTACCCGTTGTATGTATATTTTACTTTATGTACTAGGATTGCCCCAAGGTGGGGTGCACGGATAGCCGAGTTCTAGAGGGCAACAAGCCCGCATCTCATGGCATTGAGATGGAGGGGGTTCACTCTAGAATTGGCGGGCTATTCGCCGCACTCGTAGGGGGTATAGGTTGACCCAGGAGGGGTGCCCAAGTTACCGGATTCCGTGAAGTGCTGGGTGGTCCATTCACGTTGCTGAAGGGGGCTGCCTCGCTTCAGGTTTTGGCGGGTAACTTTCCGCGCCCGTAGGGGTTTAGGATTTCATTGCACAGGCTATCCACACGACCTGGGGAACGTCGGGTTTCAGCAGCGGCTCTGTGAAACCCGGGGCTTCCAGATATCTGTATTGTTCTGTGATGCTTATTACATTTATGTGATGTTGCATTTTATCACGCCTTGAGCGAATATTATATATTGATATATATACTAGTAGATGTTGTATATGTTTTACACCCGTGCTAGTCCAGTCCTCGCTCTGTCGTTAGTTAAGTAACCTAACGGGTGATGACGGGACCCAGTGGCGAATGCGGATAGCATATACGTACATCGTATTTTCGTTCTTTATTGGTGTGATCAATTGATGGGACTGCGTTGATTCGGATCAATGCAAGCTAAACAAACCTATTTTGATGTTGTTGGAACATTTTTCAAAACGCTGTTATTGCAAGGACGTTCTCTTTTGTTTTGCACCGTGGTATTCAGTTGGAATATCCTGCAGCACAGTCGACGAGGCAAGGGCTGAGATCCCTTCACTTGGAGTGACCCCTTGGACAGAAGTTTGCGTCAGGGTAATAACTTCACTATAGCCGATTACCTTTTGCTTTGCATCGTGGTATTCAGTTGGAATATCCTGCACCTCATTCTACGGGGAAAGTGCCGAGATCCCTTCACCGGGAGTGACCTCTTTAGCGAAGGTTTTCGCCACTATATTTTTATAAAAAGTTATGCAGTTCCTTCAACGATATCAAGTTCATTACGTTAAAAGTTTTTCGCCAAAAACTAGACGTAGCCCTCCGTCATTTCTTACGGGTATTATTTAGTATTCGTGCTGCGTTTGTTGACTCCGTCAAGGCGTAGTGTACGGTAGCTAAGTGGTGCTTGTTTGTAGCATGGATATGGGATTGGTTAGGACAGTCGTGCGGCCTTGTTAACTCCGTCAAAGGTACGTACGGGTAGGTTTAATGCAATCCCGAAAATTACGGGTTGAACTTGACTAGGACTCGTTGATTTGTTGACTCCGTCAAGGTCACTTGGGTCCTAGGGGTAAAAACACACGTCGGGAGTTTCTAAAGAAACTGAAACTTGCCAGGCATGCGCATACCTTCTGGATTGTGGTGACGTGAGTGGATTCCGTCACGTTATCATACGATGATAGTTGGATCCCGATTCCCACTGATGAGTTGGTTTACTCATCGGGTGATCCCGACTAATTCTTCTTTCAGGTTTGGAGGAGAATTTGACGTTACAGTGGGAGGTTTCCTGATTAGATAAAGTGATAACCATTCTGATCTAGGTTAGAGTGCACGCTGAGTGTTTCTTTTCTCTCTCTCTTTGGCAGCGACCATGACCCGACCCTTGACTATGACTCAGTGACCAAGTTGACCGAACCTTCTTCAAAGACTGGCATTTGGATTATCAGAGTTGCATACCTCATTGCCACTCCTACTCTTACCCTTTTCTCCAGAACACCCCGTATTACTACAAACGTCCACTTCCATTGGATAAAACCATCGTATGGTTATATACGAACTCGAAGGAATTTATTCGAGGATGGTTTCCGGTTCTGGAGAAAACGAATAGGACAATTCAGTTGTCTTTTCCTTTTACCTTCTCTCAGGTTGTGAGAGCTCCTTGGATTAGGACGGTACACCTATTACGCAAATTGGATAGTCTTCTTCCAAACCATAGGCTGGTGCCGAACGGTAGGGAATGAAGAAAACCAATTAGCCTAACTAAGGTGTACAGAAGGTATTAAGTAAAGACATATTAAGGGATTAGTAAGAGGGCAAAGTAAATTGCGACTGCTATTCACGACCAAACCAAGTATTTCTTCACCAATCCTAAATCACCTTTGTATTTCTCCAGAACACTCCGTATCACTACGAAGATCCACAATTTATTTGGATACTCCATCGTATGGTTATATACGAACTCGAAAGGAACTTGTTCCAGTTCGGTGATGGATTCTGGTTCAGGACAAAATAGGAATCAGTTTTCATTCAGTTATCTTTTATCTTCACCTTCTCTCGCGTTGCGAGTGCTCCTAGGATTAGGACAGTACACCCATTATGCTTATTGGATAGTCTTCTTCCAAACCATAGGCTGGTGCCGAACGGTAGGGAAGGAAGAAAACCATTTAGCCTAAGAGGGTGTACAGAAGGTAATGACTAAAGACATATAAAGGGATTTGGAGAGATGGGAAAGAAATATACGGTTACAGTTGTGAATCTGGTTAATGGAAGAGGCATTGCTAGGAATACCGAAATACCCCATCGAAACATTTCAATGTTTCAGTTCACTGTGTACTGTTAAAAGAAAAACTGATTTCCTAATTAGACACTTTCTCCAGGGTATGTATTAACCAGGTATGATTCTCACATCTGTATGGTTTTACAGATGATGAGTGGAAGTAAGTTATTGGGAATTAGGTGATCATCCTCATTATATAGGGATTCGTTGTAATTGGTGATATTTGAGGAAGTCACCTGGGCTGTTTGCCGGATGACAAATATTTGGTTTTGATTATCCGTTGTTATGCACCAATTTCAAATTGATATATCTGTACGTCTATTTTTATAGAGTGAGATATACCTTTTTGAAATTATGTCTATGACATTTACCTATATCAGTGGATGGTTAGGTAAGGAGCATTGAACAGCGGTGTAATTCTTCTTAACCATAAGTATAGTTTTCAACCTACGACACACGGTGAATGAGTTGTTAGACTCAGCGGACTTATACAGAGTTTTGTGTATGTTGTCCAGTGTCCATTAGGACAGAGGGGTTAGTTCTCGTACTATATTTTGTTTACTTGTGACTTCTCTAGTTCTTAAACATGTGTTTCATAGAAATACAAGGTCCAAGTTTTGAGAAGTTATAGGTATGTGGATAAAGTAGAGAACCAGGTGTTGCAAGTATCGGGATCTTCAAGGTGATCGAAGATGTAGATACTTGTGAATGGTATTCAGTTGATAGTAATGATTAAGAGAACTTGCTTCTCTTTCAGGTTACTCATAATTGGAAGCATTCCTAAGTTGAGTAACGCTGATTGACCTCCTTCCATTTAGTTGACATGCGCTAGAGACAGCTGCATGATTTGAATCTGGTTCAATTAAATCAGTGCCTCTGTTTCTGTATTGGATATAGAACAGTTCATATCTTAATGATGTTAAGATACGGGGAGTTCTCTGGCTTATGCTTAAAACCAGACTCTGGATAACTCAAGGCACGTTTCTGTAATGGTTGTTTATGGGTTGACCCAGGCTATGACGAGGGTTGACTTTCTACCATCAGGAAGATCAATAGTGATATTGTTCTTGACTCGCAACAGTTTTAATAAAAAATGGATTTTTTCGGAAAACAGTAATGGGAGTTTGGTAGAACTGGAAGTGATTCCTGAACCGCAAACGATTACTGAAAATTTGATAAGAACATAAAGATTCAATCTGGTTTGACTTTCCATTAGCCACTCCGCATATATGGTGGGTAACCTCAGGCACCCGAGAGGTACTTCGGTATGCTCAAGGACGGTGGCAGGGAGGTTCTTGTTTACCCAGACTTGCCGTTGCTGTTGTTCCAGACTGTGGATCCGGCAGGAGGATGAGTATAGCTTCGTTCTAAACTTGCTTTAGAAGTGTACGTCTATATGACTCTGTCAGAGGGTTGTCGTAGTCAGTGGGAGCAGCGGAAGCATAGCGGGCAAGTAGCTTATGTCTAATTATAGACTTAAGCAGATATAGCGGAGATAGATCATCTATTTCTGATGTGACGGTCATAGGTTTGACTTCATCAGAATAGGGGATGGATCTGTTAAGAAAGTAGTAGGGTGTGATGTCCTGGTATTTGTATGACATACACAGAGTAGGAAGTGATATTCCTATACTACGATCGGTTATACTTTGGTTGTCATACAGTGGTTTCTCCACATAGGACATGGATTTTATATCAGACATTCTGGTTACTAGATCTATGGTTTTAGATCTAGATTTAGGAAGTGTCCCAATCAGGGTACTTAGACAGCATTCTAAGAGTATTTAGAATGGACGACACTAGGCATGGTGGTGTACCTGCAGGTGATGGAGTCATCCTCTCTAAAGGTGTCTTATAGACTAAAGGGGAGAGGGATGTGCATGATTGGCAGATCACTTGCTTAGGCAATTGAGTCAATCATGAGATGTCAAGTACCACACCAGATATTGTTTTTGCACGATATGCAATAAGTTGATATTAATCCTATTCTGGAGAAACATTCGGAAGCAGTTTTAGAACATAAGTGGATGTTCTAGGGATATGATAACGACAGCCTCCTTCGGGAGACAGTTATCATTACAGGCTTCCAAGGTGACCTGGATGACAGAGTGGCTGTCAGAGTTATAGTTTTCCCTCTGATGAGGGGCAGTATTTTGGACAGGTGGTCCAGGCGGATACTGAGGGAGGCATGGCGCAGGACACTGATTAAGTTCAGTCGATGATACAGTCTAAGAAGTTTGGATTTGGAGTTCATTTATGAGCTAGGTCCCATCAGATATCCAGACACATTCTAAGACAGGTATTTCTCATTTTGGGAGATGGGTTTTCTCCGCGAACTTGAGATAAAGAGAGACATAGAAAGATACACCACAGCGGGTCCACTCACTGAGGCTATTCCTCGAACGCAATAGTTTCGCAAACGAGCTTTGTGAGACTGGCTAGTAGAGGAGTTGGGTGTTCGGTATCACACGGGCTGTGAGTATGCGACATCGCAATAATTAGCCTTGAGTGCAAGTGGGAGATTGTTGGAGATAGTGCCCTCAGAGTCAATTATTGGATCACAGGCACGTGATTGCAATAATTGAGGGAGGACCTATACCGGTCAGAAAGTCTTACTCAAGATGATAGTATGCTATCTGGTTTACCTTTATCATCGTGTACTGCTTTAGGTGACCTTACAGGTCACTATTGCACGTTGATAGAGCCCTTAGGATTCTTGCTTGACGGCCAGCAGTATGATGGCGATCATATACGTGGGAGCTGGGGTCTATAAGCACATCCTTAAAGTGGTCCCTAGTCGTGGGAGTTTCGAGACTGGGCATCGATACTCCATTAGTAGACTAGTGTACACATTCGAGACCCCGACGAGGGGCGGTGGCCGGTCTCACAAGCCACTGGTGTCAGTTGGTTCACCTAAGATGTATACAGGTGCTCATTGGGTTATGAGTACACCGGACATGACTCGCCGGGAACATGCTAGTTGGTCTTATACCTGACGTCAGATAGCAGTTCCTTGGTGACATGTGTACAGGTCAGTTCATCGACCTGAGATCGTCATTTGTCTCGTGTGAGTTCCCACTGTACTTTGATTACTACCCTACCACGGCTCAAAGGAGTCGTGCAAACAGGTTTTAGTTGGGTACAGTCCCGAGCCACATAGAGGCAGTGAGCGGATTTGCAGTGGTTCATCTCTCCCGATATTGGGGGTGAGGTCGCGCTGTGTCTAGGAGAGCCATTACACAAAGCCCTCAGCCGAGGCAGGAGATTTACTGGTAGGTATTCCAGTAGTTTCTCAGGGTGTTCTGGGCTACACTCCGACACGACTTGTACCGCTTTTGGGGGTCTGACTTTCACCAACCCCGTAGGCCCGCCTTGCGATGCTCATAGACAAATGGACCGGACAGTATGGATATTGTAACTGATAGGCTCAGTAGGGTGTCAGGATGAGTTCGCTCATCAACGTCCCTTTTGGTCAATAGCTGGTAGCCCGTCACGTATGGCTAATATCTCTGATGTGCTAGTGGTTAAATCCACAGCCATTGTATTGACGAGTCTTTAGAGTCCACCACACACAGTTACTCAAGTTTTGGGCGAAACGCTGTAGAGGCCGTATGGAGATATGGCAGGGTTCGATCAGATACGTGCGGTGTTGCACAGATCGTGATCGGACGGTTTTTACTAGCGGGCTTTGTTTTAAGCCGGATCCTAGTATTTGACAGTGTAGATTTTGTCTCTTTGCATTTGTATTCAGCGGGAATACAAATGCGGGCATGTATATGCAGTCGCGGGGTTTTCCTGTAATTTATTACGGGATCAGTTTTCTGAAGTTGCCAGTTTGCATTCCGTTCCGGCCAGTTTTCCTTTGTTCCTTTCCGGCCTGACTTTTCTGATGGAGGGACCAATTTGCAGTTGTGCAAATTATCTTTTGTGGAGGGTTTCTTTGTGAAATGGTGGCATCATGATGGTTCTTGCTTGATGAGATTCTTTTTCCATCACTTGCTTGCATTAATTGAGATTAGAATCGATTAGAAGTTGATGTGAGGCTTGCTTTTGGATGTGGTCACCCTTTGGCTTCTACTACCCTCACCTTCCTTCTTGCTTAAGTTTTTCCTCTCCTCATTTTTCCATATAGGGGGCCGGCCACATATTAGTGAGAGAATGAGAGAGTTCATTTTTGATGAGGGAATTATTCATATCTCATTTGCATGGTTGCTAAATTCTCAACCTCTGTCCAAAGTTCTTTCATTCTCTTCTCCATCAAAAGGAAACTTCACCCCATTGAGACAAAGGTTTTCTACACTAGTCTACAGCAAACCTTGGACGCGTCGGCTAGCCAACTTGGCGCCCGAGTTGCCTCGGTCTAGAGGTGGGAGCCCGTAAAAGAACCCGGCGATGTGGTGCCCGTTTCGACGAGGAGGCGACGACCGGAAATTCCGTGAGGAGATCGGAGTGGAGACAAAGAGCGAAGGACACAGATCGCTCGGTATATCTCTCCCCCCATTCTCTTGATAGATAGGATTAGGTTAATGGTTACGATCCAGGTTTATTGTCCGCGGTAGCGCCGGTTTAAAGTTAGGAAATTTTTGATTCCGCATTTTGGCCTCGAGTAGACGGCCAGGGCTCTGCCGTGGCACAACAGTATTTGCTAGAGTTAGGTTAATGGCCCGATCCGGGTTGGTAGTGCGCGGTAGTGCCGGTTTCTATTTTTTAGAAAAGTTTCGTTTCCGCATTCCGGCGTCGGATTGATGGCTGGGGTGCCGCCGTGCACTTACAGTGGTATCGGAGCCTCGCCATTAACCTAGTCTAGCTTGCTCTAGTATGTTTAGAACTCGATCGAACAAAGATCCCAAAAACTGTATTTTCTAGCGCTCAGGTTTCTGTCGAATTTTTTTTAGCTCTAAAAATTTTTCAGGTCATTGCAGAAACACGAGCAGAGAATTATAAGCATTATGGGAAAATTCGATGCAATGATTCCTCAGTACGACCGCGGAAATGCGGCCAAACCCCTGGTTTGGCCGTGGTTCCGCGGTGGGAAAGTGTTATCTTTGCACCAAATTTTCACAGTAGGCTTCTGGTTAGGAAATGGGGGTTTTGGGATATTCTTTTTGGGCCCAGATTTTCTGTGGGTGCTACAGTAGTGCTTGGGGCCTACTTCGATAAATTTGATCGATCGAAATTTTTAAACATGTTAGTTCACAGTATTTACATTATATCTGCGACCGTGAATGTCACTTGATCGGTAAATCCTGTCTATCTGCTATAGCCCTTTTAGACGGATTTGCGAACGTGACATTCATGTTGATGTTCTGTGTTGTGCTGTGATGTTGCGGATTGGTCGTGGGGGATAGCCTGGATGCAGTGGTAGTACAGTTTTGTTTTATATGTACATTTGTTATTGCGGGGTGAGCGTCCGACATGTGGACTGCCGTCACTGCCAGTTTGTATATTATTCTTTTGGGGCACGACCGGGTCGAGGTCGATGTACCCGTTGTATGTATATTTTACTTTCTGTACTAGAATTACCACAAGGAGGGGTGCACGGATAGCCGGGTTCTAGAGGACAACAGGCCCGCATCTCATGGCATTGAGACGGAGGGGGCTTCACTCTAGAATTGGCGGGCTATTCGCCGCACTCGTAGGGGGTACAGGTTGACCCAGGAGAGGTGCCCAAGTTATCGGATTCCGTGAAGTGCTGGGTGGTCCATTCACGTTGGTGAAAAGGGCTGCCTGTCTTCAGGTTTTGGCGGGTAACTTGTCATGCCCGTAGGGGTCTAGGATTTCATTGCACAGGCTATCCACACGACCAGGGGAACGTCGGGTTTCAGTAGCGGCTCTGTAAAACCCGTGGATCCTAGATATCTGTATTGTTCTGTGATGCTTATTACATTTATGTGATGTTGCATTTTATCACGCCTTGAGCGAATATGGTATATTGATATATATACTAGTAGATGTTGTATATGTTTTGCATCCGCGCTAGTCCAGTCCCCGCTATGTCGTTAGTTAAGTAACCTAACGGGTGATGACGGGACCAAGTGGCGAATGCGGATGGCATATACGTACATCATTATTTTCGTTCTTTATTGGTGTGATCAATTGATGGGACTACGTTGATTCGGATCAATGCAAGCTAAACAAACATATTCTGATGTTGTTGGAACATTTTTCAAAAAGCTGTTATTGCTAGGGCGTTCTCTTTTGTTTTGCATAGTGGTATTCAGTTGGAATATCCTGCACCTCAGTCGACGAGGCAAGGGCCGAGATCCCTTCACCAGGAGTGACCCCTTGGACAGAAGTTTGCGTCAGGGCAATGACTTCACTATAGCCATTTACTTTTGCTTTGCATCGTGGTATTCAGTTGGAATATCCTGCACCTCATTCTACGGGGAAAGAGCCGAGATCCCTTCACCGAGAGTGACCTCTTTAGCAATGGTTTTCATCACTATATTTTATAAAAAGCTATCCAGTTCCTTCAACGATATCAAGTTCATTACGTTAAAAATTTTCGCTAGAAACCATTCGTAGCCCTCTGTCGTTTCTTATGGATTGTCAATAGTATTCAAGCTGTGTTTGTTGGCCAAAGTCAAGGCACAGTGATTGGTAGCTGTTGGGTATTCATATGCAGCATAGATAGATGCGTTGGTTTGGGACAGTCGTACTGCCTTGTTGGCCAAAGTCAAGGGTAGGTACGGGTGGGTTCAAATTAATCTGGAGAATGACGGGTAGAACTTGACATGTGACTTATGATATGTTGGCCAAAGACAAGGTTATAAGAGCATGGGGTAAAAATCACATCGGGAGTTTCTAAAGAAACTGAAACTTGCCATATATGCGCATACCTTCTGGAGTGTGATAATTTTAGCGGATTCCGTCACGTTATCATGCGATGATAGTTGGATCCCGATTCCTACTGATGAGTTGTTTTACTCCTCGGGTGATCCCGACTAATTCTTCTTTTAGGTTTGGAGGAGAATTTGACGGTACTGTGGGAGGTTTCCTGATTAGATAAAGTGATAACCATTCTGATCTAGGTTAGAGTGCACGCTGAGTGTTTGTTTTCTCTCTCTCTTTGGCAGCGACCATGACCCGACCTTTGACTATGACTCAGTGACCAAAATTAACCGAACCTTCTTAAACACTGGCTTTTGGATTGTCAGAGTTGCAAACCTCATTGCCACTCCTACTTTTACCATTTTCTCCAGGACACCCCGTATTACTACGAATGTCCACTTCCATTGGACAAAACCATCGTATGGTTATATACGAACTCGAAGAAATTTATTCGAGGATGGTTTCCGGTTCTGGAGAAAATGGATAGGACTATTCAGTTGTCTTTTCCTTTTACCTTCTCTCAGGTTGCGAGTACTCCTTGGTTTAGGAGATAGTACACCTATTACGCAAATTGGATAGTCTTCTTCCCAACCTTAGGCTGGTGCCGAACGGTGGGGAATGAAGAAAACCAATTAGCCTAACGATGGTGTACAGAAGGTATTAAGTAAAGACATATCAAGGGATTTGTAAGAGGGCAAAGTAAATTGCGACTGCTATTCACGACCAAACCAAGTATTTCTTCACCAATCCTAAATCACCTTTGTATTTCTCCAGGACACTCCGTATCACTACGAAGATCTATAGTTTATTGGATACTCCATCATATGGTTATATACGAACTCGAAAGGAACTTGTTCTAGTTCGGGGATGGATTCTGGTTTAGGAGAAATAGGAATAAGGTTTATTCGGTTGTCTTTTATCGTCACCTTCTCTCGCATTGCGAGTGCTCCTAGGATTGGGATAGTACACCCATTATGCTTATTGGATAGTCTTCTTCCAAACCATAGGCTGGTGCCAAACGGTAGGGAAGGAAGAAAACCATTTGGCCTAAAAGGGTGTGCAGAAGATAACGACCAAAGACATATAAAGGGATTTAGAAAGATGGAAAAGAATTATACGGTTACAGTTGTGAATCTGGATAATGCAAGAGGCATTACTAGGAATACCGGGATACTCCATCGAAACATTTCAATGTTTCAGTTTCACTGTGTACTGTTAAAAGAAAACTGATTTCCCAATTAAACACTTGCTCCAGGGTAAGTATTTACCAGGTATGATTCTCACATCTGTATGGTTTTACAGATGATGAGTGGGAGTAAGTTATTGGAAATTAGGTGATCATCCTCCTTATATCGGGATTCGTTGAAATTGGTGATATTTGAGGAAGTCACCTGGGTTGTTTGCCGGACGGCAAATATTTGGTTTTGAATATCCGTTGTTATGCACCAATTTCAAATTGATACATCTGTACGTCAATATTTTATAGTGTGAGATATACCTTTTTGAAATTATGTCTATGACATTTACCTATATCGGTGGATGGTTAGGTAAGGAGTATTGAACAGCGATGTAATTCTTCTTAACCATAAGTACAGTTTTCAACCTACGACAAACATGGAATGAGTTATTAGACTCAAGGGACTTATACAGAGTATTGTATATTGTCCAGTGTCCATTAGGACAGAAGGGTTGGTCCTCGTACTATATTCTGTTTTCATGTGACTTCTCTGGTTCTTAAACATGTGTTTCGTAGAAACACATGGTCCAAGTTTTGAGAAGTTATAGGTATAAGAGTAAAGTAGAGAACCAAGTGTTGCAAGTATCAGGATTCTTCAAGGTGATCGAAGATGTAGATACTTGTGTATGGTATTCAGTTGATAGTAATAGAACTTTCTTCTCTTTCAGGTTACTCATAATTGGAAGCACTCCTAAATTGAGTAATGCTGATCGGCCTCTCTCCATTTAGTTGACATGCACTGGAGACAGCTGAATGATTTGAATCTGGTTCAATTAAATTAGTGCCTCTGTTTCTATATTGGATATAGAACAGTTCATATCTTAACGATGTTAAGGTACGGGGAGTTGTCCGGCTTATGCTTAAAACCAGACTCTGGATAACTCAAGGCACGTTTCTGGAATGGCTGTTTGTGGGTTGACCCAGGCTATGACGAGGGTTGACTTTCTACCATCTGGAAGATCAATAGTGATATTGTTCTTAACTCGCCACAGTGGTTTTTTTCAGAAAACAGTAGTGGGAGTATGGTAGAACTGGAAGTGATTCCAGAACCGCAAACGATTACTTAAGATTTGATAAAGAACCTAAAGATTCAATCTGGTTTGACATTCCATTGGCCACTCCGCAGATAAGGTGGGTAACCTCAGGCGCTCGAGAGGTACTTCGGTATGCTCAAGGACGGTGACAGGGAGATTCTTGTGTACCCAGACTTGCCATTGCTATTGTTCCAGACTATGAGACCCGGCAGGAGGATGAGTATAGCGTCGTTCTGAACTAGCTATAGAAGCGTACGTGTATTTGACTCTGCCAGAGGGTTGTCGTAGTCAGTGGGAGCAACGGAAGCATGGTGGACAAGTGGCTTATGTCTATTTACAGACTAAAGCAGATATAGCGGAGATAGATCACCTATTTCTGATGTGACAGTCATAGGTTTGACTTCATCCGAATAGGGGATGGATCTGTTAAGAAGGTAGTAGGGTGAGATGTCCTGGTATTTGGATGACATACACAGAGTAGGAAGTGAAATTCCTATACTACGATCGGTTATACTTTGGTTGTCACACAGTGGTTTCTACACACAGGACTTGGATATTATATCAGGCATTCTGGTTACTAGATCTAGATTTGGGAAGTGTCCCAATCAGGGTACTTAGACAGCATTCTAAAGGTATTTAGAATGGACGACTCCTGGCACGGTAGTGTACCTGCAGGTGATGGAGTCACCCTCTCTAAAGGTGTCTTACAGACTAAAGGGGAGAGGGATGTGCATGATTGGAAGATCACTTGCTTAGGCAATTGAGTCAATCGTGAGATGTCAAGTACCACACCAGATGTTGTTTTTGCAGTAGATGCAATAAGTTGATATTGATCCAATCCTGTAGAAACATTCGGAAGCAGTTTTCGAACATAAGTGGATGTTCTAGGGATATAATAACGACATCCTCCTTAGGGAGACAGTTATCATTCCAGGCTTCCAAGGTGACCTGGATGACAGAGTGGCTGTCAGAGTTATAGTTTTCTCTCTGACGAGGGCCAGTATTTTGGACAGATGGTCCTAGCGGATACTGAGGGAGGTGTGGCGCAGGGATACTGATTAAGTTCAGTTGACGATACAGTCTAAGAAGTTTGGATTTGGAGTTCATTTATGAACTAGGTCCCATCAGATATCCACACATATTCTAAGACAGGTATTGCTCATTTCAGGAGATGGGTTTCTCCGCGAACTTGAGATAAAGAGAGACAAAGAAAGAAACATCAGAGCGGATCCACTCACCGAGTCTATTCCTCGAACGCAATAATTTCACAAACGAGCTTTGTGAGACTGACTAGTAGAGGAGTTGGGTGTTCGGTATCATACGGGCTGTGTGTATGCGACATCGCAATAATTAGCCTTGAGTGCAAGTGGGAGATTGTTGGAGATAGTGCCTCAGAGTCAATTATTGGATCACAGGCACGCGATTGCGATGATTGAGGGAGGACCTATCCCGGTAGGACAGTCTTACTCAAGATGATAGTATGCTATCTGGTTTATCTTTATCATCGTGTACTGCTTTAGGTGAACTTACAGGTCACTATTGCACGTTGATAGAGCCCCGAGGATTCTTGCTTGACTTCCAGCAGTATGAGGGTGATCATATACGTGGGAGCTGGGGTCTATAAGCACATCCTTAAAAGGTCCCTAGTCGAGGGAGTTTCGAGACAGGGCATCGATATTCCAGAGTACACAAGTGTATACAGTCGAGACCCCGACGAGGGGCGGTGGCCGGTCTCACAAGCCACTGGTGTCAGTTCGTTCACCTAAGATGTATACAGGTGCTCATTGGGTTATGAGTACACCGGACAGGACTCGCCGGGAACATGCTCGTTGGTCGTATACCTGAAGTCAGATAGCAGTTCCCTGGTGACATGTGTACAGGTTAATTCATCGACCTGAGATCGTCATTTATCTCGTGTGAGTTCCCACTGTGCTTTGATTACTACCCTACCACGTGTAAGTGCACGGCGGCGCCCCGGCCGTCGATCCGACGCCGGAAACGCGGAAACGAAAAACTTTGCAAACTAGCAAACCGGCACCACCGCGCACTTTTATCCCGGATCGGGCCATTAACCTAGATACTAGCAAACTAAAATACGAGTAGAGAGTTATACCAAGCGCTCCGTGTCCTTCGGTCTTCGTCTCCACTCCGATCTCCCGCGGAATCTCCGTCTGTCACCTCCTCGTCGGAAAAGGCACCACGTAGCCGTATTCTTTTACGGGCTCCCACCTCTTGACCGAGGCAACTCGGGCGCGAAGTTGGCTAGCCGACGCGTCCAAGATTTGCTGTAGATATAGTGTAGTGGGTTGTCTCTTTAGGGTTTATGTTGCCATGATGGAGGAATAGAGAAAGAACAATGGAGAGAGGTTTGGAACTTTTGCAAGCCAAGAATGAAATGAGATGAATCATTTTTCCACTCCAGTCAATTCCCCTCCCAAGTGTGGTCGGCCTCTCATGGAATGGTGGAAAAAAGAGAACCATGGAATAATTTCATACAAGAGAAGAAAAGGTATATTAATCAAAAAAGAAAATGGTCACACATTTCAAATCCAAATCAACTCCTCATCTTTTCCCTTTCTAATCTCATAAATGCTAGGATTGATTCAAATGGAATCTCATCATGAGGAAGCCACAATCACAATAAAACCCCTCCATAAAATGTTATTTGCAAACTGCAAATAACCCCCTCTATCGATAAAGTCCGGCTGCGAAGGAACAAAGAAAAACTGGCCGGTACGGAATGCAAACTGGCAACTTCAGAAAACTGATCCCGTAATAAATTACAGGAAAACCCCGCGACTGCATATACATGCCCACATTTGTATTCTCACTGAATACAAATGCAAAGAGACAATATCTACACTATCTAATACTAGAATCCGGCTTAAGCCAAAGCCGGCTAGTAAAATCCGTCCGATCACGATCCGTGCAATACCGCACGTATCTGATCGAACCCTGCCATATCTCCATACGGCCTCTACAGCGTTTCGCCCTAAACCTGAGTAACTGTGTGTGGTGGACTCTAAAGACTCGTCAATACTATTGCTGTGGATTTAACCACTAGCACGTCAGAGGTATTAGCCATACGTGACGGGCTACCAGCTATTGACCAAAAGGGACGTCGATGAGCGAACTCATCCTGACACCCTACTGAGCCGGTCAGTGACAATATCCGTACAGTCCGGTCCGTTCGTCTATGAGCATCGCATGGTGGGCCTAGGAGGTTGGTAAAAGTCAGACCCCAAAAAGCGGTATAAGTCGTGTCGGAGTGTAGACCAGAACACCCTGAGTTACTACTGGAATACCTACCAGCAAATCTCCTGCCTTGGCCAAGGACTTTTCATGTACTGACTCTCCTAGACACAGCGCGACCTCACCCCCAATACCGAGAGAGACGAACCCCTGCAGATCCGCTCACTGCCTCCATGTGGCTCGGGACTGTACCCAACTAAAACCTGTTTGCACGTCTCCTTTGATCGTGGTAGGGTAGTAATCAAAGCACAGTGGGAACTCACACGAGACAAATGACGATCTCAGGTCAATGAACTAACCTGTACACATGTCACCAGGGAACTGCTATCTGACGTCAGGTATAATAAAAACTAGCAGGTTCCCGGCGAGTCCTGTCCGGTGTACTCATAACCCAATGAGCACCTGTATACATCTTAGGGGAACCAACTGACACCAGTGGCTTGTGAGATCGGCCACCGCCCCTCGTCGGGGTCTCGACTGTATACACTAGTCTACTCTGGAGTATCGATGCCCTGTCTCGAAACTCCCATGACTAGGGACCTTTTAAGGATGTGCTTATAGACCCCAGCTCTCACGTATATGATCGCCCTCATACTGCTGGTAGTCAAGCAAGAATCCTAAGGGCTCTATCAACGTGCAATAGCGACTCGTAAGGTCACCTAAAGCAGTACACGATGATAAGGATAAACCAGATAGCATACTATCATCTTGAGTAAGACTGTCCTACCGGGATATGTCCTCCCTCAATCATTGCAATCACGTGCCTGTGATCCAATAATTGACTCTGAGGGCACTATCTCCAACACCACGCTCAAAGGTGACGTGCAAACAGGTTTTAGTTGGGTAAGTCCCGAGCCACATGGAGGCAGTGAGCGGATCTGCAGGGGTTCGTCTCTCCCGGTATTGGGGGTGAGGTCGTACTGTGTCTAGGAGAGCCATTGCACGAAGTCCTTGGCCAATGCAGGAGATTTACTGGTAGGTATTCCGGTAGTATCTCAGGGTGTTATGGGCTACACTCCGACACGACTTGTACCGCTTTTGGTGGTCTGACTTTTACCAACCCCCTAGGCCCGCCATGCGATGCTCATAGACGAACGGACCAGACTGTACGAATATTGTCACTGACAGGCTCAGTAGGGTGTCAGGATGAGTTCGCTCATCGACGTCCCTTTTGGTCAATACCTGGTAGCCCGTCATGTATGGCTAATACCTCTGACGTGCTAGTGGTTAAATCCACAACCAAAGTATTGACGAGTCTTTAGAGTCCCCCACAGACCAGTTTCTCAAGTTTCGGGCGAAACGCTGTAGAGGCCGTATGGAGATATGGCAGGGTTCGATCAGATACGTGCTGTATTGCACGGATCGTGATCGGACGGATTTTACTAGCGGGCTTTGGTTTAAGCCGGATCCTAGTATTGTACAGTGTAGGTTTTGTCTTTTTGCATTTGTATTCAGTGGGAATACAAATGCGGGCATGTATATGCAGTTGCGGGGTTTTCCTGTAATTTATTACGAGATCAGTTTTCTGAAGTTTCCAGTTTGCATTCCGTTCCGGCCAGTTTTCCTTTGTTCCTTATCGGCCGGACTTTTGTGATGGAGGGGCTAATTTGCAAGTTCGCAAATTAGCATTTGTGGAGGGTTTATTTGGATATGGAAAGATTATGAAAGCATCTTATGATTCCATTCTTTTCTTTCATCATTTCTTTAGCATTAATGAGATTAGAATGGATGAGAGTTGATGTGAGGCTCGCTTTTGGATGTGGTCACCTCTTTTGATTCCTACACTCACCTCCCTTCATGTTTTCATTCCCTCCACCATTTTATCATAGAGGGGCCAGCCACATTGGAGGGAAGAGGGTTTTTCATTTTTGGTGTGAGGAAATTATTCATTTCATATAGCTCATTCCAAATTTCCTCACCTCTCTCCATAGTTCATTCTCTACTCCACATCATTTCATGGCAACTTCATAACCCCAAGAGACAAAGCTTCTACACAAGCCTACAACATTCCTTGGACGCGTCGGCTAGACAACTTCACGCCCGAGTTGCCTCGGTCCAGAGGTGGGAGCCCGTAAAAGAACCCGTCGATGTGGTGCACGTTTCGACGAGGAGGCGACGACTGGAGATTCCGCGATGAGATCGGAGTGGAGACGAAGACCGAAGGACACGGATCGCTTGGTATAGCATTCTACTCTTTCTCGTATTTGCTAGACTTAGGTTAATGGCCCGATCCGGGTTGGTAGTGCGCGGTGGTGCCCGTTTCTATTTTTTAGAAAAGTTTTGTTTCCGCATTCCGGCGTCTGATTGACGGCCGAGGTGCCGCCGTGCACTTACAGGCTTGAAGTCCAAGAAGCTCAGAAAGAAGAAAAAGAAAGACGAGACCTGATGCAATGAAGAGTCTGCGAGGAGAACGGCCATTCAAAAATACGTCGATTCCCTCAAAGACTATGTACAAAAGGAAATAACCCTTATCAAACTTAAGGAGTTCTTCTCAATAAAAGCCGCAGAATTTTTAGAAGAATTAGAAGGGGATGCCAATGATGGGGTTCCTATTATGACTTTCTACACCATCCATCTTGGCAACGACTCTGAGTAGGAGCTGTGTTTTCCCGAAATGGACGATGAGCTCACCACAAAAGCCAACCAATCTAGCTCAGTAGAGGCAAGGCTCTAGCGCCAAAATAAGGTAACACCCTAAAGAAGAAGGAAAAAATATGGCTAATGAAGAGGACGACAGAGATCCGGCTCATGGAGACACGAGCTCTGTAAGTTTCGTAGCGCGGCAGCAAGGTTTTGGGAGGCATCGTTCATGCCAATTTCAAATATTTGCCGTACTAAAGAACCCTAACCTAGAATCTTAACTAGAGATTTAGACGAAACAACATGCAAACAACTTTGCATACAAAGTGAATGAGGAATACAACCTTTGTAGACCGGTCCTTCACTTCTAAAGCTCCGTGTAGTAGTCCCTTCGCTACATGTAGTGAACTCCCGAACTCCGGTAAGGGTTCACATGATGAAATGAACAATCTTGCTTAATGTCTTCGAGGCCGAAGATGATCTACGTCGAGGAGACTCAAGCTCATGCTACCTCTTCACTAATATATGAATTAGCGAAGAAAACATCTTAAACTAAATGGCCAATAGTAGATGATTATAAAGTAGGAATTTTGCTCACTTAAGATTTATTTTTCTCACAATATTTCATCACTTTCTCAAAAGCAAGAGAGCTTCAAGGAGATGAAGAAGAAGATGATGAATAATGAGATGAGGTTAGAAATGCAACCATGGATGAGTTTATGTCATACACAAACTCATGTAGAGAATAAACCATGGTGTAAGTTTAATGGTTAGGTTAATAAATATCTTAAGCAAGACAAAAACAAGTGGACTAAGTCAATGTTCTACAAGTTTCTTCCAAGATCAACCATGACTAATTCAAAATGATTTTGAATTACTTAATAATAAATATTAATCCCATATTAAATCAAGCATGGTGTGAGTCTCGTACATCCATTTTGCATGTGTAACCTAATATGACACAACAATATATATCACATATATATTTTGTGTAAAAAGAAAACAATACAATTAATATATATCACACATATGTTAAGTGTTTCATAAGTGAGAAAAAGAAACTCTTAAGTGAGCTAATATTAGTTAATGTAATTTAATATATCAAATATATAATTATACATTAAATTATTAAATAAACACTTGATTTAATAATCCCGCTATATCACATATAACTGACTAATATCAAATATAACAACTTATCGAATCAACAATTGATCCGATAACCCGGCTATATCACATATAAACGACCGATGTCATAAATCACGAGAATAAAATGCGGTATAACATACACGCATTAATCTCGGTCCCGCACATATCTCATATGTGGTCCTACTCTGTTTCGCATGAACCAGGAAACCTCTGTGTAAGACTCTAAAGACTCGTCAATACGCCGGCAGTACGTGATGATCATATCAAATACCCACAAGTCGCCAACGGTCTGCTAAACATAACGGCCACCCGGGTATTGATCGATCAGAAGATCAACAAGCAAGCCTGCTCATAATCATGCGAATCCAATCGGTAACACTACCATACAGTCCGGTCTCTTAGTCAGATATGTCGTATATCACAGCCTGGGGGTGGTATAACGTCAGACCCCAATAGCCTGATAAGTCATGCCGATATAAGGTCTATAACGGTTAGAGAAACTACTGATAACACTTACCAGTAAATCTCAGCAACCCTGGCTAGGAATTTCCTGTTATGGCCAATCAAGCAAAGCGCACCATCAACCCCCAATACCGGGAGAGATGAATCATCTCCCATCGCTCATTGCCTCTATGTGACTCGAGACTGTACCTAAAAACCATCTTTTTGTACGATATCTTGACCGTGGTATGGTGGAAATCAAAGAACAGTGGGAGTTACACAAGACTCTATGACGATCTCGGGTCGACAGACTAACCTGTACCAGTGTCACTAGAGAACTACTATCTGACGATAGGTATAATACCATCTAGGAGTTCTCGACTAGTCTGTCCAGTGTACCCAGTTTCCATTGAGCACCCGTATACCTTCTCTGATGTCAAACACCAATGGATATGGGATCATCTATCGCCCATCATATGGGTCAAGAAGCGCATACACCAGTCTACTCTGGAGTATTGATGCCCTATCTCGATACTCCCATGACTAGGAACATTTGAAGAATGTTATTTGCCGACTACCAGTGCCCCACTAGTATTATCTGCATCATAATCCTGGTAGTTAAGTGCTCATCCTATGGGCTTTATCAACATGTAATAGAGAGACAATAAGTGTACATGTTAAGATAAAGAGCAACCAGATAGCATACTATCATGTCGAGCAAGAAAGTCCTCCCTATATATGTCCAAGCATCCACTACAATATACATCACATGTACAGTAATGGCCTCTAGGGCATACATATGACTAACAATCTCCTACTTGCACTAAGTCCATTTGTTGTAGTATCTCATACTCAACGTCCTATAGAAGCCTATCTAGGGAAAGGCCTTTGTGAGTGGATCCGCCGTGTTATCCTTCGTGTCTACTCTCCTAACCTCGATCCCCTGGAGATCAACCATCTCTCTGAACAGGTGATAATTGACTCAGAATATGTCTGGATTGCTGATAGGACCGGTGTTCCTAGGCCAATGCCACAACTCCATTGTTTTCACAATAACAGTTATTGGACGCTCAATGGTAGGAACCATGTTCATCTCATGAACAAGAAATGCCCAGACAGCCACATTGGCAGCATCGTTGGTAGCAATGTATTCAGCCTTTATCGTCT
The DNA here is from genome assembly GCA_030015575.1 of Agapanthus africanus. NCBI lineage: Eukaryota > Viridiplantae > Streptophyta > Magnoliopsida > Asparagales > Amaryllidaceae > Agapanthus > Agapanthus africanus. The sequence goes on along the minus strand of JASDDO010000014.1, from coordinate 478,773,485 downwards.
AGTATGTCACGGTATCTAGCTTGGAACTCTTTCAACATACCGTCCCTCCACTGAGGGTAAAGACAATGTCTGTGACTCACTTTCGGTCGACCTTATCACTCTGGAAGCTCGAACCAAGAACATTCTTTTAGTGTTTCTCAAGTACTTAAGAATGTCCTCTACAGCTGTCCAGTGATTCCCCCAAGATCCGATTGATTCATGATCACTATATCTAGCGAGTCATCTACATCTGGTCTGGTACATAACATTGGATACATCATAGAGCCTACTACCGAAGCATAGGATATCCCTTGCACGCAAGCACTCTCCAAATAAGTCTTGGAAGACATCTTTTTGGAGAGAGTGATTCCTGAGTAAGTGGGCGAACCACCACGCTTAGAATCCTCCATACTAAAACACTTTAGTATGGTGTTAATGTACCTGGATTTGAGACACTCCCAACATCCACTTAGATCTATCACCATAGATCATAATCCATAAGATGTAGTAGGTATCATCCAAATCTTCTATGGAGAATCCTCGTGATAAGAGAAGCTTGACCAGATGTAGCATAGGAAACTATTTCCTATCAAGAGTATGTCATCTACGTACAATACGTGTAAGACAACCTCACTCTCTACAACCTTCTTGTATATAAAAGGTTCATCTACCATTTTGATAAAGTCAAACTCTTTGATTGCCACATCAAAACAGATGTTCCAACTGCGCGATGCTTGCATTGATCCTGATGGACTTAAGCATAGCTTTGAAAGTCGCAACTTTTCCATTTACACAAAGAATCTTCTCAGGATCCATTTGCTCCTGATGGGTTTTACCCCTTTAGGTGAAACATTCAAAGTCATACTTTGTTGGTGTATATGGATTCCATCTTTGATCGCATAGCATCCAGCCATTTCACAGAGTCCCCACTCGTGATGGCCTGCCTAAACCTTATTGGGCCATCATCAACCATGATGCAATCCTCGCTCCCACTGTCACCGAGAAGACCGTAGTATCTCTCAGGTGGATGAGGAACCCTATCAGATTCGCAGAGAGGCTGAGGTTCGTTGGAGACTATTGAATCTTTTGGTTTCACCAAATCATCAGCTGTTAGTTTTTCTAGCTAGAACTCCTTCCAGTTCTACCTCATGACCACTAATTTCTTCATAAGTAATTCCTTTTCTAAAAATAAGGTGGCATGCTGAGAAACAAAACACCTTTTGTTCCTAAGTTTGGTAGAAGATATACCCTCGCAAATGTTTGGGATATCCAACAAACTTATACAGAACTGACCTTGCCTCGAGCTTGTCTGGATTTTGCTTTTCAACATAGGCCGGACAACCCTATATCTTAACTCGTTTAAGACACGGTCTCTTCCCATTCCATATCTCATATGTTGTGGTAGGAGCTGATTTGGATGGAACCCCATTCAATAGGTATGCAGCTTCTCAAGTGCATAACACCAAAAGTAAACAGGTAGATTATTGGAGATAGTTCCCTCAGAGTCAATTATTGGATCACAGGCACGTGATTGCAATGATTGAGGGAGGACCTATACCTGTAGGACAGACTTACTCAAGATGATAGTATGCTATCTGGTTTATCTTTATCATCGTGTACGGTTTTAGGTGACCTTACAGGTCACTATTGCGCGTTGATAGAGCCCATAGGATTCTTGCTTGACTGCCAGCAGTATGAGGGCGATCATATACGTGGGAGCTGGTAGTCTATAAGCACATCCTTAAAAGGTCCTTAGTCGTGGGAGTTTCGAGACAGGGCATCAATACTCCAGAGTAGACTAGTGTATACAGTCGAGACCCCGACGAGGGACGGTGGCCGGTCTCACAAGCCACTGGTGTCAGTTGGTTCACCTAAGATGTATACAGGTGCTCATTGGGTTATGAGTACACCGGACAGGACTCGCCGGGAACATGCTAGTTGGTCTTATACCTGACGTCAGATAGCAGTTCCCTGGTGACATGTGTACAGGTTAGTTCATCGACCTGAGATCGTCATTTGTCTCGTGTGAGTTCCCATTGTGCTTTGATTACTACCCTACCACGCTCAAAGGAGACTTGCAAACAGGTTTTAGTTGGGTACAGTCCCGAGCCACATGGAGGCAGTGAGCGGATCTACAGGGGTTCGTCTCTGCCGGTATTGGGGGTGAGGTCGCGTTGTGTCTAGGAGAGCCATTACACGAAGTCCTTGGCCAAGGCAGGAGATTTACTGGTAGGTATTACAGTAGTATCTCAGGGTGTTATGGGCTAACTCCGACACGACTTGTACCGCTTTTGGGGGTCTGACTTTTACCAACCCCCTAGGCCCGCCATGCGATGCTCATAAATGAACGGACCGGACTGTACAGATATTGTCACTGACATGCTCAGTAGGGTGTCAGGATGAGTTCGCTCATCGACGTCCCTTTTGGTCAATACCTGGTAGCCCGTCACGTATGGCTAATACCTCTGACTTGCTAGTGGTTAAATCAACAACCAAGGTGTTGACGAGTCTTTAGAGTCCCCCACAGACCGTTTTCTCAAGTTTCGGCGAAACGCTGTAGAGGCCGTATGGAGATATGGCAGGGTTCAATCTTATCCGTGCGGTATTGCACGGATCATGATCAGACGGATAATACTAGAGGGCTTTGGTTTAAGCCGGATCCTAGTATTGTACAGTGTAGATTTTGTCTCTTTGCATTTGTATTCAGTGGAAATACAAATATGGGTATGTATATATAGTCGCGGGGTTTTCCTGTAATTTATTACGGGATCAGTTTTCTGAAGTTGCCAGTTTGCATTCCGTTTCGGCCAGGTTTCCTTTGTTCCTTCCCGGCCGGATTTTTCTGTTGGAGGGGCTAATTTGCATATTAGCAATTGTGGAGTGTTTATTTGGATATGGAAAGATTATCATAGCATCTTTTCTTTTCATGCATCATTTCATAGCTTTATAAGATTAGAGTTGATCTTGATTTGGATGTGACCTTTATTCCTCATTATCTTCACATGACTTATGGTTACCATTTGTTATCCCTACACTCACCTCCCTTGTGTTGATCCCCCCATTCATTTTTTGCCGGCCACATTTTGTGTGGGAGAGAGAGAGAGGTTCATTTTTGTGGTGGCAAAATATTCATCTCATATCATTTTAGATTACACCAAAAATCCTAAGCTCATTTCCATTCTTCACCTCCATCAAAGGGCAGCTTCATAACCCCATAAGACAAAGTGATCCACACTTCATCTACAGCATTTCTTGGGCACGTCGGCTTGCCAACTTCGTGCGCATGTTGCCTTGGTCCAGAGGTGGGAGCCCGTTAAAGAACCTGGCGATGTTGTGCCCGTTCCGATGAGGAAATGAAGACCGGAGATTCCGCGAGGAGATCGGAGTGGAGGCCGAAGACCGAAGGACACGGATCGCGTCGGTATAGCTTTCTACTCTTTCTATAGTTTGCTAGGATTAGGTTAATGGCCCGATCCGGGTTTTATAGTGCGCGGTGGTGACGGTTTCTAAGTTCTAGAAAAGTTTTTGTTTCCGTATTCCGGCGTCGGATTGACCGCCGGGGCGCCGCCGTGCACTTACAATGGTATCAGAGCCACGCCATTAACCAAGTCTAGCTTGCTCTAACGTGTTTACAAGTTCGATCGATCGGATTTTCCAAAAACCACATTTCCATGTCGCACTTTCTGTCGAATTTTTCCTTGCTCTAAAAATTATTTGGTACATTGGAAAATTACGTGCAGGGTTTTTTATGAATTCTGTGAAAATTTGGTACGCTGATGTTACTGTAGCGCGGCGGTTCAGCGGCCAAAACCAGGTTTTGGCTATGGAACCGCCCCCGTTTTGTGGCCAAACCGTACCAAATTTCTACAGTGGTTTACTGACATGGAAATAGGGTTTCTGGTATATTCTTTTTAGGCCCAGATGTTTTTGAGTGCTACAGTTGTGCTTGGGGCCCGCTTCGGTAAATTTGATAGATCGAAAATTTTAAACATGTTAGTTCACAGTATTTACATTATATCTGCGACCGTGAATGTCACTCGATCGGTAAATCCAGTTTATCTGCTATAGCCCTTTTAGACGGATTTGCGGACGTGACATTCACGTTGATGTTCTGTGTTGTGCTATGATGTTGCGGATTGGTCGTGGGGGATAGCCTGGATGCAATGGTAGTACAGTTTGGTTATTTATGTACATTTGATTTTGCGGGGCGAGCGTCCGACATGTGGATTGCCGTCACTGCCTGTTTGTATATTATTCTTTTGGGGCACGACCGGGATGAGGTCGATGTACCCGTTGTATGTATATTTTACTTTCTGTACTAGGATTACCCCACGGAGGGGTGCACGGATAGCCGGGTTCTAGAGGGCAACGAGCCCGCATCTCATGGCTTTGAGACGGAGGGGGCTTCACTCTAGAATTGGCGGGCTATTCGCCGCACTCGTAGGGGGTATAGGTTGACCCAGGAGGGGTGCCCAAGTTAGCGGATTCCGTGAAGTGCTGGGTGGTCCATTCACGTTGCTGAAGGGGGCTGCCTCTCTTCAGGTTTTGGCGGGTAACTTGCCACGCCCGTAGGGGTCTAGGATTTCATTGCACAGGCTATCCACACGACCAGGGGAACGTCGGGTTTCAGTAGCGGCTCTATGAAACTCGGGGATCCCAGATATCTGTATTGTTCTGTGATGCTTATTACATTTCTGTGATGTTGTATTTTATCACGTCTTGAGAGAATATTGTATATTGATATATATACTAGTAGATGTTGTATATGTTTTGCATCCGCGCTAGTCCAGCCCCCGCTCTGTCGTTAGTTAAGTAACCTAACGGGTGATGACGGGACCCAGTAGCGAATGCGGATGGCATATACGTACATCATTATTTTCGTTCTTTATTGGTGTGATCAATTGATGGGACTACGTTGATTCGGATCAATGCAAGCTAAACAAACCTATTCTGATGTTGTTGGAACATTTTTCAAAAAGCTGTTATTGCAAGGGCGTTCTCTTTTGTTTTACACAGTGGTATTCAGTTGGAATATCCTGCACCTCAGTCGATGAGGCAAGGGCCGAGATCCCTTCACCGAGAGTGACCCCTTGGACAGAAGTTTGCGTCAGGGCAATAACTTCACTATATTCGTTTACTTTTGCTTTGCATCGTGGTATTCAGTTGGAAATATCCTGCACCTCATTCTACGGGGAAAGAGCCGAGATCCCTTCACCGGGAGTGACCTCTTTAGCAAAGGTTTTCGTCACTATATTTTTAAAAAAGCTATCCGGTTCCTTCAACGATATCAAGTTCATTACGTTAAAGGTTTTTGCCAGAAACCATTCGTAGCCCTCCGTCGTTTCATATGGATAGTCAATAGTATTGAAGTTGTGTTTGTTGGCCAAAGTCTAGGCACAGTGATTGGTAGCTGTTGGGTATTCATATGCAGCATAAATAGATGCATTGGTTTGGGACAATCGTACTGCCTTGTTGGCAAAACTCAAGGGTAGGTACGGGTGGGTTCAAATTAACCTGGACAATGACGGGCAGAACTTGACATGTGACTTATGATTTGTTGGCCAAAGTCAAGGTCATAAGAGCATGGGGTAAAAAATCACATCGGGAGTTTCTAATGAAACTGAAAATTGCCAGATATGCGCATACCTTCTGGAGTGTGATAATATGAGCGGATTCTGTCACGTTATCATGCGATGATAGTTGGATCCCGATTCCCACTGATGAGTTGGTTTACTCCTCGGGTGATCCCGTCTAATTCTTCTTTCAGGTTTGGAGGAGAATTTGACGGTACAGTGGGAGGTTTCCTGATTAGATAAAGTGATAACCGTTCTGATCTAGGTTAGAGTGCATGCTGAGTGTTTCTTTTCTCTCTCTCTCTTTGGCAGCGACCATGACCCGACCTTTGACTATGACTCAGTGACCAAAATTAACCGAACCTTCTTATAAGACGGGCTTTTGGATTGTCAGAGTTGCGAACCTCATTACCACTCCTACTTTTACCCTTTTCTCCAGGACACCCCGTATTACTATGAACGTCCACTTCCATTGGACAAAACCATCGTATGGTTATATACGAACTCGAAGGAATTTATTCGAGGATGGTTTCCGGTTCTGGAGAAAACGAATAAGACTATTCAGTTGTCTTTTCCATTTACCTTCTCTCAGGTTGCAAGTGCTCCTTGGATTAGGACGGTACACCTATTACGCAAATTAGATAGTCTTCTTTCTAACCATAGGCTGGTGTCGAACGGTAGGGAATGAAGAAAACCAATTAGCCTAACTAAGGTGTACAGAAGGTATTAAGTAAAGACAAATAAAGGGATTTGAAGGAGGGCAAAGTAAATTGCGACTACTATTCACGACCAAACCAAGTATTTCATTACCACTCCCACTTCACCTTTGTATTTCTCCAGGACACTCCGTATCACTACGAAGATCCACAGTTTATTTGGATACTCCATCGTATGGTTATATACGAACTCGAAAGGAACTTGTTCCAGTTCGGGGATGGATTCTGGTTCAGGAGAAATAGGAATAAGGTTTATTCGGTTGTCTTTTATCTTCACCTTCTCTCGCATTGGGAGTGATCCTAGGATTAGGACAATACACCCATTATGCTTATTGGATAGTCTTCTTCCAAACCGTAGGCTGGTGCCGAACGGTAGGGAAGGAAGAAAACCATTTAGCCTAAGAGGGTGTACAGAAGGTAATGACTAAAGACATATAAAGGGATTTGGAAAGATGGCAAAGAATTATACGGTTACAGTTGTAAATCTGGATAATGGAAGAGGCATTACTAGGAATACCCGGATACCCCATCGAAACATTTCAATGTTTCATTTTCACTGTGTACTGTTAAAAGAAAACTGATTTCCCAATTTGACACTTGCTCCAGGGTATGTATTTACCAGGTATGATTCTCACATCTGTATTGTTTTACAGATGATGAGTGGGAGTAAGTTATTGGGAATTAGGTGATCATCCTCATTATATCGTGATTCGTTGTAATCGGTGATATTTGAGGATGTCACCTGGGTTGTTTGCCGGACGGCAAATATTTGGTTTTGAATATCCGCTGTTATGCACCAATTTCAAATTGATACATCTGTACGTCTATTTTTATAGAGTGAGATATACCTTTTTGAAATTATGTCTACGACATTTACCTATATCAGTGGATGGTTAGGTAAGGAGCATTAAACAAAGGTGTAATCCTTCATAACCATAGTACAGTTTTCAACCTAAGACACACAGGGATTGAGTTATGAGACTCAAGGGACTTATACAGAGTATTATATGTTGTCCAGTGTCCATTAGGACAGAGTGGTTGGTCCTTGTACTATATTCGGTTTACTTTTGACTTCTCTAGTTTTTAGACAAGTGTTTCGTAAAAACGCAAGGTCTGAATTTTGAGAAGTTATAAGTATAAGAATAGAGTAGAGAACCATGTATTGCATGTATCAGGATTCTTCAAGGTGATCGAAGATGTAGATACTTGTGTGTGGTATTCAGTTGATAGTAATGATTAAGAGAACTTCCTTCTCTTTCGGGTTACTCATATCTGGATGCATTCCTAAGTTGAGTAACGCTGATCGGCCTCTTTCCATTTAGTTAACATGCACTGAAGACAGTCGCATGATTTGAATCTGGTTCAATTAAATTAGTGCCTCTGTTTCTGTATTGGATATAGAACAGTTCATATCTTGACATTGTTAAGGTACGGGGAGTTGTCCGGCTTATGCTTAAAACCAGTCTCTGAATAACTCAAGGCACGTTTCTGTAATGGCTGTTTGTGGGTTGACCCAGGCTATGACGAGGGTTGACTTTCTACCATCTGGAAGATCAATAGTGATATTGTTCTTAACTCGCCACAGTTTTAACAAAAATGGATTTTTTCAGAAAACAGTAGTGTGAGTATGGTAGAACAGGAAGTGATTCCAGAACCGCAGACGATTACTGAAAATTTGATAAGAACCTAAAGATTCAATTTGGTTTGACATTCCATTGGCCACTCCGCAGATATGGTGGGTAACCTCAGGCGCTCGAGAGGTACTTCGGTATGCTCAAGGACGGTGGCAGGGAGGTTCTTGTTTACCCAGACTTGCCAATGCTGTTGTTACAGACCGTGAGACCCGGCAGGAGGATGAGTATAGCTTCGTTCTAAACTAGCTTTAGAAGTGTACGTCTATATGACTCTGCCAGAGGGTTGTCGTAGTCAGTGGGAGCAGCGGAAGCATTGGTAGACAGGTGGCTTATGTCTATTTATAGACTAAAGCGGATATAGCGGGGATAGATTATCTATTTCTGATGTGACAGTCATAGGTTTGACGTCATCAGAATAGGGGATGGATCTGTTAAGAAGGTAGTAGGGTGTAGTGTCCTGGTATTTGAATGACATACACCGAGTAGGAAGTGAAATTCCTATACTACGGTTGGTTATACTTGGTTGTCACACAGAGGTTTCTCCACATAGGACTTGGATATTATATCAGACATTCTGGTTACTAGATCTATGGTTTTAGATCTAGATTTGGGAAGTGTCCCAATCAGGGTACTTAGACAGCATTCTAAAGGTGTTTTAGAATGGACGACTCCTAGCATGGTGGTGTACCTGCAGGTGATGGAGTCACCCTCTCTTAAAGTGTCTTATAGACTAAAGTGGAGAGGGATATGCATGATTGGAAGATCACTTGCTTAGGCCATTGAGTCAATCATGAGATGTCAAGTACCACACCAGATGTTGTTTTTACAGTAGATGCAATAAGTTGATATTGATCCAATCCTGGAGAAACATTCGGTAGCAGTTTTAGAACATAAGTGGATGTTCTAGGGATTTGATAACGGCAGCCTCCTTTAGGAGACGGTTATCATTCCAGGCTTTCAAGGTGACCTGGATGACAGAGTGGCTGTCAGAGTTATAGTTTTCCTTCTGACGAGGGGCAATATTTTGGACAGGAGGTCCAGGCGGATACTGAGGGAGGCATGGCGCAGGATACTGATTAAGTTCAGTTGACGATACAGTCTAAGAAGTTTGGATTTGGAGTTCACTTGTGAACTAGGTCCCATCAGACATCCAAACATATTCCATGACAGGTATTGCTCATTTCGGGAGATGGGATTCTCCACGATCTTGAGATAAAGAGAGACATAGAAAGAAACATCACAGCGGATCTACTCACTGAGGCTAATCTTCGAGCGCTATAGTTTCGTAAACGAGCTTTGTAAGACTGACTAGTAGAGGAGTTGGGTGTTCGGTATCACACGGGATGTGAGTATGTGACATCGCAATAATTAGCCATGAGTGCAAGTGGGAGATTGTTGGAGATAGTGCCCTCAGAGTCAATTATTGGATCACAGGCACGTGATTGCAATGATTGAGGGAGGACCTATACCGGTAGGACAGACTTACTCAAGATGATAGTATGCTATCTGCTTTATCTTTATCATCGTGTACTGCTTTAGGTGACCTTACAGGTCACTATTGCGCGTTGATAGAGCCCCTAGGATTCTTTCTTGACTGCCAGCAGTATGAGGGCGATCATATACGTGGGAGCTGGTAGTCTATAAGCGCATCCTTAAAAGGTCCCTAGTCGTGGGAGTTTCGAGACAGGGCATCGATACTCCAGAGTAGACTAGTGTGTACAGTCGAGACCCCAACGAGGGGCGGTGGCCGGTCTCACAAGCCACTGGTGTCAGTTGGTTCACCTAAGATGTATACAGGTGCTCATTGGGTTATGAGTACACCGGACAGGATTTGCCGGGAACATGCTAGTTGGTCTTATACATGACGTCAGATAGCAGTTCCCTGATGACATGTGTACATGTTAGTTCATCGACCTGAGATCGTCAATTGTCTCGTGTGAGTTCCCACTGTGCTTTGATTACTACCCTACGACGCTCAAAGGAGACGTGCAGATAGGTTTTAGTTGGGTACAGTCCCGAGCCACATGGAGGCAGTGAGCGGATCTGCAGGGGTTCGTCTCTCCCGGTATTGGGGGTGAGGTCGCGCTGTGTCTAGGAGAGCCATTACACGAAGTCCTTGGCCAAGGCAGGAGATTTACTGGTAAGTATTCCTGTAGTATCTCTGGGTGTTATGGGCTACACTCCGACATGACTTATACCGCTTTTGGGGGTCTGACTTTTACCAACCCCCTAGGCCCGCCATGCGATGCTCATAGACGAATGGACCGGACTGTACGGATATTGTCACTGACAGGCTCAGTAGGGTGTCAGGATGAGTTCGCTCATCGACGTCCCTTTTGGCCAATACCTGGTAGCCCGTCACGTATGGCTAATACCTCTGACGTGCTAGTGGTTAAATCCACAACCAAGGTGTTGACGAGTTTTTAGAGTCCCCCACAGACCGTTTTCTCAAGTTTCGGGCGAAACGCTGTAGAGGCCGTATGGAGATATGGCAGGGTTCAATCTTATCCGCACGGTATTGCACGGATCATGATCGGACGGATAATACTAGCGGGCTTTGGTTTAAGCCAGATCCTAGTATTGTACGGTGTAGATTTTGTCTCTTTGCATTTGTATTCAGTGGGAATACAAATGCGGGTATGTATATACAGTAGCGGGTTTTTTCCTGTAATTTATTACGGGTTCAGTTTTCTGAAGTTGCCAGTTTGCATTCCGTTTCGGCCAGTTTTCCTTTGTTCCTTCCCGGCCGGATTTTTCTGATGGAGGGGCTAATTTGCATATTTGCATATTAGCAATTGTGGAGGGTTTATTTAGATATGGAAAGATTATGATTGCATCTTTTCTTTTCATGCATCATTTCATAGCTTTATGAGATTATAGTTGATCTTGATTTGGATGTGACCTTTATTCCTCATTATCTTCACATGGCTTATGGTTACCATTTGTTATCCCTACACTCACCTCCCTTGTGTTGATCCCCCAATTCATATTTTGCCGGCCACATTTTGTGTGGGAGAGAGGGAGAGGTTCATTTTTGTGGTGGCAAAATGTTCATCTCATATCATTTTAGATTACACCAAAAATCCTAAGCTCATTTCCATTCTTCACCTCCATCAAATGGCAACTTCATAACCCCATGAGACAAAGTGATCCACACTTCATCTACAGCATTTCTTGGGCACGTCGTCTTGCCAACTTCGTGCGCGAGTTGCCTCGGTCCAGAGGTGGGAGCCCGTAAAAGAACCTGGCGATGTGGTGCCCGTTCCGACGAGGAGATGAAGACCGGAGATTCCGCGAGGAGATCGGAGTGGAAGCCGAAGACCGAAGGACACGGATCGCCTCGGTATAGCTTTCTACTCTTTCTATAGTTTGCTAGGATTAGGTTAATGGCCCGATTCGGGTTTTATAGTGCGCGGTTGTGCCGGTTTCTATGTTCTAGAAAAGTTTTCGTTTCCGCATTCCGGCGTCGGATTGACGGCCGGGGCGCCGCCGTGCACTTACATAACTCAGCAGTACTCATCATAGAGCGCCATATCTCATAGGGTGCGATACCTCCGCCTCGATACACCGTTGTATTATGGTGTACTCGAAGGAGTAAGCTGAGGGAGAATCACATTCTCTTTTTAGAAACTCCAGGAACTCCATGCGCAAGTATTCCCTTCTCCGGTCACATCGAAGGACTTAATACTTCTATCCGTCTGGTTCTCAACTTCAAGCTTATATTCCTTCAATTTCTCAGAAGATTCAGACTTGTGTTTCAATAGGAACACATGTCCGAATCTTGAGAGATCGTCAATGAATGTAATAAAGTACAAAGAACCAACCTTGGCATTTGTAGACATAGGACCGCATACATCACCATGTATCCGTCCTAAGAGTTCAGTAACTCATTCTCTGTTTCCAGTAAATGGAGTATTGGTCATTTTACCTTTGAGACAAGACTGGCAAGTATCATAAGATGAAAATTTGAACAGAATATATATTCATCCTTATGTAACTTAGCTGGTCGTGTCACATTGATATAACCTAGTATACAATGCCGCAAGAAGGATTCGTTCATTTCTCAACTACTCCACTTGTGTGCATTCTAGATACTTTGAACTGTGGTTTGATTTATAACGTATATGCTATTATATAACGTGCTTGACCCAATCAACTCTTCATTCAGGAAAATGTTCACAATATTATCCTCCAATACATAATTATATCCTTCTTTAACTTAATAAAGAAACCGATGTAATGTTGTATATCAGGTTCGGTATGTAATAACATTCATTCAGAACCAATGTATTAATACAAGGTGATATCTGCCAACTGGTTTAGCTGCAACACTTGCACTATTTTCTATACTTAGAGACATATCACCCTATCACAGTTCACTACCTTTTTTTAGCCCATGTAACATATTACATACGCGGGATCCTGATCCGGTATCATATACTCAGGACGTAGAGGATACTGAGAAACAGTTCTTGGTAATCGAACACACCCGAAGAATATGCATCAATATGCTCATTCTTCGAATGGGTGGGATGGGAATCCTGGTATTCCCCAATTTCCTGCTCGGACTTATAACAATTATTTGATAGAGCGGAACCAACATTCCCCAGCTCAGTATAATAAGCAGGTACGGTCAATGCATCCATATTATTTTCTTGATTAAGGCATGACATGGTCACTACCAGGAGAGAGAGAGAAGAAAACACTGTGCGTGCGCTCTTGCAAGATCAGATTGGTTATTATTTTATCTAATCAGGATGGCTCCCACTGTTTTATCAAATCTTCCTTAAAACCCTAAAAGGTAAGACCAGCCGGGATTAATTACACCCTACAAGTTCGCCAATCTTTCGGCCAGGCCAGTGTCGGTACATTGAGGGAGGTTCCCCATGCTTTCGCACGGACCTAATTAAAATAAACCTTGTTTTCCCAGAGGCGTAACCCCATTAACATCTTTCTAGACACCTACTTGATCGACTAATTATAATGTGTAAAACTCTCCCAGGAGTAACTCTTACTCAAAGTGGGTATCAGGATCCAACTATCTCATAGAAGGTATGCAATCTCATTGCAAATTTCAACACTTGAAATTCCCGATAATGATTTTTACCCCTAGCGTCTTATGGCCTTGACGGAGGCCAAACTGCCCATCGGGCACTAGTCAAGTTCAACCCGTTCATTTCTTGATTGAATTAGACCTACCCGCATGACCCTTGACGGAGGCCAAACTACGTTGTATGAATACCCTAATCCAATCGCATCTCATGCTGTAGATAAGCACTAGTTAGCTACAGCACACTACGCCTTGACGGAGGCCAAACTACCTTAGCACGAATACTAAGTAGTACTTATCTGAAATGACAGAGGGCTACGACAGGTTTTCAAGAAAACCTTTTGTTAGTTGTATGTATGCCCTAGAGGCCATTATTGTACATGAGATGTATTTGATAGTGGATGCTGGGACATATATATGGAGGACTTTCTTGCTCGACATGATAGTACGCTATCTGGTTGCTCTTTATCTTAACATGTATACTTACTGTCTCTCTATTACATGTTGATAAAGCCCTTAGGATGTGTACTCAACTTTCAGGATTACGATGAAGATCATACTAGTGGGGCCTGGATAGTCCATGAGTACATCCTTCAATGTTCGTAGTCGTCGGAATATCGAGACGGGGCATCGATATTCCAGAGTAGACTAACGTATATCTTCTCGACCCAAGTGATGGGAGATGGATGTTCCTATATCCGTTGGTGTTTGACATTAGAGATGGTATACGGGTGCTCAGTGGAGACTGGGTACACTAAACGGACTCTCTGAGAACTCCCAGATGGTATTATACCTCACGTCAGATGGCAGTTCTCTGGTGACACTGGTACAGCTTAGTCTGTCGACCCGAGATCGTCATAGAGTCTTGTGTGTCTCCCATTGTGCTTTGATTTCCACCCTACCACGGCTCTACTGAGTAATGCAAACAGGTGGTTTTTGGGTACATCCCCGAGTCATATGGAGGCAATGAGCGATAGGAGGTAATTCGTCTCTCCCGGTATTGGGGGTTGATGTTGCGCTATGCTCTACGAGCCATAACTGGAAATCCCTGGCCAGGGTTGATGTGATTTACTGGTAGGTGTTATCAGTAGTTTCATGCTCGTTATGGACCTTACATCGACATGACTTATCAAGCTACCGGGGTCTGACGTTTACCACTTCTAGGCGAGATATGCGATATATTAGACGAACAGACCGGACTGTGCGGTAAGTGTTACTGATTGGATTCGCAGGAGTGTGAGTTGGCTTGCTTGTTGATCTTCTGATTGCTCAATACTCCGGTGGCTGTTACGTTTGGCAGGCCGCTTGCGGCTTGCGGGTGACTGATATGATCATCACCTACTACCGGCGTATTGACGAGTCTTTAGAGTCCTACACAGAGGTTTCCTGGCTCAGGCGAAACGAAATAGGAGCACGTATGTGATATGTGCGGGACCGAGAATAATACTAGTATGTGATACTGTATTCTATTCTCGCGATTTGTATCATCGGTGGTTATATTCGATATAGCCGGGTTACCGAATCAAGTGTTGATTCGATATATTGATACACTTGATATTAGTCGGTTATATGTGATATGACCGGATCATTAAATCAAGAGTTGATTTAATTATTTAATGTATAATTATATATTTGATATATTACTTTACATTAACTACTATTGGTTCACTTAAGATTATTTTCTCACTTGATGTGCACAAAGTGTATATGTGATATATAATTGTGTACATGTTTGTATCATGATTGATGATACATGCAAACATGGGTGGGTTGGTGACATACACCATGCTAATTATAATTTAGGTTTTTATTTATCTTAATTATTCAAAATGGTGGCATCTTTTGTCATGGCTTGATGTTCATGAAGCTTGAAGCATCTTTGACAAAGTCTACTTATTTTGTCTCAATTAAGATATTTATAAACCAAACCTTTACAATTAGCAATGGTTATGTCTCTACAATAGTTAGTGGATGATACTAACTTACCCATGGTTGCATAATTATCATAATTCTTTTCTCATTTTTCATTCTTACTTCTTCTTCTTCATCATCCAAAAGGAAATGCTTTCTAGGTTTTTTCTAAGTGGTGAAAACAAGCGAGAAATCAAAATCTATTGTGGACCCACATCCTATTTCATGATCCTATACTACTTGACATTTAGTTTAGGGTGTTCTCTTCACAATGTTCATGACCTAGTGAAGGGTTAGCTTGAGTTTGAGTCACCTCGACGTAGATCATCTTCGGCCTCGAAGTCTACGAGCAATCTTGTTCATTTCTCCGGGGAATTCCATACTAGAGTCCGGGAGTTCGATGATCACAGCAAAGGGACGTCAACACGGAGCTTTAGAAGTGAAGGACCGGAACTACAAAGGTTGTATTTTTATTCACTTCTCTTTGTGATGATAGATTACATGTTTTGTTACCCTATTTTTCTAGCATGATTCTTAGTTTGATTCCTTAGCACTCCCTTGAATTTTTGTTGTGGAATTTGTGATGCTTGCAAACCCTAGGCTAGGTGCTAAGGAATCCCAACATGGTATCAGAGCCAAACTAGAAACTTAGACGATGTTAGATTAATATGAAAACAAAACAAATCCGTAAATATACAATTTCTGGAACCCTGCACATTTCCTCTCTGTTGATTTTCAAAAGGTCTTTAAAAATTTTGCAAACAAGTGCAGAGTGATGTATGTGATACCCCTAGTGCACAGAACAAAAACGACACCTTTTACTCGGTTTTCAACCGAGCACTTTCCCTAGAAATCCGAGGAGGCCGGCCCTGCTTTCTCCTTTGTGTGTCGTTTTTTTTTTGTGCTCAGGTGTGCTTATTTTGGGCTTTCAGGTATTGTTTGTTGGATATATGTATACCCTAGAGGCCATTATGTGATAGTGGATGTATTTATACATGTGTGTGTGTATATATATATATATATATTTAGTGTACATTCTTGCTCGACATGATAGTATGCTATCTGGTTCTTCTTTATTTGACATGTTGATTTGAACATGCTTTTATTCATTCATACATGTTGATAAAGCCCTGAGGATATTGACTTATCTACTGTGATTATGATAGAGATCATCCTAATGGGACATCAGTAGTTTATAAGCATATCCTGGAATGTCCCTAGTCGTAGGTGTATCGAGACGGGGCATCGATATACCAGTGTAGACTAGCGCATATGATACTAGACCCATATGATGGGCGATGGATGTTCCCACATTCATCGATGTTTGACATCGAGATCGTATACGGGTGCTCTGTGGTGACTAGGTACACTGGACGGACTCGCCGAGAACTCCTATATGGAATTATATCTATCGTCGGATAGCAGTTCTCAGATGACACTGGTGCAGGTTAGTCTGTAGACCCGAGATCGTCATAGAGTCTTGTGTGTTCTCCCACTGTACTTTGATTACCACCCTACCACGGCTCTACTGAGTCATGCAAACAGGTGGCCGTTGGGTACAATCCCGAGACACACGAAGGAGATGAGCGATAGGAGGGGTTTCGTCTCTCCCGGTGTTGGGAGTTGATGATGTACTGTGCTCGACTGGCTATATCAGGAAGTCCCTGGCCAGGGCTGTTGGGATTTGCTGATAAGTGTTAACAGTATTTTCTCGATCTATTTTAGACCATTCATCGGCACGACTTATTGAGTTATTGGGGTCGACGTTACCATCCCTAGACTCGATATGCGGCATATCTGACGAAGAGACCGGACTGTACGGTAGTGTTGCCGGTTGGCTCGACGGGAGTTGTAACAGGTTCGCTTGTTTTCTTCTGATCGCTCAATACCCGGATGGCCGTTACGTTTAGCTGACCGCTTGTGGCTTAGGGGTGCTTGATATTATCATCACCCACTGCCGGCGTATTGACGAGTCTTAGAGTCCCATAATGGAGTTACCTAGTCCAGGCGAAACGTTGTGGTGCGCATATGCGATATGCGCATGGACCCGGTTAAAATGCGCGTATGACATACCGTATATTAATCAGGCGGCTTGCTTTTGGTCGGGTCGTATGTGATATGACCGGGTTGCTAAATCAAGTGTTGATTTATCATTAACCATTAGTTTCTCACTTGAAATCCTTTCTTGTCTTTATGCATGCATGTATGCATTCATTCTCATTCATGCACATACGATGTGCATGAACACATACATGCATACATAAAGGTTATCATTGTTGGTTATATAGTAGATGGTGGCAATATAAGACACACACCTTTGTAAAATATTTATGGATATTATTTATTTGGAAAAAGATAATTGAAATGGAAATTGTTTCATGGTTTATTGCTTTGACCTTGCATTAACCCTTTGACTAACCATGATCTAATTTCTATGGTCATTTCTTTTCCAAACAAAAATATCTAAGATATTTTACAACCATGGTTAAAGATGAGAGAGTGAAAATATATATATTTTCATTTTTCTCATTTTTATTTGTAAGCTTATCATTATCTTTGAGCTTAGAAAGCCATCATCTTCTTCCTCCTTTCTCTCTTGCTCTCTAGTTCTTTCAAGTAAGCAAAAGAGTAAACAAGTTAGGATTTTGAAGTAAGAAAACCAACCATAACACCATTCTACACTAGTCTTGCCCACTTGTAAAGAGTGTTAGCTTCCATTTTCTTCTCTTGATCTTGTAAAGTTTCAAGCTTGGACAAAGAGGACTCCGGGTGGATCATCATGGACCTAGAGGTTCTCAAGCGGACGTTTTCCAACCCTCAAGTAGCCGAGGAGTCTAGCGTAGGGAGCTACAAAGGTTTTTCTCTCAAAACCCTAGCTTTATCTACTTGTAATGATGTGTATGTTTAGAAACCCTAAAATTCTAGTGATGATTCTTTGCATGTTCACTTAGCACCTTAAAAATTTAATTTTGAGACATGTGATGCTTGCAAACCCTTCATGAGGTGCTAGGTAAACCTAACATTGGTATCAGAGCCGACTTAGAACTTCAGGCGATATTCTAACGAAGTTAAAACTCCGATCGAACCAAAATACGGACTTTTAGAACCCTCTCTGGACAATTTTTGAAACTGTATAATTTTCAGAATTAAAAATCCTTAAAAATTCAGCAGGGAAATATAAGCACAACTGTAAAAGGCCATGAACAGTAACTTCAACCGCGGAACCGCGGCCAGAGCTTGCTTGGGCCGCGGCTCCACGGCCGTACAGAGGCTATATTTTATTGTTTTTATACAGTAATGCTTATAACTGCTTGAATATATTTTTGAGTATTTTTAATCTGATTCATGTGTTGAATGTTCTGGAGATTGTTTTGGATTCGGTGATTCGATCGGAATTTTAATCTCGTGCCTTTTTTCCGGATAATTTAGAAAGTATTAAAAAGTTCGAACGAGTATCATTAACTCACTTTTTCACGGGGTTTAAATCTTTCGGAAATACGTGCAAGTTTTGTGGTGGACGCTCTAGAAGACAACAAACCTTAACTCGATTATGTGACCGTCTTGAACTGCCTTTTGAACCTTAGGGTTTGAGGCTGTACGGCGTGTCACATGTGAGGCGTTGGTTTGACCCTTCTACGGCTGGACCGCTACTACTGTGACACATTCCGGGTTTTTTGAACTCTGCTCAAGTGTTGAGCTTTAGGAAATTTTAGGTATTTGATTATTCGATCGAAATGTTTAATACTGTCTATTTATCTGCAATGTGATACAATATGTGGAATTCATATAGTTAGGCATGAAATGCAAGGTATGAGATATCTCGGATTTACGATGTCTAAAGAGAACGTGGATTCCAAATATTGTAGTTTTACACATTCTTTTCTGTGACCGTAAGTGTAGTATGTCACATATCGCCGGTTTCGTTGCTATACATCAACGACAATCAGGGTACGCATACTTACTTGCGTTGATGATATATGATATTATGTGTTGCTGAGATATGATGTGCAGGATTATCGCGATTGAATAGCCGGGGGTTTTATGTGAGATGAGTGTTTTATTTTTCATTCATGTAAAATTCAAATGTAATGTAATATTCTTTTATTTGGGCCACTTCCGGGTTGAGGTTGATGTTACCAGTGTTGTATATTATATACTTTTGCGCATTAGGATAGACCCAAGGAGGGGAGCACAAGTGACCGGGATCTGGGGTTCAGTGGGAGGCCATCTCGAGGAGTCGAGAACGGGTCTCCTAAACTCCAGGATTGGTAGGGTCGCTTGCCGCTCTCGTAGGGGTCTAGGGTGTGGGCTTGGCTATTCATCGCGACTGTGGAATCCGTATTTTCTATTATTGGCTAAATACTAAATACGGACGTCCTAGTATATCCCACATTATATATATGTTTCTGCTGCCTGTGTTCTGTGATATCTGAGATGAATGATATATTATATATGATATATATAGTAGATGTTGCTTATGTTTTACACCCGCGCTAGTCCTGTCCCGGTATGCCGTTAGTTAAGTAACCTAACGGTGCTTAACGGAATATTGCGGCGAATGCTGATGGCATAAGCGTACGTTGTATTTTCGTTTCTTTTCTGTGATTGGCTTAAGGACTTAAGTGATGGGACTACATTAATATGATTAATGTAAAGAAAATAAACCTAAAAAGATGTTGTAGAATCGGATTTAAAAATCACTCGGCTCTTTATGAAAAAGCTATATTTCAAAACTGCGGGGCACAAGCCACTCCTTTTGAAAACCATTTGATTCTATGACGATAACAAGGTCAAAGCGTTAAAGATTTTCTTAAAAATCATCCGCAACCCTCCGTCATTTTAGGAAGTAGAGTACTTAGTATTCGTGCTACGTTTGTTGACTTTAGTTAAGGCGTAGTGTACGGTAGCTAAGTGATGTCTTCCTACACTACATATGATGCAGATTAATTAGGACATTCATGCGACTTTGTTGACCATAGTTAAGGGTCATATGGGTGGGTCTAATTAATCAAGAAATGACGGGTAGAACTTGACTGGTACTTATGATTTGTTGACCATAGTTAAGGTCATAAGTACTAGGGGTAAAAATCACATCGGGAATTTCAAGTGTTGAGATTTGCAATGAGATTGCATACCTTCCATATGATGGTTGGATCCCGATCCCACTGTGGGAAATAGTTGCTCCTAGGAGTGTTTTGCAGTTTACAATTAGCTAACTCATTAGGTGTCTAGAAAGGTGTTAACGGGGCTACGCCTCTGGGAAAACGAGGTTTACTTTAATTAGGTCCGTGCGAACGCACGGGGAACCTCCCTCAAGTACCGACACTGGCCTGGCTGAACGGTTAGCGAAGTTGTACACTGTAATTAATCCTGGCTAGTTTTCTTTTTAAGGTTTGAAAGAAAAACTTGATTAAAGCAGTGGGAGACATCGATTAGACAAGATAATAACCAATCTGATCTTTGCAAGAGCTTTCGCTAAGTGTATTCTTTTCTCTCTCTTAATGGCAGATACCAATGATTGGACTCAAGCTTCAGCTAGATAAAAATAAACTGAATGGGACCAATTATAATGACTGGCTAAGGAATATGAAAATAGCCTTGACTTATGATAAAGTATCATATGTCCTCACGGCTTCAGCCCCGCCCGTCCCAGGTCTAAAATCATCAGTTGCGGACAAAGAAGTCCGCAAGACATGGGACGCTGACTGTGCCACGGCCAAATGCCTCGCGCTCGCATCGATGGACAACACACATCAAAAGCAGCACGAGAATATGGACATTCAAGCCATATTTCTCCATACAAAGGAGTTGTATGGAGAGCAATCCCACGTATTACGATACGAAGCATCAAAGAAATTGTTTCAGATGCGAATGGCCCCTGGCACATCAGTAGGAGACCATGTTCTGAAGATGATAGCTCTCATAGAAGAGCTTGAGGACCTTGGATGGACAATGGACAATGAACAATATACTGATATTATTCTGCAGTCCCTCCCCTCCACCTTTGCTCAGTTCATAGTTAACTTCAACATGCACAACATGGAGAGGGAACTACCTGAACTCCTTAATATGTTAAGGAGTGCAGAGAGCACACTGAAATCAGTGAAAACTCCCGTTATGACTGTTGGACAATCTTCCTCTTCTCGCCCAAAGGCTAAGGCCAAGGTAAAGAAAAAGAAGAAGCCCACCAATCCTAAGGGTCGAGTTAAAAAGGTCAAGGGGAAGGAAAAGTCCAAAGCTGGATAGTCGGGGAAAGGTGAATGTTTTCATTGCCACAAAACAGTACATTGGAAGCGCAACTGTACAGAGTACTTGAACCTCAAGAAGAAGCATGGGGATGCTTCCGCTTCAGGTGTGTTTGTGACAGAAAACTGTTTTTCAATAAACTCTGCTTCCTGGGTATTAGATACCGGTTCAGGTTCTCACATTTGCAATTCTATGTAGGGGCTGAGAAATAGAAAGGTTTTGAAGACAGGTGACCATACTCTCCGCGTTGGAAATGGTTCCAATGTACATACAGTCGCAGTGGGAGAGTATCACTTAGGGTTGCCATCTGGGTGTATATTGGTTTTGAACCCATGTTATTTTGTACCAAGTATGCTTTGTAATATAATATCTGTTTCTTTGTTAGACAATGAAGGATATAATTTTGTATTGCAGAACAATGTTATGAACATTCACCTGAATCAAATGTTTGTTGGGTATGGTACACTTAATAACGGGATATACGTCCTAAATCAACACACAGTTTTCAGCATACAACACACTAATAAAAGAAAACTTTCAGAAATAAATGAAGCTTTTCTTTGGCACTGTAGACTTGGTCATATTAACGAAACAAGACTAAACAAGTTACACAAAGATGGATATTTAAACCATTTTGAATATAAATCTTATGCGACTTGCCTGTCTTGTATCAAGGGTAAAATGACCAAAACTCCGTTTACCGGACACAGAGAAAGAGCTACCGAGCTCCTAGGACTCATACATAGTGATGTATATGGGCCAATGTCTACACAGGCTAGAGTAGGTTTTTCTTACTTCATTACTTTCACTAACGATTTCTCAAGATTCGGTCATGTATTTTTATTAAAGCACAAATCCGAAGCTTTTGAGAAATTCACTGAATATAAACAAGAAGTAGAAAAACAAACCGGCTTGAGTATCAAGATGCTTCGATCAGATCGAGGTGGGGAGTACCTCAGTACAGAATTTGCAAACTTCCTAAAAGAGAATGAGATTCTCTCTCAACTCACTCCTCCTTACACACCACAGCACAACGGTGTGTCTGAACGATGGAATAGGACCCTATTTGATATGGTCCGATCCATAATGAGTGATGCTGAGTTACCTGTCTCATTTTGGGGGCATGCATTGGAGACTGCAGCGTTTCTTTTGAACAGGGTTCCAACCAAAACCGTGTCTACCACGCCATATGAGATATGGCATGGGAAGAGACCATCTCTTAAGAGAATTAAGATTTGGGGTTGCCCGGCCTATGTTAAAAAGCAGAATCCGGACAAACTCAAGACACGGTCAGTCATGTGTAACTTTGTGGGATATCCAAAGAACTCTTATGGATATCTATTCTACCACAAGGAGGAACAAAAGGTGTTTGTTTCTCAGTATGCCACATTCTTAGAAAAAGAGTTTTTCACAGATAAAGATGATGGCAATGTTGTGGATCTAGAAGAGGTTCTAGAGACACAAACTGCAAATGACGACTTGGTTGAACCGGCTGTTGCAATAGAAACTGTGGAACCTCGGCCACTCCGAAGGTCTGGTAGGACTTCTCGCCCATCGGAGAGGTACTACGGTTTCCTCATTGATGGTGACAGAGAAGACTGCATCATAGAAGATGATGATCCTACCAGTTTTCAGCAAGCTATCACGAGTGGAGACTCAGTGAATTGGCTGGATGCCATGAGATCCGAAATGGAGTCTATGTACACCAACAAAGTATGGACTTTGGACGTTGTACCCCCTAGGGTAAAACCTGTGGGATGCAAATGGATCTTTAAAAGAAAGATTGGTGTAGATGGCCAGGTAGAGACCTATAAGGCAAGACTTGTGGCGAAGGGTTTTCGTCAAAGACCAGGTTTGGACTATGACGAGACTTTTTCGCCTGTAGCCATGCTTAAATCCATTCGGATCCTACTTTCTATTGCTGCTCACTACGACTATGAAATCTGGCAGATGGACGTTAAAACGGCATTTGATTGATAGAATATGTGCGTGTTCAAGTTTAGTTTAAATACCGCAATCAAGACGGTTTCGCTTGTAGCTAGCCGGTTGAGTACGGGTCGTCCGCAGGGAGATGGGAGTCTTTTTCAAAGTGTTTTAACGAGTTAAGTCCTGTTTTCAGATTTTGTTATGGTTATCTAAGTGTAAGTTGATATTTAAAAAGAGCTTGTTAGGGTGAGGATTAGGTTAGTTTGAGTTAGGAGTCTCCACATCTTTCGTTGCCCCACTTAATATCGGTGTTACGGTAATCGGCAACAACGGGGATTAGCACGACTAGGAAGGAACTTGCGAGTATAAGCTAGGCTTTCCAACGCATAGTCCTTCCTTTTCGTACTTGTCCATCCGTTCTTGGCTTTTATCCATAACCTCCGGTTAATTCAACCACAACCGGTCTCACTACGGAATCACCGCTATCATGTAGGATAGGGTGCCGTAAGGAGCGGATTGTGGTTCAATTAACGGGAGTCGATTTAAGTTGTTGGGCAAGGAAAGAGTGAGAGAGATTTCCTTCTCTCAAACTTCCCTTATCCTACCCTAACAAGTATAAAACTACTCACACTTCATAATACGGAAAAATAAAACAAACAAAAGAGGAAGATAGAAAGAAGGAGACTAGAAGAATACGACTAACTATTTGCGACCTCACCTTGGCGAGGATCAAGCGTAAGTATCATTGTCGTATGAATGATAAAGAAAAAGAGAGAAGAAATAAACAATCAAACAAATAACAACAACTACTTAACAATTAAAATTACAACAAATTAGGACAAGTAAAGAAAGAGACAAGCATGATAAAAATTGGTCTTCTTTATTCATCACTCTTCACTCAAAAGCTCACTACAAGTTTAATGGAGAAGAGGTGAGAAGAGGAAGAAGAACAAGACTAAAACTAGGCAAAAAATGAGAATACAAAAATTGACCCTTCCTTCTCAAAATTCTGGGCTATTTATAGGCCAAGAAATGAAACCCTAGGGCAACCAACAGAACCCTGACGAAATGACCAAACTGCCCCTGAAATCTCATGCTCTGAACTGTCTGTACGGCCGCGGATCCGCCGCCTATAGCCCCCTATGGCCGCGGATCCGTGCCCCTACTATGGGTTTAGGGTGTGGGCTTCTGAGTGTTTTCCTGGTCTCCTGTCCCCTCTTGTCTGGTGTGTATATTTTCTGAAAAATCTATCCCATTTCTTCCAGAATTTCTATTGAGCAAAGGCGGACTTTTTTGTGGATGATTGCCTCGAGCTCCGCGTAGATCTCTTGGATTATGTGCTACCATTGAGCCTTGTGCATGAGAATGACGTTGATTTGACACTTTGTCTTCCTAAACTGGTAACTGGCAACATACGGATGAAGAGCGGAGACCGTGTTTTTATCTGTGGTTGGCAGGAACCGGATTTTTGTCGTGTTTTCCATGAATTTCTCCGTTTGAGAACCGGGAACCTGTATCCTGCAATTGACTAGCAAACACGGCTCAAGAGTATCTACCGATATGCAATGTGATAAAAATTGGGCGGTATGAAAATGCAAAAATCTGATATGAACAAATACCCCCAAACTTATCATTTGCTCGTCCCGAGCAAAGCCCATTTATTTACAAAAAATTTCCTAACCTCACTTTCGCAGGGAACACGATTGCACTGAGCATGTGCAACAAGCCGTTAAACCTCTAGGTGTCGCTAGTAGGAGGAGTGTTGTCTCCTGAGGGTTTTCAGCGGATACTCCCCATAAAATCTGGTCAAGTTGGTTTCGTAAAATAACTATGCTTCAAAACCCTAAAGTTTTGTTTTAGAAAATAACAATTCTATAATCCTAAGTCTAGATCATCGAACCTTTATTTTTCACACCTCGCTTCTTATTTAACTACAGATTTTATATGTCTTTACGTGCAGTGCAAATAGAGTCGTTAAGTTCCAGAAGGATCGATTAAAGTCATCATGTCGCACAATAAAGCCCAGATAACAATTTTAAAAGGATCACATAAGTTTTATAACGAGTTAAGCATTTTTCAAGTTTCGTTTTCCAGTAAGGTTTCAACTTCAGAATTTCTATCTTTCTTAACAGGAAACTAAGTCGTATTTTTCACTCCACCTTTTTCTTGTTTTCATTTCATACACACCTCTGTGAACGTGCAATAGTCTTTTATCAAAGAGTAAAACCTTCATATCTCCGTTAAAATTTTTTATAAAAGCCTGTCTTTTATCAAGATTATTCTCACACAAAGAACCGTTAGGAATTTTAACTCGGAGAGAACACTTGCTTGACTTTGTTTTAAAACTGGACTTTCTAGGCTTCTTAGCGAGCTTTGGGCCAATGCATCCAAACCAGTTGGTTTTAGGGCATTAGGTGTAGAAACACCCCAGCGGACTTAATTACTCAAGTTACCTAGGTCCAAAAACAAAAGACAGATTGGCGTGAAAATCAAATGATTTAATACGAACGGAGATATAACCGGCAGTTCAATTATTTTTTTGGATAAAAGACGTGTTTAGTGAGTTTGGTGTGTAATCATTCCAATCAAGTTTCCGATGGGTTATTTTTCAGACTTAGCTCCAATTACGGCATCAATAATATTCCTTCATATTCGCTTTACTTCATAAACTATTCTTGACATTACTTATTTCAGAACAAACCTATTTGATCCTCAGAAAATCATTTATCTGTTTAAAAAGTTTAAACATGAAAGACTTGTCATCTAATTCCCAAAATCTTACGACACGTGTAGTGTGATGTAAAGACGTATATCAGCTATAGTTAACTTCAAAGGAGAGTTATCTTTCAGGTTTTCAAAATCCAAACATACGATCTAGTTATTCTTATTTTTTTCAAACAAAAACCGTCGAATGTTGAATCAGAGTTCTTCCACAAGCTAACTTGACAAAAAAGTTTTTATATTTTTTTAGAAAATTTTCAAATTTTTATGGATTTTATGGATATTAATATGCAGATGCAAAATATACATATGAATGCGAAGGTAAGAAATGCGTACCGAGCGTACCCCCAAACTTAAACTGGACAGTGTCCTCACTGTTGTTGCATGAAGAGAGTAGTTGGAAGGTTCAAAATTGTCGGTTAGCGATACACAAATTTTTATTTGTTTTTGTTTTTAAAGAAAAGAAAAAGAATATACACAAATATATACAAAATGGTTTGTACATACCCCCAAACTTATTTGGAACAGTGTCCACTGTTCTTGGCTGGATAACCGAAGTTTGGAGGTAGGCAGAGGAAGATCATTCAGGGTAAACCGGCTCCTGTAAGAACAAGAGCTCCTCTGTTGGTTCGGCGCTAAGGTACGGTTTGCATCGGTGTCCATTTACCTTGAAAATTGAACCGTCCTTTGGATTCTCCAAATCCACAGCGCCCTGCGGATACACATTCCGCACAAAATACGGCCCTTTCCAGCGAGATCTGAGCTTTCCTGGATGGAAGTGAAGTCGGGTGTCGTAAAGCAGTACCTGCTGACCAGGTACGAAAGTTTTGCGTAAAAGGTGTTTATCATGAAACATCTTCGTTCGATTCTTAACGACAACCGCGTTATCGTAAGCCTCATCCCTCAGCTCGTTCAGTTCGTTCAACTGCAGCTTCCGATGGCTGCCCGCATCCTCAAAAGACAGATTCAGCTCCTTAATCGCCCAAAATGCGCGATGCTCGATTTCGACAGGTAGGTGGCAGGCTTTTCCGTACACAAGCCGATAGGGAGACATGCCAAGGTCGGTCTTATAAGCGGTTCTAAATGCCCAAAGGGCATCAGTGAGTTTCAGATACCAATCCTTACGGTTCTTGGAAACCGTCTTCTCCAGTATCTGCTTGATTTGCCGATTTGAAACTTCGGCCTGCCCGCAGGTTTTGGGGTGGTAGGGCGTAGAAAGCTTATGATTAATGGAGTATTTCCGCATCAAGGCTTCGAAAGTTTTATTGCAGAAATGACTTCCATTGTCGCTAATGATCGCTCGGGGGTGCCCAAACCGTGAGAAAATGTTTTCTTTAAGGAACCTAACGACAACCTTGTTGTCATTAGTTCGGCTGGGCACAGCCTCGACCAATTTAGAGACGTAATCAACAGCTAGAAGGATGTACAAGTTCCCAAAAGAGCTGGGAAACGGCCCCATGAAGTCTATCCCCCAAACATCGAAAATCTCTACAACCAAGATCGGTTGGAGCGGCATCTCGTTCCTCCAGGATATCTGGCCCATGTGTTGGCACCGGGAGCAAGTCTTGCAATAGTCGTGAGCGTCTTTGAAAAGTTGTGGCCAGTAGAAACCACATTGCAAGATCTTCTCAGCTGTCTTTCTGGGCCCAAAATGCCCGCCACACGCTTGATCGTGGCAAAATGACAGCACACTCTTGAATTCCTCATCAGGGACACACCGACGAATAATCTGGTCGGGACAGTACTTGAACAAGTAGGGTTCGTCCCATTAAAAGTGTTTTACTTGGGATAAGAAGCGAAGTCTGTCCTGACTCGACCATTCAGTCGGTAGTAATCCCGTGGCCAAATAGTTCACAATATCTGCGAACCAGGGTTCACACGATACTGTCAAGAGCTGTTCATCCGGAAAAACGTCGTTAATTGGAATTGGAAGCGAAGGCGAAGAAGGATGTGTGAGAGATGGTCGGCAACTACGTTTTCACATCCTCGTTTGTCCTTAATGACAAGGTCAAACTCTTGAATCAAGAGGATCCAACGTATTAACCGAGACTTGGCATCTTTCTTCGCAAAAGGATGGCGCAGAGCTGAATGGTCCGTGTAGACAATGACTGGAGAGCCGATGAGGTAGGGCCTGAACTTTTCTAAAGCAAATACAACAGCTAAGAATTCCTTCTCAGTTGTTGTATAGTTAAGTTGGGCGTCGTTCAGGGTTCGGCTCGCGTAATAGATTACGTGCGGCATCTTGTTGATGTGCTGTCCAAGGACAGCACCGATGGCAAAGTCGGATGCATCGCACATAATCTCGAATGGGTGCGTCCAGTCAGGGGAAGAAAGAACGGGAGCAGAAGTGAGTGAGCGTTTCAGTGACTCGAATGCAGTCACACAGCTCGAGTTGAAGTCGAAAGGCGTGTCCTTGGCTAGCAAAAGCGTCAAGGGCCTAGCAATCTTGCTAAAGTCCTTGATAAACCGTCTATAGAAACCGGCATGGCCAAGGAAGGCTCGGATATCTCTGACGCATCGGGGAGGAGGCAGATTGGAAATGACCTCAATCTTTGCTTTGTCAACCTCTATGCCATTTTGCGAGATGATATGTCCTAAGACAATACCTTCGCGCACCATGAAGTGGCATTTCTCCCAGTTCAAAGTGAGATTCTTGTCCTTACATCGGGTAAGGACAGCGTCGAGATGCAGCAAACACTCGTCAAAGGAGTCGCCGAAGATGGAGAAGTCATCCATGAAAATCTCCAGAAATTTTTCCACCATGTCTGAGAAAATACCCATCATACACCGCTGGAAGGTAGCGGGCGCATTGCATAACCCAAAGGGCATGCGTCGATATGCAATCGTGCTGAAATGACAAGTGAAAGTGGTCTTGTCCTGGTCTTTTTCGGCGATGGGAATTTGATTATAGCCAGAGTAGCCATCAAGAAAACAATAGTACTCATGTCCGGCAAATCGTTCCAGCATCTGGTCAATGAAAGGTAGCGGAAAGTGGTCTTTCCGCGTTGCGGCGTTGAGTTTTCTGTAATCAATGCAAACTCGCCCCCAGTTTGGGTGCGAGTAGGGATTCACTCATTCGCCTCGTTGGTTATGACCGTGATGCCCGACTTCTTGGGGACAACGTGAATGGGGCTAACCCACTGGTTATCAGAGATAGGGTAAATGATACTACTATCTAGACATTTGACGATCTCCTTCTTCACAGCCTCCTTCATGACTGGATTAAGACGTCTTTGTGGATCCCGGGCTGGTTTGGCATCATCCATCAGATGAATGTGATGCTCAACGATCAGGGGACTAATCCCCTTGATGTCCGCCATGGACCAGCCAAAAGCTTGCCTGTTGCTGTGCAAGACCGTGAGAAGGGCTTTCTCTTGCTCGGGAGCTAGAGAAGCCGAAATGATGACAGGGAGGGTCTCGTTCTCACCTAAGTAAGCATACTTAAGGTGAGACGGCAACGGCTTGAGTTCGAGCGTTGGAGGTGAAATGATGGAAGGCAAGACTGGTGCAAAGGTCTCGAACTCAAAGGACTCCAGTAAAGGTTCAAAACGAGTGTTGGCAACCGAGTCGGATGGTTCAGGTAACTCATCCGGAAAGGCGAAGGATTCAAACTCGGGTTGCGCGCCGCTAAGATCGTTCGAGAATGTGAAACACTCGTATTCGTTATTGGGCGCAGAAACAGCAGCAGGTTCGAAGAGAAACGCACTAGTGGCGTCAAGATTATCGTGTTCAAACAGCAACTCCTCGAATTCACACTCTTCGGGGGAGATCTCCTGGATCGAGCAGACGTCCAGTATATGAGCATTAGGTTCGGCGGGCTGATTCCCTAACCTAAAAATGTTGAGTTCAATCGTCATGTTTCCAAAAGAGAGGTTCATCGAACCATTGCGACAATTGATCACAGCATTTGAGGTTGCGAGAAATGGGCGACCGAGTATCACCGGAATTTGATTCCGGGGGTTAGCTACAGGCTGTGTATCTAATACAATGAAGTCAACGGGGAATATGAAGTCCCCGACTCTTATCAACACATCCTCTAGCTCACCCCTAGGATGGGTGAACGATCGGTCGGCCATTTGGAGAGTGCAGTGTGTGGGTTTCTACTCTCCGACGCCTAATTGCTCGTATATTGAATACGGAAGCAGGTTAACACTGGCACCAAGATCTAATAGTGCGCGGTTGATGTTCTTATCCCCAATGGTAATTGAAATCGTAGGATAGCCAGGGTCCTTCCGTTTTTGTGGTAAAGATTGGGTAAGGGCATCACTCACAGCACTAGCCAAGAAAACTTTCTTGTGTACCTGAGACTTCCTCTTTTTCGTGCACAAGTCCTTTAAGATTTTCGCGTAGGACGGGACTTGTTGGACAGCATCTAAAAGAGGAATATTAATGTTAACCTGCTTAAATAACTCCAGAATCTTCTCCATTTGAGGATTTTGTTTATTAGACCTCAACCGGTTTGGAAATGGAACATTTTGAAAATTGGTTGAGTCTAATGCTGGAGGAGGAGATTTTGGAGTTGGAACGGATCCCAGAATAGGTGTTTTCGTGGAGTGAGAAGTGGGTCCGTTCAGAGCAGAAGAAGAGGAAGGAGAGCCTGTTGAAGAACGAAGAATAGGCTCGGAAGACGAAGAAGAAGAAGGAGAAGAAGAAGAAGAAGAAGCGGCGGCCGGGGTGTCATCGTTGATTCGCTTGCCAATGTTGTTTTGCAGCATCCTTCCCGATCTCAGTGTAGTCACGGCACTCACATTATGGTTTTGTTGTTCAAGAGCAACATGTGCATTATGTGGGTGACCGGGATTTGGAAGTGGCTGGGATGGGAGCTTCCCCTTCTCTCGCTCGCTCAAGGCCGCGTTCAGCTGTGCAATCTGGGCCTCGATGGTCTTGATGCTTTAACCGTGCGCGGCGGTGTGTTGCACTAAAGATTGAATTGAAGACTGGATGTTGGTGGTGGATTGAGTCGATTGTTTAACAAACGCCTCCAGACTTCGCTCGAGCGAGGAAACCTTATCATTGTTTGACGGAACAAAGTTGTTTGGTGGAAAAGAGTTGTTGGGTGCAAAGTTGTTCGTCTGGTTTTGGTAAGGTTGGGGTTGGAAGGGCTGCTGATACTGAGTTTGTTGTTGCGCTTGTTGTTGTGGTGGAGGGGCCCTTTGGAAATTGTTGCCCTGGAACTGATTCTGATTCTGATTCCAGGAGAAATTGGGGTGGTTCCTCCAACCGGGATTATAGGTGGAAGAGTATGGATCATTCCTCGGTCTTTGCTGGAAGGCAGCATTAACCTGATCCTGTCCTTGCGGGGGTGGATTGTAAGGACACTCTTCGGTCAAGTGGGAAGGATCAGAACAACAAGCGCAGATGGTACGAAGGGGGAGAACAGGGGCAGGAGCAGGAGCAGAGAATTTGCTTTCTATCGCCTCAAGCTTTCTTGTTATAGCAGCCATTTCAGCTTTCATCGCAATAGAGACGTCAAGTTGGTGGATTCCTACCCTAGACTGACCGGTAGAAGTGGAGGTAGAAGAAGAAGAAGAAGAAGTCGGTCTGGTGCTCTCCCACTGTAGCGTTTGCTCCGCAAGGTCGTCAAAGAACTGCCACGCTTCTTCGTCAGATTTCGATAGGAAGTGGCCCTGACAGATGGTTTCCAGCAACTGCTTCGTTGCTGGGTTCAGTCCCTCGTATAAGGTTTGGCAGAGCTGCCATTTCTCTATACCGTGGTGAGGACACTGAACAAGAAGGTCTTTGTATCGGTCAAAGCACTTCCAGAAGGGTTCAGAAGGAAGCTGGGAGAATTGGTTGATTTCATTTCGAATTCTTGCGGTCTTATGATTTGGATAGAATTTTTTCAGAAACGCTTTAACAAACTCGTCCCAGCTGGTGATTGAGTAGGAAGCCGTGCTATACAGCCATTTTTCAGCGAGATCGCATAAAGTGAATGGAATGACCCGTAGACGTATAGCATCGTCCGACAGCTGGGTTGTTTTCATCATGGCACAGACATTTTGAAATTTGTTGATGAAGATATAGGCATCTTCAGATTCAAGCCCATGAAAACGCGGAAGCATGTTGATGAAATGGGGCTTAATTCCAAAGTTGTCCCCATTGGCCGGAGGAAGAGAAAGGCAGGTGGGAAGTGCAGAACGGGTGGGGTAGAAACGATCCTGGAGCGCGATTCGCTGCAGCGCTACAACAGGCGGAGGTGGTGGAAGATTGGTCTCCGTAGGAGGTGGAGCCAATCCAGCGGTGGTCAAAGAGATGTTCGGATTAAATCCCGACATCGCGGAAGAAGAGGTTGGTGAAGGTGAAGGTGAAGGTGAAGATGTATGAACAGAATTCCGGTCAACGTCGGAGTTGGTCGGCAAAGAAAGGGGTGAAAGAGGAGTGGACGGAGTATCGACTCCGGAGTCGATCGCGTAGTCGGTCGCGACTAACGTAACGCGGACTAGACGGGCGCTAGTGTCCCGAGTCCAAGCGGACATACACTAAACGAGTTTAGTATAGTCAAAGCGGAGAAGGTGAGGGTAAGAAAACGTCAATGGAGAAAGGCGATGGGTGGTGGGTGAAAATGGATTTGGCGATAAAAGGGCAAGTTTTTATAAAAGTTTTTGATTTTTTTTTTCTTTTTTAGAAAGAGATTTACAGAAGTATGTACGGAAATACGGCTTAAGCAATCACAAACAAGATATGCACAATCACACCTAGATCTACGGTCGCCTAGGTCTACTAGACCTGCTCCTGAACTTGATTTTCGAAGTTAAACAGTGTCGAGAAACATGCTTAAAAATACACCGGTCACGGGGCCAGGTAAGTGCAGAGATAAGAGGAGGTTGTCCAACGCTTTCGTGAAGTTCCTTAATTAAATAACCCTTTCTCTTTCGGCGGTTGCGCCTTTAACACCTTCCTAGACACCCCGTAATCAATATACGGTTAAGCGAGGTTCTAAACACGGTTTATCTTCTCCTAATGAGCGCGAAGTCCTTAGGGCTGAAGTCTAGTATTTTTTTAATTTGCAATGGACAATGCATATGCTTTAGTGATTTTTGGGGTCCTGGGAAGGGTGATGAAATCCCCACCCAATCTGGATTGGTTTCAAGCCCCTTAAGTCCGTATTAAAGAATGCAAAACAATAACAAATCAACTGCAAACAATTTTTATTTGCGGCACAAAGAATCCTGCACAAGAACAGTTTATTGGAAGGGGGAGAAGAATTTGCGCAAAGAAGGCTGCAGAAAACACAGTTTATTGGAGCTCAGAGGAGTGGGAGAGAGGAGAGGAATACTTACAGAGAGTTTGGCACAGAGAACTCCCCAAGTGGCCGCGGTTCCGCAGCAAAAGAGCCTTAATGCCGCGGTTCCGCAGCTGTAAAGAGGAGTGGATGCATCATTTTTCTTGTGTGGGTTCTGTTGGGTGTCCTCTGGTTGTCTGGATGTCCTGAATTTGAATTTACTCACTGTATCTGCTCCAGATTTTTACAGTAGACCGGATGCTTCGTTTTGTCCGTCGCGGTGTAGCCGCGAAATGTGGGTCTATCTTCCCACGTCTTTGGCACTGTACTTGAACTCCGTATTTTCAACGTCTTGGCCACTGAACTCGAACTTGTATTTTCCTTCACACTTGCACAAAAACTAATCAAAAAACAACAAGATGGTTTTTTTACAAAGTATGTATTTTTTTTCGTTTTTTTTATACTTACAAATTAACCCGAAATTACACAAGGAAATAAACTACCGTCTCCCCGGCAACGGCGCCATTTGATTGATAGAATATGTGCGTGTTCAAGTTTAGTTTAAATACCGCAATCAAGACGGTTTCGCTTGTAGCTAGCCGGTTGAGTATGGGTCGTCCGCAATGAGATGGGAGTCTTTTTCAAAGTGTTTTAACGAGTTAAGTCCTGTTTTCAGATTTTGTTGTGGTTATCTAAGTGTAAGTTGATATTTAAAGAGAGCTTGTTAGGGTGAGGATTAGGTTAGTTTGAGTTAGGAGTCTCCACATCTTTCATTGCCCCACTTAATATCGGTGTTACGGTAATCGGCAACAACGGGGATTAGCACGACTAGGAAGGAACTTGCAAGTATAAGCTAGGCTTTCCAACGCATAGTCCTTCCTTTTGGTACTTGTCCGTCCGTTCTTGGCTCTTATCCATAACCTCCGGTTAATTCAACCACAACCGGTCTCACTACGGAATCACCGCTATCATGTAGGATAGGGTTCCGTAAGGAGCGGATTGTGGTTCAATTAACGGGAGTCGATTTAAGTTGTTGGGCAAGGAAAGAGTGAGAGAGATTTCCTTCTCTCAAACTTCCCGTATCCTACCCTAACAAGTATAAAACTACTCACACTTCATAATACGGAAAAATAAAACAAACAAAAGAGGAAGATAGAAAGAAGGAGACTAGAAGAATACGACTAACTATTTGCGACCTCACCTTGGCGAGGATCAACCGTAAGTATCATTGTCGTATGAATGATAAAGAAAAAGAGAGAAGAAATAAACAATCAAGCAAATAACAACAACTACTTAACAATTAAAATTACAACAAATTAGGACAAGTAAAGAAAGAGACAAGCATGATAAAAATTGGTCTTCTTTATTCATCACTCTTCACTCAAAAGCTCACTACAAGTTTAATGGAGAAGAGGTGAGAAGAGGAAGAAGAACAAGACTAAAACTAGGCAAAAAATGAGAATACAAAAATTGACCCTTCCTTCTCAAAATTCTGGGCTATTTATAGGCCAAGAAATGAAACCCTAGGGCAACCAACAGAACCCTGACGAAATGACCAAACTGCCCCTGAAATCTCGTGCTCTGAACTGTCTGTAAGGCCGCGGATCCGCCGCCTATAGCCCCCTATGGCCGCGGATCCGCGCCCCTACTGTGGGTTTAGGGTGTGGGCTTCTGAGTGTTTTCCTGGTCTCCTGTCCCCTCTTGTCTGGTGTGTATATTTTCTGAAAAATCTATCCCATTTCTTCCAGAATTTCTATTGAGCAAAGGCGGACTTTTTTGTGGATGATTGCCTCGAGCTCCGCGTAGATCTCTTGGATTATATGCTACCATTGAGCCTTGTGCATGAGAATGACGTTGATTTGACACTTTGTCTTCCTAAACTGGTAACTGGCAACATACGGATGAAGAGCGGAGACCGTGTTTTTATCTGTGGTTGGCAGGAACCGGATTTTTGTCGTGTTTTCCATGAATTTCTCCGTTTGAGAACCGGGAACCTGTATCCTGCAATTGACTAGCAAACACGGCTCAAGAGTATCTACCGATATGCAATGCGATAAAAATTGGGCGGTATGAAAATGCAAAAATCTGATATGAACAGCATTTCTAAATGGAGATTTAGAAGAATGTGTTTATATGGATCAGCTGGAGGGCTTCATTGACAGTGGGAGTAGCGGGAAAGCATGTAGATTGCTTAAATCCATATATGGGTTAAAACAGGCATCACGAAGTTGGAACATCTGTTTCGATGATGTTATCAAAGAGTTTGATTTCATCAAAAATCCAGATGAACTTTGTGTTTATAAAAAGGTATAGGAAGAGCTGTCGCATTCCTCGTATTGTACGTGGATGACATTCTTCTGATAGGAAATGATATTCCTATGCTACAGTCGGTCAAATCTTTCTTATCACTAAGGTTCTCCATGAAGGACCTGAGTGATGCCACATACATTCTGGGCATATGGATCTATAGGGATATATCCAAGAGGTTATTGGGATTGTCCCAAACCATGTACATCAACACCATCCAAAAAAGCTTTAGTATGGAAGACTTCAAGCAGGGTGCCTTACCCGCTTGCCATCGGGTCACTCTCTCCAAAGACTCTTGCCCAAAGACCGATGAAGAGAGAGCTCGCATGAGCATTATACCTTATGCTTCGGCAGTAGGATCTATAATGTATGTGATGTTATGTACGCGCCCAGATGTAGCTTATGCACTTAGTGTTGTAAGCAGGTATCAATCCAACCCAGGGGAGAATCACTGGATAGCTGTGAAGAACATTCTTAAGTACTTGCGAAGGACTAAAGAATTGTTCTTGGTGTATGGTAATGAAGATCTCCAAATAGAGGCCTTTACCGATTCGAGCTTCCAGAGCGATAAGGACGACATCAAATCTATCTCTGGGTTTGCATTTACCATCAATGGAGGGGCGGTAAGTTGGAAGAGTTCCAAACAGGATACCGTTGCAGACTCTACGTTGGAAGCTGAGTACATTGCCGCGAATGATGCCGCCAAGGAAGCCGTCTGGATGAGGAAGTTCGTCTCGGAGCTAGGAGTAGTTCCAACCATTATTGATCCAATACCATTGTATTGTGATAATAATAGGGCTATGGCGTTAGCCAAGGAGCCCAGGTCCCATCAGCGGTCCAGACACATCCTGAGGCGCTTTCATTTGATCCCGGAGATTATAGCTTGCCGCGAGATCGAGATTAAGAGAGTAGACACAAAGAATAACGCCGCGGATCCACTCACCAAGGCCCTCCCTCAGCCGCAGCATGAGCGACTTTTTGAGATGTTGGGTATGAGATACGCCAATAACTGGCCTTAATGCAAGTGGGAGATTGTTGGATATATGTATGCCCTAGAGGCCATTATGTGATAGTGGATGTATTTATACATGTATATATATATATTCAGTGTACATTCTTGCTCGACATGATAGTATGCTATCTGGTTCTTCTTTATCTGACATGTTGATTTGATCATGCTTTTATTCATTCATACATGTTGATAAAGCCCTGAGGATATTGACTTGACTATTGTGATTATGATAGAGATCATACTAGTAGGACATCAGTAGTTTATAAGCATATCCTGGAATGTCCCTAGTCGTAGGTGTATCGAGACGGGGCATCGATATACCAGTGTAGACTAGCGCATATGATACTAGACCCATATGATGGGCGATGGATGTTCCCACACTGATCGATGTTTGACATCGAGATCGTATACGGGTGCTCAGTGGTGACTGGGTACACTGGACGGACTCGCCAAGAACTCCTATATGGAATTATATCTATCGTCGGATAGCGGTTCTCAGGTGACACTGGTGCAGATTAGTCTGTAGACCCGAGATCGTCATAGAGTCTTATGTGTTCTCCCACTGTACTTTGATTACCCCCCCTACCACGGCTCTACTGAGTCGTGCAAACAGGTGGGCTTTGGGTACAGTCCCGAGACACACGAAGGCGATGAGCGATAGGAGGGGTTTCGTCTCTCCAGGTATTGGGAGTTGATGTTGTACTGTGCTCGACTGGCTATATCAGTAAGTCCCTGGACAGGGCTGTTGGGATTTGCTGATAAGTGTTATCAGTAGTTTCTCGATCTGTTATAGACCATTCATCGGCACGACTTATTGAGTTATTGGGGTCGACGTTACCATCCTTAGACTCGATATGCAGCATATCTGACGAAGAGACCGGACTGTACGGTAGTGTTGCCGGTTGGCTCGACGGGAGTTGTAACAGGTTCGCTTGTTTTCTTCTGATTTCTCAAAACCTGGTTGGCCGTTACGTTTAGCTAACCGCTTGCGGCTTGGGGGTGCTTGATATGATCATCACCCACTGCCGGCGTATTGACGAGTCTTAGAGTCCCACAATAAAGTTACCTAGTCCAGGCGAAACGTTGTGGTGCGCATATGCGATATGCGCATGGACCCGGTTAAAATGCGCGTATGAGATACCGTATATTAATCGTGTTGGAGATAGTGCCCTCAGAGTCAATTATTGGATCACAGGCACGTGATTGCAATGATTGAGGAAGGACCTGTCCCAGTAGGACAGTCTTACTCAGGATGATAGTATGCTATCTGGTTTACCTTTATCATCGTGTACTGCTTTAGGTGACCTGACAGGTCGCTATTGCACGTTGATAGAGCCCCTAGGATTCTTGCTTGACTGCCAGCAGTATGATGGCGATCATATACGTGAGAGCTGGCAGTCTATAAGCACATCCTTAAAAGGTCCCTAGTCGTGGGAGTTTCGAGACAGGGCATCGATACTCTAAAGTAGACTAGTGTATACAGTCGAGACCCCGACGAGGGGCGGTGGCCGGTCTCACAAGCTACTGGTGTCAGTTGGTTCACCTAAGATGTATACAGGTGCTCATCGGGTTATGAGTACACCGGACAGGACTCGCCGGGAACATGCTAGTTGGTCTTATACCTGACGTCAGATAGCAGTTCCCTGGTGACATGTGTACAGGTTAGTTCATCGACCTGAGATCGTCATTTGTCTCGTGTGAGTTCCCACTGTGCTTTGATTACTACCCTACCACGGCTCAAAGGAGTCGTGCAAACAGGTTTTAGTTGGGTACAGTCCCGAGCCACATGGAGGCAGTGAGCGGATCTGCAGGGGTTCGTCTCTCTCGGTATTGGGGGTGAGGTCGCGCTGTGTCTAGGAGAGCCATTACACAAAGCCCTCGGCCGAGGCAGGAGATTTACTGGTAGGTATTCCAGTAGTATCTCAAGGTGTTCTGGGCTACGCTCTGACACGACTTGTACCGCTTTTGGGGGTCTGACTTTTACCAACCCCCTAGGCCCTCCATGCGATACTTATAGACGAATGGACCGGACTGTACGGATATTGTCACTGACAGGCTCAGTAGGGTGTCAGGATGAGTTCGCTCATCGACGTCCCTTTTGGTCAATAGCTGGTGGCCCGTCACGTATGGCTAATACCTCTGACGTGCTAGTGGTTAAATCCACAGCCATAGTATTGACGAGTCTTTAGAGTCCACCACACATTCAGTTACTCAAGCTTTCGGGCGAAACGCTGTAGAGGCCGTATGGAGATATGGCAGGATCCGATCAGATACGTGCGGTATTACACGGATCAGGATCGGACGGTTTGTACTGAAGGCCGTATAGATATATGGCAAGGTTCAATCAGATACGTGCGGTATTGCACGGATCAGGATCGAACGGATATTACTAGCCGGCTTTGGTTTAAGTCGGATCCTAGTTTAGTACAGTGTAGATTTTTTCTCATTGCATTTGTATCCGGTAGGAATACAGATGCGGGTGTGTATGCACAGTATCGGGGTTTTCCTGTAATTTATTACAGGACCAGTTTTCTGGAGTTGCCAGTTTGCATTCCATTCCGGCCGGTTTTCCTTTGTTCTTTCCCGGCCGGACTTTTCCGATGGAAGGGGTTTCTTGCACTTGTGACATTATGATAAGATAAGCATCTTTGCTTTTTCATGATGGTTTGCTTTTTGAGATTAGAAAGGATTAGAGTTGATTTGAATTGGATTTGACCTTGTTATCATTCCTTTTGGATATGGTCACCCCTTCATGTTTCCTACACTCACCTTCCTTCTTGTATTGGTTTTATTCCTCCACCATTTTCTCATTTAGGGGGGGCCGGCCACATTTTCTAGTGAGGAGGAGAGAGTTTCATTTTTTATGTGGCATTTTTCCTTCATCTCATTTCTTGCTAGGAAAAATGAAAGCACCATTTTTCCTTAACCTCATTCCTCCATCACCAATGGCAACTTCACTACCCCAAATGAGACAACCATTCTACACTAGCCTACAGCACTTCTTGGACGCGTCGGCTAGCCAACTTCGCGCCCGAGTTGCTTCGGTCCAGAGGTGGGAGCCCGTAAAAGAAATCGGCTACGTGGTGCCCTTTCCGACGAGAAGACGACGAATGGTGATTCCGCGGGAGATCGGGACGACGGCGAGAAGACAGAAGGACACGGATCGCTCGGTATACTTCTCTACCCTTCTCTTGATAGCTAGCATTAGGTTAATGGTTACGATCCGGGTTTATTGTCCGCGGTAGCGCCAGTTTGAAAGTTAAGAAAAATTTTGATTCCGCATTTTGGCCTCGGATAGACGGCCGGGGCGCTGCCGTGGCGCAACAAATCGGGCGGCTTGCATTTAGTCGGGTCGTATGTGATATGACCGGGTTGCTAAATCAAGTGTTGATTTATCATTAACTATTAATTTCTCACTTGAAATCCTTTCTTGTCTTTATGCATGCATGTATGCATTTATTCTCATTCATGCACATAGGATGTGCATGCACACATACATGCATACATAAAGGTTATCATGGTTGATTATATAGTAGATGGTGGCAATATAAGACTCACACCTTTGTAAAATATTTATGGATATTATTTATTTGGAAAAATATAATTGAAATGGAAATTGTTTCATGGTTTATTGCTTTGACCTTGCATTAACCCTTTGACTAACCATGATCTAATTTCTATGGTCATTTCTTTTCCAAACAAAAATTTCTAAGATATTTTACAACCATGGTTAAAGATGAGAGAGTGAAAATATATATATTTTAATTTTTCTCATTTTTATTTGTAAGCTTATTATTATCTTTGAGCTTAGAAAGCCATCATCTTCATCCTCTTTTCTCACTTGCTCTCTAGTTCTTTCAGGTAAGCAAAAGAGTAAACAAGTTAGGATTTTGAAGTGAGAAAACCTACCACAACACCATTCTACACTAGTCTTGCCCACTTGTGAAGAGTGTTAGCTTCCATTTTCTTCTCTTGATCGTGTAAAGTTTCAAGCATGGACAAAGAGGACTCCGGGTAGATCATCGTGGACCTGGAGGTTCTCAAGCGGACGTTTTCCAACCCTCAAGTAGCCGAGGAGTCTAGCGTAGGGAGCTACAAAGGTTGTACTCTCAAAACCCTAGGTTTATCTACTTGTAATGATGTGTATGTTTAGAAACCCTAAAATTCTAGTGATGATTCTTTGCATGTTCACTTAGCACCTTAAAAATTTAATTTTGAGACATGTGATGCTTGCAAACCCTTCATGAGGTGCTAGGTAAACCTAACATTGTTTGCTTGGTCCAAATTTTCATGTGATGTAAATTTTGCTATAGGACAAAAACGGAGTGTTTTTATTCATATAATTTAACATTGTGATGGTAACCTAGGCTATGTTTGACAGTTCGAACGATGTTCAAACATCACCCCATGACCCCTTCTGAAATTTCCAAGTGTTGGAATTTTTTAAGTTAATTATATTCAATGTTCGTGCAAGTAACTCTATGGACCCTCTAGAAGAACATAAACCTTAACTCGATTCTATGCCCTCGGAACCGTGGCTTGAACCCTATGGTTTGCCGTAGTTCCGCGGTGTCATAGGTGAGGCGTTGGTTTGACCATTCTATGGCTGGATCATAGCTACTGTGGCACGTTTTGGGTACTTCAACTTTGCTCACGTGTTGAGCTTAACGGGTGATGATGGTGTTGGTTGATTCACTCGAAACTTTTAACATAGTCTAGTATATTGTGATACAATACTTGCAATCAACAAAATTTGAAGTTTATAAATCTAGCAATTTAGTCTCATTTGATCGGTTGCCATGGGATTTTGATACAATCAAAAGTCCGTCGCAATCACTTTGTGTATTCGGATACTCACCGGGTAACATTACTAGATAGCCATGCCCCATAAACCCGACCAAGTGACTGCAGGAGAACTCTGTTGCCAAAAAGTATCCATCCGGGTGCTCACAGCCGCGGTGTTCCACCTAAGTGCACTTCGCCGGCGGTATCTGGGGGGGCGCGGCCGTCTACTGATGTTTCCAACGAGCATTCGATCGGGATGTCGAGAATCTTGTTGAATTACCCGACTGATTATTGGAAAGTGTTTTCATAATCGAGACTAAAATGCGGGGTTTATAAATGTTAGGCATGCGATTTCTAAGGAATTCATATTGTTAGGCATGTGATGTCTAAGGTGGTTGCGGATTCCAACTGTTGTAATTTTCACTTTCTTTTTTGCGACTGTAAGTGTAATATGTGGTGTATCGCCGGTTTCATTGCTATACGTCAACAACAATTAGGATACACATATTTACTTATGTAGATGACATGTGATGTTATGTGTTGCTGGATATGTTATATTGGATCGTCGTGTTTGAATAGCCGGGTTTTTTTTATGTGAGATGAGAGTTTTTCATTTTCATTCATGTAAAAACTTGTATGTAAGATTCTTTTATTGGGGCACTTCCGGGCTGAGGAAGATATCACCGTTGATGTATATTATTTACTTTTCCGCATTAGGATAGACCCAAGGAGGGGAGCACAAACCGGGTTCTAGAGTCCAGTGGGAGACCATCTCGAGGTGTCGAGTCCGGGTCTCCTAACTTTAGAATTAGTAGGGTTGCTTTCCGTTCTCGTAGGGGTCTACGGGTGTTGGTTTGGCTATTCATCATGACCGAGAAATTCGTGTTTTATACAGGCTCAATATAAAACACGGACATCCTAGTATATCCAATATTTCATATATTGTTTTCTGCTGCGATATCTGTGATGGGATCATTTGATATGTTGAGATAGATACTATATATAGTATATATGATATATTATATAGACGTTGCTTATGTTTTACACCCGCGGTAGCCCTACCTTGCTCTGCCGCTAGTTACCTAACCTAACGGTGCATCGAGGCGAATGCAGATGGCATAAGCGTACGTTGTATTTATCTGTGATGTTTAAGTAACTTAAATGATGGGACATTCATCAATGAGATTAATTAAAGAAAATAAACCTAAAAGTTGTTGTGGAATCGAATTTCAAAAATTAAGTAGCTCTAGTTGTTGCTTTGCATAGCGGTATTCCTTGTAGAATATTCAGCACCTCATTCGACGAGGAAATAGCCGAGATCCCTTCATCACGAGTGACCTCTTTAGCAATGACTAGCAGATGTTACATCCCTCGGTTTTGTCTTTTGATTGCTTTTCTAGTTCTTTCTTTGCACAGTGGTATTGTGAATATCCTGCACCTCATTCGACGAGGAAAGAGCCGAGATCCCTTCACCGGGACTGACCTCTTTAGCGAAACTAGCAAAAGCCTAAAAAACACTCCATTTAAAATCATTTGATTCTGCAACGAGATCAAGTTCAAAGCGTTAAAGGTTTTCTTAAAAACCATCCGCAACCCTCGGTCATTTTAGGAAGTAGAGTACTTAGTATTCGTGTTGTGTTTGTTGACCTTAGTTAAGGCACAGTGTACGGTAGCTAAGTGATGCTTTCCTACACAGCATATGATGCGATTAGTTAGGACAGTCTTGTGACATTGTTGACCTTAGTTAAGGGACATGTGGGTGGGTCTAATTAATCACGAAATGACGGGTAGAGCTTGACTAGTCTTATGATTTGTTGACCATAGTTAAGGTCATAAGTACTAGGGGTAAAAACCATTATCGGGAGTTTCAAGTGTTGAAATTTGCAATGAGATTGCATACCTTCTATATGATAGTTGGATCCTGATACCCACTGCGAGTAATTGTTTCTCCTTGGAGAGCTTTGCACTTTATAATTAGCCGATCAAGTAGGTGTCTAGAAAGGTGTCAACGGCGTTACGCCCCTGGGAAAACGAGGTTTATTTTAATTAGGTCCGTGCGAAAGCACGGGGAACTGCCCTCAAAGTACTGGCACTGGCCTGGCTGAAAGATTGGCAAACTTGTAGGGTGTAATTAATCCTGGTTAGTCTTTCCTTTTAGGGTTTGAAGGAAGATTTGATAAAAACAGTGGGAGCCATCCTGATTAGATAAAATAACCAATCTAATCTTGCAAGAGCGCACGCAGTGTGTTTTCTTCTCTCTCTCTCCAGGTAGCGACCATGTCACGCCTTAATCAAGATAATAATATGGATGTATTGACCGAATCCTCTTGTTATACTGAGCTGGGGAATGTTGGTCCCACTCCAACTTATAATTGTTAGAAGACGGAGCAAAAATTAGGGGAATACCAGGATTCCCATGCCACCCAAACGAAGAAAATGCATGATGATGCATCTTCTTCGGGTGTGTTCAATACATAGAACTGTTTCTCAGTATCCTCTATGTCCTGGGTATTTGATACCAGATCAGGATCCCGGATATGTAATCTGTTACATGGGCTACAGATAGGTAGTGAAATGAGAACGGGTGATAAGTTTCTAGAGTTGAAAATGGTGCAATTGTTGCAGCCAAGTTGTTGGCAGTTATCACCCTGTATTACCAAATTGTAACGTTTCAGAATCGTTTTGCGAATTTTCCCGTTTTAGGGCAAAATTGTCGGTGTTTCCCGTTTTAACCCGATTTCGATCAAACGTCCGTATAAGCTTACCGGCACCCTTTTTTAGCTAAAATAATGCTTGTGCGCGAACTTTAGGGGTACTTGGGAGGTTTTGGTTCAGATAGAATTTTTCCCAAATAAAATATTATTTAAGCGGTGTTTGGTGCACGTAAATCG
Organism: Agapanthus africanus; assembly: GCA_030015575.1. Lineage (NCBI taxonomy): Eukaryota > Viridiplantae > Streptophyta > Magnoliopsida > Asparagales > Amaryllidaceae > Agapanthus > Agapanthus africanus. The sequence continues at coordinate 478,729,512 of JASDDO010000014.1, read as the reverse complement.
GGAAATTTCTTCTAAATGAAAATTCTTGGAAATGATCACCACAATTATTTTAGAACCTTCTTTTTAAATATCTAGATTTTTATGGTGAAAGGATTTATTTTTCAAAAAAATAAACAAAAAGAAAAGTAGTGTGAACATAAGCCTTTTGTTTTATTATACTATTATTCTATTTTCTTCTAGAAAATTCTACAATTCACCAAAAACTCCCCACACTCCCTCATGGCCGGCCACTACTTGTTCTTGGCTGCCCATTTATTTTCTCACTCTTTTTTCATCATTTCTTGCACGAATAAATCATGAAAAATCCAATTAATTCATAGAAATTCAAATATATTCAAAAACCTTCATTCTTCTTCACAAAAGTTGCTTGGATCTTCATTCTAGTGAGGATTTTGGAGGCTAAATTTTGGTTTTATCCTTGATTCTAGTGGTGTTCTTGAAGGTATAAAACCCTAACCCTAATCTCTAATTGTTAAGTTTAAATTTTTATGCTAGCTTAATTAGATGTTAGTTTAAGCTTTAAATTTCATGTTTCAAAATTCTAGAAATGGTTTTAGAAATTCAAGTTAAGGTTAAAGCTTAATTTAAGTGTTTAATATTTAATTGAAGTGTTAATTTGTGAATTGTAAAAGCTTAACCTAGTAGAAAATGCTAATTTTCGTTAATTACTACTTTGTCTAATTAAGGGTTTTTGCATACTAGGTTTTTGCTAAAGCTTAATTAAGCAAGTTTAAAAATATAGAAATGGTTTAAATGGTTTAATCTTGCTATTTGAAGATGTTTGTAAATTATAGTTTTGGTAAAACTTGTAGTTTTGTGCTATAAAGATAAGTACTGCTTACTAGATTTCGGTAACTTTTAGGCGTGGGTTTCTTTTGACGTTGCGACGTTATTTTTATTGAGACCAAGTTTATTGTTGTGTTTTGAATGCGCAATCGGGACGATCGGAATCTAGACTAGGTGTTTCATAGTTTGGCGACCCTAGTTAGGATTTTTGGCCGATGTCGTGCGCGTTAGATGCGCTAAGCGCAGTGTAATTTTCAGGGCGTTATTCTTGCGTTTCGATGTCTTTTCGTCGATGTAGAATATATGCTTATGTGATGTGTTTGTGAAATTTTAGGTTCGCAAGCGGGGACATCGGACGCTACGACAAGGGGAAACAGGTGGTAGGCTTCACCTAGCTTGGAGCGTTGGTGAGTAGATTTAACATCTACAAGGGAATCGCTCGCATGACGTTATGCGTCAGGGCTAGAGATTTTATTACTTGTCGTATTCTACGTTATTGTTAGAATTGTGCATTTACCCTAGTACTTAGATGTAGTTGTGCCTGGACTTGTAGTAGTGGGACACTGCACATATTATTGACGATTCATGTTGCACGAGCACTGATTGTATGCTACACACACCGTCAATAATCGCCATGTCACGCATAACCCACTTATAGATATAATATTGCTTGGTTGGGGACATTGATACTTTGATTCATATTTCTTTACGCATTGACTTATAGCATACCTGTATACCTACATGCTTACACATATGTTCTGACATACTTACATGCTAGTTACCTGTATACCTATAGTGTATTGTACCATTAGTGATAGGTACATGCACACTTTATGACATAGCTACAGTTATACCTTGCACACCTATTTCACTTATACCCAGGGGGTATACTACATCATTACTTATAGGTAGATACATATATCTTGCTATACCTTTATGTTGCACATATATCTGGTTATAGCTACATGTTTACATTTACTTGATGTTATTTTAGAATTGGAGAGATTAGGAACCGCATGATATTATATTAACTTGTTACAGTTAATTGCTGATTTTCCTCTATATGCTCGCATTTCAGATTTATGATGTGTATACTTTATTCATGAATTTTCGCATTGAGATATGGATTTTTCATGATGTTTTCTGGATTTGGGAACCGTGGTAGTTCAAGAAATTATGCGTTATTTGAAAAACCCGGTTTCCCTTGATATGATATTTCAGCAGCCACCATGAGATTTGTCGTTTACGATGTGTATACCCCACGCGAGGAAAGGAGGGGTCCGTGTGCGGGTACATGGTGGGGCCCGGAGGTACCCCGAAGCAAGAACGATGTCGTGGTGTCAGGCGATGAGGCTTAGGGGAACCATACTATCCGGTGACAGGACCAATGACTCAGCGGCTATCATGTGGATACCGACGGGAGTCATGTACGTATGGATACGTCGAGAGGCGAGGGTCAGAGCTAGGCACTCGAGCTTTCGGAATAGCGTATGATACGTACCTATCAGGGGGCCAGTCATGGAGACAGAACCTGATGGATCAGCATTTCTGTGTCGATGCTTGGCACATTGGTTTCATGATATTTCTAATTACTCCTTTGTATATATAAGAAAGGATTGAGCCGCTGTTATATATACCCTTACACCAATATTAATGGAATGGGACGCTAATATATGTGTATTGACCTCATCATATTTATTTATGTCATTATATTTAGGATGTTAGAATTTTGCTGGAGATTTGATTCGGGATATAAGAGATTCATTTGAGATTGGATACTGGATAGATATGTGAGATCTACTTACTGTTGTACATTCGAGATATATGAGATATACTTGATATTGTACATACGAGATATGTGAGATCTACTTGATATTGTACATACGAGATATGTGAGATCTACTTGATATTGTACATTCGAGATATATGAGATCTACTTGCTGTTGTACATTCGAGATATGTGAGATATACTTGATATTGTACATACGAGATATGTGAGATCTACTTGATATTGTACATACGAGATATGTGAGATCTACTTGATATTGTACATTCGAGATATATGAGATCTACTTGCTGTTGTACATTCGATATATGTGAGATCTACTTCATATTGTACATACGAGATATGTGAGATCCACTTGATTTTGTACATTCGATATATACGAGATATACTTGATGATTATACATTCGATATATATGAGATATACTTGAGGTTGTATATTCGGGATATATGAGATATACTTGATATTGTGCAATTGAGGAAATGTGATACTTAGATGATATGAGAGCCAATTTGGGGGCTGATTTGAGGAATTGGTATTTAAATTGTCTTGCTGGATTGTGATCCTACCACGATATCAGGATTCCGTGGAAATGACATACTTCACTCCATACCTCACCTTATATGTTTGTGCACTGCTTCATGTACTAGTAGTACCTGTTAGTGCACCTTTCATGATTGTTGCACATTTACATTCTCATATCCCTATCGCATGATTATTGCATACTATTGTCATATCATTATTGCTTTATATATATATTGGTTGTACCTGCTAGTGTACTTTCCATTATTCTGCATTCATATGACATGTTATTACTGTTAATTGCATATCTTAGATTCACGCTTTACGTGCATACTTGCGATTACCTGCATATGTTATTTACTATTCACGAGTTGGCAACTCACCCCCGTTGTGCCACAGTGTTTGCAGGTGTTCCTCAGGATAGTCAGAGGCAGGCTATTATCACACATCTTATCATCTTTTGCTACGGATACCGCATCAGCTCACAGTGTGCAGTTTGCTTAGGTGGTTTTTGTGGTTATTCGTTGTATTGTATATTTGTTGTATCCCTGTACTCTCCATCTACTATTTTCATATTGACTTAGAGACTTGGTGAGGACGATGTTGTATATTATGTTGGATTTGTTGTCTTTTATACAGTTTCCTTTCTATCGTCTTCTATTTCTTCGCTACGGCGTCGTATATTTGTTGTGGTGGTTGTTTTCCTCCTTTGGGCGTGGATTTGCTCCCGTTGGGGATGCTTTACTTTATATTTATGTTGTACCCATTTTTGGGGCTAGCTTTTACAAAGGAGGTGCTGCCAAAATTTTAAAGGAAATAAAGTTGGACTTTTAAAGAATTTGGGTTGTGATTTCAAAAAATTTTAAACATTGTTTCTTATCTTTTCTAGTATTTTAATGGTTTAGATTTCTGGGTTTTGGCTTTCTTTTACTGCGTTACGCCTGTAGACGTTGCGTAGTATTAGGGCCGTCACGTGCCAATTTCGGGTCGTGACACAAATACATTGATTCTGAACGAATATTATTAGATACCGAACCTGATATACAACATCATATCATTCTCTTTATTTACTAATGAAGGATATAATTTTGTATGGTCGGATAAGTTTTTGAACATTTCCTATATCAAGAGTTGATCGGTTTCAGGCACGTTATCTAAAAGCATATACATTCTAAATCAAACCACAGTTCTTAACGTATAGGACACGCACAAGAGAAAGAGTTCAGAAATGAACGAATCCTTCTTAAGGTATTGTAGACTAGGTCATATCAATGCGACCCGACTAGCTAAGTTACATTAAGATGCATATTTAAATCAGTTTGAATTTACATCTTGTGAAACTTGCCAGTCATGTCACAAAGATAAAATGACCATAGCTCCGTTTACTTGAAACAGAGAAAGAGTTGGTGAACTCTTGGGATTAATACATGATGATGTATGAAAATCCCTTGTCTACAAATGCCAGGAATGGTTCTTAATACATCCTTACATTCACCGATGATCTCTCAAGATTCAGACACATGTTTCTGTTGAAACACATGTCTGAAGCTTTTTGAGAACTTCAAAGAATATAAGATAGAAGTAGAGAACCAATACAGGAATAAGTATTATGTCCTATGATTTGATCCGGGAAGAGAATACTTGTGCATGGAATTCTTGGACTATTCTAGTGGAGAATGAGATTCTCTCTCAGCGTTACTCCTCCGTATACACCATAGCACAACGGCGTATCAGGGCGGTGCAATCCCACCCTATTAGATATGGTGCGCTCTATGATGAGTATTACTGAGTTACCTGTTTCTTTTGGGAGTTATGTATTTGTGAAGCTGCATACCTATTGAATAAGGATTCAATAGTTCCCGACGAACCTCAGCCTCTCCGCCGATCTGGTAGGGTTCCTCATCCTCCTGAGAGATACTTCGGTTTTTTTATAACAGTGGGAGCGAGGATTGCATCATGGAGATGATGACCCAACTAGCTTCGAGCAGGCCATCAAGAGTTAGGACTCTGTGAGAATGGCTGGATGCTAAGCGATCTGAGATAGAATCTATTTACACCAACAAAGTAAGGACTTTAGTTGCTATGTCTGAAGGGTTAAATCCCCATCAGGAGCTTGTATATCTTGAGAAGATTACTTGGTGTAGATGGAAAAGTTGAGACTTTCAAAGCTAGACTTGTTGTAAAAGGTTCTCGTTGTTGACCAGGCATGGTTAATGATGAAACATCTTCTCCAGTAGCTATGCTTAAGTCCATCCGGATCCTACTTGCCATTGCTACATACCATGACTACAATATCTGGTGGTTGGGTGTCATGACTGCTTTTTCTAAATAATGATTTAGAAATGAGCGTCTATAAGTACACAGCCAGAGGGCTTCGTTGACAGTGGGAGCAGCGGAAACGTGTGCAAGTTGCTTTAAAAGTTAAAGCAGGCATCGCGAAGTTGGAACATCTGTTTTGATGTGGTAGTCAAAGTGTTTGACTTCATCAAAATGGTAGATGAACCTTGTATATACAAGAATGTAGTAGAGAGTATGGTGTCATTCCTCGTATTGTACGTAGATGACATACTCTTGATAAGAAAAGAGTTTCCTATGCTACGCACGTTCAATCTCCTCTTATTACAAGGATTCTCCATATAGGATCAAGGTGATACCACCTAAATCATGGGTTTTGGATCTATGAGATAGATCTAAATGGATGTTAGGATTCTCACTTGGTGTAGTGAGATGGTATCAATCGATCCTGGGGAAAATCTCTGGATAGCTTCCAGGGTTGTAAGGACGACTGAATGTCAGTCACAGGCATTGTCTTTACCCTCAGTAGAGGGATGGTATATTGGAAGAGTTACAAGGCAGATACCGTGGTAGACTAGACGATAAAGGTCGGTGACATCGCTATCAAAGATGTAACCAAAGAGGAAGTCTGGGTGTATATTAGTTCCTAAGATGAACTAGGTTCCTTCCATTGTGAGAAATTTGAGGTGTGGCTTTAGCCTAGGAACCCCGGTCCTATCAGTAACCCAGACATGTTCTAAGGCAGTATCACCTGATCATGGAGATAGTTGATCTCCAAAGAGATCGAGGTTAGGAGAGTAGACTCAGAGGACAACATGGCGGATCCACTCAAAAAGGCCTTTTTCCCAAAAGAGACTTTTATGAGATGGTTGAGTATGGGATACTACAACCACCGCTGATTGTTGGGTATTGGATACTACAGAATATGGCCCTAGTGCAAGTGGGAGATTGTTTGTTGTATGTATGCCCTAGAGGCCATTATTGTACATGAGATGTATATGATAGTGGTTGCTGGGACATATATAGGGAAGACTTTCTTGCTCGACATGATAGTACGCTATCTGGTTGCTCTTTATCTTAACATGTATACTTACTGTCTCTCTGTTACATGTTGATAAAACCCTTAGGATGTGTACTCGACTTCCAGGATTACGATGCAGATCATACTAGTGGGGCCTGCGTAATCCATGAGTACATCTTTCAATGTTCGTAGTCGCGGGAATATCGAGACAGGGCATCGATATTCATGTGTAGACTAGCGTATATATTCTCGACCCATGTGATGGGCAATGGATGTTCCAATATCCATTGGTGTTTGACATCAGAGATGGTATACGGGTGCTCAGTGGAGACTGGGTACACTGAACGGACTCGCCGAGAACTCCCATATGGTATTATACCTCACGTCAGATGGCAGTTCTCTGGTGACACTGGTACAGCTTAGTCTGTCGACCCGAGATCGTCATAGAGTCTTGTTTGTCTTCCACTGTGCTTTGATTTCCTCCCTACCACGGCTCTACTGAGTCGTGCAAACAGGTGGTTTTTGGGTACAGTCCCGAGTCATATGGAGGCAATTAGCAATAGGAAGGGATTCGTCTCTTCCGGTATTGGGGTTGATGTTGCGCTATGCTCGACTGGCCATTACTGGAATTCCATAGCCAGAGTTGATGTGATTTACTGGTAAGTGTTATCAGTAGTTTCTCTAACCGTTATGGACCTTGTATCGGCATGACTTATCAGGCTATTGGGGTCTGACGTTATACCACCCCCAGGCTATGATATGCGACATATCTGACAAAGATACCGGACTGTATGGTAGTGTTACTTATTGGATTCGCAGGAGTATGAGCAGTCTTGCTTGTTGATCTTTTGATCGCTCAATACCCGGGTGGCCATTAAATTTACCAGACCGCTTGCGGCTTGTGGGTGTTTGATATGATCATCAACACCCAATACCGGGAGAGACTTCCCAGCCCCCACTAGTGTGACTGCCATCACAACACTGGTAGTCAAGCAAGATCCTAAGGGCTCTATCAATATGTATTCGCGATATGCTAACATATACACATATTAAGATAGATATAAACCAAGTAGCATACTACCATGTTTAACAAGACTGTTAATATTACTGTGAATATCCCAAGCTTCTATTAAGTAATATACAAGCTAGTATGATAAAATAATGGCTCCTAGGGCATATACACTAAGAATATATAAGCGATATATTAAAAGAAACATATGCACATATTAAAGTAGAATCAAACCAAGCAGCATACTATCATTTTTAGCAAGTATATCAATACAACTGTGAATATCCCAAGCTTCCATTAAGTAATATACGAACTAATATGATACAGTAATGACCTCTAGCGCATAAACACTAACAATCTCCCACTTGCACTAGGGCCATGTACTGGCATACCGCAGACCTATCATCTCGAATAACCTCTCGAACTGCGTCTAAAGAATGGCCTTTGTGAATGGATCAACAGTGTTATTCTCCGTATCTACTCTTTTCACCTCGATCTCCCGGCGATCTACGATCACCCTGATCTGGTGATACCGCTTTAAGATGTGTCTGGAATTCTGATAGGACCTGGGTTCCATCGCTAAATCTATAGCGCCGTTGTTGTCGCAATACAAAGGTATTGGATCAACACTAGTAGGAACCACCTGAAGTTCTGTGAGGAACTTCTTCATCCAGATAGCTTCTTTTGCTGCATCTCAAGCAGCTATGTACTACGCTTCCATCGTCGAGTCAGCAACGGTGCCCTGCTTGGAACTCTTCAAACAGACCGCCCCTCCATTGAGGGTAAAGACATAACCCGACATGGACTTGGAGTCATCCTTGTCACTATGGAAGCCGGAGTCCACAAAGGCCTCGATCTGGAGGTCCTTTCTGCCATACACCAAGAACATCTCCTTAGTCCTCGTCAGGTACTTGAGAATGTTCTTTACTGCTATCCTGTGCTTCTTCCTTGGGTTTTCCTGATACCGGCTTACAACGCTCAATGCGTATGCTACATCTGGTCTGGTACATAACATCGCATACATTATAAAGCCTACCGCAGAAGCGTAAGGTATAATCGACATGTGAGCCCTTTCCAAATCAGTCTTGGGAGACATCTCTTTGGAGAGGGTGATTCCGTGACAAGCCGGTAGGTTACCGTCCTTAGAATCTTCCATACTCAATTTTTTCAATATGGTGTCTATGTACCTGGACTGCGAAAGTCCCAACATCCTCTTTGATCTATCACGATAGATCTGGATCCCCAGAATGTAGGTGGCATAACCCAGGTCCTTCATGGAGAACTTCTGTGATAAGAATCCTTTGACTGACTGTAGAATAGGAATATCATTTCCTATTAGGAGAATGTCATCCACGTACAAGATAAGGAATACTACAGCTCTCCCTACAATCTTACTGTATATGCATGGTTCATCTGGATTCTTGATAAAGTCGAATTCTTTGACAATATCATCAAAACAGATGTTCCAACTCCGCGATGCCTGTTTTAGTCCATAAATGGACTTAAGCAACTTGCACACTTTACCGCTGCTCCCACTCTGAATGAATCCCTCTGGCTGATCCATATAGGAGCATTCTTCCAAATTACAATTTAGAAAAGCCGTCTTAACGTCCATCTGCCAGATCTCATAATCGTGGAAGGCTGCAATGGAAAGAAGGACCATAATGGATTTGAACATAGCCACTGGAGAAAAGTTTTCGTCATAGTCCAAACCAGGTCTTCTGACGAAAGCCCTTTGCAACAAGTCTAGCCTTATATGTTTCAACATGTCCATCTACACCAATCTCCTTTATGAAGATCCATTTGCATCCTACGGGTTTTACCCCATCTGGAGCAATGTCCAAAGTCCATACATTGTTAGTGTACATGGATTCCATTTTGGTCAGCATTGCATCCAGCCATCTTACTGAGTCGCCGCTCTGAATTGCTTGCTGGAAGCTAGTAGGATCATCATTTTCAATGATGCAATCTTCTCTATCCCCATCTATGAGAAAACCGTCGTATCTCTCGGGCGGATGAGACTGCCTACTACTTCTGCGGATAGGCGCTGGGATGTCCCTTTCTTCCGAAACTTCTGGTTCTACCATACTTTCTGTAACAGCTTGTGGTTTTGGGATTTCTTCCAGTTCTATTGCGCTTCAAGTTTTCTGATTTTCTAAAAATTTAGCTTCCAAGAAGTGGGCATGACGAGAAACAAAACCTATTGTTCCTCTGCTTAATAGAAATAATACCCTTTGGAGGTCTTTGGATATCCTACAAACTTACACTGTACTGAGCGTGCCTCGAGCTTATCCGCATGCTGCTTTTTAATAAAAGCTGGACATCCCCATGTCTTAAAGTGTTTAAGACAGGGTTTCTTCCCACTCCACATCTGATATGGTGTGGTAGGCACGGTCTTGGTTGGAACTTGGTTCAAAAGATAAGCAGCTAATTCTAGTGCATAACCCCAGAAAGTTCGCGGTAACTCAGCCTTACTCATCATAGAACGAACCATATCCAATATGGTTCGATTCCGCCTTTCTGATACACCATTCTGTTGTGGTGTGTATGGAGGAGTAAGCTGAGAGAGAATTCCATTCTCTTTTAAGTAACCCGGGAACACAGCACTTAAGTATTCACCACCTCTTGCATGTGTAGACATTGGACCGCATACGTCATTATGTACGAGTCCCAAGAGCGAGCTCGCTCTTACTCCATGTCTAGTAAACGGAGTCTTTGTCATCTTTCCCAAGAGACAAGATTCACAAGTAGCATAAGATTGATATTCGAACGGATTCAAATATCCTTCTCTATGTAACTTAGTCAACTGTGTTTCATTGATGTGACCTAGTCTACAATGCCATAAGAAAGCCAGATTTATTTCTGGAGACTTTCTTTTAAGTGTGTTCTGGACATTGAAAACCTGAGCTTGATTTAATACGTATATACCGTTATCTAATGTACCGGACCCAGTCAGAACTTGATTTAGGTGGATGTTTACTACATCGCTTACGAATGTAAAATCATATCCCTCTCTAGAAAGTGAGGATACTGATATGATATTACAAGTCAAACTAGGTACATACAAATAGTTACGTAGAATCAATATCTGCCAAATTGTCAGTTCTAGGCGATATTCTCCTACGGATTCAGCGTCCATGCTCATTCCGTTCGCAACTCTGAGAGACATATCACCTACACTGATAACTCTACGGTTTCTCAAAGCATGTAACGAATTACAGATATGAGATTCTGATCCGGTATCTAGTACCCAGGAAGTAGAGTTAATTGACAAACAGTTCTCAATTACAAACACACCCGAGGACGAAGCCACAACATGCTTCCAATCCTTGCTACTGGCTTCCAAAGCCCTGGAATCCTTCAGCCAATGCCCCTTCCCATAACAATAGGAACAGCCCTCCTTCCCTATCCAAGTCCCGAAACTTTTTCTCTTCCCTTTCCTTCTACTTTACGGACACCGTATATTGGCTTTGTGGAGGTCTTCTTCTTTTCACCCTTTGCTTTCGCCTTGGATGCAGAAGAAGAAGGTCCCCCATTAAGTAGAGCGGGTGTCTCCCTGCTTTCCTTCAGGGTGTAAGTAGAGGGTAGGGACTGTGGAAATAAGTCAGCATATGACCAATTTCCCAACGTGGTCTCCAGGTCTGTGCGTTCATTGATATAGCTAGTCATATGACCCGACAGCCAACCTCGCTTGAAGCAATTCGTTCGAGGTCACATATATTACGATACGAGATTGCTCTCCCTATAAATCTTTGTTATAGAGGAAGATTAAAACTAGGACCATCTTCTAGTGCTGCTTCTGGTATACACCATCTACTGAAGCCAACACGAGGCACTTGGTATTCGCACTGTCCTTTTCCTTTGTCTGACGGATATCTATATCCGCGACGGTGGAAACTGAACCTGGGACGGCGGGGGCTTGAGTTGTAATAGGGTGGTCCAGCTTGTCGTAGGCAATGGACATCTGGACAGACCTTTGCCAGTCATAAAAGTCAGATTCAGTCAATTTGTTATCTAGATGTAACCTAATCTTGGTCATATGGTCGCTGCAGTTGAGAGAGAGAAGAAAACACTTTAGCATGATGCTCTTGCAAGTTTAGATTGGTTTTTAGTTTATCTAAACAGGATGGCTCCCACTGTTTCTCAAATCCTTCCTCAAACCAAAAAAGAAGAATTAGTCAGGACTGATCTCACCGTACAATACTTGCTTAACCGTTCAGCCAGGCTAGTATCGGTACTTCGAGGGAGGTTTTACGACGCTTTCGCAAAGTTCCTTAATTAAATAACCTCTTTTCCCTAGGGCATAGCCCCGCTGACACCTTTCTCGACACCTACTTGGTTTATAGCATTGATCGTTAAGTGAAAGAATCACCCGATGAGTAGCATATACTGACAGTAGGATCGGGATCCAAATTTCATCGTGTGATAAAGATGAAGGAATCCTACCAAAATTATCATACTCCAAATGGTATGAAACTCTAGCAAGTTTCAGTTTCTTTAGAAACTCCCGATATTGATTTTTTCCCCATGCTCTTATGACCTTGACGTTGGCCAAAATATCATAAGTCACATGTCAAGTTCTACCCATTATTATCTTGTTAGTTTGAACCCACCCGTACATTCCCCTGACGTTGGCCAAATGGCAGTACGACTGTCCCAAACCAACTCATCTATCTATGCAACAGATGAATATCCAGCAGCTACTAAACATTATGCCTTGGCGTTGGTCAAAATACATAGCTTAAATACTACTGAATACCCAATTGAAATGACGGAGGGCTACGAATGGCTTTGGAAAAACCGTGAACGTAGTGAACTTGATATAACCGAAGGAACCTGATAGCTTTTTAAAAGGAGTGGTTAAAGCTCCGTAATTAAAAATTCTGCTCTTTTAAAATAACCGAGTGGTTTCTTTTAAATTTGTTCCAACGATTCAGCTTTGGTTTGTTTTCTTTGCATTAATATAATGCGTCCCATCATTTATCCTATCATTGCAGAAAAAAACAAAAATACAACGTCCTCTTATGCCATGCGCATTCGCCACTGGGCCCCGTCATTCACTCGTTAGGTTACTTAACTAACGACAGAGCGGGGGCTGGGCTAGCGCGGATGAAAAATATAAGCAACGCCTACTAGATATCATATATATATATATATATTGTATATTCGTCAGACGCAATAATAGGCATTCCAGATCACAGATAAACATATTTGATATACTAGGAATCCGCGTTTTGTTTGAGCCTGCAACAAAAGACGGATTACACGGTCGCGATGAATAGCCAAACCCCACCATAGACCCTTGCGGGTGAGGCACACTACCCGCCTAGTACCAGAAGTGAAACAGTCTCCCTTAACAACGTGAGTAGGCCATTTAACACTTCAAAGTACCCGGTAGTTTGTGCACCCCATCTTTGGTCTATCCTAGGAGCATAAAAGAGTTAATGAAATAATACAACGGTGGCTACAACCTCAACCCGGATGTGCCCCGCAAAAGAATATTACAATATATTACAATTTACATCGAATGAAAGATAAAAACTCTTATCTCACATCCCCGACTATTCATCCACGATGATCCAATGAAGTTCATATACACAAACCAATATCCATTACAGAAATGTGCAACCCCCAACTAACCTACATACTAGCAATTAGCGGAGGTTTACGAACACATCAAACACAACTTGAAACAACAAACAACATAAAACTGCGACTTCGAAACACCCGGTATTTGCCACAGTAAAGAGTTTACAGTAAAATCAAAATTGGCAAAAATAAACAACACCTGAAGCCCTAGATTAAAGTCAAAAAGCCACACCACAGAAATGAAGCATTTCCTCCCTACTAAGGCCAAGGTCGCAGGAAAAAGAGGCAATGTCGCCGGCCCGTTTTCGAGGAAGTGTCTCATTTTTGTTTGGTGTTCTTTTTGCTGTTCAAATAGCACTCTGTACTTGTTTAAATGATTTTCAAAGCCTCTTTGAAAATCGACAGAAACATGAACCTAGGCATCGATGTTTTCGGGTCGTTTCGGTTTCATAGTTTTAACTTGTTGTTTAAACTGTTAGCTATGGTTTAGTTGGCACTGATACCATTGTAAGTCCATGTCATGCACACCTTGTGTTCGTGGGGAGGAGGAATATATGGAAAAAAATTATCAATAGCTTCGTAACACGGACTTGAGCACACGAATCGTGTCTAAACCATTACTAACAAACTATGAGAGGTTTAACAACTCGGATTCGAAGTTATACCTCACGTTATTTGTCCTTCGGGTCTTCATCACTGTCCTCCACACCTCGTAGGCTCTATGGAACATGGGCACCTCAACGCCTCCTCGAGTCAAAGATGATCCACCCGAGAGTCTATATTTGAGCTCCTATCTCGAATCTGAGATAACTACGGCTTCTAGTTTGCTAATCTAGAAGTCCTAGAGGGTGTAGAGTGTTTAGATGGATTACTTAGTCACTTAAACACTAGGATTCTCAACTCATGAAAGCTATTAGGTTTTGAGGAAGAAGATGAAAACTTGAGGAGAGAGAAGTGTTTTGTGATAATCAAATGAATAATACTCATGCTAGAATAATATGAAGCATAATAATATCTCTCTTGATAATATCAAGATAATAGCTAACATGCTTCATTTAATTCTAAAGGTGAATCAGCTCATGAGTCATTAAGCATTTAATGTAAACATACACCTCATCCTCCACCTCATTTAGTTTAAATCCTAAAAGGAAATAAACACAAATGAGTCACCTTCTTCTAGAAGCTTCTTGAGAAATTACGAGACTGCCCCTCCCATCCTTATTTCCGAAAAACACGGATAATCTTTGACTGAATAAATCCATCTGTATAATACAAGAATCTGGCTTAAACCAAAGCCCACTAGTATTATCTGCCCGATCATAGTACGTGCACAAATGTACGTAAGTGATCGTGGCCCTGCCGTAAAACCATACGGTCTCTACACCTTTTGCCCGGTACAGGAAAAATCTCTGTGTGGAACTCTAAAAACTTGACACTACGCTGGCAGTTGGTTTAACCACAGGCCGCAAGTGGTACTAGCTGTACGTAACGGTCCCCAGGTAGATGTCGAGAAAAAGGACGATGAGGAAACCCATCCGAACTCCTACTGAGCCTATATGTGAAAATCTCCGTACTGTCCCGTCTGTTCGTTTAGGACTATCGCATATCGGGCCTAGGGGACGGTAAACAACATACCCCTAATAGCGGTATAAGTCGTGTCGGAGTAAAACCCATTACACCTTAAGAAACTACTGGAACCAACCAGTAAATCTCTCTTTCCCTGGCCAGGGACTTTGCGTAATGGCTCTCCATACACAGCGCGATATCAACCCCCAATACTGGGAGAGAGGAATCTTGTCTAACAGCCACTGCCTCCAAGTGCTTCGGGACTGCACCCAACTACTACATGTTTGCACGACTCCTTTGATCCATGGTAGGGTAGTAATCTAAGTACAATGGGAACACACCCGAGGCGAAGTAGCAGTGTCAAGTTGACGGACTAAGTTGTACTCATGTCACCTTGGAACTGCTATCTGACGATGGGTATAGAACCATCCAGCAGTTCCCGTAGTGTCTTGTCCGGTGTACCCGTAACCTAACGAGCACCTGCATACTATCTCTAGTACGACGTACTGATGGCTGTGGGACAGACCATCTCCCCAGCTGGGATGAGAAGCGTATACACCAGACTACTCCAGAGTATCGATGCCCCGTCTCGAAAATCCTATGACCAGAGACCTGTATAGGATGTTGCTTATAGACTACCCAGCCCCACTAGTGTGACTGCCATCACAACGCTGGTAATCAAGCAAAGATCCTAAGGGCTATACTAATATGTATAAGCGATATGCATATGTCAAAAGAAACATATGCACATATTAAAGTAGAATCAAACCAAGCAGCATACTATCATTTTTAGCAAGACCGTCAATACAACTGTGAATATCCCAAGCTTCCATTAAGTAATATACAATCTAGTATGATACAGTAATGACCTCTAGGGCATAAACACTAACAATCTCCCACTTGAACTAGGGCCATGTACTGGCATATCGCAGACCTATCATCTCGAATAGCCTCTCGAACTGCGTCTGAGGAATGGCCTTTGTGAATGGATCAGCGGTGTTATTCTCTGTATCTACTCTCTTCACCTCGATCTCCTGGCGATCTACGATCACCCTGATCAGGTGATACCGCTTTAAAATATGTCTGGACTTCTGATGGGACCTGGGTTCCTCCGCTAAAGCTATAGCGCCGTTGTTGTCGCAATACATAGGTATTGGATCAATACTGGTAGGAACCACCTGAAGTTCTGTGAGGAACTTCTTCATCCAGACAGCTTCTTTTCCGGCATCGCAAGCAGCTATGTACTCCGCTTCCATCGTCGAGTCAGCAACGGTGTCCTGCTTGGAACTCTTCCAACAGACCGCCTCTCCATTGAGGGTAAACACATAACCCGACATGGACTTGGAGTCATCCTTGTCACTCTGGAAACTGGAGTTGGCAAAGGCCTCGATCTGGAGGTCCTTTCTTCCAAACACAAAGAACATCTCCTTAGTCCTCCTTAGGTACTTGAGAATGTTCTTTACTGCTATCTAGTGCTTCTCCCCTGGGTTTGCCTGATACCGGCTTACAACGCTCAATGCGTATGCTACATCTGGTTTGGTACATAACATCACATACATTTTAGAGTCTACCGTAGAAGCGTAGGGTATAAACGACATGCGAGCCCTTTCCAAATCAGTCCTGGGAGACATCTTTTTGGAGACGGTGATTTCCTGACAAGCCGGTAGGTTACCGTGCTTAGAATCTTCCATACCGAATCTTTTCAATATGGTGTCTATGTACCTGGACTGCGAAAGTCCCAACATTCTCTTTGATCTATCACGATAGATCTAGATCCCCAGAATGTAGGTGTCATTACCCAGGTCCTTCATGGAGAACATCAGTGATAAGAATCTTTTGACTGACTGTAGCATAGGAATATCATTTCCTATTAGGAGAATGTCATCCACGTACAAGACGAGGAATACTACAGCTCTCCCTACAATCTTACTGTATATGCAAGGTTCATCTGGATTCTTGATAAAGTCGAATTCTTTGACAGTATCATCAAAACAGATGTTCCAACTCCGCGATGCCTGCTTTAGTCCATAAATGGACTTAAGCAACTTGCACACTCCCACTCTGAATGAATACCTATGGCTGATCCATATAGATGCATTCTTCTAAATTACCATTTAGAAAAGCCGTCTTTACATCCATCTGCCAGATCTCATAATCGTGGAAGGCAGCAATTGCAAGAAGGACCCGAATGGATTTGAGCATAGCCACTAGAGAAAAGGTTTCGTGATAGTCCAAACCAGGTCTTTGACGAAAGCCCTTTGCAACAAGTCTAGCCTTATAGGTTTCAACCTGTTCATCTACACCAATCATCTTTCTGAAGATCCATTTGCATCCTACGGGTTTTACCCCATCTGGAGCAATGTCCAAAGTCCATACTTTGTTAGTGTACATGGACTCCATTTCGGTCCGCATTGCATCCAGCCATTTTACCGAGTCGCCGCTCTGAATGGCTTGCTGGAAGCTAGTAGGGTCATCATTGTCAATGATTAAATCTTCTCTAACCCCGTCTATAAGAAAACCGTAGTATCTCTCGGGCGGATGAGACTGCCTAATACTTCTGCGGATAGGCGCTGGGATGTCCCTTTCTTCTGAAACTTCTGGTTCTACCATACTTTCAGAAACTGTTAGTTATATATATGCCCTAGAGGCCATTGTTGTACATATGATGTATATTATAATGGATGCTTGGATATATATAGAGAGGACTTTCTTGCTCGTCATGATAGTATGCTATTTGGTTTCACTTTATCTTAACATGTTGAATTATATTAGTTTACTGTCTTGCTCTCATGTAATATTTCAAAAAAATAAAATATTATTTTTAGGAATTTTTATAATTTAATATTATTTTTAATGAATATTTTAATATTTCGTTATAATTAAATACCGATAAATTGAGAATTTTTTTTGAAAATTATGGAAATTATTTTAAAAATGGAGTTTTATATAAATCATGCAAATTTTAAGTTTTTATGTTTAATTATATGCTAATTTAGTGCTAATTGCGATTAAAAATCGCTTATCGCGCTTTAAACATGTTTTGTGCAAACATGCACCATATCTTTTTTTTATTTACACTTGTGCATTTTCTATCATGGTTTGTTTTGGGTATACTATTGAGGAAAGAAGGAAATTAGAGGGAAAAGAAAAGAAAAGAAAAAGAAAGTCAAGAGGTATGGAGGGGGGTAGTTAGGAGGCATGGGTATTGACTTTGCACACACACTCTCTCTCTCTTTCCCTCACGACCTCCTTGGGCTCGGCCAGAGCATAGCAGCCCCTCCCCCTCATCTTCTTCTTCTTCTTCTTCTCCTCTTCATTCAAGCTTCAAAACCCTCCAAAACCCCATTCCCACTTCACAAAAGTTATGCACAACCTCACAAGCTACCCATTGGACCAAGAAAAATACGATTTTGGCGCTGTAGGAGATTCGTGGGAGCTAGATGAGATAACCTCTTTCACAATTAGTGTAGTGTTTCATGTGCTTTAGCCTCATTACAAGTTTAACATCGTTTTGGAGAAGTTTTGTGGACTTTGGAAAAGCCTAGAAAGGGTTGAGGTTATTTTGAGTTGGATTTGTGCTACTAAGCCTTGCATGGCATACTTGTGTACATACCCATTGTACATCCATATTTACATACATAAGTATTTGCACATACATAGATGATTCTGGCTTGATTTGAGATTTGGGAACCGCAAGATACTCATTAAAAATGATTCATTTTAAAAGAGAGGTTTTCCCTCAATATGTGCATATTACTATTCCATATTGCATGATATACTGATATGCTTACATTTCTTTTACATGTAGCATACATCATGCTTTTGATTATACGCATTGAGATATGTTGTTTCCATGATATTTCTTGATTTGGGAACCGTGGATATTTCAAAAGAGAGTATGTAATTATTTTAAAAACCCGGTTACCCTTGATATGATATTTCAGTGCGTCCACCATGTGTTTTCTCGGTGCTGAGAGCGACATGTGAAACCCGATTCGAGGAGGCGGATGAGGCCGATTGCGGGTACATGGTGGACTCGGTATGGTACCCCAGGGTGAGAACAGATCGCTTTGTAGTATACGGTGAGCCTGGCAGAGGGACTACTACCTACCGGTGATTGTATTTGAGCTCGGCGGATATCCGGAGGATACCGACCGGAGTCATGAGATGGATATGAGGGCCGACCAGGGTGTGCGGCGCCTGAGATATATGAGGATTTACGTGCCGATGATGGGCACGGTTTTCGTGATGTTTTTGAGTGTCGATGCTAGACACTCAGGTTCCATGATTTTGATATGTCGCGAGCGACACATGTTGATTTACATCCTCTTACTTCCATGCATATGCTTTATGATGTTTACATGCATGATGTTTTTGTTATTAGGTGACACGTGGAAGAGATCCATATACATACAGACATTGATTACATTGAGCATACCTCATTTTTATGATATACTGCTACCTGAGGCACTGACACGAGCTTTTGGTACTACACTTATTTATAGATGTTTACCCTAGCCACCTTATCATGCTTCAGACTTATTTTTATTGAGGATATTTTTTTTTACTGATCATATTGACCTAGGATTATGTCATACATGCAATTTCTGCTCTGTGATGTTTTCTATTCACTAGTTGGCAACTCACCCCCGTTGTGCCACAGTTCTTGCAGGTTTTGCCGTACAGGTTCATTGCGGCTTTTCTAGCACACTGCTTCCTTTCTGGGTGATTGCATTGGTAGGTGGGTTCTTTTGCATCAGAACCACCCTTGTATATATATTATTCAGTTGTATCTAGTAATTCCATCAACCAAAACTTATATATTGTTTCAGACTTAGAAAATCAGTTATGTATTATTTCGACCATAGAGTCGCGCGTTGTAGTATTATGGTTTTCATGTTGATTTTGAGTTCTATTGAGTTTTGATCCTCGCCCTTCGGCGTTGTATATTATACTGCTTGCGTGGTTGTAACCGTCGATTGACGAAGAGCTAGCTCCCGCTTGGGGATGCCTTTTCATTGTGCATATATACATATTATTCTTGTTGTACCCCGTTCTGGGTCAGTATATTCAAAGGAAACTCTGCCGAAATTTTCAGAAAAGACTATAGATTTTAAAAATGCATATTCGGCTTACTTATTTAAAAACCTTGTTTTTAAAACTTGTTTTCCTTACTTCTTAAAAACTAGTTTCTTATTTACACCTTAAAATGGTTTTAGATTTCTGGGCTTTTGGCTTACTTGAATTAGATGGGGTCCTATAGGCTTCATATGATTCAAGTGCCAGTCACGGGCTATTTCAGGTCGTGACAAAATTGGTATCAGAGCGCTAGGTTAACCTTGGTTCGAGTCTAAGTTTGACTATGTGGAGCCTAGGGCGTTTATATATATATAGGGAACTTAGTCTTGGCCTTACGGAATTTAGACTTAGTCGAGGGGGTATTAGACCCAAACTTTGGTCGCGTAGGTTGACCCTTGGTTGATGGAGTAGGTGACTTCAGTAGAGTAACGTATCGTGCATATGTTCCGCGGCATAGATACGACACACCACTCCGCTTAAAAAACCTTAGGATGTACATTTCTTTGCACAGTATTATATTCATTCCTATGATCTATCCTCATCGATACTGGTTATGATTTTGCTGCTACGATTGCACGGGCAGAGATAGCTACGGCTAGAGTTGCGTCAGCATGAGCTCATCACGGACGAGGACTGACCAGGGCGTTTTTCCAGAGACATACGACTGCATAGAAGGCTTCGTTTTATTTTGTTTTCGCGCCATGAGCGTTTGACAGATCGCTTTTACGAGATCTTCCGGATGTGCTGATCGGCACCATAGGATTAGGCTACTTCTAGAGGCCAGCCAGAAGTGATGACCATTGATATATCGCTTATTCACGATGATTGAGGCGCTGTTCAGCGTACATACGAATGAGCCACTTGTTGCTGCAAATGATGAGATATCGCCCAGGTGTTGGAGCTACTGCAGCATAAGTATATACTTAGAGATATGATGGTGTAAGTCCACGTTACCTCTCCCGGTTCTTTCGGGCTTGCGAAAATGATGAAAAACGATTTTTCGGGTCATGGCAACATGGACTATAAAACACAGATCTTTGCTAAACTACACACTAGCAACTAACAAGAGCTATTGCTACTCGGTTTGGGGTTATGCCTCAACTTGAACTCCTTCTCTTTGACTCTTGATGGTGGTCGTATGGTGCTTTCCTCGTTGCCTTCTCTTGTCGAAGATGGATCCACCTGAGGGTTTCTACCCTGAGCTCCTTTCTCGATCTTAAGAGAACTAAAGTGTCCGGCTTGCTAGACCTTCAACCTTAGAATGAGTAGAGAGTGGCTTTGGGTGTTTAATCTCCAAGGAAAGGTTTCTCAACTCATGAGAATGATTCTCCTTGAACTAAAGGAAGAGGAAGAGCAAAATGGAGGAGAGAGAATGGTTATGATAGAATGAGAATAGTTTTACAACCATATCAAATATATGTGAATTAATCTAATTAATAATATTAATCAAAATGAAAAAGGTGATGGTTGGTTTGATAAGACCATTATCATTTCACATTAAATACTTTTGCAAAGATCAAAGAGCATCTTGAAAAGAAATGATGATGGTCAAAGTTTCAACCATGGTCAACTAGTCAACCTTGGTCAACAAGTCAACAAACCCAACCATGACACAATTTCATTTAAATAACATTATCAATTGATATTACACATAATCATTAGGGTTTGGTAAACGACAACCGTCAACTGTGCATACACTCCCGAACCAAAACCCAAATGAGAATTCTCTTCCTCTGCCTCAGTCAACTGTGCATACACACCCGCATTCGTGTTCCGAGGAGCACGAATACTATGAGATAAAACTAACCCCAAAGCATATACTAGGATCTGGCTCAAACCATAGCCCACTAGTAAAAACTGTCCGGACACCAAACGTGCACAAGTGCGCGGATGTGAACGAACCCTGTCGCGAAACCATGCGACCTCTACTCTGTTTTGCCCAAAGGTGAATAACCCTCTGTGTGGGACTCTAAAGACTCGACACTACGCTGGCAGTGGGTTTAACTACAGACCGCAAGCGGCACTAGCTGTACGTAACGGTCCCTAGGTAGATGCCGATAAGAAGACGGATGAGGTGAAACCCATCTGAACTCCTACTGAGCCTGAATGTGACAATCTCCGTACAGTCCGGTCTGTTCGTCTGAGAACATTGTATGGTGGGCCTAGGGGGGCGGTAAACGTCAGTCCCCTACTAGCGGTACAAGTCGTGTCGGAGTGTAGCCTAGAACACCTGAGATAACACTGGAAACCAACCAGTCTATCTTGCTTGCCCTGGCCAGGGACTTTGTGTAATGGCTCTCCTAGACACAGCGCGATATCAACCCCCAATACCGGGAGAGACGAATCCTGTCTAACCGTCACTGCCTCCAAGTGCTTCGGGACTGCACCCAAAAACTACCTGTTTGCACGACTCCTTTGAGCCGTGGTAGGGTAGTAATCGAAGTACAATGGGAACACACTTGAGGCAAAGTGATAGTATCAAGTCAACGGACTAAGCTGTACTCATGTCACCTGGGAACTGATAACTGACGATAGGTATAGTACCAACCAACAGTTCCCGACGAGTCCTGTCCAGTGTACTCGTAACCGAACGAGCACCCGCATACTATCTCAAGTACGGCGTACTGACGGCTGTAGGACAGACCGTCTCCTAAGCTGGGATGAGAAGCGTATACGCTAGTCTACTCCGGAGTATCGATGCCCTGTCTCGATAGTCCTACGACTAGGGACCTGCATAAGGATGTGCTTGTGGATTACCCAGCCCCCACGAGTGTGACTGCCATCACAACGCTGGTAATCAAGCAAAGATCCTAAGGG
Source organism: Agapanthus africanus (assembly GCA_030015575.1). NCBI lineage: Eukaryota > Viridiplantae > Streptophyta > Magnoliopsida > Asparagales > Amaryllidaceae > Agapanthus > Agapanthus africanus. The sequence continues at coordinate 478,707,044 of JASDDO010000014.1, read as the reverse complement.
CTCCACTAATGTGTAAAGGCGATATGCTAAAAGAAACACATGCACACATTAAAGCAGAAACAAACCAAGTAGCATACTACTATATTGAGAAAGATTGTCTATACAAGGAGAATATCCCAAGCTTCCATTAAGTAATATACAAACTAGTATGATACAGTAAAGGCCTTTAGGGCATATACACTAACAATCTCCCACTTGCACAAAGGCCATGTACTGGCGTATCGAAGACCTATCATCTCGATCAGCCGCTCGAACTGAGTCTGGGGTAAGGCCTTTGTGAATGGATCAGCAGTGTTATCTTCCGTAGCAACTCTCCGAACCTCGATCTCCTGGCGACCCACGATCTCCCTGATCAGGTGATACCGCCTCAAGATGTGCCTGGACTTCTGATGGGACCTGGGTTCCTTTGCTAAAGCTATAGCCCCGTTGTTGTCGCAAACAGAGGTATTGGATCAACAATGGACGGAACCACCTGAACTTCCTCATCGAGACGGCTTCTTTTGCGGCATCAGATGCAGCGATATATTCCGCTTCCATCGTCGAGTCAGCAACGGTTTCCTGTTTGGAACTCTTCCAACACACCGCCACTCCATTGACGTTAAAGACATAACCCGACATGGACTTGGAATCATCCTTGTCACTCTGGAAGCTGGAGTCAGCAAAGGCCTCGATCTGGAGGTCTTTTGCGCCATACACCAAGAACCTCTCCTTAGTCCTTCTCAGGTACTTGAGAATGTTCTTTATCGCTATCCAGTGTTTCTCCCCAGGGTTTGACTGATACCTGCATACCACACTCAGTGCATAAGCTACATCTTGTCTGGTACACAACATCGCATACATTATAGAGCCTACCGCAGAAGGGTAGGGTATAATAGACATGCGATCCCTTTCCAAATCAGTCTTGGGAGACATCGCTTTGGAGAGGGTGATCCCATGACAAGCCGGTAGATTACCGCGCTTGGAATCTTCCATACTGAATCTTTTCAGTATGGTGTCGATGTACCTGGACTGTGAAAGTCCTAATATCCTCTTGGATCTGTCACGATAGATCTGGATCTCCAGAATGTAAGAGGCATCACCCAGGTCTTTCATGGAGAACCTGTGTGACAAGAACCCTTTGACAGATTGTAGAATAGGAATGTCATTTCCTATCAAGAGAATGTCATCCATGTATAAAACGAGGAATACGACAGTTCGTGCTACAAATCTACTATAGATGTATGGTTCATCTGGATTTTTGATAAAGCCAAAATCTTTGACCGTCTCATCAAAACAGATGTTCCAACTCCGCGATGCCTGCTTCAGTCCATAGATGGACTTCAGCAACTTGCACACTTTTCCGCTGCTCCCACTCTGAATGAAACCCTCTGGCTGGTCCATATAGACACACTCCTCTAAATTTCTATTTAGAAAAGCGGTCTTTACGTCCATCTGCCAGATCTCATAATCGTGGAAGGCAGCAATGGCAAGAAGGATCCGAATGGATTTGAGCATAACCACTGGAGAAAAGGTTTCGTCATAGTCCAAGCCAGGTCTTTGACGAAAACCCTTTGCAACAAGTCTAGCTTTATAGGTCTCAACCTGTCCACCTACACCAATCTTGCTTTTGAAGATCCACTTGCATCCTACGGGTTTTACCCCATCTGGAGCAATGTCCAACGTCCATACATTATTGGTGTACATGGACTCCATTTCGGTCCGCATTGCATCCAGCCATTTTACCGAGTCAACGCTCTGAATGGCCTGCTGGAAGCTAGTAGGCTCATCACTATCAATGATGCAATCCTCTCAATCCCCGTCTATGTGAAAACCGTAGTATCTCTCGGGCGGATGATACTGCCTACTACTTCTGCGGAGCGGCGTAGGAATGTCCTGATCTTTCGAACCCTCTGGTTCTACTAAGCTTTCAGTAATAGCTCGTGGTTCTGGAATTTCTTCCAGTTCTATTGCTCTCCCACTTATCTGATTTTCCAAAAATACAGTTTCCAAGAAGTGGGCATGACGAGAAACAAAAACCTTTTGTTCCTCTTCACAATAGAAGAAGTATCCCTTGGAGTTCTTTGGATATCCCACAAACTTGCACTGTACTGAGCGTGCCTCGAGTTTGTCCGCATGCTGCTTTTTGACAAAAGCTGGACATCCCTATGTCTTAATGTGCTTAAGATAGGGTTTCTTCCCACACCACATCTGATATGGTGTGGTAGGCACAGTCTTAGTTGGAACTCGGTTCAAAAGGTATGCAGCTGATTCTAGTGCATATCCCCAGAATGACCGCGGTAACTCAGCGTTACTCATCATGGACCGTACCATATCCAATAGGGTTCGGTTCCGTCTCTCCGATACACCGTTATGTTACGGAGTGTATGGAGGAGTAAGCTGAGAGAGAATTCCATTCTCTTTTAAGTAATCCAGTAACTCGGCACTCAAGTATTCACCACCTCGATTAGATCTCAGTGTCTTGATACTTTTGCCTGTTTGTTTTTCCACTTCATTCTTATATTCCTGGAATTTTCCAAAGGCTTCGGATTTATGTTTCATTAAGAAGACATAACCGTACCTTGAAAAGTCATCCGTAAAAGTAATGAAGTAAGAATAATCGCTTCGTGCATGCGTAGACATTAGACCGCACACGTCGCTGTGTACGAGTCCCAAGAGCTCGTTCGCTCTTACTCCGTGTCCAGTGAACGGAGTCTTTGTCATCTTTCCTTTGAGACAGGATTGACAAGTTGCATATGATTGATATTCGAACGGATCCAAATATCCTTCTGTATGTAACTCCGTCAACCTTCTCTCATTGATGTGACCCAGTCTACAATGCCATAAGAAAGCTTGATTTGATTCCGGAGACTTTCTTTTGTGTGTATTCTGGACATTGAAAATCTGTGGTTGGTTTAATACGTATATTCCATTGTTTACTGTACCTGACCCAATCAGAATTTGATTAAGGCGAATGTTTACAACATTGCTTACAAATGCAAATTCATAACCTTCTTTAGATATTAAAGATACAGAAATGATATTACAAGTTGAATTGGGTACAAAATAACAATTACGCAAAACCAAAACGTGTCCATCTGACAACCCAAGGTGATAGTCCCCCACGGACTCAGCATCCATGCCAGCACCGTTTGCAACTCTGAGGGTCATATCACCTGCCTTCAAAACCCTACGGTTTCTCAATGCCTGCAAAGAATTACAGATATAAGATCCTGATCCGGTATCCAATACCCAGGAAGTAGAGTTTATTGATAGACTGTTTTCAATAACATACACACCTGAAGCTGAAGCCGCAACATGCTTCAGATCCTGTGTTCTGGCCTTCCAAGCCCTGCAATCTTTCTTCCAGTGTCCACTCTTGTGACAGTAAAAGCATTCTTCCTTTCCCACAAGCTTTCCCGCTTCCTTTGTTGCTTTTGCCTTTCCCTTCGTATCCACTTTACAAACACCGCCCCTTGGTTTGGCAGGGGTTTTCTTCTTCTTTCCCTTGGCTTTCGCCTTCGACCTAGAAGAGGAAGCTCCTCCTACAAACAAAGTGGATGTTTCCCTACCCTTCTGTAGGGTGCCCTCTGCACTACTCAGCATGTTGAGGAGTTCTGAAAGTTCAACTTCCTTTTCCTGTAAGTTGAAGTTCAGGATGAACTGGGCGTAAGTGGAAGGAAGGGACTGGAGAATCAAGTCCGTATAGAGCTCATTCTCCAACGTGGTCCCAAGGTCCGTGAGCTCCTCAATGAAGTCAATCATCTTAAGCACGTGTTCCGCTACCGGTGATCCGATGGCCAATCTCGCCGAAAACAGCTTTTTCGAGACTTTGTATCTGGTGATATGGGATTGCTCTCCATACAGTTCTTTTGTATGAAGAAAAATGGATTCAAGGTCCATATTCTCGTGCCTCCTCTGGTGTTCATTGTCCATAGAGGAAAGCACGATGCACTTGGCCTTCGCGCAATCAATCTCCCAAGTCTTACGGATTTCCTTATCCGCGACGCTGGAGGTGGGACTTGGGGCAGAGGGAGCTTTAGTGGTAAGGAGATACCCCAACTTGTCGTAAGTGATTGCTATTTTGACATTCCTGAGCCAATCTTTGTAATTTGGCCCTGTCAGTATGTTTCTAACTAGTAGTAACTTAAGTCCAGTCATGTTGTTTGGTCGCTGCAATTAGGAGAGAGAGAAGAAACACTTTAGCATGATGCTCTTGAAAGTTGATAGTGGTTTTTAATTTGTCTAAACAGGATGGCTCCCACTGTCTCTCGAATCCCTCCTCAAACCATAAAGGAAGAACTAGTCGGGATCAATCTCACCGTACAATACTTGCTTAACCGTTCAGCCAGGCCAGTGTCGGTACTTCGAGGGAGGTTTTCCAACGCTTTCGCGAAGTTCCTTAATTAAATAACCTCTTTTCCCTGTGGACGTAGCCCCGCTAACAACTTTCTAGACACCTACTTGGTTTATAGCATTGATCGTTAAGTGAGAAAGTTCCGGATGAGTAGCGTATACTCACAGTAGGATCGGGATCCAAATATCATCGCGTGACAAAACTGAAGGAATCCTACCAGAATCATCACACTCCAAATGGTATGCAGCGCTAGCAAGTTTCAGTTCTTTTGAAACTCCCGATGTGGATTTTTTGCCCCATGCTCTTATGACCTTGACTTTGGCCAACAAATCATAAGTCACATGTCAAGTTCTACCTGTCATTCTCCAGGTTAATTTGAACCCACCCGTACCTACCCTTGACTTTGGCCAACAAGGAAGTACGACTGTCCCAAACCAACACATCTATCTATGCTGCACATGAATACCCAATAGCTACCAATCACTATGCCTTTACTTTGGCCAACAAACATAGCTTGAATATTATTGACCATCCATGTGAAACGACGGAGGGCTACGAATGGTTTTGGCGAAACAGTGAACGTAGTGAACTTGATATAATCGATGGAACGAGATAGATTTTAAAAGGAGTGGTTTAAGCTCCGCGTTTAAAAGTTATTTTGAAAAGAAACTGAGTGGTTTTTGAAAGTGTTCCAACGACTTTTACTTTGGTTTATTTTTCTTGCATTAATTTTAATGCGTCCCATCAATTAATCCTACCATTGCAGAAAACAACGAAAATATGACGTACGCTTATGCCATCCGCATTCTCCACGAGGTCCCGTTATCACCCGTTAGGTTACTTAACTAACGACAGAGCGGGGGCTGGACTAGCGCGGATGCAAAACATAAGCAACGCCTAAATAGATATCTACATATAGAGATATATATACATTCGTCAGATGCAATGATAGTCATTCCAGATCACAGATGAATACATTGGATATACTAGGAATCCTCATTCCGTTCGAGCCTGTAACGAAGAGCGAATTACACGGTCGCGATGTATAGCCAAACCCCACCCTAGACCCCTACGGGTGCGGCAAACTACCCGCCACGTATCCGATGTGAAGCAACCTCCCTCAACGACGTGAGTAGGCCACTCGGCACTTTGAGGTACCCGGTAGTTTGTGCACCCCACCTTGGGTCTATCCTAGGAGCAAAAACAGTAAAAAGAAATTATACAATGACGGCTACAACCCCGACCCGGTTGTGCGGCCATACAAATAATATTACATCAATTTACATATTACAAGAATTGAAAGATAAACAAAACTCTCATCTCACAATTCCCCCCGGCTATTCATCCGCGACAATCCAACGAATTCATATACGCAATCCATCAACATTACAGATCACAGATATGTATAACCCCCACTAATCGACGTATAGCGATTAGCAGACGTTCAATACATATATAACAATACAGATATAACCCATTAGACAAAGTCTATAGAAAATCGACCAAAATACGGATTTGTAACCACCCCAAAAACAAATTTGTTCTCTGGAAATTCTGGGCAGAAACAAACCATCTCAAAAATCACAAAATACCACCAGAAACAAACTGCAGGAGAAAAGATCCACGGCCGAGTCAACTCGGCCGCGGAACCGCGGTGAGTCGGTCGGTTCGCTGGATCGTTTTTCTTGCCTGTTCATTAAAAAGCATGAGCCGATTTTTAAGACATGATTTATTATTTTTTGAGCAGAAATAAAAATCGGAAGAAACTAGGATTTTCCGGGGTGTTTCGCGGTTTTTTGTCCGGTCGAAATTCTAGATACTTTGCTAACATGCTAGGGTGTGTTTAGTTCAGCTCTGATACCACTGTAAGTCCATGTTACCTCTCCCGGTTCTTTCGGGCTTGCGGAAATGATGAAAAACGATTTTTCGGGTCATGGCAACATGGACTATAAAACATGGATCTTTGCTAAACTACACACTAGCAACTAACAAGAGCTATTGCTACTCGGTTAGGGGTTATACCTCAACTTGAACTCCTTCTCTTTGACTCTTGATGGTGGTCGGATGGTGCTTTCCTCGTTGCCTTCTCTTGTCGAAGATGGATCCACCTGAGGGTTTCTACCTTGAGCTCCTTTCTCGATCTTAAGAGAACTAAAGTGTCCGGCTTGCTAGACCTTCAACCTTAGGATGAGTAGAGAGTGGCTTTGAGTATTTAATCTCCAAGGAAAGGTTTCTCAACTCATGAGAATGATTCTCCTTGAACTAGAGGAAGAGGAAAAGCAAAATGGAGGAGAGAGAATGGTTATGATAGAATGAGAATAGTTTTACAACCATATCAAATATATGTGAATTAATCTAATTAATAATATTAATCGAAATGAAAAAGATGATGGTTGGTTTGATAAGACCATTATCATTTCACATTAAATGTTTTTGCAAAGATCAAAGAGCATCTTGAAAAGAAATGATGATGGTCAAAGTTTCAACCATGTTCAACTAGTCAACCTTGGTCAACAAGTCAACAAACCCGACCATGACACAATTTCATTTAAATAACATTATCAATTGATATTACACATAATCATTAGGGTATGGTAAACGACAACCGTCAACTGTGCATACAAACCCGTACCAAAACCCTAATGAGAATCCTCTTCCTCTGCCTCAGTCAACTGTGCATACACACCCGCATTCGTGTTCCGAGGAGCATGAATACTATGAGATAAAACTAACCCCAAAGCATATACTAGGATCTGGCTCAAACCAGAGCCCGCTAGTAAAAACTGTCCGGACACCAAACGTGCACAAGTGTGCGGATGTGAACGAACCCTGTCGCAAAACCATGCGAGCTCTACTCTGTTTTGCCCAAAGGCGAATAACCCTCTGTGTGGGACTCTAAAGACTCGACACTACGCTGGCAGTGGGTTTAACCACAGACCGCAAACGGCATTAGCTGTACGTAACGGTCCCCAGGTAGATGCCGATAAGAAGACGGACGAGGTGAAACCCATCTGAACTCCTACTGAGCCTGAATGTGACAATCTCCATACAGTCCAGTCTGTTCGTCTGAGAACATCGCATGGCGGGCCTAGGGGGGCGGTAAACGTCAGTCCCCTACTAGCGGTACAAGTCGTGTCGGAGTGTAGCCCAGAACACCTGAGATAACACTGGAAACCTACCAGTCTATCTTACTTGCCCTGGCCAGGGACTTTGTGTAATGTCTCTCCTAGACACAGCTCGATATCAACCCCCAATACCGGGAGAGACGAATCCTGTCTAACCGTCACTGCCTCCAAGTGCTTCGGGACTGCACCCAAAAACTACCTGTTTGCATGACTCCTTTGAGCCGTGGTAGGGTATTAATCAAAGTACAGTGGGAACACACTTGAGGCGAAGTGACAGTGTCAAGTCAACGGACTAAGCTGTACTCATGTCACCTGGGAACTGATAACTGACGATAGGTATAGTACCAACCAACAGTTCCTGACGAGTCCTGTCCAGTGTACTCATAACCAAACGAGCACCCCCCATACTATCTCAAGTACGGCGTACTGACGGCTGTGGGACAGACCGTCTCCCAAGCTAGGATGAGAAGCGTATACTCTAGTCTACTCCGGAGTATCGATGCCCTGTTTCGATAGTCCTACGACTAGGGACCTACATAAGGATGTGCTTGTGGATTACCCAGCCCCCACGAGTGTGACTGCCATCACAACGCTGGTAATCAAGCAAAGATCCTAAGGGCTCCACTAATGTGTAAAGGCGATATGCTAAAAGAAACACATGCACACATTAAAGCAGAAACAAACCAAGTAGCATACTACTATATTGAGCAAGATTGTCTATACAAGGTGAATATCCCAAGCTTCCATCAAGTAATATACAAACTAGTATGATACAGTAATGGCCTCTAGGGCGTATACACTAACAGATGGAAGGTCGCTAGTCACCCGAGAATTAATGACTAGGACAAGTGGTTCATTCGCTTACCCGATTCGAGGTCATCAGATAGATTGATTCCAGCTAGAGACGACTTCACGCAGATTCGTTGAGAGTCGATAGAGATGATCGAATGTCAGGAAACCGTATTCCAAGTTTAAAATATTAGGAAAGACATGCAGGCAATTATATGGACCCTCTACAAGAATGAAACCCTAACTCGACATAATGATCTTGTGAAAGCCTTTGAACCTTAGGGTTTGTGGAAGTTCCGCGGCTCCATTAGTGAGGCTTGAGTTTGCCCTTCTACGGCTGGACCACTGATGTTGTGGTATGTACTCGATACTATTAAACTGTACCCAAGATGTTGATCTCTTGCGGGATTATGAGGTTTTGACATATCGATCGGATGGTTCGACATCTTTCGGATATCATGTGATGGGATACACTGCTTGAGAGACTCCAGATACGAGTAGAGCCGTTGGAGCGCAGTCTATGCAGCCACGAGAAGAAGAGTCTGAATCAGTCGACATTGGAGCAGAGTGAAGTAAAAAGCTCGCACGAGATGACATTCCACTCCGCTGACATCAGAGATGCAATACGCATGCAGAGGCGTTGGGATGCGACCAGTTTCCGAGGAAATGCTGTGCTGAGGACGCAGATGACCAGAGAAGAACCAGGAAAGAATTGCCCCGTTAGTACACCTGACGGGGCCGATGAGCCGATTGATTGTGAGATAGGTAATCCGCAGAGAGTACAAGGACCCAGAGATAGAGGACGCCAGACCGTGAGCAGGAGACAAGTAGTTATCTTGCGCTGCTAGCATTGGATGCACCGACACCTTCTCGACAGCGAAGGAGGAAATATCGACGATGGTATTTATTATTTGTGATTTGGTGATTTGATTATCACGTATCCGTCATCTTGGATTTCGGTATATTATGAGATCTATTCTCATGATTTAGTCTTGATGAATGAGTTTTATGATATTTGTTTTCGTGCACCATGGTTGCACCTACTGGGTATTCATATTTTGTGCATAGTATTACGCTTAAGGTATTGATTGTGATTTCATGCCTATTTTATGCCGGTAATTTGATTTACGCTTTCAGTATAGTTTTCATGCACTTTTAGTGTTTTGGTTTGGATTTTAGTGCGTGATGAGCGCATGTTTTTGAAATACGATTTTGGTGCACACCAGATGCACTAAATCTGGATTCCTTGTGCATGTCAGATGCACCTGATTTTGCTGTCAGGCACGCCCGTTTCCCTTGGCAGATGTTTCGTGCATACCCGTTGCACCTATACGATGTTTCTGTTCACATGTATGGCACATATATGGATTTTGATTTCCGTGCGCACCAGACTCACAGGGTATTCTTATATACATTTTTGGGATTTATTCTTTATGGACCAGTACTTTTTTATGATATTTGCTATGTGTTTTCGTACTGAGCAGAACTAGTCAGAGGACAGTACCTGGACATATTTTGCACGCATTTCCTTTAGTTATTTACATATATAGATTTCATATATACATGTATAATTTTGATATATAGCATATTGGTTTTGTTTTGGACTTGACATTTATGTCTTTACCATGACTCCGATGATTGCGGGATACTTGACGGAGTTTTGATTTTGAGTTATCTACTCATTACTCATGCGCATGCATTGCGCTATGATGCGTTTTATGTATTGAAGATTTCGGAGCCCCGACGACTAGGACTTTTTATCGAAATGTTTTAAGAATTTGGGGGTTTAAATTTAAATTCGGGGACCGAATTTCTTTAAGGGGGGAAGATTGTAACATTTGAAAAAAATAAAATATTATTTTTGGGAATTTTTATAATTTAATATTATTTTTAATGAATATTTTAATATTTCGGTATAATTAAATATCGATAAATTGGGAATTTTTTTTGAAAATTATGGAAATTATTTAAAAGAGGTTGTTTTATATAAATTATGCAAATTTTAAGTTTTTATGTTTAATTATATGCTAATTTAGTGCTAATCGCGATTAAAAATCGCTAATCGCGCTTTAAACATGTTTTATGCAAACATGCACCATATCTTTTTTTTATTTGCACTTGTGCATTTTCTACCATGGTTTGTTTTGGGTTTACTATTGAGGAGGGAAGGAAATTTGAGGGAAAAGAAAAGAAAAGAAAAAGAAAGTCAAGAGGTATTGAAGGGGTAGTTAGGAGGCATGGGTATTCACTTTGCTCACACACTCTCTCTCTCTTTCCCTCACTCCCTCCTTTGGCTCGGCCAGAGCATAGCAGCCCCTCCCCCTCATCTTCTTCTTCTTCTTCTTCTCCTCCTCTTCATTCAAGCTTCAAAACCCTCCAAAACCCCATTCTCACTTCACAAAAGTCGTGCACAACCTCACAAGCTACCCATTGGACCAAGAAAAATACGATTTTGGCGCTGTAGGTGATTCTTGGGAGCTGGATGAGGTAACCTCTTTCATAATCAGTGTAGTTTTTTATGTGCTTTAGCCTCATTACAAGTTTAACATCATTTTGGAGAAGTTTTGTGGACTTTGGAAAAGCCTAGAAAGGGTTGAGGTTATTTTGAGTTGGATTTGTGCTAATAAGCCTTATTAGTGACCTATAAACCCCCAGGATGGTAGAAAACCCAGACCAACCAAAACTGAAACCCAAAAATACGGATTTTCAGAACTTTCATGTCGGTTTATGGACTTTGAGTGTGCAGGCAAATCTGGAATGAACTGGGATGTTTACTGGAAAAATAAACACGTCCAGAGACCTGTTTGAGACCATAGGAACCCACTGTAGCAAGACAACCCACAATGGGAACCACTAGGCCGGCGAAACCGGATTTCCATGAGAGAGGGCTCGGGCACTTGGTGAGGGTGTGGGTCCAGGTTTCTTCTGTAAGACACATATACACTACATATCACCCTAGTGTTGTTTGCTCACTTGGTTATCACCCTAATCCAAATCTGGGACCAATTTCCTATGGTGTAGTAGTACGATATTGCCACGACTTAAACTTTATATACCAAATCTTGGTTTATGTGTTGGATTGGTAGCCCAAAGGAAATCTGGAGTGACCCTAGACACTTACTGGAAAAACTAGCAGGACTAATACCCTATATTGACTTCCAGGAGACTACCGTACAGACTTGACACCCCAATTCCCTAACAGGGCCGGCGTCGCCGGAATTCTAGGGTAGGAGACCGGCCACCTTGTGGAGTCAGGAGTCCTAGTTGCTTTCATAGCTCATTTACACTTTATACATCACTCCAGTATTGTTTTGGAACATTGTTTTCACCTTATACAAAATCTTTACATGTGTTGCTATTTTGACTCAACTTGTGGTTTTGCGTATTTACATTCTTGATTTTTGGTATTTGTGCTTTATCTCGATCTTGTGATGTTCATACATCTATATCGAGTGATATCGGGTTGTTTTGCGAGAGCAAACCATAGGTTCTAACCTATAGGCTTTTAAGCGTGTCGTTTTAGTTTTGATTTGGTTTTAACTCGATGCGATATGTTATGATGTGTAGGTACCCCACGAAGACTTCGAGACGACAAGCAAGCGCGCGACAGCATCGGCAACGGAAAGCGAAAGCAAGGTGAATAGATTATATCTATGGGAGAAGTCGGGTGGATGGTGTATAGCACCCCCGCAGTCCGATACTTAGTATAGTATATATATACTATTTATTATAGCTTATTATGTGTCGTGGATATAGAGATGAGATTAGGTGTACTATGATTAGATTAGAGTATAGAAGTAAACTAGTATAGTTCCTAGTTGCGAACCCTAGAATAGGTTTACACCCACACGCACACACATGCATTTTTGTTATACATATACCTAGATGACGAGGATTGTGGATGATATTTGGAGATGAGTCGACGAGATTGGGCATAGTGCCATGAGATCGGTGATATATTGTGATTCGTATTTGGGATACGACATATGATTTTAGCGGTCCTTTAGACGTGTGTTCCACACACGCATTTATATTTATGTAGACAGTATCGATTTGTACTAGACTTAGATCAGTACCCCAGTTCATGAGATATGATGATAAGGATACCAGATAATTGATGAGATGAATGTGATATTGTCCCGTACCCAGCTTTTGGGATGTCGTACGATGATTTACCGTACGAGCTTTATATTGATGATAGATCCACACTCAGGACTCGAGGATGTCATATGTATTGTATCGTACGCGGTACCATTGAGGCAGGATCACCGACTATTATATATGTATATATGTATCGACTCAGATTTAGGTGGTTTCCATACCCCTTTCCATTAGCTTGTTAGTTAGATCTATAGTTACCTTGTAGATGTTAGATTAGAACCGAGTCATACCTATTTCAAAACTAACGAATCGGGAGTATTTTAAAGATAGGCAAAGGGATTATACAGATATTTCCAAAAGATGCAGCTTTTCTTAACAACACCGTAACCCTTATTTTTCTAAAAAAAACCGATTCGTCGTATTTTCAAATGGCATAACTGTAAGATATATACATATTGTTGTAGATTCTTCACTGTTGCATTTATTATTCATTTGCCGCATATTCTTGCTGTTCGCATCGCATTGCATGTTAAAATAGTTAATGTTGTATTAAAACCATGATGTTAGGACACCAGCACCATTATCGATGATGCGTATGTTCCACATACACCTGCTTGCCGGCTCACACACTTCATCATCGATAATTGCCATGTCACTATACTGTAGTAATGTTGCATTAAGGATATGATCTCTTGCATGGCATAATTGTGTACATACCCATTGTACACGCATATTTACATACATAAGTATTTGCACATAAATATATGATTCTGGCTTGATTTGAGATTTGGGAACCGTAAGATACTCTTTAAAACTGATTCATTTTAAAAGAGCGGTTTTCCCTCAATTTGTGCATATTACTATTCCATATTGCATGATATACTGATATGCTTACATTTTTTTTACATGTCGCATACATCATGCTATTGATTATACGCATTGAGATATATTGTTTCCATGATATTTCTGGATTTGGGAACCGTGGATATTTCAAAAGAGAGTATGTAATTGTTTTGAAAACCCGGTTACCCTTGATATGATATTTCAGTGCGTCCACCATGTATTTTCTCGGTGCTGAGAGCGACATGTGAAACCCGATTCGAGGAGGCGGATGAGGCCGATTGCGGGACATGGTGGACCCGGTATGGTACCCCGGGGCGAGAACGGATCGCTGTGTAGTAGACGGTGAGCCTGGCAGAGGGACTGCTATCTACCGGTGATTGTATTTGAGCTCGACGGATATCCGGAGGATACCGACCGGAGTCATGAGATGGATATTAGGGCCGACCAGGGTGTGCGGCGCCTGAGATATATGAGGATTTACGTGCCGATGATTGGCACAGTTTTCATGATGTTTTCGAGTGTCGATGTTAGACACTCAGGTTCCATGATTTTGATATGTCGCGAGCGACACATGTTGATTTACATCCTCATACTTTCATGTATAAGATTTATGATGTTTGCATGCATGATGTTTTTGTCATTGGGTGACACGCGGACGAGATCCACATACATAGAGACATTGATTACATTGAGCATACCTCGTTTTTATGATATACTGCTACCTGAGGCACTGACACGAGCATTTGGTACTACACTTATGTATAAATGTTTACCCTAACCACCTTATCATGCATCAGACTTATTTTTATTGAGGATATATTTTTTTTTACTGATCGTATTGACCTAGGATTATGTCATACATGCGATTCCTGCTCTGTGATGTTTTCTATTCACGAGTTGGAAACTCACCCCCGTTGTGCCACAGTTCTTGCAGGTTTTGCCGTACAGGTTCATTGCGGCTTTTCTGGCACACTGCATCCTTTCTGCGTGATTGCATTGGTAGGTGGGTTCTTTTGCATCAGAACCACACTTGTATATGTATTATTCAGTTGTATCAAGTAATTTCATCAACCAAAACTTGTATATTGTTTTAGACTTAGGAAACCAGTTATGTATTATTTCGACGTTAGAGTCGCGCGTTGTAGTATTATTGTTTTCATGTTGATTTTGAGTTCTTTTGAGTTTTGATCCTCGCCCTTCGGCGTTGTATATTATACTGCTTGCGTGGTTATGACCGTCGATTGACGAAGAGCAAGCTCCCGCTTGGGGATGCCTTTTCATTGTGCATATATACATATTATTCTTGTTGTACCCCGTTCTGGGCCAGTATTTACAAAGGAAACTCTGCCGAAATTTTCAGAAAATACTATAGATTTTAAAAATTCATATTCGGATTACGTATTTAAAAACCTTGTTTTTAAAACATGTTTTCCTTAATTCTTAAAAACTAGTTTCTTATTTTCTCCTTAAAATGGTTTTAGATTTTTGGGCTTTTGGTTTACTTGAATTAGATGGGGTCCTATAGGCTTCATATGATTCAAGTGCCAGTCACGGGCTATTTCGGGTCGTGATATCTCACATGTTGATAAAGCCCTTAGGATATGTACTCAACTACTGGACTATGATGAGGTCATACTAGTGGGGCAACGGTAGTCGACGAGTACATCCTATAACTGTTCATAGTCGAGGGTGTATCGAGACAGGGCATCGATACACCAGAGTAGACTAGCGTATACGCATCTTGACCCATATGATGGGCGATGGATGATCCCATATCTATCGGTGTTTGACATCAAAGATGTTGTATGGGTGCTCAGTGGAGACTGGGTACACTGGACGGACTCGCCGAGAACTCCCAGATGGTATTATACCTCACGTCAGATGGCAGTTCTCCGATGACACTGGAACAGGTTAGTCTGTAGACCCGAGATTTTCATAGAGTCTTGTGTGATTCCCACTGTGCTTTGATTTCCACCTTACCATGTCCAAGAGGGCATGCAAAACGGTGGCTTTTGGGTACAGTCCCGAATCACATGGAAGCAATGAGCGATAGGAGGGAATTCATCTCTCCCGGTATAGGGAGTTGATGTTGTGCTATGTTCGATTGGCTATAACTGGAAGTCCCTGGCCAGGGCTGATATAGAGTACTACTGGTAAGTGTTATCAGTAGGTTCTTGACCTGTTATGGGACTCACATCGACATGACTTATCGGTTACTGGGGTCTGAAGTATACCACCCTAGACTAGATATGCGACATATCAGACGAAGAGACCGGACTGTACGGGAGTGTTACTGATTGGACTTACAGAAGAATGTACAGGCTTGCTTTTTGATCTTATGATCGCTCAATACCTGGGTGGCTGTTACATTTAACTGACCGCTTGCAGCTTGTGGGTGTTTGATATGATCATCACCTACTGCTGGCGTATTGACGATTCTTTAGAGTCCTACACAGAGGTTTCTTGACTCAGGAAAAACGGTGTAGGAGCACATTTGTGATATGTGCGGGACCGAGAATAATACGATATGAGATACCGTATTCTATTCTCGCGATATTTTGATATCAGCCGGGTCATCGGATCAAGTGTTGATTCGATGAATCGGTACATGATATATTAGTCGGTTATATGCGATATAGCCGGATTGTCGGATCAAGTGTTGATTCGATAATTTAATGTATAATTATATATGTGATATATTACATTACATTATCTAATATTTTCTCGCTTTATTGATTCATTTTCTCACCGGATAATACATTGATATATATGCGATATATGTTAATTGTATTATTTTCTTTTGTTACAGAAATATATTATATATGTGATATATAATATTGTAACAAGTTATGTTTACAAATGCAACATGATTAGTGGAGATTAAACATGGTTAGGGTTTGATTTGGGTTAACCTTTTCTTGAAGCTTCTAGAAGCTTTTGTTTTGTTTTTTGCAAAGATATTATGTGTTGATATTTTTGGAGATATTATTTAACCCAACCCAAACCCTTAACCCTAGTAAACTCTCTACATGAGTTAATGCTTCGTATTATTAACTCAAGGTTCATTTGTAAGCATAGCCACTTTTTATTATTCATCACAAAAGAAATCATCTTCTTCTTCCTCCTTGAAAAGCATTTTTGCTTTTGATTTTGTGATGAGTGTGTTTAAGAAATTGATAATAAAAGAGAGCATAATTCCTACTTTATCATCCTCATCTAATCTAGACAATTAGATTAGGGTGTTCACTTCATTAATTCTTGATTAGAGAAGTGAGAGCTTGAGTTAAAGAAACTTCAAGGTAGATCATCTTCGAAAAGGAAGACTTCAAGCAAGCATGGATCATTCGAGTTGTGGAGCCTCTCTTGAGTCCGGAAGATCATGGATCACGCCGAAGGGACTACTACTCGGAGCTTATGAAGCGTAGGAGTGGACTACAAAGGTTTTAATCCCTCTCTCTTAGTTGTAAAGTTGTTTACTTGCATGTTTAATCCTAATAATCTAGCAAAGATCCTCGTTTTGGGTTGTTTGGCACTTCTAAATTTTAAATCGGGCATGGTTGATGCCTTATAGACCCTTGTGACAGTGCCTAGTAACCCTACAGTGGTATCAGAGCCTGGCTAGAGCATTAGGTGACGTGTATACGAAGTTAAAAGTCCGATCGAACCACGAAACATCGTATTTTGACCCCTCTTTGGAAATTTTTTAAAAATTTGATTTTTTTCCGATTAAAAATACTCAGAAAATTTAGCAGGTGATTCTAAGGATAACTGTGAAATATGAGCCCCTAACTCTCTCAAGTCTCCATGAAACCGTGGCAAGAACATGCTTTGCGCGGCGGTTCCGTGGCTGAACTTGGGAATTACGGACTCGTATTGTTAGGGTTTATCCGTAGGTATTAGTATATACTTCTGGGAATTTTTAATATTACTCAAGTGTTGAGTTCTCTGGAGATCCTTTGTATTCGTTGATTCGATCGGAAAGTTTAACTTCGTCTAGTTTTCCGGATAATTTAGA
This sequence comes from Agapanthus africanus, assembly GCA_030015575.1. NCBI lineage: Eukaryota > Viridiplantae > Streptophyta > Magnoliopsida > Asparagales > Amaryllidaceae > Agapanthus > Agapanthus africanus. The sequence continues at coordinate 478,689,838 of JASDDO010000014.1, read as the reverse complement.
ACGCGTTAAAATGTTCGAACGGATATCAATAACTCACTTTTTCCCGACACGAAAAACTTTCAAGTGTTGAATTTTTCTTGAGTTTAAAAATTTCGGAAAAACATGCAAGCATATCTGTGGACCCTCTAGAAGAACGTAACCTTAACTCGATTATGTGACCGTCAAAACTGTCACTGAACCCTAGGGTTTGTGGTAGTTTACCGTTGCCACATGTGAGGCGTTGGTTTGACCTTTCTACGGCTGGTTCATTGGGGTTGTGTCATGTTCTGGGTTTTTTGAACTCCGGTCAAGTGTTTAGCTATTAGGGAATTCTTGGGTGTTTGATTATTCGATTGGAAAGTTTAACTTTGTCTATTTATCTGGAATGTGATACAATATATGGAATTCATATAGTTAGGCATGAAATGCGAAGTATGTGATATTTCGGATTTATGATGTCTAAAGTCAGTGTGGATTCCAAATGTTGTAGTTTTACACTTTCTTTTTTGTGACCGTAAGCTTAGTATGTGGTGTATCGCCGGCTTCGTTGCTATACATCAACGACAATCGGGATACGCATACTTGCTTACGTTGATGATATGAGATATTATGTGTTGTTGTGATATGTTATATTGGATCGTCGTGTTCTGAATAGCCGGGGGCTTTATATGAGATGAGGGTTTTTATTTTCATTCATGTAAAATTCATTTGTATGTAATATTCTTTTAATGGGGCACTTCCGGGTTGAGGTTGTTGTCACCATTGTATATTATTTAATTTTCCGCATTAGGTAGACCCAAAGAAGGGAGCACAAGTAACCGGGTTCTAGGGTACAGTGGGAGGCCATCTCGAGGAGTCGAGACCGGGTCTCCTAACCCTAGAATTGGCAGAGTTGCTTGCCGCTCTCGTAGGGGTCTTGGGATGTGGGTTTGGCTATTCATCGCGACCGTGGAATCCATGTTTTATATAGGCTCGAAATATAACACAGACGTCCTTGTATATCCAATATTTCATATGTTATCTTCTGCTGTAAAGTTCTGTGATGAGATCATATTACTGTCTAAGATGAATGCTTATACTATATATATATATATATATATATATGTTGATATATAAATATTACTGCTTTCGTTTCTTCTGTGATGCTTAGGAAGCATAATTGATGGGATTTTATTAATGAGATTAATAAAAGAAAAGAAACCTTAAAGATGTTGTAGAATCAAAACTTTATAAAAAGGGCAGCTACAGTTTTGCTTTGTACAGCGGTATATATGATATACCCTGTACCTTATTCGATGAGGAAAGAGCCGAGATCCCTTCACCGGGAGTGACCTCTTTAGCAAAACTGGCAGATTCTACAAACTCGCGGTTTATTTTTTGACAGCTTCTATAGTTCTTGCTTTGCACAGCGGTATATATAATATACCCTGCACCTTATTCGATGAGGAAAGAGCCGAGATTCCTTTGCCGGGAGTGTGTTAGTGTATATGCCCTAGAGGCCATTACTGTATCATACTAGTTTGTATATTACTTAATGGAAGCTTGGGATATTCAACTTGTATAGACAATCTTGCTCAATATTGTAGTATGCTACTTGGTTTGTTTCTACTTTAATGTGTACATGTGTTTATTTTAGTATATCACCTATACACATTAGTGGAGCCCTTAGGATCTTTGCTTGATTACCAGCGTTGTGATGGCAGTCACACTAGTGGGGGCTGGGTAATCTATAAGCACATCCTTATGCAGGTCCCTAGTCGCAGGACTATCGAGACAGGGCATCGATACTCCGGAGTAGACTAGCGTATGCGCTTCTCATCCCAGTGTAGGAGACGGTCTGTCCTACAGCCGTTAGTACGTCGTACTTGAGATAGTATGCGGGTGCTCGTTGGGTTACGAGTACACTGGACAGGACTCGTCGGGAACCGTTGGTTGGTACTATACCTATCGTCAGTTATCAGTTCCCAGGTGACATGAGTACAGCTTAGTCCGCTGACTTGACACTGTCACTTCGCCTCGAGTGTATTCCCACTGTACTTAGATTACTACCCTACCACGGCTCAAAGGAGTCGTGCAAACAGGTAGTAGTTGGGTGCAGTCCCGAAGCACTTGGAGGCAGTGACGGTTAGACAGGATTCTTCTCTCCCGGTATTGGGGGTTGACATCGGCGATGTGTGTAGGAGAGCCATTACACGAGTAGTCCCTGGCCAGGGCAAGCGAGATATACTGGTAGGTTTCCAGTGTTATCTCAGTGTGTGCTGGGCTTCACTCCGACAGGACTTGTACCGCTATTAGGGGACTGACGTTTACCGTCCCCTAGGCCCGCCATGCGATGTATTAGACGAACAGACCGGACTGTACAGAGATTGTCACATTCAGGCTCAGTAGGAGTTCAGATGGGTTTCACCTCGTCAGTCTTCTTGTCGGCATCTACCTGGGGACCGTTACGCACAGCTAGTGCCGCTTGCGGTCTGTGGTTAAACCCACTGCCAGCGTAGTGTCGAGTCTTTAGAGTCCCACACAGAAAGCTATTCGCCTTTAGCCAAAAAAGTAGAGATCGCATGGTTTTGCGACAGGTCGCATGGTTTTGCGACAGGGTTCGGTCACATCCGTGCACTTGTGCACGTTTGGTGTCCGGACAGTTAACACTAGCAGGTTTTGGTTTAAGCCAGATCCTAGTGTACTTTTTGGGATTGGTTTTATCTCGTTTGTATTCGTGTTCCTCGGAACGCGGATACGGGTATGTATGCACAGTTAACAGAGAGACAGAGGCAGAGGATTCTCATTGGGGTTGTTGACTGTTGACTGTTGACTTTTGGCTAAACCCTAATGAGAATAAGAAATATGATTAATGGTAATATTAATTAAGTATTATTGTGTCATGGTTGAGATGAGGGGTTGACTTTGTTGACTTGTTGACTTTGTTGACCGGTTGACTAGGTTGGACTAGTTGACCATCATCATTGCAATGGCTATCATTTAATGGCAAAGACTTTTGCTTGCTTGTTATGGTTTGCAATATGAGTGCATGAAATGATAATGCCACTTGATATGATATGAACCATCACATAATACTCAATTATTATTATTATTATTATTATTATTATTATTATTATTCTTTTTGGATTATGGGAGAGAGGTTGGCAAAAGACCTACTAATTCTCTCATTTCATTTCTCTCTCTTGCCATCACTTGCTCCAGCTCTCTCTCTTCCTCTTGCTCTCTCTAGCTCAAGGCAAACCATTCTCATGTGTTGAGACTCATTGCCTTAGAGATAAAAAGACACCAAAACAATCCTCTACTCATTCTAGTTCACAAGGCCTAGCAAGCCAAGTGTTCTAGTTTCTTCAAAATTCGAAGAAAAAGCCAAAGGTAGAAGCTTTCGGGTGGATCCATCTTCGGCGCAAGGAGACGACGAGGTGAGGCCGATCCGTACGCTGGAAGGAGTTGAAGATGAAGGAGTTCAAGAAAGGTATAGCCCCCCTAACCGAGTAGGTAAAACTCAAGTTAGGTTGTTAGTTAGTTGTTTAACAAAGATCCGTATTATGGGTCCATGTTACCATCCTCTTGAAAATCGTTTTTCACCACTTCCGCAACCCCGTAAGTACCGGGGAAGGGTAGCATAGACTTATAGTGGTATCAGAGCCTAGTTAAACACTATATAACATGTTAGCAAAGTAACTAGAAATTCGATCGGAGAAAAGTCACGAAACGAACCCGAAAAATCAAGTTTCTGTCGATTCTGTATTCTGTTCAAAAATTGAAAAATCATACATCAAAAATCGACTCAGGCGTTTTACAAAACACACAAGAAAATTGGTCCAACGAACCGATCAAGTCGCCGTGGAAACGCGGCGGGAGCATGCTCCCGCCGCGGTTCCGCAGCCGAGTTGACTCGGCCGTGGCACAGTTTTATTGCAGTGTATTTCTGGGGTTGTTTTGGGATTTTTACAATATGTGTTTTCTGCCCAGATTTTCCAGAAAGAAAAATTAGTTTTTGGGGCTTGAAAATCCGTATTTTGATCGAACTTCTAAAGACTTAAGCTGACGGGTATATATCTGTGATGTGTTATATGTATTGAACGTCCGCTAATCGCTATACGTCGATTAGTGGGGGTTATACATATCTGTGATCTGTAATATTGATGGTATGTGTATATGAATTCATTGGATTGTCGCGGATGAATAGCCGGGGGGGTTGTGAGATGAGAGTTTTCTTTTATCTTTCAATTCATGTAATATGTAAATTGATATAATATTATTTTTGGCCGCACAACCGGGTCGGGGTTGTAGCCGTCATTGTATAATTTCTTTTTACTGTTTTTGCTCCTAGGATAGACCCATGGTGGGGTGCATAAATTACCGGGTATCTCAAAGTGCCGAGTGGCCTACTCACGTCGTTGAGGGGGGTTGCTCCGCTTCGGATATTTGGCGGGTAGTTTGCCGCAACCGTAGGGGTCTAGGATGGGGTATTGGCTATTCATCGTGACCGTGTAATCCGCTTTTCGTTACAGGCTCGTACAAATTGCGGATTCCTAGTATATCCAATGTATTCATCTGTGATCTGAAATGTCTATCATTGCAATATATCTATGTATGATATTATTTAGGCGTTGCTTATATTTTGCATCCGCGCTAGTCCAGCCCCCGCTCTGTCGTTAGTTAAGTAACCTAACGGGTAATGACGGGGCCCCGTGGCGAATGCGGATGGCATAAGCATACGTCATATTTTGGTTGTTTTCTGCAATGGTAGGATTAAATGATGGGACGCATTGGAATTAATGCAAGAAAAATAAACCAAGTAAAATTCGTTGGAATACTTTCAAAAACCACTCGGTTTCTTTTCAAAAGGAACTTCTAAACGCGGAGCTTAAGACACTCCTTTTAAAAGCTATCTCGTTCCATCGATCATATCAAGTTCACTACGTTTAAGGTTTTTCCAAAACCATCCATAGCCCTCCATCATTTCAGTTAAATATTCGGTAGTATTCAAGCTATGTATTTTGACCTCACGCCAAGGCATAGTGATTGGTAGCTGCCGGATATTTATCTTTTGCATAGATAGAATGTGTTGGTTTGAGACAGTCGTACTGCCATTTTGGCCTACGTCAAGGGTAGGTACGGGTGGGTTCAAATTAACCTGGATAAGTATGGGAAGAACTTGACATGTGACTTATGACATTTTGACCTCACGCCAAGGTCATAAGAGCATGGGGCAAAAATCCACATCGGGAGTTTCAAAAGAACTGAAACTTGCTAGCGCTGCATACCATTTGGAGTGTGATGATTCCGGTAGGATTCCTTCAGTTTTGTCACGCAATGATATTTGGATCCCGATCCTACTGTGAGTATATGCTACTCCTCGGGAAATTTCTCACTTAACGATCAATGCTATAAACTAAGTAGGTGTCTAGAAAGGTGTTAGCGGGGCTACGCCCCCAGGGAAAAGAGGTTATTTAATTAAGGAACTTCGCGAAAGCGTTGGAAAACCTCCCTCGAAGTACCGACACCAGCTTGGCCGAACGGTTAAGCAAGTATTGTACCGTGAGATTGATCCTGACTAATTCTTCCTTTTTGGTTTGAGGAGGGATTCGAGAGACAGTGGGAGCCATCCTGTTTAGACAAATTAAAAACTACTCTAAACATGCAAGAGCATCATGCTAAAGTGTTTCTTCTCTCTCTCCTAATTGCAGCGACCAAACATCATGACCGGACTTAAGTTATTACTAGATAAAAACATACTGACATGGCCAAACTAGAAAGATTGGCTCAGGAATGTCAAAATGGCAATCACTTATGACAAGTTGGGGTATCTCCTTACCACCAAAGCTCCCCCTGTCCCTGGTCGCACCTCCAGCGTCGCGGATAAGGAAATCCGTAAGAATTGGGAGATCGATTGCGCGAAGGCCAGGTGCCTCATGCTTGCCTCTATGGACAACGAACATCAGAGGAGGCACGAGAATATGGACCTTGAATCCATATTTCTCCATACAAAAGAACTGTATGGAGAACAATCTAGTATCGCAAGATAAGAAGTGTCGAAGAAGCTATTTTCGGCAAGGTTGGCCATCGGATCATCGGTAGAGGAACACGTGCTTAAGATGATTGGCTTCATTGAGGAGCTCGCGGACCTAGGGACCACGTTGGAGAATGAGCTCTATACGGACTTGATTCTTCAGTCCCTTCCTTTCCACTTACGCCCAGTTTATACTGAACTTCAACTTGTCAGAAAAGGAAGTTGAACTTTCAGAACTCCTCAACATGCTGAGGAGTGCAGAGGGCACCCTACAGAAAGGTAGGGAAACATCCACTTTGTTTGTAGGAGGATCTTCTTCTTCTAGGTCCAAGGCGCAAGACAAGGGAAAGAAGAAGAAAGACCCCGCCAAACCAAGGGGCGGTTTTAGTAAAGTGGGTACGAAAGGAAAAGCAAAAGCAACAAAGATAGCGGGGAAGCATATAGGGAAGGAAGAGTGCTTTTTCTGTCATAAGAGTGGTCACTGGAAGAAAGATTGCAGGGCTTGGAAAGCCAGAACACAGGATTTGAAGCAAGTTGCGTCTTCAGCTTCAGGTGTGTATGTTATTGAAAACTGTCTATCGATACACTCTACTTCCTGGGTATTGGATACCGGATCAGGATCTCATATCTGTAATTCTTTGCAGGCGTTGAGAAATCGTAGGGTTTTGAAGGCAGGTGACATGACCCTCAAAGTTGCAAATGGAGCTAGCATGGATGCTAAGGCCGTGGGGGACTATCACCTGGGGTTGTCAGATGGACACGTTTTGGTTTTGCGTAATTGCTATTTTGTACCCAATGCAACTTGTAATATCATTTCTGTATCTTTATTATCTAAAGAAGGTTATGAATTTGCATTTGTAAGTAATGTTGTAAACATTCACCTTAATCAAGTTCTGATTGGGTCAGGTACATTAAGCAATGGTATATACGTATTAAACCAACCACAGATTTTCAATGTCCAGAATACACACAAAAGAAAGTCTCCGGAAATAAATCAGACTTTCTTATGGCATTGTAGACTGGGTCACATCAATGAGAGAAGGTTGACGAAGTTACATACAGAAGGATATTTGAATCCGTTCGAATATCAATCGTATGCCACTTGTCAATCCTGTCTCAAAGGAAAGATGACAAAGACTCCGTTCACTGGATACGGAGTAAGAGCGAGCGAGCTCTTGGGACTCGTACACAGCGACGTGTGCGGTCCAATGTCTACACATGCGCGAAGCGGTTATTCTTACTTCATTACTTTTACGGATGACTTTTCAAGGTACGGTTATGTTTTCTTAATGAAACATAAGTCCGAAGCCTTTGGAAAATTCCAGGAATATAAGAATGAAGTAGAAAAACAAACCGGCAAAAGTATCAAGACACTAAGATCGGATCGAGGTGGTGAATACTTGAGTGCCGAGTTCCTGGACTATTTAAAAGAGAATGGAATTCTCTCTCAGCTTACTCCTCCATACACTCCGCAACATAACGGTGTATCGGAGAGACGGAACCGGACCCTATTGGATATGGTACGTTCCATGATGAGTAACACTGAGTTACCGCGATCATTCTGGGGATATGTACTAGAATCAGCTGCATACCTTTTGAACCGAGTTCCAACTAAGACTGTGCCTACCACACCATATGAGATATGGAGTGGGAAGAAACCCTATCTTCAATATCTGAAGATCTGGGGATGTCCGGCTTTTGTCAAAAAGCAGCATGCGGACAAACTCGAGGCACGCTCAGTACTGTGCAAGTTTGTGGGGTACCCAAAGAACTCCAGGGGGTATCTCTTCTATTACGCATAGGAACAAAAGATCATTGTTTCTCGTAATGCCCATTTTCTGGAACACCAGTTCTTAGAAAAGGAAATAAGTGGGAGCGAAATAGAACTGGAAGAAATTCCAGAACCACAGACTATTACTGAAAGCTTAGTATAACCAGAGGGTTCAAAAGAAAATGACATTCCTACGCCGCTCCGCAGGAGTAGTAGGCAGTCTCATCCATCCGAGAGATACTACGATTTTCTCATAGACGGGGATAGAGAGGATTGCATCATTGATTATGATGAGCTGACTAGCTTCCAGCAGTCCATTCAGAGCGTTGACTCGGTAAAATTGCTGGATGCAATGCGGACCGAAATGGAGTCTATGTACACCAACAAAGTATGGACGTTGGACGTTGCTCTAGATAGGGTAAAACCTGTAGGATGCAAGTGGATCTTCAAAAGGAAGATTGGTGTAGATGGACAGGTTGAGACCTATAAAGCTAGACTGGTTGCAAAGGGTTTTCGTCAAAGACCTGGTTTGGACTATGACGAGACCTTTTCTCCAGTAGCTATGCTGAAATCCATTCGGATCCTTCTTGCCATTGCTGCCTTCCACGATTATGAGATTTGGCAGATGGACGTTAAGACCGCTTTTCTAAATGGAAATTTAGAGGAGTGTGTTTATATGGACCAGCCAGAGGGTTTCATTCAGAGTGGGAGCAGCTGAAAGGTGTGCAAGTTGCTTAAGTCCATCTACGGACTAAAGTAGGCATCGCGGAGTTGGAACATCTGTTTTAATGAGACGGTCAAAGAATTTGGATTTATCAAAAATACAGATGAACCATGCATCTATAGTAGATTTGTAGCGAGAACTGTAGTATTCCTCGTTTTATACGTGGATGACATTCTCTTAATAGGAAATGACATTCCTATGCTACAATCTGTCAAAGGGTTCTTGTCACACGGGTTCTCCATGAAAGACCTGGGTGATGCCTCGTACATTCTGGGGATCCGGATCTATCGTGACAGATTCAAGAGGATATTAGGACTTTCACAGTCTAGGTACATCGACAACATACTGAAAAGATTCAGTATGGAAGATTCCAAGCGCGACAATCTACCGGCTTGTCACGGGATCACCCTCTCCAAAGAGATGTCTCCTAAGACTGATTTGGAAAGGGATCGCATGTCTATTATACCCTACACTTCTGCGGTAGGCTCTATAATGTATGCGATGTTGTGTACCAGACCAGATGTAGCTTCTACAGTGAGTGTGGTAAGCCGGTATCAGTCAAACCCTGGGGAGAAACACTGGATAGCAGTAAAGAACATTCTCAAGTACCTGAGAAGGACTAAGGAGATGTTCTTGGTGTATGGCGGAAAAGACCTCCAGATCGAGGCCTTTGCTGACTCCAGCTTCCAGAGTGACAAGGATGATTCCAAGTCCATGTCGGGTTATGTCTTTACCCTCAATGGAGGGGCGGTGTGTTGGAAGAGTTCCAAACAGGAAACCGTTGCTGGCTCGACGATGGAAGCGAAATATATCGCTGCTGCAGATGCCGCAAAAGAAGCCGTCTGGATAAGGAAGTTCTTAACTGAACTTCAGGTGGTTCCGTCCATTGTTGATCCAATACCTCTGTATTGCGACAACTACGGGGCTATAGCTTTAGCGAAGGAACCCAGGTCCCATCAGAAGTCCAGACACATCTTGAGGCGGTATCGCCTAATCACGGAGATCGTGGGTCGCCAGGAGATTGAGGTTCGAAGAGTTTCTATAGAAGATAACACTGCTGATCCACTCACAAAGTCCTTACCCCAGACTCAGTTTGAGCGGCTGATCGAGATGATAGGTCTTCGATATGCCAGTACATGGCCTTAGTGCAAGTGGGATATTGTTAGTGTATATGCCCTAGAGGCCATTACTGTATCATACTAGTTTGTATATTACTTAATGGAAGCTTGGGATATTCACCTTGTATAGACAATCTTGCTCAATATAGTAGTCTTCTACTTGGTTTGTTTCTACTTCAATGTGTACATATGTTTATTTTAGTATATCACCTATACACATTAGTGGAGCCCTTAGGATCTTTGCTTGATTACCAGCGTTGTGATGGCAGTCACACTAGTGGGGGCTGGGAATCTATAAGCACATCCTTATGCAGGTCCCTAGTCGCAGGACTATCGAGACAGGGCATCGATACTCTGGAGTAGACTAGCGTATGCGCTTCTCATCCCAGTGTGGGAGACGGTCTGTCCCACAGCCGTCAGTACGTCGTACTTGAGATAGTATGCGGGTGCTCGTTGGGTTACGAGTACACTGGACAGGACTCGTCGGGAACTGTTGGTTGGTACTATACCTATCGTCAGTTATCAGTTCCCAGGTGACATGAGTACAGCTTTGTCCGCTGACTTGACATTGTCACTTCGCCTCGAGTGTATTCCCACTGTACTTAGATTACTACCCTACCACGGCTCAAAGGAGTCGTGCAAACAAGTAGTGGTTGGGTGCAGTCCCGAAGCACTTGGAGGCAGTGACGATTAGACAGGATTCGTCTCTCCCGGTATTGGGGGTTGACATCGCGCTGTGTCTAGGAGAGCCATTACACGAGTAGTCCCTGGCCAGGGAAAGCGAGATATACTGGTAGGTTTCCGGTGTTATCTCAGGGTGTGCTGGGATTCACTCCGACACGACTTTTACCGCTATTAGGGGACTGACGTTTACCGCCCCTTAGGCCCGCCATGCTATGTATCAGACGAATAGACCGGAATGTACAAAGATTGTCACATTCAGGCTCAGTAGGAGTTCAGATGGGTTTCACCTCATCAGTCTTCTTGTCGGCATCTGCCTGGGGACCGTTACGCACAGCTAGTGCCGCTTGCGGTCTGTGGTTAAACCCACTGCCAGCGTAGTGTTGAGTCTTTAGAGTCCCACACAGAAAGCTATTCGCCTTTAGCCAAAAGAGTAGAGGTCGCATGGTTTTGCATAGAGGTCGTATGGTTTTGCGACAGGGTTCGGTCACATCCGTGCACTTGTGCACGTTTGGTGTCCGGACAGTTAACACTAGCAGGTTTTGGTTTAAGCCAGATCCTAGTGTACTTTTTGGGATTGGTTTTATCTTGTTTGTATGCGTGTTCCTCGGAACGCGGATACGGGTGTGTATGCACAGTTGACAGAGAGACAGAGGCAGAGGATTCTCATTGGTGTTGTTGACTGTTGACTGTTGACTTTTGGCTAAACCCTAATGAGAATAAGACATATGATTAATGGTAATATTAATTAAGTATTATTGTGTCATGGTTGAGATGAGGGGTTGACTTTGTTGACTTGTTGACTTTGTTGACCGGTTGACTAGGTTGGACTAGTTGACCATCATCATTGCAATGGCTATCATTTCATAGCAAAGACTTTTGCTCGCTTGTTATGCTTTGTAATATGAGTGCATGAAATGATAAAGCCACTTGATATGATATGAACCATCATATAATACTCAATTATTATTATTATTATTATTATTATTATTATTATTCTTTTTGGATTATTGGAGAGAGGTTGGCAAAAGACTTACTAATTCTCTCATTTCATTTCTCTCTCTTGCCATCACTTTCTCAAGCTCTCCCTCTTCCTCTTGCTCTCTCTAGCTCAAGGCAAACCATTCTCATATGTTGAGACTCATTGCCTTAGTGATAAAAAGACACCAAAACAATCCTCTACTCATTCTAGTTCACAAGGCCTAGCAAGCCAAGTATTCTAGTTTCTTCAAAGTTCGAAGAAGAAGCCAAAGGTAGAAGCTTTCGGGTGGATCCATCTTCGGCGCAAGGAGACGACGAGGTGAGGCCGATCCGTACACCGGAAGGAGTTGAAGATGAAGGAGTTCAACAAAGGTATAGCCCCCTAACCGAGTAGGTAAAACTCAAGTTAGGTTGTTAGTTAGTTGTTTAACAAAGATCCGTATTATGAGTCCATGTTGCCACCCTCTTGAAAATCGTTTTTCACCACTTCCGCAACCCCGTAAGTACCGGGGAAGGGTAGCATGGACTTACAGAGTGACCTCTTTAGCGAAACTTGAAAAGCCTAAAAAACACTCCTTTTCAAAATCACTTGTTTCTACAGCGATATCAAGTTCATTACGCTCATGGTTTTCTGAAAAACCTGCGTAGCCCTCCGACATTTCTGATAGGTAATACTTAGTCTTTGTGCTGCGTTTGTTGGCTTTCGTCAAGGCGTAGTGTGCGGTAGCTAACTATTGCTTATCTATAGCATATGATGTGATTGGGCTAGGGTAGTCGTACGGCTTTGTTGGCTTTCGTCAAGGGTCTTGCGGCTGGGTTTAATTCAATCAAGAAATGTACGGGTTGAACTTGACTAGCGGACTATGGTTTGTTGGCATTTGTCAAGGTCATAGCACGTTAGGGGTAAAAGCACTATCGGGAATTTCAAGTGTTGAAATTTGCAATGAGATTGCATACCTCCTATGAGATAGTTGGATCCCGATACCCACTGCAAATAAGAGTTACTCCTAGGAGAATTTTTCACAGGACAATTAGCCGATCAAGTAGGTGTCTAGAAAAGTGTTAACGGGGTTATTTCTCTAGGAAAACGAGGTTTATTTTAATTAGGTCCGTGTGAAAGCATGGGGACCCTCCCTCAAGTACCAACACTGATCTGGCTGAAAGATTGACGAAATTGTAGAGTGTAATTAATCCCGGCTAATCTTACCTTTTAGGGTTTGAAGGAAGATTTGATAAAAACATTGGGAGACATCCTGATTAGATAAGATAATAACTAATCTAATCTTACAAGAGCATACGCTAAAGTGTTTTCTTCTCTCTCTCTCCAGGTAGCGACCATGTCAGGCCATAATCAAGATAATAATATGGATGTATTGACTGAACCCGCTTATTGTAAGTCGATGTACAACACCCCACGACTTGCGGGGAGGTGGAAAAAGGAAAAACGATCTTGTTCTTTGCGTAAACATCGACTAACCGAGAATCTTTGCTAAACTATAACTAACATGAAACATAGAAGTTGCTAACTACTATGAGAAGTGATTATACCTAATGAACCGTGTCCATCGCCTTTTCGTTCTCCACCTCCTCTCCGGCCTTTTCTATGTAGTAGATGATCCACCCGAGAGCTTTACTCCAAGCTTCACCTCTAAACTTGAGATAACTAGGTATCTTTAGTTGCTAATAAAAGTACCTAGATGATATAGAGAAGGGTTATGGATTAATTAGTCTATTCTAATCCTTGGTCTTAACACATGAGTGGTAGGATTAGGGTTTGAAGAGAGAGTGGGCTTGAGGAGAGAGAAGGTGAGCATGAGAATGAGAAGAGATAATGAACTCATTTGAATATATGAAGCATTATCTTTTATGAAATAAAAATTTAAAATCATTTAACAACCATGCTTCATTTATTCATATGAGTGATTCATCTCAAGATTCATTAGATCAATAAATGATGCATTAACTCCATGGATGAATCACACAAATGAGTCATTAAAACAATAAATGCAAATGCCACCTAAACCCTCAAGTCACTATCCTTCTAGAAGCTTCTCGCGAAATTAAGAGAATGCCCCTCCTATCCGTGAAAACACGAAAAAACTTTATACTGTATAAATCCAATAACCCGATACTAGAATCTGGCTTAAACCAAAGCCGGCTAGTAAAAACTGTCCGAATGTCGTAAGTGTATAAACACGCGTATGCGTCCGAACCCTTGTCGTAAAACCATACGACCTCTATATCGTTTCGCCTGGAGCAGGGAAACTCTCTGTGTGGGACTCTGAAGACTCGACTACTACGCTGGTAGTAGGTTTAACCACAGACCGCAAGCGACACTAGCTGTACGTAACCGTCCCCAGGTAGATGTCGATAAGAAGGCCGATGAGGAAACCCATCCGGACTCCTACTGAGCCTGATGTGACAATCTCGGTACAGTCCGGTCTGTTCGTCTAAGACAATCGCATATCGGGCCTAGGGGGCAAGCGTCAGTCCCCTAATAGCGGTATAAGTCGTGTCGGAGAGTAGCCCATTATACCCTGAGAAACAACTGGAACCTACCAGTAAATCTCGCTTGCCCTAGGCAGGGACTTTGCGTAATGACTCTCTGACACAGCGCGATATCAACTCCCAATACCGGGAGAGACGAATCATGTCTAACAGCCACTGCCTCCAAGTGCTCGGGACTGCACCCAACTGCTACCTGTTTGCACGACTCCTTTGAGCCGTGGTAGGGTAGCAATCTAAGAACAGTGGGACACACTCGAGGCGCAGTAGCAGTGTCAAGTCTGCGGACTATGCTGTACTCATGTCACCTGGGAACTGTTAACTGACGATGGGAATAATACCAACCAACAGTTCCCCGCGAGTCCTGTCCGGTGTACCCGTAACCCAACGAGCACCTGTATACTATCTCCAGTACGACGTACTGATGGCTGTGGGACAGACCATCTCCCCAACTGGGATGAGAAGCGTACACACTAGTCTACTCCGGAGTATCGATGCCCTGTCTCGATAATCCTACGACTAGGGACCTGAAAAAGGATGTGCTTGTAGACTACCCAGCTCCCACTAGTGTGACTGCCATCACAACACTGGTAGTTAAGCAAGATCCTAAGAGCTCTATCAATACGTATACTCACATATTAAGATAGATAAAACCAAGTTGCATACTACCATGTTTAGCAAGACTGTTATATAACTATGAATATCCCAAGCTTCCATTAAGTAATATACAAGCTAGTATGATACAATAATGTCCCCTAGGGCATATACACAAACAATCTCCCACTTGCACTAGGGCCATGTACTGGCATATCGAATACCGATGATCTCGAGTAGCCTCTCGAACTGAATCTGAGGTAGGGACTTTGTGAATGGATCAGCAATGTTCTCTTCAGTAGCAACTCTCTGGACCTCGATCTCCCGGCGATTTATGATCTTCCTGATCAGGTGATACCGCCTTAAGATGTGTCTGGACTTCTGATGGGACCTTGGTTCCTTCGCTAAAGTTATAGCTCTGTTGTTGTCGCAATACTGAGGTATTGGATCAACAATGGTAGGAACCACCTGAAGTTCTGTTAGGAACTTCTTCATCCTGACCGCTTCTTTTGCGGCATCGCAAGAAGCAATATACTCCGCTTCCATCGTCGAGTCAGCAACGGTGTCCTGCTTGGAACTCTTCCAGCACACCGCCCCTCCATTGAGGGTAAACACATAACCTTACATGGGCTTGGAATCGTCTGTATCACTCTGGAAGCCGGAATCAGCAAAGGCCTCCATCTTGAGGTCTTTTCCGCCGTAAACCAAGAACATCTCCTTAGTCCTTCTCAGATACTTGAGAATGTTCTTTACTGCTATCCAGTGCTTCTCCCTTAGGTCTGACTGATACTGCCTTACCACGCTCAGTGCGTAAGCTACATCTGGTCTGGTGCACAATATCGCATACATTATAGAGCCTACCGTAGAAGCGTAGGGTATAATAGACATGAGTTCTCTTTCCAAATCTGTCTTGGGAGACATCTCTTTGGATAGGGCAATTCCGTGACAAGCCGGTAGATTACCGCGCTTAGAATCTTCCATACTGAATCTTTTCAGTATAGTGTTGATATACCTGGACTGCGAAAGTCCCAACATCCTCTTGGATCTATCACGATAGATCCGGATCCCCAGAATATAAGAGGCATCACCCAGGTCTTTCATGGAGAACCTGTGTGACAAGAATCCTTTGACAGATTGTAGCATAAGAATGTCATTTCCTATCAATAGAATGTCATCCATGTACAAGACGAGGAATACGAAAGTTCGTGCTACAACTTTACTATATATACATGGTTCATCTGGATTTTTGATAAAGTCATATTCTTTGACTGTTTCATCAAAACAGATGTTCCAACTCCGCGATGCCTGCTTCAGTCCATAAACGGACTTAAGCAACTTGCATCCTTTCCCGCTGCTCCCACTCTGATTGAAACCTTCTGGCTGATCCATATAGACGCACTCTTCTAAATTACCATTCAGAATAGCCGTCTTTACGTCCATCTGTCAGATTTCATAATCATGGAAGGCAGCAATAGCAAGAAGGACCCGAATGGATTTGAGCATAGCTACTGGAGAAAAAGTTTCGTCATAGTCCAAACCAGGTCTTTGACGAAAACCCTTTGCAACAAGTCTAGCCAAATAGGTTTCCACCTGTCCATCTACACCAATATTTTTCTTAAAGATCCATTTGCATCTTATGGGTTTTACCCCATCTGGAGCAAAGTCCAAAGTCCATACTTTGTTGGTGTACATGGACTACATCTCGGTCCGCATTGCATCTAGCCATCGTACCAAGTCGTCGCTCTGGATGGCCAGCTGGAAGCTAGTAGGTTCATCATCATCAATGATGCAATCCTCTCTATCCCCATCTATGAGAAAATCGTAGTATCTCTCAGGCAGAAGAGACGGCCTACTACTCCTGCAGAGGGGTGCGGGAATGTCCTGTTCTTCTTGAACTACTGGTTCTACCAAACTTTCAATAGTAGTTTGTAGTTCTGGAATTTCTTCCAGTTCTATTTCTCTCCCACTTATTTCCTTTTCTAAAAACTGATGTTCTAGAAAATGGGCATTACGAGAAAAAAAAACTTTTGTTCCTCTGCGTAATAGAATAGATACCCCCTGGAGTTCTTTGGATATCCCATAAACTTACACTGCACTGATCGTGCCTCGAGTTTTTCCGCCTGCTGCTTTTTAACAAAAGCTGGACATCCCCAAATCTTTAGATACTGAAGATAGGGTTTCCTCCCACTCCACATCTGATATGGTGTGGTAGGCACTGTCTTGGTAGGAACTATGTTCAAAAGATATGCCACTGATTCTAGCGCATAACCCCAGAAAGATCGTGGTAACTCAGCATTACTCATAATGGAACGTACCATATCCAATAGGGTTCGATTCCGTCTCTCCGATACACCGTTATGCTGTGGAGTGTATGGACGAGTAAGCTGAGAGAGAATTCCTTTCTCTTTTAGGTAACCTAGGAACTCGGCATTTAAGTATTCACCACCTCGATCAGATCTTAGTGTCTTGATACTTTTGCCGGTTTGGTTTTCTACTTCATTCTTATACTCTTGGAATTTCTCAAAAGCCTCGGATTTATGTTTCATCGGATAAATGAATCCGTACCTTGAGTAATCATCCGTAAAAGTAATGAAATATGAAAAACCATCTCTTGCATGCGTAGACATTGGACCACATACATCGCTGTGTATGAGTCCTAAGAGCTCGCTCGCTCTTACTCCATGTCCAGTGAATGGAGTCTTTGTCATCTTTCCTTTGAGACATGATTGACAAGTGGCATAAGTTTGATATTCAAACGAGTCCAAATATCCTTCTCTATGTAACTTAGTTAAGCTTGTCTCATTGATGTGACCTAGTCTACAATGCCATAAGAAAGCCTTATTTAAATCTGGAGACTTTCTTTTTAGTGTTTTCTGGACATTGAAAATCTGGAGTTGGTTTAAGACATATATACCGTTATCCAGTATACCGGACCCAATCAAACTATGATTAAGGTGGATGTTAACAACATCACTTACAAACGTGAAATCATAACCTTTATTTGATAACAAGGAAACTGATATGATATTACACGTTAAGATAGGTACACAAAAACAGTTATGTAAAACCAAAATGTGTCCACTCGTCAATCCCAGGTGATAATCCCCTACGGACACAGCTCCCACACTAGCTCCGTTAGCAACCATCAGGGTCATATCACCATCCTTCAGCAATCTACGGTTTCTCAGTGCCTGCAATGAATTGCATATATGAGATCCTGATCCGGTATCCAATACCCAGGAAGTAGAGTTGATTGACAGACAATTCTCAATTACAAACACACCTGAAGTCGAAGCCACAGCTTGCTTCGGTTCCTGGTTCTTGGCGTTCCACGCCTTGCAGTCTTTCTTCCAGTGCCCTTTCCTATGACACTGGAAGCACTCATCCTGGGACACTACTGGTACCGCAAACTTTTTCTTTCCCTTCGCTCCCACCTTACTAACACCTCCTTTAGGTTTGGTGGCGGCCTTCTTCTTCCTTCCTTTGGCCCTAGACTTGGACCTGGAAGAAGAAGTACCGCTAACAAACATAGCGGGTGTTTCCTTTGCCTTCTGCAAGGTGCCCTCTGCACTCCTCAACATGTTAAGGAGTTCTGGAAGTTCAACTTCTCTTCTTTGAATGTTGAAATTCGGAATAAACTGGGCGTAGGTGGAAGGAAGGGACTGAAGAATCAGGTCTGTATAGAGCTCATTATCCAAAGTCGTCCCAAGATCTGCGAGCTCTTCTATATAGCCAATCATCTTTAGGACATGTTCTCGTACCGATGATCCGACGGCCAACCTCGCTCGAAACAAGTTCTTTGAGGTCTCGTATCTTGCTATACGAGATTGCTCTCCATAAAGTTCCTTTGTATGGAGAAATATGGCATCAAGATCCATATCCTCGTGCCTCCTCTGATGTTCATTGTACATCGAGGAAAGCACGATGCACTTGGCCTTCGCGCAATCATACTCCCAGGTTTTGCGGATTTCCTTATCCGCATTACTGGATTATGGACCTGGGACTGCAGGTGCCTTAGCGGTGAGGACATAACCTAATTTGTCATTGGTCAAAGCCATTTTGACATTTCGCAGACAATCTTTATAGTTTGTCCCCGTCAGTATATTTTTCTCTAAAAGTAACTTAAGTCTAGTCATTTTCAGGGTTGCTGCAAGTAGGAGAGAGAGAAGAAACACTTTAGTATGATGCTCTTGCAAGTTTAGAGTGGTTTTTAATTTATCTAAACTGGATGGCTCCCACTGTTTCTCGAATCCTTCCTCAAACCATAAAAGAAGAATTAGCCAGGACTATTCTAACTGTACAATACTTGCTTAACCGTTCAGCCAGGCCGTTGTCGGTATTTCGAGGGAGGTTTTCCAACGCTTTCGCGAAGTTCCTTAATTAAATAACCTCTTTTCTCTGGGGGCGTAGCCCCGCTGACACCTTTCTCGACACCTACTTGGTTTATAGAATTGATCGTTAAGTGACGAATCTCCTGATGAGTAGCATATACTCACAGTAGGATCGGGATCCAAATATCATCATATGATAATGTTGAAGGAATCCTACCAACATTCATCAAACTCCAAATGTTATGCATCTCTTTGCAAATTTCAGTTCCTTTAGAAATTCCCGATATAAATTTTTGCCCCATGCTCTTATGACCTTGGCGTTAGGTCAAAATGTCATAAGTCACATGTCAAGTTCTACCCATCATTATCTTGTTAATTTGAACCCATCCGTAAATATCCTTGACGTTCGGCCAAAATGATAATACGACTGTCCCAAACTAACACATCTATCTAACCAACAAATGAATACCCAGCAGCTACCAAACACTATGTCTTTGCGTTAGGTCAAAATACATAGCTTGAATACTACTGAATACCCAAATTAAATGACAGAGGGCTACGAATGGTTTTGGCGAAACCGTGAACGTAGTGAACTTGATATGACCGAAGGAACCTGATAACTTTTAAAAGGAGTGGTTAAAGCTCCGCAATTAAAAATATCCTCTATTTTAAAATAACCAAGTGGTTTCTTTTAAATTGTTCCAACGATTCAACTTTGTTTTATTTTCTTTACATTAATAATAATGCATCCCATCATTAACCTATCATTGCAGAAAACAACGAAAATTAAACGTCCACTTATGCCATCCGCATTCGCCACTGGGTCCCGTCATCACCCGTTAGGTTGCTTAACTAACGGCAGAGCGGGGGCTGGGCTAGCACGGGTCTAAAACATAAGTGACGTTTAAATAGCTATCATATATAGATACTGTACGTTCGTCAGACGCAATAATAGACATTCCAGATCACAGATGAACATTATTGGATATGCAAGCAATCCGCGTTTCTTTTTGAGCCTGCAACGAAAGACGGATTACACAGTTGTGATGAATATCCATAACCTCACCCTAGACCCCTACGGATACGGCAAACTACCCGCCAAGTACCCGAAGTGAAGCGGTCTCCCTCAACAATGTGAGTAGGCCACTAAACACTTCAAAGTACCCGGTAGTTTGTGCACCCCACCTTGGGTCTATCCTAGGAGCAAAAACAGTAAAATGAAATAATACAATGGTGGCTACAACCGCAACCTGGATGTGCCCCGCAAAATAATATTACAACATATTACAATTACATTGAATGAATGAATATAACAACCCATCACAAACCCGGGCAAACCATCACAACAATCCAATGCAGTTCATAACCACAAACAGTAAAATCCATTACAGAAATATGCAACCCCCTACCAACCGACATAATAGCAGTTAGGGGAGCTTTACGAACACATTATACAGTTCACAGATATAATCAAATTAGCAAACATCGTATAATTTCGATCGAGCAAACATATCATATTCTACTCCAAAACATCTCTGTGCATCTGAGACTTGAGCAGAAAATAAACATTCCAGAAAAGACAAAAACATCACAGAAGAGCCACTGGAAAAACTTGGGCTGAATCGGCTCCAACTTTGCCGCGGATCCGCGGCGGATCGGTGGGATCGGCCGCGGTTCCGCGACTGTTAGGCCGATTCATGAACCCAATTTTTTTCAGTGTTCTTATATTTCTCTGTAGGTTATTCTGCAGGTCCCTGAAAAATTTTTAGACCTTATTTTAAAATCGACAGAAACTATGTGATTTCGATGTTTTTTCCGGTTTGTTTTGCGTTCGAAATTCATACGACTTTGCTAATGAGTTAATTATTATTTAGCGAGGCTCTGATATCACTGTAAGTCGATGTACAACACCCCACGACTTACGGGGAGGCGGAAAAAGGAAAAACGATCTTGTTCTTTGCGTAAACATCGACTAACCAAGAATCTTTGCTAAACTATAACTAACATGAAACATAGAAGTTGTTAACTACTATGAGAAGTCATTATACCTAATGAACCGTGTCCTTCGCCTTTTCATTCTCCACCTCCTCTCTGGCCTTCTCTATGTAGTAGATGATCCACCCGAAAGCTTTACTCCAAGCTTCACCTCTAAACTTGAGGTAACTATGTTTCTTTAGTTGCTAATCAAAGTACCTAGATGATATAGGGAAGGGTTATGGATTAATTAGTCTATTCTAATCCTTGGTCTCAACACATGAGTGGTAGGATTAGGGTTTGAAGAGAGAGTGACCTTTAGGAGAGAGAAGGTGAGCATGAGAATGAGAAGAGATAATGAACTCATTTGAATATTTGAAGCATTATGTTTTATGAAATAAAAATATAAAATCATTTAACAACCATGCTTCATTTATTCATATGAGTGATTCATCTCATGAGTCATTAGATCAATAAATGATAAATTAACTCCATGGATGAATCACACAAATGAGTCATTAAAACAATAAATGCAAATGTCACCAAAACCCCTAAGTCACCATCTTTCTAGAAGCTTCTCGCGAAATTACTAGAACGCCCCTCCTATCCATGAAAACACGGAAAAAATTTAGACTGTATAAATCCAATAACCCGATACTAGAATCAGGCTTAAACCAAAGCCGGCTAGTAAAAACTGTCCGAATGTCGTACGTACGTAAACACACGTATGCGTCCGAACCATCGTCGTAAAACCATACGACCTCTATATTGTTTCGCCTGAAGCAGGGAAACTCTCTGTGTGGGACTCTAAAGACTCGACTACTACGCTGGCAGTGGGTTTAACCACAGACTGCAAGCGGCACTAGCTGTACGTAACGGTCCCCAGGTAGATGTCGATAAGAAGGCCGATGAGGAAACCCATCCGAACTCTTATTGAGCCTGATGTGACAATCTCGGTACAGTCCGGTCTGTTCGTCTAAGACTATCGCATATCGGGCCTAGGGGGGCGGCAAGCGTTAGTCCCCTAATAGCGGTATAAGTCATGTCGGAGCATAGCCCATTACACCCTGAGAAACAACTGGAACCTACCAGTAAATCTCGCTTGCCTTGGCCAGGGACTTAGCGTAATGGCTCTCTGACACAGTGCGATATCAACTCCTAATACCGGGAGAGACGGATCCTGTCTAACCGCCACTGCCTCCAAGTGCTCGGGACTGTACCCAACTGCTACCTGTTTGCACGACTCCTTTGAGCCGTGGTAGGGTAGCAATCTAAGAACAGTGGGACACACTCGAGTCGAAGTAGCGGTGTCAAGTCTGCGGACTATGCTATACTCATGTCACCTGGGAACTGTTAACTGACGACGGGTATAATACCAACCAACAGTTCCCCGCGAGACCTGTCCGGTGTACCCGTAACCCAACGAGCACCTGTATACTATCTCCAGTACGACGTACTGATGGCTGTGGGACAGACCATCTCCCCAACTGGGATGAGAAGCGTACACACTAGTCTACTCCGGAGTATCGATGCCCTGTCTCGATAATCCTACTACTAGGGACCTGAAAAAGGATGTGCTTGTAGACTACCCATCCCCCACTAGTGTGACTACCATCACAACGCTGGTAGTTAAGCAAGATCCTAAGAGCTCTAGCAATACGTATACTCACATATTAAGATAGATAAAACCAAGTAGCATTCTACCATGTTTAGCAAGACTGTTATATAACTGTGAATATCTCAAGCTTCCATTAAGTAATATACAAGCTAATATGATACAATAATGGCCCCTAGGGCATATACACTAACATTTATTATACCGAGCAGGGGAACGTTTGTCCCGTTATTTCTTATAAGTGTTATAAGACTGAGCAGGAAACAGGAGAAAATCTGGATTCTCACGCCGCCCAAATGAAGAACAAGCATGCTGATGCATCTTCTTCGGGTGTGTTTGTTATTGAGAACTGTTTCTTAGTTTACCCTACGTCCTGGGTATTAGATACCGGATCGGGATCCCACATATGTAAATTGTTACGTGGGCTACGTAAAGGTAGAGAACTGGGAAAAGGTGATCATTTTGTACAAGTAGAGAACAGTGCAAATATTGCAGCGAAAGCAGTTGGCGAATATCACCTTGTATTACCAAGTGGTAATACATTGATTCTGAACGAGTGCTATTGTATACCGAACATGATGTGCAACATTATATCAGTTTCTTTATTAAGTAAAGAAGGTTATAATTTTGTAATACAGGATAATGTTATGAACATCTTCCTAAATCAAAAGTTCATTGGATCAGGCTCGTTACATAATGGCATATACGTTCGCAATCAAAATACAGTCCTTAATATACAAAACACACACAAGAGGAAGAGTTCAGAAATGAACGAATCCTTCTTATGGCATTGTAGACTTTGTCGTATCAATGCGACACGGCTAGCTATGTTACATAAGGATGGATATTTGAATCCATTCGAATTATCATCTTATGATACTTGTCATTCATGTCTCAAAGGTAAAATGACTAAAACTCCATTTACTGGACACGGAGAAAGAGTTACCGAATAGTTAGGGCTGATACATAGTGATGTATGTGGTCCCATGTCTACATATGGCAGGAACGGTTCTTCCTACTTCATTACATTCACTGACGATCTCTCAAGATACGGAGATGTGTTCCTGGTGAAACACAAGTCTAAAGCTTTTGAGAAATTCAGAGAATATAAGTACGAAGTAGAGAACCAAACGGGCAAAAGTATTAAGATCCTTCGATCTGATCGAGAAGGAGAATACTTGAGTAATGAGTTTCTGGACTATCTAAAAGAGAATGGGATTCTCTCTCATCTAACTCCTCCTTATACACCACAGCACAACGGTGTATCGGAACGGAGGAATCGCACCCTATTAGATATGGTGCGCTCAATGATGAGAACTGCTGAGTTACCTATTTCCTTATAGAGGTATGCGCTTAAGACAACCATACACCTATTGAATATGGTTCCTACGAAATCTGTGCCTACCACTCCATATGAGATATGGAAAGGGAAGAGACCATCTCTTAAGTATGTTAATATATGGGGTTCTTGTAACATTTTCAAAAATGATAAAATATTAATTTTGGGAATTTTTATAATTTAATATTAGTTTATTGAATATTTTAATATTTTGGTATTATTAAATGCAAATAAATAGGAAAAATTTGAGAAAAATTATGGAAAATTCTAAAATAGGGTAAATTAGAGAATTATGACATTTTAAAGTTTTTGTGATTAGTTTGACACTAATTTAGTGCTAATCGCGATTAAAAATCGCTAATCGGTTTTTAGCATTTTTGAGCAAAACATGCACATATCACTTTTTTCTACACTTGTGCATTTTTCATGCCATGGTTTCTCATTTGGGTTTACTATTTATGTGAGAAGGATTTTGAGAGAAAAGAAAAGAAAAAGAAAATGAGAAATAGGTATGGTGAGAAGAGAGGGTAGGTGAGGACTTTTGACTAAAACCTTTAGCCATTTCGCCCCCCCCTCATTTCTCTCCCTCTCCCTTTGCTTGCTGCTGCTGCTTCTTCCTCCCCCCTTCCTCTACCTTCAAACCCTCAAATCATCTCAAAAACTACACCGAAACCACACATCCACTTCATTAAAATTGTGCACAAGCTCAAGACCTTCATGATGGACCAAGAAAGCTTGGATTTTGGCCACTAGGGGCAACTGAAGAAAATTCTTGAGTTGCCAAATGAGGTAATTTCTGGATTATTAGTTTAATTCTAGCATTCCTCACACCCCCATGTTAAGATTGAATCGATATTTTGTCATATTGCGGACTTGTGGATAACCTAGTTAGGGTTGTGATGAATTGGTGTTGTATTATGAAATTGAGCTCAGTTAAGATTATACCAACACCTTAGTGTACGAATTGGAACCCAAAACCTGAAGCTTAAACAAGAATACGGATTTTAGAAACCGATATCGGGGAAATTATGGAATCTGTGAAGGTTAATTTGAATCTGCTATCATACGAGACACCTGAAAATAAAAGTGAGTGGACAGTGACATGTGCAGGCACCCAGGAAGCTAACCCCAAGACCCCAGCTCCCAATTCTTCTTCCCGGCCGCCAATTTCTCCCAATTGGCCGCAAATTGCGGCCTGGGTCCCACCATTTTGTCTCGTTTTTGTGCTGTAGCTCCTATATGTTCATGTTAGGCCCCTGGTATATATAGATTTGTATAAAGTGACCTAGGGTGAAATCTGTGACATAATTCCTAAGTTGCTGTTTTCGATTCGTGTTTCTGTATTCCGTATTTTTGATTCTGCAATTGTGGATTGTGTTTTGCCTCGACTATTTGGCGTTTATACGACGATATAGAGGATTTATTGATGGTTTTGAAGGCGTGCCATAGGTTCTCACCTATAGGCCCCTTTATCGTATCGTTTGGGTTTCGTGTGCCGTTTTAGCTTTGATTTGGTTTTAATGCGCATATACGATATTTTGATATGTAGGTACCTATGAAGACTTCGGGACGACAAGCAAATGCGTGGTGACGTCCGCAAATGATGATGCAAGGTGAGTAGATTATATCTACAGGGGGAAGTCGGGTGGATGGCGTATAGCACCCCCGCAGTCTGTAGATAGTATACTATATGGTTTATTTACAAGATAGTTGTAGTGTGTTATGGTTAGTTAGAGATAGAAATAACTAGCGTAGTTCCTAGTTGCGAGCTCTAGGATAGAGGTACACCAGCACGCACAACCTTGCATATTCATTATACTTGCACTGTGTTTGATGATATGGGATGACTTTGGAGATGAGTCGATGATGTGGGCTTTGTGCCGCGAGATCTGTGATTTGATATGATTCATATTTGGGATATGACTTGTGATTCTTGCGGGCTTGGGATGTGTGTTTACCCCCGCATGCATACCTTATTGATGGTATCGATTTGTACTAGACATAGAGTAGTACCCCAGATTATATGATCTGATGATGGTGATACCTGTTATGTGATGAGATAGTGAGATGTTGACCCGTACCCAGCTATTGGGATGCCGTACGATGATTTACCATACGAGCCGATATTGATGATAGATCCGCACTCATAACTCGAGGATGTCCTACGATATGTTGTTGAGGCGGGATCACCGACTATATATATCTATATATTTATCGACTCAGAATTAGGTGGTTTCCATACCTCTCCCATTTGACTTGATACTTAGATCTGTAGTTGCATAGTTGATTCTTCACTGTGATGTTGATTATTTGATTTCCGCATTTTCATGCTATTCTCATCGCTTGCATGTGTTTATTGCTACTGATATCATGTTGTTAGGACACCAGCACCATTATCGATGATGCGTATGTTCCACGTACACTGTTTGCCGGCTCACACACTTCAGCATCGATAATTGCCATGCCACTACACTGTAGTACTGTTGCATGACTCCTGATATGATTACCTTTCTTTACATGTCGCAGACATCATGGATTGATTTCATAGTACATCGCATTGGATTTACTTCTTGATGTTGGATTTTCATGTGATTTCTGGTTTGAGGACCGTGGGATTATTTAAGAAAGGATGCTCTATTTTGAAAAACCCGGTACCTCGTGATATGATATTTTGGTGCGTCCACCACGCGTTTTCTCGGTGCTGAGACGTGTGCTTGAAACCCGATTCGAGGAGTGGATGATCCGTTTGCGGGTTCGTGGTGGGCCCGATATGGTTCCCCTCGGCAAGATGATCGATAGGTTTTGCCGATTGAGCCTGGAGGCGGGCGAGTACCTACCGGTGATTGTTTTTGAGCTCGGCGGATATCTGGAGGATACCGACCGGAGTAGAGAGATGGGCGTACTGCCGGGGCCGAGGGCCGATTCCGCAGACATAGCCCGCGGGCCGATCCGGACTGACGGAGCCCGATGGATGAGGATTTACGTGTCGATGCTAGGCACGGGTTTCATGATGTTTTCCATGATTTTGCTTATATCCTCATATTGCATACATGATGCTTATTGTCATTGGGTGACGGGTGGACGGGTTCCACAAATATAAAGACATGGATCATATACAGACTGGATTTACACTGATCATACTTCATTTTAATATATAACAGGGTATGAGGGCGCTGTTATATATACCCTTACACCAATATTAGTGGTATGGGACGCTAATATATGTGTATTGATATCCTTGTTATTTCATCATTTTACTTCATGCAGACATACCTTATACTGATGACATGTTATTACCTGAGTACCTGGCACTACATACATATTTAGATGTTACCTTGCCACCTTATCATACTTCAGATGTACTCTTGTGGTTTATATTACTGATTGTTGACCTAGGTTTATGTCTTGCATTCGGTTTCTGCTTGTAGATATTTCTATTCACGAGTTGGCAACTCACCCCCGTTGTGCCACAGTTCTTGCAGGTCCTGCCGTACAGGTTCCATTGCGGCATTTCTGGCACACTACTTTCTTGCGGGTGAATTGCTTTTGGTAAGTGGATTCTTTTGCATCATGAACCACCATTGTATTTATTTTATTCATTGTATCTAGAATTTCTATCAACCAAAACTTGTATATTGTTTCAGACCTAGACTTTAGTGATGTATTATTCGACCTTAGAGTCGCGCTTAGTAGTATTGCGGTTTTCTTGTTGCTTTTGAGTTCTTTTGGTTTGACCCTCGCCTTTCGGCGTTGTATATTCTTATTGCTTGTGTGGTTGTAGCCGTCATTTGACGAAGAGCTAGCTCCCGCTTGGGGATGCCTTTATCATTGCATATATTGTTATCCTTGTTGTACCCCATTCGGGGCCAGTTTTACAAAAGAAACTCTGCCGAAATTTTTAGAAAAGACTTTACTGTTTTAAAATGCATATTCGGCTTAGTTATTTAAAAACCTTGATTTCAAACATGTATTTCTTCACTTCTTTAAACCAGTTTCTTTACTTATTCTTAAAAATGGTTTTAGATTTCTGGGCTTTTGGCTTACTTGGATCAGATGGAGTCCTATAGACTTCATATGGTTCAAGGGCCAGTCACGTGCTCTTTCGGGTCGTGACAAAGTTGGTATCAAAGCGCTAGGTTGACCTTGGTTCGAGTCTAAGTTTGACTATGTGGAGCCTAGGGTTTTATATATATACGGAACTTAGGCTTGACCTTACGGAACTTAGACTTGGTCGAGGGGGTATTAGACCCGAACTTTCGTCGCGTAGGATGACCCTTGGTTGATGGAATAGGTGACTAAAGTAGAGTGATGTGCCGTTGGTATGTTCCGCGGCATACTTACGACACGCCACTCCGCTTAAGGAACCTTAGGATGTACATATTTTCGAGATCAGTGATTCTCCTTATATCCATGATTATACATCCATTTGAGATCCCCGATTCTATTAGTTTCATGATCATACCTTCATTGATGCTATTCCTTCCTATGATCATGTATCCACTCTGGATCTGTTTTTCTCTTTCTTGCCATTGATCTGCTCTCTTCGATACTCGATTGAGGTTCATGTCGCCATGTTTGAGCGCAGTTTGGGCTGCTGCTAGGGTTACGGCCGGTGCGAGCTCGTCTGGTACGAGGGCCGACCATTGTGTTTTCTGGTGACATGGGAACGTCTCGAGTTAGTATTGGTGATTGTGACCTCTAGTAGAGGCGAGTGCTTGGTTTTGCACCGGATGATCGGGACATTGTTAGAGCTGCCAGTTGAGAGAGGACTGTTGATGTACAGCATACCTCAGAGATTATGATGTCGCCTACCGTGCAGACAGATGGACTAGCTGTTGCTGAGATTGACAGAATGTCGCTTCCGAAGCTTACGAGCCGAGATTGCCGGAGCTTTCAGGCAGATATGAGACAGAGGATAGTTAGTCTACCCGAATTGAGAGACGAAGGTGATTCGTCCGATTTTTGCGCCGGAGCGGGCCCAGTTGAGTTGAAGATTTCTAGTGTGGAGAGTCTAACTCGGATCTAGAGCCGACCGATTCAGAGATGACCGCCAATGTGTCGCCTTTCCTGGAGGATTGAGGCGCTGTTCGGCGTACAGGCGAATGAGCCAGTTACTGCTGCAAATGACGAGATACCGCCCAGATGGTTGGAGCTACTGCAGCGTGAGCATATACTTAGAGAGATGATAGCGAGTCGCTAGTCACCTGAGGATGAATGACTAGGACATTTGGTTCGTCCGTTTACCGATGCGAGGTCATCAGATAGATTGTTTCCAGCTAGAGACGATTTCACGCAGGTTCGTTGAGAGTCGATAGAGACGATCGAGTGTCAGGAGCCCATTTTCCAAGTTTAAAGTATACGGAAAGACATGCAGGTGATTCTATGGACCCTCTAGAAGAATGAAACCCTAACTCGACTTAATGACCGTGTGAAAGCCTTTGAACCTTAGGGTTTGCGGCAGTTCCGCGGCGCCATTAGTGAGGCTTGGGTTTGCCCTTCTACGGCTGGACCACCGACGCTGTGGCATGTACTCGATACTATTAAACTGTACCCATGATGTTGATCTCTTGGGGGATTATGAGGTTCTGACGAGTCGATCGGATGATTCGACATCATTCGGATATCGTGTGACGGGATGCATTGCTTGGGAGACTCCAGATACGAGGATAGCTGTTGGAGCACAGTCCATGCAGCCATGATGAGACGAGTCCGAATCAGTCGACATGGAAGCCGAGTGAAGAAAAGAGTTCGCAAGATATTTCGACGAGATGACGTCCCACTCCGCCGACATCAGAGATGTGATACGCACCCAGCAGGCCAGAGTTCGGCATCGTCGAACAGGTAGTTGACCAGGTTCGGATAAAGGAACTTACCCAGATACGTTGCGAATTGATCAAGGATGGACGAGTATTGAGTATTCCTCCGACGATTGGGACGTGTTCCCGAGGACCTGTTCGGCCTGACATCCTCTATAGAATGATGATGGTACAGAGTACGCGATTTCGAGTCCGTGTGAGAGACTTCGGATTGACCGTGGCCGAGAACATTGCAGTATGTAGATAGCATGGCGTGACGTCATAGTGGGCGACGATAGAGACAGGTGGAACCAGAGGTTCGAGCGAGACGCTGACGAGCTGTCATTACTTCCCGTCGAGACTAGAGACCTGATATGCTTACAGAGACGTTGGGATGTGACCTGTTTCCGAGAAAATATTGTGCCGAGGACACAGATGTCTATCGAGTGAGGAGAGATTATGCAAGAGATCCAGCCTCTGTACAGATCGACATAGGCATGATTGGAAGAGACCCTGAGCAGGATTCCTTCCAGGATATTGCTGCAATGATGTTTGCACCCAGGATCAGATGTGTGATGTGCATTCAGAGAGCCAAAGGCCGACGCCAGCGATATGCTGCCTTACGAGTGGTCGTGAGGATTGACTGAGAGGTGACCAGAGAAGTGCCAGAACGGAATCGTCCCCGTTAGCACACCTGACAGGGCCGATGAGCCGATTGACTGCGAGATAGGAAATCCGCAAGGGAGTTAAGGACCCAGAGTCAGAGGACGCCAGACTGTGAGCAAGAGGCAAGTAGATATCCTGCGCTGCTAGCAGTGGATGCACCGACTCCTTCTCGACCTTGAAGGAGGAACTACCGACGACGGTATTATGATTTATGATTTTGTGATTCGATTATCACGTATCCGTCATTTTGGATTTCGGTATTTTGGGCGTTCTGTTTGCATGATTTAGTTTTGATGACTGAGTTTCATGATAATTGTTTCATGCACCTTTAGTGTTTTGATATACGATTTTGGTGCACGCCAGATGCACTAAATCGGGATTCTTCGTGCATGTCACATGCACCTTATTTTTCTGTCAGGCACACACGTTGCCTACGACAGATGTTTCGTGCACACCAGTTGCACCTAGATGTTGTTTTGTACACCTGTTTGACACATATATGGATTTTGATTCCTTGCGCACCAGACGCATAGGATATTCTTATATATACATTTTGTGGATTGATTTCTAGTAGAGCAGTACATTTTTATGATATTCTCTATGTATTGATGTCTTCGGAGTCCCGACAAATTGGATTATTACTGAAATTGTTTTAGTATTGGGGGTTTAAATTTAAATTCGGGGACCGAATTTCTTTAAGGGGGGTAGATTGTAACATTTTCAAAAAAGATAAAATATTAATTTTGGGAATTTTTATAATTTAATATTATTTTATTGAATATTTTAATATTTTGGTATTATTAAATGCAAATAAATAGGAAAATTTTGAGAAAAATTATGGAAAATTCTAAAATAGGGTAAATTAGAGAATTATGACATTTTAAAGTTTTTGTGATTAGTTTGACACTAATTTAGTGCTAATCGCGATTAAAAATCGCTAATCGGTTTTTAGCATTTTTGAGCAAAACATGCACATATCACTTTTTTCTACACTTGTGCATTTTTCTTGCCACGGTTTCTCATTTGGGTTTACTATTTATGTGAGAAGGATTTTGAGAGAAAAGAAAAGAAAAAGAAAATGAGAAATAGGTATGGTGAGAAGAGAGGGTAGGTGAGGACTTTTGACTAAAACCCTTAGCCATTTCCCCCCCCCCCCCCTCATTTCTCTCCTTCTCCCTTTGCTTGCTGTTGCTGCTTCTTCCTCCCCCCTTCCTCCACCTTCAAACCCTCAAATCATCTCAAAAACTACACCAAAACCACATATCCATTTCATTAAAATTGTGCACAAGCTCAAGACCTTCATGATGGACCAAGAAAGCTTGGATTTTGGCCACTAGGGGCAACTCAAGAAAATTCTTGAGTTGCCAAATGAGGTAATTTCTGGATTATTAGTTTAATTCTAGCATTCCTCACACCTCCATGTTAAGATTGAATCGATGTTTTGTCATATTGCGGACTTGTGGATAACCTAGTTAGGGTTGTGATGAATTGGTGTTGTATTATGAAATTGAGCTCAGTTAAGGTTATACCAACACCTTAGTGTATGAATTGGAACCCAAAACCTGAAGCTTAAACCAGAATACGGATTTTAGAAACCGATATCGGGGAAATTATGGAATCTGTGAAGGTTAATTTGAATCTGCTATCATACGAGACACCTGAAAATAAAATTGAGTGGACAGTGACATGTGCAGGCACCCAGGAAGCTAACCCCAAGACCCCAGCTCCCAATTCTTCTTCCCGGCCGCCAATTTCTCCTAATTGGCCGCAAATTGCGGCCTGGGTCCCACCATTTTGTCTCGTTTTTGTGCTGTAGCTCCTATATGTTCATGTTAGGCCCCTGGTATATATAGATTTGTATAAAGTGACCTAGGGTGAAATCTGGGACATAATTCCTAAGTTGCTGTTTTGGATTCGTGTTTCTGTATTCCGTATTTTTGATTCTGCAATTGTGGATTGTGTTTTGCCTCGACTATTTGGCGTTTATACGACGATATAGAGGATTTATTGATGGTTTTGAAGGCGTGCCATCGGTTCTCACCTATAGGCCCCTTTATCGTATCGTTTGGGTTTCGTGTGCCGTTTTAGCTTTGATTTGGTTTTAATGCGCATATACGATATTTTGATATGTAGGTACCTATGAAGACTTCGGGACGACAAGCAAATGCGTGGTGACGTCCGCAAATGATGATGCAAGGTGAGTAGATTATATCTACAGGGGGAAGTCGGGTGGATAGCATATAGCACCCCTGCAGTCCGTAGATAGTATACAATGTGGTTTATTTACGTGATAGTTGTAGTGTGTTATGGTTAGCTAGAGATAGAAATAACTAGCGTAGTTCCTAGTTGCGAGCTCTAGGATAGAGGTACACCAGCACGCACAACCTTGCATATTCATTATACTTGCACTGTGTTTGATGATATGGGATGACTTTGGAGATGAGTCGATGATGTGGGCTTTGTGCCGCGAGATCTGTGATTTGATATGATTCATATTTGGGATATGACTTGTGATTCTTGCGGGCTTAGGATGTGTGTTTACCCCCGCATGCATACCTTATTGATGGTATCGATTTGTACTAGACATAGAGTAGTACCCCAGATTATATGATCTGATGATGGTGATACCTGTTATGTGATGAGATAGTGAGATGTTGACCCGTACCCAGCTATTGGGATGTCGTATGATGATTTACCGTACGAGCCGATATTGATGATAGATCCGCACTCATAACTCGAGGATGTCCTACGATATGTTGTTGAGGCGGGATCACCGACTATATATATCTATATATTTATCGACTCAGAATTAGGTGGTTTCTATACCTCTCCCATTTGACTTGATACTTAGATCTGTAGTTGCATAGTAGATTCTTCACTGTGATGTTGATTATTTGATTTCCGCATTTTCATGCTATTCGCATCGCTTGCATGTGTTTATTGCTACTGATATCATGCTGTTAGGACACCAGCACCATTATCGATGATGCGTATGTTCCACGTACACTGTTTGCCGGCTCACACACTTCATCATCGATAATTGTCATGCCACTACACTGTAGTACTGTTGCATGACTCCTGATATGATTACCTTTCTTTACATGTCGCATACATCATGGATTGATTGCATAGTACATCGCATTGGATTTACTTCTTGATGTTGGATTTTCATGTGATTTCTGGTTTGAGGACCGTGGGATTATTTAAGAAAGGATGCTCTATTTTGAAAAACCCGGTACCTCGTGATATGATATTTTGGTGCGTCCACCACGCGTTTTCTCGGTGCTGAGACGTGTGCTTGAAACCCGATTCGAGGAGTGGATGATCATTTTGAGGGTTCGTGGTGTGCCCGGTATGGTTCCCCTCGGCAAGATGATCGATGGGTTTTGCCGATTGAGCCTGGAGGCGGGCGAGTACCTACCGGTGATTGTATTTGAGCTCGGCGGATATCTGGAGGATACCGACCGGAGTTGAGAGATGGGCGTACTGCCGGGGCCGAGGGCCGATTCCGCAGACATAGCCCGCAGGCCGATCCGGACTGACGGAGCCCGATGGATGAGGATTTACGTGTCGATGCTAGGCACAGGTTTCATGATGTTTTCCATGATTTTGCTTATATCCTCATATTGCATACATGATGCTTATTGTCATTGAGTGACGGGTGGACGGGTTCCACATATATACAGACATGGATCATATACAGACTGGATTTACACTGATCATACTTCATTTGTATATATAACAGGGTATGAGGGCGCTGTTATATATACCCTTACACCAATATTAGTGGTATGGGACGCTAATATATGTGTATTGATATCCTTGATATTTCATCATTTTACTTCATGCAGACATGCCTTATACTGATGACATGTTATTACCTGAGTACCTGGCACTACATACATATTTAGATGTTACCTTGCCACCTTATCATACTTCAGATGTACTCTTGTGGTTTATATTACTGATTGTTGACCTAGGTTTATGTCTTGCATTCGGTTTCTGCTTGTAGATATTTCTATTCACGAGTTGGCAACTCACCCCCGTTGTGCCACAGTTCTTGCAGGTCCTGCCGTACAGGTTCCATTGCGGCATTTCTGGCACACTACTTTCTTGCGGGTGAATTGCTTTTGGTAGGTGGATTCTTTTGCATCAAGAACCACCATTGTATTTATTTTATTCATTGTATCTAGAATTTCCATCAACCAAAACTTGTATATTGTTTCAGACCTAGACTTTAGTGATGTATTATTCGACCTTAGAGTCGCGCTTAGTAGTATTGCGGTTTTCTTGTTTCTTTTGAGTTCTTTTGGTTTGACCCTCGCCTTTCGGCGTTGTATATTCTTATTGCTTGTGTGGTTGTGGCCGTCATTTGACGAAGAGCTAGCTCCCGCTTGGGGATGCCTTTATCATTGCAGATATTGTTATCCTTGTTGTACCCTATTCGGGGCCAGTTTTACAAAAGAAACTCTGCCGAAATTTTTAGAAAAGAATTTACTGTTTTAAAATGCATATTCAGCTTAGTTATTTAAAAACCTTGATTTCAAACATGTATTTCTTCACTTCTTTAAACCAGTTTCTTTACTTATTCTTAAAAATGGTTTTAGATTTCTGGGCTTTTGGCTTACTTGGATTAGATGGAGTCCTATAGACTTCATATGGTTCAAGGGCCAGTCACGTGCTCTTTCGGGTCGTGACAGTTGTCCGGCCTATGTCAAAAGGCAAAATCCGGACAAACTCGAGGCAAGGTCTGTCCTATGCAAGTTTGTAGGATATCCCAAAAACTCACAAAGGTATATCTTCTACCACACTAAGGAACAAAAGGTGTTTGTTTCTCGACATGCCACCTTTTCAGAAAGGAATTTGTTGCAAAGGAAATTTGTGGCGAGGAGGTAGAACTGGAAGAAGTTCTAGCAACACAAACGACGATAGAAGATTTAGTGGAACCAGAGGATTCAGTAGTAACCAATGAACCCCAGCCTCTCCACCGATCTAGTAGGGTTTCTCATCCACCTGAGAGATACTACGGTTTTCTCGTTGATGGGGGGAGCGAGGATTGCATCATGGAAGATGATGACCCGACTAGTTTCGAGCAGGCCATCATGAGTGGTGACTCTATGAAATAGCTGGATGCAATGCGATCTGAGATGGAATCCATGTACACCAACAATGTTTGGACTTTGGAAGTTGCTCCTAAAGGGGTAAAACCCATTGGGAGCAAATGAATCTTTAAGAAGAAACTTGGTGTTGATGGAAAAGTAGAGACTTTCAAAGCTAGACTTGTTGCAAAGGGTTTTCGTCAACGACCAGGTGTGGATTATGACGATACCTTTTCTCCAGTGGCTATGCTTAAGTCCATCCGGATCTTACTTTCCATTGTTGCATACCATGACTATGAAATCTGGCAAATGGATTTAAGACCGCCTTTCAAAATGGTGATTTAGAAGAGTGCGTGTACATGACTCAGCCAGAGGGCTTCGTAGACAGTAGGAGCAGTGGAAAAGTGTGCAAGCTGCTTAAATCCATCTACGGGTTAAAGCAGGCACCGCGGAGTTGGAACATCTGCTTTGATGTTGTAGCCAAAGAGTTTGACTTCATCAAAAACGTTGATGAACCTTGTATTTATAAAAAGGTTGCAGAGAGTAAGGTTGTCTTCCTCGTATTGTACGTCGATGACATACTCTTGATAGGAAATGATGTTCCTATACTGCAATCGGTCAAGCTCTTCTTATCACAAAGATTCTCAATGAAAGATCTAGGTGATGCCTCCTGCATACTGGGAATTATAATCTATAGAGATAGATCTAAACAGATATTGGGATTGTCCCAATCCAGGTACATTGACACCATACTAAAAAGGTTTAGAATGGAAGAATTCAAGCGTGGTAACCAACCTACGATCTCTGGATTCACTCTCTCCAAAAAGATATCTCCCAAGACTGATTTGGAAAGAGCTCGCATGCAAGGGATACCCTAAGCTTCGGCAGTAGGCTCTATCATGTATGTGATGCTATGTACCAGACCCGATGTAGCATACTCACTAAGTGTAGTGAGTCGGTAAGAAGCAGATCATGGAGAGAGTCACTGGAAAGCTATGAAGAACATTCTCAAGTACTTGCGAAGGACTAAAGAGATGTTCTTGGTGTATGGTAATGGAGAACTCCAGGTGGAGTCCTTTACCGATTCGAGCTTCCAAAGTGATAAGGACGAATCTAAGTCGCACTCGGGATTTGTCTTTACCCTCAATGGAGGGGCGGTGTGTTGGAAGAGTTCCAAATAGAAAACCGTTGCAGACTCGACGATGGAAGCTGAATACATCGCTGCCAACGGTACTGCCAAAGAGGCTGTCTGGACGAAGAAGTTCATCACTGAACTTGGTGTGGTTTCGTCCATTGAGCATCCAATACCTTTGTATTGCGATAACAATGGAGCTGCGGCTTTGGCCAAGGAACCTAGGTACCATCAGAAGTCCAGACATATTCTGAGGCGGTATTACCTGATCAGGGAGATAGTTGATCGCCGGGAGATCGAGGTCAGGAGAGTTGATACGAAGGACAACACCGCGGATCCACTCACAAAGGCCATTTCCCAGATACAGCTTGAGAGATTATTCTGGATGTTAGGTATGAGATACTACAACAGCTGGCCTTAGTGCAAGTGGGATATTGTTAGTTATATATATGCCCTAGAGGCCATTATTGTACATATGATGTATATTATAATAAATGCTTGGATATATATAGAGAGGACTTTCTTGCTCGTCGTGATAGTATGCTATTTGGTTTCACTTTATCTTAACATGTTGACTTATATTAGTTTACTGTCTTGCTCTCACATGTTGATAAAGCCCTTAGGATATGTACTCTGTAAGTCTACGGTAGCGCCCCGGCCGTCTGTCCAAGGCCGAAATGCGGAAACGAAAACTTTTTCTTAACTAGAAACCGGCGCTGTTGTATACTTTAAATCCGGATCGAACCATTAACCTAAAACTAGCAACTAGAGAAAGGGTTGGAAAAGCTATACCGATCGATCCGTGTCCTTCGATTTTTGGCCACCATCCCAAGCTCCTCGCGGCATCTCCGATCTCGATCTCCTCGTCGGAAAGGGCACCACATCCTCGAGTCTTTTTACGGGCTCCCGCTTCATCCGAAGCAACTCGGGCACGAAGTTCGCTTGCCGACGTGTCCAAGGCAAAGTAGAGAGTGTGTGTCATCACATTGTCTCTTGAGGATTTAGTGGATGCCATTAGTGAGGAGATAATGAGCTCAAGAAAGAAAGAAGAAGAGGAAGAAGAAGTTTTTCCTTTCTTTTCTTTTGTATTCTTGTGATAAAATGAGAGAGAGTGTGAGAATAAAAAATGCAAGACCAAACTATCATACGGCAGCCCTCTTTCTCTCTCCCTCTCATTTCAACACTCAAATCCATCAAAAATTTGACACATGCACGAAGAAAGATACCATGAGTCATCACTTGTGCATGTGCCACAATTAATGCTCTTAATCATGATTTTCTCCTCATTATTTCCACATGCAAACATTAATCCAAATGTTTGCAACAATAAAAAGAGAATGGCATCTACTAAAGTAAACTCGTGATGGATCACAAGAGTACCCCTCCCCTGTATATACATACCTGCATCCGCATTCCGACTGAATGCGATTGCGATGAGACTAAAGTAATCCAACAAATCTAATACTAGGATCCGGCTTAAACCAAAGTCCACTAGTATGATCCGCCCGATCATGATCCATGCACTACTGCACGTATATGATCGAACCCTGCCATATATCATACGGCCTCTACAACGTTTCGCCCGAAACTTGAGAAACTGTCTGTGGGGGACTCTAAAGACTCGTCAATACTTGTGCTATGGATTTAACCACTAGCACGTCAGATGTACTAGCTGTACGTAACGGGCTACCAGGAATTCACTAAAAGGGAGGTCGATGAGCGAACTCATCCTGACACCCTACTGATCCTGTCAGTGACAATATTCGTACAGTCCGGTCCGTTCGTCTATGAGCATCGCATGGCGGGCCTAGGGGGTTGGTAAAAGTCAGACCCCCAAAAGCGGTATAAGTCGTATCGGAGTGTAGCCCAGAACACCCTAAGAAACTACCGGAATACCTACCCGTAAATCTCCTGCCTTGGCCAAGGACTTCGTGTAATGGCTCTCCTAGACACAGCGCGATCTCACCCCCAATACCGGGAGAGACGAAACCCCTGCCGATCCGCTCACTGCCTCCATGTGGCTCGGGACTGTGCCCAACTAAACCTGTTTGCACGACTTCTTTGAGCCGTGGTAGGGTAGTAATCAAAGCACAATGGGAACTCACACGGGACAAATGACGATCTGAGGTCGATGAACTAACCTGTACACATGTCACCAGGGAACTGCTATCTGACGTTAGGTATAATACCAACTAGCTGTAAGTGCACGGCGGCGCTCCGGCCGTCAATCCGAGGCCAAAATGCGGAAACGATAATTTACTTTATCTTTTGAAACCGGCACCACCGCGCACTATAAACCCGGATCGGGCCATTAACCTACTCCTAGCTAACTAGAGAAAGGGTAGAGAGATATACCGAGCGATCCGTGTCCTTCGGTCTTCTCGTCGTCGTCCCGATCTCCCCGCGGAATCTCCGGTCTTCAACTCCTCGTCGGAAGGGCACCACATCGCCGGGTTCTTTTGCGGGCTCCTACCTCTGGACCGAGGCAACTCGGACACGAAGTTGGCGAGTCGACGTTCCCAAGAATGCTGTAGGTTATCTGTAGAATTCATGTCTCATTTGGGGTTGTAGGAAGTTGCCTTTTTGATGGAGGAAGTGAACTACTCTTTTGGAGATGAACTTTGGGATTTTGCAAACATGAAGAGAACCAAAATCCCACCACTAACAATTTGGACTGCCCCCTCTCTAATGTGGCCGGCCTTGCATGATGGAGAGAATGAGAGGAGAGAGTATGAATGAAAAAGAATGAGCCCCATAATGCAAGAGAGAGAGAGAGAGAGAGAGAGAGAGTAGGTTATCATGAAGAATCATCATGACAAAACCAAGTCACACTCAACCATCATAACCAACCATCATCATCAACCATGATGACTCCAAAAGTAAACCATGATGAATAAGAAAGTCAAGCAATGATTATCCAAGGAAAGTCAAAGGAGGGTGCAACCATCATGAAGCAAATACTTGCAAAAACCACCCTCCAAAATGCTTAGTTGCACAAATGCAAATAAGCCCTCCTCCACCATTTTTCGGCCAAAGAAAGATACAAAGGAAAATGGCCGAAACCGGAAAACAAACTGGCAACCAAAAAACTGATCCCGTAATAAATTACAGGAAAACCCCGCTACTGTATATACATACCCGCATTTGTATTCAGACCGAAATACAAATGCAATGAGACAAATCTACACTGTGCAATACTAGGATCCGGCTTAAACCAAAGCCCGCTAGTAAAATCCATCCGATCATGATCCGTGCAATACCGCACGTATCTGATCGAACCCTGCCATATCTCCATACGGCCTCTACAGCGTTTCGCCCGAAACTTGAGAAAACGGTCTGTGGGGGACTCTAAAGACTCGTCAATACATTGGTTGTGGATTTAACCACTGGCACGTCAGAGGTATTAGCCTATACATAACGGGCTACCAGGTATTGACCAAAAGGGACGTCGATGAGCGAACTCATCCGGACACCCTACTGATCCTGTCAGTGACAATATCCGTACAGTCCGGTCCGTTCGTCTATCAGCATCGCATGGCGGGCCTAAGGGGTTGGTAAAAGTCAGACCCCCAAAAGCGGTACAAGTCGTGTCGGAATGTAGCCCAGAACACCCTAAGATACTACTGGAATACCTACCAGTAAATCTCCTGCCTTGGCCAAGGACTTCGTGTAATGGCTCTCCTAGACACAACGTGACCTCACCCCCAATATCGGGAGAGACGAACCCCTGCAGATCCGCTCACTGCCTCCATGTGGCTTGGGACTGTACCCAACTAAAACCTGTTTGCACGTCTCCTTTGAGCGTGGTAGGGTAGTAATCAAAGTACAGTGGGAACTCACACGAGACAAATGACGATCCTCAGGTCGATGAACTAACCTGTACACATGTCACCAGGGAACTGCTATCTGACGTCAGGTATAAGACCAACTAGCATGTTCCCGGCGAGACCTGTCCGGTGTACTCATAACCCAATGAGCACCTGCATACATCTTAGGTGAACCAACTGACACCAGTGGCTTGTGAGACCGGCCACTGCCCCTCGTCGGGGTCTCGACTGTATACACTAGTTTACTCTGGAGTATCGATGCCCTGTCTCGAAACTCCTACGACTAGGGACCTTTTAAGGATGTGCTTATTGACTACCAGCTCCCATGTATATGATCGCCCTCATACTGCTGGTAGTCAAGCAAGAATCCTAGGGGCTCTATCAACGTGCAATAGTGACCTGTAAGGTCACCTAAAGCAGTACACGATGATAAAGGTAAACCACATAGCATACTATCATCTTGAGTAAGACTGTCCTACCGGAATTGGTCCTCCCTCAATCATTGCAATCACGTGCCTGTGATCCAATAATTGACTCTGAGGGCATTATCTCCAACACTAGCATGTTCCCGGCGAGTCATGTCCGGTGCGCTCATAACCCAATGAGCACCTGTATACATCTTAGGTGAACCAACTGACACCAATGGCTTGTGAGACCAGCCACCGCCCCTCGTTGGGGTCTCGACTGTATATACTAGTCTACTAATGGAGTATCGATGCCCAGTCTCGAAACTCCCACGACTAGGGACCACTTTAAGGATGTGCTTATAGA
Source organism: Agapanthus africanus (assembly GCA_030015575.1). NCBI lineage: Eukaryota > Viridiplantae > Streptophyta > Magnoliopsida > Asparagales > Amaryllidaceae > Agapanthus > Agapanthus africanus. Next base: position 478,648,920 of record JASDDO010000014.1, on the reverse strand, counting down.
CTACCCAACTCTCACGTATATGATCACCATCATACTGCTGGTAGTCAAGCAAGAATCCTAAGGGCTCTATCAACATGTAATAGCGACCTGTAAGGTCACCTAAAGCTGTACACGATGATAAAGACAAACCATGGCAGCATACTATTCTCTATCAACGTGTAATAGTGAACTACAATGTCATCTAAAGCATGTACACGATGATAAAGACAAACCAGATAGTATACAAACCTCTCGAGTAAGACTGTCCTACCGGTATAGGTCCTCCCTCAACAATTGCAATCACGTGCCTGCGATCCAATAATTGACCCTGAGGGCACTATATCCAACAATCTCCCACTTGCACTCAAGGCTAATTATTGTGATGTCGCATACTCAAAGCCCGTGTGATACCGAACACCCAACTCTTCTACTAATCAGTCTCACAAAGCCCGTTTGCGAAACTATTGCGTTCAAGGAATAGCCTCAGTGAGTGGATCCGCCCTAATGTTTCTTTTTATGTCTCTCTTTTTCTCAAGTTCGCGGAGAAAACCATTTCCTGAAATGAGCAATACCTGTCTTAGAATATGTTTGGATGTCTGATGAGACCTAGTTCATAAATGAACTCCAAATCCAAACTTCTTAGACTGTATCCTCAACTGAACTTAATCAGTATCCTGCGCCATGCCTCCCTCAGTATCCACTTAGACCACATGTCAAAAATACTGCCCCTCGTCAGAGAGAAAAACTATAACTCTGACAGTCACTCTGTCATCCATGCCACCTTGGAAGCCTGGAATGATAACTTTCTCCTAAAAGAGGCTGTTGTTATTATATCCCTAGAACATCCACTTATGTTCTAAAATTGCTTCCGAACGTTTTTCCAGGATAGGATTAATATCAACTTACTACATCTCGTGCAAAAACAATATCTGGTGTGGTATTTGAAATCTCATGATTGACTCAATTGCCTAAGCAAGTGATCTGCCTATCATGCACATCCCTCTCCCCTATAGTCTGTAAGACACCTTTAGAGAGGGTGACTCCATCACCTGCAGGTACACTACCGTGCCAGGAGTCGTCCATTGTAAAACACTTTTAGAATGCTGTCTAAGTACCCAGATTGGGAAACTACCCAAATCTAGATCTAAGACCATAGATCTAGTAACCAGAATGTTTGATATTATATCTATATCCCTTGTGGAGAAACCACTGTGTGACAACCAAAGTATAACTGACCGTAGTATAGGAATTTCACTTCCTACTCTGTGTATGTCATCCAAATACCAGGACATCACACCCTACTACCTTCTTAACAGATCCATCCCCTATTCTGATGAAGTCAAACCTATGACTGTCACATCAAAAATAGATGATCTATCTCCGCTATATCTGCATTAGTCCATAAATAGACATAAGCTACTTGTCCACCAATGCTTCCGCAGCTCCCACTGACTACGACAACCCTCTGGCAGAGTCATATACACGTACACTTCTAAAGCTAATTTAGAACGACGCTATACTCATCCTGCTGCCGGGTCTCACAGTCTGGAAAAACAGCAATGGCAAGTCTGGGTAAACAAGAACCTCCCTGTCACCGTCCTTGAGGCTACCGGAGTACCTCTCGGGTGCGTGAGGTTACCCACCATATCTGCGGAGTGGCCAATGGAATGTCAAACCAGATCGAATCTTTAGGTTCTTATCAAATTTTCAGTAATTGTTTGCGGTTCTGGAATCACTTCCAGTTCTACCATACTCCCACTACTGTTTTCTGAAAAAATCCATTTTTATCAAAACTGTGGCGAGTCAAGAACAATATCACTATTGATCTTCCAGATAGTAGAATATCAACCCTCGTCATAGCCTGGGTCAACCCACAAACAACCATTACAGAAACGTGCCTTGAGTTATCCAGAGTCTGGTTTTAAGCATAAGCTAGACAACTCCACGTACCTTAACATTGTCAAGATATGAACTATTCTATATCCAATATAGAAACAGAGGCACTGATTTAATTGGAACCAGATTCATATCATGCAGCTGTCTCCAGTGCATGCCAACTAAATGAAAAGAGGCCGATCAACATTACTCAACTTAGGAGTACATCGAAATATGAGCAACCTGAAAGAGAAGCAAGTTCTCATAATCATTACTATCAACTGAATACCATACACAAGTATCTACATCTTCGTTCACCTTGAAGAATCCTGATACTTGCACCATCTGGTTCTCTACTTTATTCTTATACCTATAACTTCTTAAAACTTAGACCTTGCATTTCTACGAAATACATGTCTAAGAACTAGAGAAGTCACAAGTAAACATAATATAGTATGAGTACCAACCCCTATGTCCTAATGGACACTGGAAAATATACAATACTCTGTATAAGTCCTCTGAGTCTAATAACTCAATCCCTGTATGTCGTAGGTTGAAAACTGTACTTATGGTTAAGAAGAATTACACCGTTGTTTAATGCTCCTTACCTAACCATCCACTGATATAGGTAAATGTCATAGACATAATTTCAAAAATATATATCTCACTTTATAAAAATAAACATATAGATATATCAATTTGAAATTGGTGCATAACAATGGATATTCAAAAGCAAATATTTGCCGTCCGATAAACAACCCAGGCGATTTCCTCAAATATCACCAATTACAACGAATTCCGATATAATGAGGATGATCACATAATTCCCAATAACTTACTCCCACTCATCATCTGTAAAACCATACATATGTGAGAATCATACCTGGTAAATACATACCCTGGAGCAAGTGTCTAATTGGGAAATCAGTTTTCTATTAACAATGCACAGTGAAACTAAAACATGTAAATGTTTCGAAGGGGTATCCGGGTATTCCTAGTAATGCCTCTTCCATTATCAGATTCACAACTGTAACCGTATATTTCTTTGCCATCTCTCCAAATCCCTTTATATGTCTTTAGTCATTACCTTCTGTACACCCTCTTAGGCTAAATGGTTTTCTTCCTTCCCTACCGTTCGGCACCAGCCTTTGGTTTGGAAGAAGACTATCAAATAAGCATAATGGGTGTACTCTCTTAATCCTAGGAGTACTCGTAACCTGAGAGAAGGTGAAGATAAAAGACAACTGAATAAATCTTATTCCTATTTCTCCTGAACCAGAATCCATCCCCGTACTGGAACAAGTTCCTTCGAGTTCGTATATAACCATACGATGGAGTATCCAAATAACTGTGTATCTTCGTAGTGATACGGAGTGTTCTGGAGAAATAAAAAGGTGAAGTAGGATTGGTAATGAAATACTTGGTTTGGTCGTGAATAACAGTCGCAATTTACTTTGCCCTCTTTCTAATCCCTTTATTTGTCTTAACTTATTACCTTCTGTACACCATCGTTAGGCTAATTGATTTTCTTCATTCCCCACCGTTCGACACCTGCCTATGGTTTGGAAGATGACTATCCAATTAGCGTAACCAGTGTACCGTCCTAATCCAAGAAGCACTCGCAACCTGAGAGAAGGTAAAAGGAAAAGACAACTGAATAGTCCTATTCATTTTCTCCAGAACCGGAAACCATCCTCGAATCTGGAACAAGTTCCATCGACTTCGTATATAACCATACGATGGTTTTATCCAATGGAAGTGGATGTTCGTAGTAATACGGGGTGTTCTGGAGAAAAGGGTAAAAGTAGGAGTGGCAATGAGATATGCAACTCTGACAATCCAAAAGCCAGTGTTTTAAGAAGGTTCGGTTAACTTGGTCACTGAGTCATAGTCAAGGGTCGGGTCATGGTCGCTGCCAAAGAGAGAGAGAAAAGAAACACTCAGCGTGCACTCTAACCTAGATCAGAATGTTTATCAATTTATCTAATCAGGAAACCTCCCACTGTATCGTCAAATTCTCCTCCAAACCTGAAAGAAGAATTAGTCGGGATCACCCGAGGAGTAAACCAACTCATCAGTGGGAATCGGGATCCAACTATCATCGCATGATAACGTGATGGAATCCACTCACGTTATCACACTCCAGAAGGTATGCGCATATCTGGCAAGTTTCAGTTTCTTTAGAAACTCCCGATGTGATTTTTACCCCATGCTCTTATGACCTTGACGAAGGTCAACATATCATAAGTCACATGTCAAGTTCTACCCGTCATTATCCAGGTTAATTTGAACCCACCCGTACATACCCTTGACGAAGGCCAAAATAGCAGTACGACTGTCCCAAACCAACGCATCTATCTATGCAGCAGAAAAGTAACAAATATCTGCCATACACTATGCCTTGACGAAGGCCAACATACATAGCATGAATACTAAGTGCTACCTTTCTGAAATGACGGAGGGCTACGAGTGGTTTTTAGCGAAAAACCTTTAACGTAATGAACTTGATATCGTTGAAGGAACCGGATAGCTTTTTATAAAAATATAGTGGCGAAAACCATTGCTAAAGAGGTCAATCCTGGTGAAGGGATCTCGGCTCTTTCCCTGTAGAATGAGGTGCAGGATATTCCAACTGAATACCACGATGCAAAGCAAAAAGGAAATCGGCTATAGTGAAGTTATTACCCTGACGTAAACTTCTGTCCAAGGAGTCACTCACGGTGAAGGGATCTCGGCCCTTGCCTCGTCGACTGAGGTGCTGATATTCATAACCGAATACCACTGTGCAAATCAAAAGAGAACGTCCTTGCAATAACAGCTTTTTGAAAAATGTTCCAACAACATCCAACAGGTTTGTTTAGCTTGCATTGATCCGAATCAATGCAGTCCCGTCAATTAACCACACCACAAAAGAACGAAAATACGATGTACGTATATGCCATCCGCATTCGCCACTGGGTCCCGTCATCACCCATTAGGTTACATAACTAACGACAGAGCGGGGACTGGACTGCGTGGGTGTAAAACATATACAACATCTACTAGTATATATATATCAATTTATAATATTCGCTCATGGCGTGATAAAATGCAACATCACAGAAATGTAATAAGCATCACAGAACAATACAGATAATCTGGGATCCCCGGGTTTCACTGAGCCGCAACTGAAACCCGACGTTCCCCTGGTCGTGTGGATAGCCTGTGCAATGAAATCCTAGACCCCTACGGGTGCGGCAAGTTACCCGCCAAAACCTGAAGCGAGGCAGCCCTCTTCAACAAAGTGAATGGACCACCCAACACTTCACGGAATCCTGTAATTTGAGCACCCCTCCTTGGGTCAACCTATATCCCCTACGAGTGCGGCGAATAGCCCGCCAATTCTAGAGTGAAGCCCCCTCCGTCTTAAAGCCATGAGATGCAGGCTCGTTTCCCTCTAGAACCCGGCTATCCATGCACTCCACCTTGGGGTAATCATAGTACAGAAAGTAAAATATATACAACGGGTACATCGACCTCAGCCCAGTCGTTCCCTAAAAGAATAATATACAAACAGGCAGTGACGGCAGTCCACATGTCGGACGTTCTCCCCGCAATATCAAATCTACATATATAACCAACTTGTACTACCATTGCAACCAGGCTATCCACCATGACAAATCCGCAATATCACAGCACAACACAGAACATCAACGTGAATGTCACGTTCATAAATCCGTCTAAAAGAGCTATAACAATTAGACAAGATTTACCGCTCGAATGACATTCACGGTCGCAGATATAATGTAAATACTGTAAACTAACATATTTAAAATTTTCGATCGACAAAATTTCACGAAGTGGGCCCCAAGCACAATTCCCAGTACTCAAAATAATCTGGGCCAAAACAAAAAATACCAAAAACCCAAATTCCAAGTCAGAGACCACTGCAGAAAATTTGGTGCATTGTTGCTACAGTACAGCGGCGCAACCGCGGCTAAAATGTGGGTACGGCCGCGGTTCCACGGCGCTACAGTGATGTCATGCAACGAAATTTCTGCAGTGTTCTTAGAAAAGCCTGCCTGATTTTCTGCAATACTCAAAAAAAAATTTCGACGACAAAAAAATTTCGACAGAAACTGCTAAAATGGAATCGCGGTTTTGGAAAATTCGGTCCATCGATGTTTTAAATACGTTAGAACAAGCTAGTAAAGGTTAATGGTATGGCTCAGATACCATGTAAGTCTACGGTAGCGCCCCGGCCGTCTGTCCGAGGCCGAAATGCGGAAACAAAAACTTTTTCTTGACTAGAAACCGGCGCAATCGTATACTTTAAATCCGGATCGAACCATTAACCTACAACTAGCAACTAGAGAAAGGGTTGGAAAAGCTATACCGATCGATCCGTGTCCTTCGGTCTTTGGCCACCATCCCAAGCTCCTCGCGGCATCTTCGATCTCGATCTCCTCGTCGGAAAGGGCACCACATCTTCGAGTCTTTTTACGGGCTCCCGCTTCATCCGAAGCAACTCGGGCATGAAGTTCGCTAGCCGACGTATCCAAGGCGAAGTAGAGAGTGTGTGTCATCACTTTGTCTCTTGAGGATTTAGTGGATGCCATTAGTGAGGAGATAATGAGCTCAAAAAAGAAAGAAGAGGAAGAAGGAGAAGTTTTTCCCTTCTTTTCTTTTGTGTTCTTGTGATAAAATGAGAGAGAGTGTGAGAATCAAAAATGCAAGACCAAACTATGATATGGCAGCCCTCTTTCTCTCTCCCTCTCATTTCAACACACAAATTCATCAAAAATGTGATACATGCACAAAGAAAGATACCATGAGTCATCACTTGTGTAGGTGTCACAATTAATGCTCTTAATCATGATTTTGTGCTCATTATTTCCACATGCAAACATTAATCCAAATGTTTGCAACAATAAAACGAGAATGCCATCTACTAAAGTAAACTCGTGACGGATCACAAGAGTACCCCTCACCTGTATATACATACCTGCATCCGCATTCCGACTGAATGCGAATGCTATGAGACTAAACTAATCCTACAAATCTAATACTAGGATCCGGCTTAAACCAAAGCCCACTAGTATGATCCACCCGATCATGATCCGTGCACTACTGCACGTATATGATCTAACCCTGCCATAATCATACGGCCTCTACAACGTTTCGCCCGAAACTTGAGAAACTGTCTGTGGGGGACTTTAAAGACTCGTCAATACTTTGGCTGTGGATTTAACCACTAGCACGTCAGAGGTACTAGCCGTACGTAACGGGCTACCAGGTATTGACCAAAAGTGAGGTCGATGAGCGAACTCATCCTGACACCCTAGTGACCCTGTCAGTGACAATATTCGTACAGTCCGGTCCGTTCGTCTATGAGCATCGTATTGTGGGCCTAGGGGGTTGGTAAAAGTCAGACCCCCAAAAGCGGTACAACTCGCGTCGGAGTGTAGCCCAGAACACCCTGAGATACTACTGGAATACCTACCAGTAAATCTCCTGCCTTGGCCAAGGACTTCGTGTAATGTCTCTCCTAGACACAGCGCGATCTCACCCCCAATACCGGGAGAGACGAAACCCCTGCCGATCCGCTCACTGCCTCCATATGGCTCGGGACTGTACCCAACTAAAAACTGTTTGCACGACTCCTTTGAGCCGTGGTACGGTAGTAATCAAAGCACAGTGGGAACTCACTCGAGACAAATGACGATCTCAGAACGATGAACTAACCTGTACACATGTCACCGGGGAACTGCTATCTGACGTCAGGTATAATACTAACTAGCATGTTCCCGGTGAGTCCTGTCCGGTGTACTCATAACCCAATGAGCACCTGTATACATCTTAGGTGAACCAACTGACATCAATGGCTTGTGAGACTAGCCACCGCCCCTCGTCGGGGTCTCGACTGTATACACTAGTCTACTAATGGAGTATCGATTCCAAGTCTCGAAACTCCTATGGCTAGGGACCACTTTAAGGATGTGCTGATAGACTACCCAACTCTTACGTATATGATCACCATCATACTGCTGGTAGTCAAGCAAGAATCCTAAGGGCTCTATCAACGTGTAATAGCGACCTGTAAGGTCTCCTAAAGCAGTACACGATGTTAAAGACAAACCATGGTAGCATACTATTCTTTATCAATATGTAATAGTGAACTACAATGTTACCTAAAGCGTGTACACGATGATAAAGACAAACCAGATAGTATACAAACCTCTCGAGTAAGACCGTCCTACCGGTATAGGTCCTCCCTCAATCATTGCAATCACGTGCCTGCGATCCAATAATTGACTCTGAGGGCTCTATATCCAACATACTCGACTACTGGGACTATGATGAGATTATACTAGTGGGGCCACGGTAGTCAACGAGTACATCCTATAACTGTTCCTAGTCGAGGGTGTATCGAAACAAGGCATCGATACACCAGAGTAGACTAGTGTTTACGCATCTTAACCCATATGATGGGCGATGGATGATCCCATATCCATCAGTGTTTGACATCAAAGATGGTGTACGGGTGCTCAGTGGAGACTGGGTACACTGTACGGACTCGCCGAGAACTCCAAGATGGTATTATACCTCACGCCAGATAGCAGTTCTCTGGTGCACTGGTACAGGTAAGTCTGTAGACCCGAGATCGTCATAGTGTCTTGTGTGATTCCCACTGTGATTTGATTTCCACCTTACCACGTCCAAGAGGGCGTGAAAAACGGTGGATGATTGAATGATTCTCGGTGTGTATATAAGAAAATGTATAGAAATCACAACCAAAGAAATTTTTTACCGCAATCAATAACGGTGTCGATTGTAGCTCGTTAGCGAGTGCGGATCGTCCACAGAGAAAGTGAGATCCGTTCGAATTTGAATTCGATGAATTGAAAATTAAAAAGAAAAGAAAAGACAATTCAATTCAAGATTTAACAGTGAATTTCAAGAATGTGATGAGACTAAAGTAATCCAACAAATCTAATACTAGCATCCGGCTTAAACCAAAACCCACTAGTATGATCCGTCCGATCATGATCCGTGCACAAGTACACGTATATGATCGTACCCGGCCATAAAACCATACGGCCTCTACAAGGTTTTGCCCGAACTTGGGAAACTTTCTGTGGGGGACTCTAAAGACTCGTCAATACGCTGGCAGTGGGTTCAACCACAAGCACGTCAGTGGTACTAGCTGTACGTAACGACAACCCATGTACTGACTAAAAGGGAGGCTGATGAGCGAACTCATCCTCATACCCTACTAAGCCTATCCGTGACAATCTCCGTACAATCCGATCTATTCGTCTATGAGTATCGCATATCGGGCCTAGGGGGATGGTAAACATCAGACCCCCAATAGCGATATAAGTCGTGTCGGAGTGTAGCCCAGAACACCTTGAGAAACCACTGGAATAGCTACCAGTAAATCTCACTTGCCTTGGCTAAGGACTTTGTATAATGGCTTTCCAGACACAGCGCGATATCAACCCCAATACCGGGAGAGACGTATCATGTCTAACTGCCACTGCCTCCAAGTGCTTCGGGACCGCACCCAACTACTACCTGTTTGCACGAATCTTTTGAGCCGTGGTATGGTAGCAATGAAAGAACAGTGGGAACACACTTGAGGCAATGTAGCAGTGTCAAGTCAATGGACTAAGCTGTATTCATATCACCTGGGAACTGCTCCTGACGATAGGTACCAATCAGCAGTGCCCCTTCGAGTCCGTCCGGTGTACTCATAATCCAATGAGCACCTGTATACTATCTTACGTAAACCAACTGACACCAATGGATTGTGAGACCAGCCACCGCCCCTCGTCAGGGTCTCGATCCATACACACTAGTCTACTATCAGAGTATCGATGCCCAGTCTCGAAACTCCCACGACTAGGGACACTTTAAGGATGTGCTTATAGACTACCCAACTCTCACGTATATGATCGCCATCATACTGCTGGTAGACAAGAAAGAATCCTATGGGCTCTATCAACATGCAATAGTGATCTGTAATGTCACCTGAAGCATGTACACGATGATAAAGACAAACCAGATAGCATACTATCATCTCGAGTAAGACTGTCCTACCGGTATAGGTCATCTCTCAATCATTGTAATCACGTGCCTGTGATCCAATAATTGACTTGAGGGCACTATAGCCAACAAGCACAATACAGAACATCGACGTGAATGTCACGTTCTCAAACCCGTCTAAAAGGACTATAGCAATTAGACAAGTCGTACCGATCGAATGACATTCACGGTCGTAGATAGAAATATAAGTACTGTAAACTTTAAACAATGTTAGAAATATCGAGTTCGAAATAACCCCGAATAGCCCAAAACAAGTAGATAAATCTATATCCAAACTGGGCTAAACTAGCAATACCACTGAACCAACATTCCAGAGGCCAGACCAGAACCCAAATACGAGACCCAAACTCAATGAAATGGCCTGCCTGAACGGATTTTGGAGCATTGTGCTCGGTTTTTTAAGGTGGAATTGGTTCGTATTTGGTCTGTGGTCTAGTGGTCAGTTTAGTAGTCTTCTGCTGTTACTAAAAAATTTTTAGAAGACCATATAAAATTTGACAGAAACTGGAATATCGTTGGTGTTGATTTGGGGTTGTTTCGGTTTCGATACTTTAACATTGTCTAAACCAACTAGTATGCGGTTAATGGGTTGGCTCTGATACCATGTAAGGCTACGCCAGTGCTCCGGCCATCTTTCCCTGGCTAAATGCCAAACAAAAACTTTTAAAATTTGGCGCTAACGGAACCCTAAACTACGGATCGTGCCATTAACCCTATACAAGTTAACTGTAAAAGGAGTTTAAGAGATTATACCGATCGATCCGTGTCCTTCGGTCTTCAACCTCTTCCCAAGCTCCTCGTGGCTGCCCTAAACAAGTTCGCTCTTCAGTCTCCCCCGTCAAAGAGGATCCACGTTGAGGATTCTTTATACGGGCTCCCGCTTCTAAACCGAACCAACTCGGACATTAAGTTTGCTAGCCTAGATGCCCAAGATGAAGTAGAGAGAGTGTGTGATCATTTTGTCTCAATACACCCAATGATTCAAAACTCATGAGAGGGATGGGTGGAGGTAGAAGAAGATGCCCGTGGATGGAAAATGTGAAGCTCAAGGAAAATGCAAGTTAGCAAGCCAAGAAGAGGGAAAAAGAGATGGTTGTCCAAAAAATGTGTGTTGTGAGATATTATGATGAGCTGAAGAAAAATCCTAGCATAAAATATCTAACACCAAACCCAAGCCCATGAGTCACCAAGTGAGAACATGCAACAATCAATGCACCAGGAATACCCAAGGCCAAAACTTATGCTCACAATTTCCATCACAATAAAACATTAAACCAAATGTTTAAACAAAAAAGGAATGACATCTTCTAAAGTAAACTCGTAACGAATTACAAGAATACCCCTCATCCGTATATACATACCTGCATCCGTATTCCGACTGAATACGAATACAACGAGACGAAAATAATCCAACAATATAATACAAGGATCCGGCTTAAACCAAAGCCCGCTAGTATTACCCGTACGATCATGATCCGTGCACAAGTGCACGTATATGATCGAACCCTGCCATAAACCCATACGGCCTCTACAACGTTTTGCCCGAACCAGGGAAACCCTCTGTGTGGTACTCTAAAGACTCGTCAATATGCCGACAGTGGGTTAACCATAAGCACATCTGTGGCACTAGCTGTACGTAACGGCTGCCCAGGTATTGAGCGAAAGGGAGGCCGACGAGCGAACTCATCCTGAAACCCTACTGAGCCTGACAGTGACAATATCCGTACATTCTGGTCCGTTTGTCTTTGAGTATCACATATATGGTCTAGGGGGTGGATAAAGTCAGACCCCTAATAACGCAATATTCAGTGTCGGTATGAAGCCCATCACCACATGAGAAACTACTGATCCAAATCAGTAATTCTTGACTACCTTGGCCAAGGATTTCTGGTGATGGCCACCCGTGCACACCGCGACCTCCACCCCTAATATCTGGAGAGACGAATTCCCTGATGATCTGCTCACTGCCTCCATGTGGCTCAGGACTATACCCAACTAAAACTATTTGCACGACTCCTTTGAGCTGTGGTAGGGTAGTAATCAAACCACAGTGGGAACTCACACGAGACAAATGACGATCTCGGGTCGATAGACTAACCTGTACACATGTCTTCTGGGAACTGCTATCTAACAATAGGTATAATACCAACTAGCATGTTCCCGGAGAGTCTGTCCGGTGTACTCATAACCTAATGAGCACCTGTATACATCTTAGGTGAACAACTAACACCAATGGCTTGTGAAACCGGCCACCGCCCCTCATCGGGGTATCGATCCGTATACACTAGTCTACTCATGGAGTATCGATGCCCAGTCTCGAAACTCCTACCACCAGGGATACATTAAAGATGTGCTTATAGACTACTCAACTCTCACGTATATGATCGCCATCATACTGCTGGTAGTCAAGCAAAATTCTTATGGGCTCTATCAACATGTCATAGTGATCTGTAATGTCACCTGAAGCATGTACACGATGATAAAGACAAACCAGATAGCATACTATCATCTCGAGTAAGACTGTTCTACCGGTATAGGTCCTCCCTCAATCATTGCAATCACCTGCCTGCGATCCAATAATTGACATAAGGGCACTATAGCCAACAATTGGGTTATGAGTACACCGGACAGACTCGCCGGGAACATGCTAGTTGGTATTATAACTATTGTCAGATAGCAGTTCCGTGGTGACATTTGTACAGGTTAGTCTATCGACTTGAGATCGTCATTTTTCTCATGTGAGTTCCTACTGTGCTTTGGTTACTACCCTACCACGGCTCAAAAGAGTCGTGCAAACAGTTTTAGTTGGGTACAGTCTTGAGCCACATGGAGGAAGTGAGCGGATCGTCGGGGGATTCGTCTCTCCCGGTACTGGGGGTTGATGTCGCGGTCGTGTACGGGTTCCCATCACCAGAAATCCTTGGCCAAGGTAGTTGAGAATTACTGATCTAGGATCGGTAGTTTCTCAGGTGGTGATGGGCTTCATAATGACACTAAATGTTGTGTTATTAGGGGTCTAACTTTATCCATCCCCTAGACTTGATATGCGATAGTCATAGACGAATTGACCGGACTGTACGGATATTGTCACTGTCAGGCTAAGTAGGACTTTCTAGATGAGTTTGCTCTGTAGGGTTACTTAGCACAACAACAAGGTTTCGGGGGGCATCGTCCATGCCATTTTCTAAATTTTGCTATGTTGGTTAACCCTTACCCTAGAATCTTAACTAAAGATTTAGACATTACGATATGTAAATAACTTTACAACTAAGTGATTGCGGAATACAACCTTTGTAGACCGGTCCTTCACTTCAAATTCTCCAAGCAGTTGTCCCTTCGCTGCGTTCAAAGAACTCCTGGACTCTTGAGAGGCTCCACAAGGTGAAAGATGCAATCTTGCTCGAAGTCTTCAAAGCCGAAAATGATCTTCTTCAAGGAAACACAAACCCAAGCTATTTCTTCACTAATATAGAACTAGTGAAGATAACACCCTAAACTATATCGCTGGTATATAAGAGAATGATGAAGTAGGAATTTCGCTGACTTTAGAATTCTTTTTCTCACTAATTTTTTTCACTTGCACAAAAGATAGAGAGCTCTTGAGCTTGAAGAAGAAGATGAAGAGAGATAATGTTGTGACAGTGAATGGCAACCATGGGTAAGAAAATATCTCATATAACCCATGTAGAGAATAAACCATAGTTGTAGATAATGGTTAGGTAAATAAATATCTAAGGAAAAACAAAATGGTTGGACTAAATCAATAGTTATCCAAAGCTTCTCCAAGCTTCTAACCAAGATAAATTCCACTCAATTTTGAATTTCTTAAAACTTAATATTATCTCATATATGGTGTAAGTCTCATACACCCATGTTGCATATATAAACAAGCATGACACATCAATATATACCACATATATATTAAGTGTCCAATAGTGATTAAAAGAAATACTTAAGTGAGCATGTATTAGTTAATGTAATTTAATATATCAAATATATAATTATACATTAAATCATTAAATCAACACTTGATTTAATAATCCGGCTATATCACATATAACCGACTAATATAAAATGCATCGAATCAACACTTGATCCGATGACCCGGCTATATCACATATAACCGGCCGATATCACATATCGCGAGAATAGAATACGGTATCACATACGCGTATTATTCTCGGTCCCGCACATATCACATATGTGCTCCTACTCCGTTTCGCCTAAGCCAGGAAACATCTGTGTAGGACTCTAAAGACTCATCAATACGCCGGCAGTAGGTGGTGATCATATCAGTCATCCACAAGACGTCAGCGGTCAGCTAAACGTAACGGTAACCCGGGTATTGAGCTATCAAAAGATCAACAACATGTCCTCTCTAACTCCTGTAAAGCATGTCAGGTACACTACCGTACAGTCCGGTCTCTTCGTCTGATATGTCGCATATCTAGTCTAGGGGTGGTAAACGTCAGACCTTAGTAACCGATAAGTCATGCCGATGTGAGGCTCATAACGGGTTGAGAAACTACTGATAACACTTACCAGTAGATCTCCATATCATCCCTGGTCAAGGACTTCCAGTTATAGCCAATCGAGCACAGCGCAACGTCAACCCCTAATTCTAGGAGAGACGAAACCCCTCCTATCGCTCATTGCCTCCATATGATTCGAGACTGTACCCAAAAGCCACCGTTTTGCACGTTCCCTTGAACGTGGTAAGGTGGAAATCAAAGCACAGTGGGAATCACACAAGACACTATGACGATCTCGGGTCTACAGACTAACCTGTACCAGTGTCACCAAAGAACTGCTATCTGACGGTAGGTATAATACCAACTAGGACTTCTCGGAGAGTACGTTCAGTGTACCCAGTCTCCAATGAGCACCCTTATACCATCTTTGATGTCAAACACCAATGGATGTGGGATCATCCATTGCCCATCATATGGGTCAAGGTGTGTATACGCTAGTCTACTCTGGAATATCGATGCTCTGTCTCGATACACCCTCGACTAGGAACAATTATAGGATGTACTCATGGACTACCCTTTTCCCCACTAGTATGATCTCCATCATAGTCCTGGTAGTCAACGACACATCCTAAGGGCTTCATCAACATGTGAGAGCAAGACAATATCACAATACAAGTCAACATGTTAAGACAAAGAGCAACCAGATAGCATACTATCATGTCGATCAAGAAAGTCCTCTTTATATATTGTTGGATATATGTATGCCCTAGAGGCTATTATGAGATAGTGTATGTACTGATGTGTGTATATATATATATATATATATATATGAAGAGGATAGTCTTGCTCGACATGATAGTATTCTATCTGGTTTCACTTTATCATATATTCACTTGATCATGTTTATACTCATTTGGTACATGTTGATAAAGCCCTAAGGATATTGGCTTGACTACTGGGATTATGGTGTGGATCATACTAGCAGGACACCTATAGTTTATAAGCATATCCTTGAAATGGTCCTAGTCGTAGGTATATTGAGACAGGGCATCGATATTCCAGTGTAGACTAGCGTATACCATTCTTGTTCCATATGATGGGCGATGGATGATCCCATATCCGTCTACTGTGTTGACACCAAAGATAGTATACGGGTGCTCTGTGAGACTGGGTACACTTAACGGACTCACCGAGAACTCCTATGTGGTATTATATCATACGTCGGATAGCAGTTCTCAGGTGACACTAGTACAGGTTAGTCTGTAGACCCGAGATCACCATAGAGTCTTGTGTATCATCCCACTGTACTTTGATCTCCACCCTACTAAGGCTTTATTGAGTCATACAAACAGGTGGATTTTGGGTACAGTCCCGAGGCATATAGAGGCAGTGAGCGATAGGAGGGGTTTCGTCTCTCCCGGTATTAGGGGTTGATGCTGTGCTGTGCAAGATTGGTTATAACAGGAAGTCCCTGGCCAGGGCTGCTGAGATATTACTGATAAGTGTTATCAGTAATTTCTCGATCTGTTATGGACCATATACCGGCATGACTTGTTGAGTTATTGGGGTCGACGATTCCATCCTAGACTCAATATG